>CM042692.1:54449304-55049304 GCA_023614405.1 Avena insularis
CATACAGATTTGGCCCTACATAATGCGGATATAGCAGGAGGCAAGAGCGCTTCGCATGGACAAATGCAAAGCGCCGCCCTTTTCGTATCTCCCGTATACCGAGGTCAAGGTCGACGATCTATCTGTACTGCCCATCGGACGTACCGTAGAGCGCACCCCGCCTGCATATTGCGATGATTCTTGGCCACTTCCACCGACGATTTGTGTGGGACGACCATTGTCAGCTTGCGGTGCCGCTGGCGCGATGGTGTACCATTCATCCAGGTGTCGCCCTTCCCGCCGTCAACACGGCCAGACCTCTTACGCCCATGGCAAGAAATAATGCAGCGGAAGTGGTGGCTCAGGGTCAGGAAGCGGTGGCTGGATTGGGCGTGGAGGTGGAGTGATTCTTTATGTGGTATGGCTACAAAGGAGGCGTTTCGGATCGGTGTAGCTGCCGATGGTTCTACAAGTGCAAGGCCATGAAGGAAATGAGTTAGATTTTTGCAATGCTTGATGTGCCGAGGGAGACGTGATAGGCTATGCTTAAATTGTGTTTACCAATATTCGGCTTTCATACCCATGGCGCGGAAAGAAAAGTTGACAGGGTGAGCACCGATGGTTTCCCTCAATCCCAGGATTAATTGTAAGGGCGTCTCAATTCCTTGCAGAGGGGGCGGACGGGATCCTGGGCATGGCAGTGTGGCTTGGCATGGCAGCAGACCGGGTCACGAGACCACACCGTCTCCTGCAAGGGCATCCGCAGCAATGGCAAGGGCGTAGTTATTTACAACGCCCACGTGAAATTCTGTGACAGGACAAAAGGAAGTGTATGAAGCTTATTATTAATCTCCCAACAAGTTTAAGTGAAGTGTAAGCATAGACATGGACTTGCATCCTCGCACCCTCGGTAGCCATTTAGCCGCATCCCGCAGGGTTTCTCGAGGAAGCCAGTCAGATCACAAGCCTCGCTGATTTTAAAGCTTGTCCCGAATTTGCTAAAATGAAGCTCGCTTGCCCATGCTTCTATAAAGTTTCTTCAGAGGGCTACTTGTCAGTAAGCGATGCACCGATCGAAAGCAACTTTTGCAGAATACTACAGCATGTTTGGAAAAGTTATTAGGTTTGCACTGCACCATATAGTTTAGGGATTTAGAATAGCTACATTGTGGAGCTTTTTGCCAATTGTATGGTAAAGACAAAATTTTAGCTTTTGTCGACGAAGTGCAAATATTGTGTCTCGCTTGTCTCACTTTCTTTGCCCTCCTCCGATAGGCTCAAGCTTTCTCCACATAGCGCTTCCGGGAGGGGGTGTGCCGTCTGGGTCAAAGTGGCTTGGGCCACATGTGGCAGCGCCTATGACACCTAAAGTGGAAGTTTTTTGTTGAGTTTGGCCTTTTTAAGAGCCACTTCTTCCCTCTCTCTCTAAAAAAGTTGTGTTAGCTTCAAAAAAGGTGTGGGGAATCTAGAGCAGCTTCTCTCTTCGAATTCATTGTTCCTTTTATGTATCGTTTTCTAAACTGCAGCAAATATAGAAGGAAAGCAAAAACAAACCAAAGCATTCATAAATAAATTGCAAGAACAGTAGCGGTGTATGGTAGATAAAGCAACCACATAGGTTATATAGCAATATACTGCACTTAGGTTCGATTGTATTAGGGCTACCTTAAAGCAAAGTAGTAGCATGTGCCAGAGTGCTTTTTCAACACAAGCACAAGACAAAAGAAGCCATGCTGTTGTTTTACAAGAAAGGGCAGTGAATGATCGCTGGCCTCGTGGCCTCTCCGCCAGAGGGCATCTCGCCTCCTCTAGCGCCTCCTCCACTCTGCTACCTGTATACCTTGACCTTGGGTGTGCCTTGGTGATGATCGGGAGCATGCGACCTCCCTGATAGCCACACCTTCCTGAGGCTCTGCAGTAGGGTGAAGACCGAAAGCGCTCGTGCTGGGCCTCAAGTCGTGGACGCTCACGACTGCCACGCAGGTCCTCACATCCTGGGTATGCTCAGCACGTAGGAGCTGGAAGTCCGTGGGCTGCAGAGGCTCTCCTGGTAAGCGAAGGGGCACTTTGTTACATGTCGCCAAATAAGAACGGTTGTCAGATCACACTGATTTGACTTTAGCCTCCTTAGCACATGATTTGTCTTGGTGTCTCTGTCAGCCGCGAGGTCGCTAAGAGGGTCGCTATCCTCCTGTTGAAAAACAGAGAGTGAAATAAGGACATGATTGAGATACTTTTGATTATCGGGATTGATTTTTTTGCAATAAAATTAATCAGAATGAGACTCTCCTGATTATTTCCCAAATCTCAAACCACAATCGAATAATTTCCTGATCCTAACTCGGGAACAACAGTGGGGATTCATCGAAAATCGAGATTCAATACAATAGGACTAGCTATCGGTAAAAATAATGAACAAATGGGTGCCCTAATAACATAATGATCTAGCATCCAACGATGGGAACGGGGAAGAACAAGTGGAAGGGGGAGAAAACCTGGTTACCTCGCATCATGGGTCGGCGAAGCGTTGAAAGTCAGAGGGTTCTTCGCTGCTCTTATGTAGACAATCCTCTCATAGGGGTCCCAAAATGAAGTGCTGGATCTGGGGGTCCCAAATGAAGTGATCTCACCCGAGGACCCATGCGGGGACTCCTTGTCATTGCCAACACGGTCATGATGCGGGATGGTGGACGGGGTTCTTGCCCAAGGGGCCACTTTGAGGCACCAGAAGTGGCCACCATGCCGATCTTCTCCATCACCTAAGCTGCGGCCAGCCTTTTTGGGCGCTTGCTGCCAGGTGATGGTGACATTAAGGAGACTTGCTGGAGTGGGAGCGAAAAGGTGAGATGAGGGAGTGGGGAGGCCTCTATTAAAAGGAGAAGGAAGTGACGCCTGTTTCCACTGGTTTGCACTACAGGTACGCCATCAATGCAGCCTCATGGAACGGCCACAGGTCGTGTCCTCTTCACTGCGGCACCATGCACACGCCAGCACGTGAGTCGCTCCCTCGGTGGTTCAACCATGAGATTCAGGTTGTACTCAGTTCGCGACCAACCGCTAAGGGATTCTCCGTGATCTAGCTATTTATGATAACCCTTATATCTCAAGTTCTGGAACCCCTCTATCCATGCAAAATAACGCAGTATTCCAATCCTTAACTTTAACTCATAAAATGTATGAACTTGGAATATATATTCTTGTGAAGGATACTTAAAAATAGAAATCCCTCATAGTTTACAAGGGTCTAGATACCGTAGAAGAGAACTAAATATTATTAGTGGCCGGCCAAAGACAAAGGATGTGGTCGGGTTTGCTCAGAAGTTGATGATTCCTAAGGTGGGACACTAGGCTTGGTCTTTCGACATACTCCCTCGTGAATCCTGCCATAAGCAAAAGATAAGTTTAGCCTTGGTCAGATTAAAGGCTTACTAGCCAAGCTTTTTTATCAATGCCAACTCAAGAGATGCGGAACTGTCATCGTCGGGCAATCCTAAGCTGACTCTTTCATAAGGTAAAGGCAATTCTGAAGCTCCTCAAGTCGTAGTACCTAAAAGGATTATCCCGCTTTCTCGAAGCTTCTTTCATGACATGGCGGCTCTTTTGTTGAATTCGGTCCTCCCTTGTCAAAGTCCATCTCACTTGAATATACTGTAATGTACATGGAATACAAAAACCTAAATGAGCGTAAGCAAAATAATAAATATATTATTCTTCCACTCATTCCAAGTTACTATGCAATAAACATGTTTATAAACAGTGTTCGGGAGCCAGTACCATTACGGCTGTTCTCCCCACTCGCAATTACTTCCTAAATTAATGTGGTTTCAGGTTCTTGGTAACTTGGTTAATAACAACAATGTAGGATTCATTCAGAATGTACTTCAGATCTCTCCAATGTACCCAAGGTTTCGAGACAGCTGTGCATCAGAATCATTAGGGACAAGATTTTTATGACGCCTGATGGGATAAGTTTGCTCGAGTAGAAAATATGAAACATGTAGAAATAGATGTACCTCCTGCACACGAGCGAGCAGCCTAGTTCGTTTAACTCCATGCTCTCAGTCGGTGCTCTTAAAGTTGCACAAGACCGGGCAAGTGCACATAGTCCCCTAAGGCTCAACTGCACGCCCTTCCCTGGCTTGTGGTCAGTGATGCCCTCCAGATTCCTGTCACAGAAGCACCACTCACCGGGCGTAGATGCTCAGACATACTCACCTCCCCACGCACCTGGTTTCAGTGGAGAAGGTCTGCAAAGTATGTTCACAAGATTGTGGGGTTTTGCTTGATAGGGAAGAGAAGAAAAGTGATGAGCGCGAATGGAGGACCCTATAGGCTGGGCTTTTTAATGGGGACGCCAGGCCTCCCTCTGAGGGCCCCGGCAGCATTCTTCACAAGTACGGGCCATGTATGGAAGGTTCGTGTGGTGGGGGCCTCGATGAAAGGAGAGAGTGCAAAGGCCAACATATATAGTAAAAATGGTATAGCCTTATATTCCTGTGGATGACCAATGTTGTGGGTAAAAGAGACTTGTAGCCTTTGCAGACTAGATTAAATACCATGACAGTTATTCACTCTGATTTACTCTTTTTCCATGGACTAAGATTACATGTCCTTCAGGGGAAGTCTCTGCAAGTGAGGGAGATTTGCCCGTGTTGTCTCAGTAAGCATCCTCCTAAGGGGGCATCATACATACAGTAAAGAGCCTTGTTGATCACAGATCAGATCAATGCTGGTGCACACGATCAAGGATACCGTGGACAAATCCAATCGTATGCAAGGGCAGAGTGTGGCATGTGTTTGGGCTTCTCACAAAAGAGAGAGGGGGCAAAATCTGGTATCAAAAACCAAGGGCAAATCCGGTAGTATAAAAAATGGAAATTGGGGTGTATTTACAATGAAATGCATCAAAAAGCATACATCAAATTATGCTGGAAGATAGATCCACTAGAGTTCATTGCATGTGTGTTCTTTCCACAAACCACATAGCGTATCCAAGAAGAGTTATCGCATGTGTGTTCCTATCATGAACTCACATTCTGATCAACCAAAGGTCATTGCATGTGTGTTCTTTCCACAAACCACATATGGATCAACCAATGCAGCATTGCATGTGTGTTCTTTTTTACAAACAATAACATGATTCAATCCAAATAGTTCACTTCATGTGTGCTCTTCCAATAAAACCACTTATGGATCAAATCAAGCAAAGGGTCAATTGCATGTGTGTTGTTTTCCATTAAACCACATATGGGATCCATATGTTCTTAAACTAAAACCAACATTAGAGTCACTACATGTGTGTTCTTTTTCCACGAAGACAGAATTTTATGGATCCACCAAGTTGTTCATTGTGCATGTGTTCTTTTTCCACAAACCACATATGGATTAAATCCAAAGGGTCATCGCATGTGTGTACTTTTCACAAACCGTTAAGTGGACCCACTAGAGTCAGGTCACATGACATGTGTGTTCTTATACTAAACCAAAGACTCAGACTCCATCGTGATGTGTGGTTCTTTTTTCCACAAACCACACATGGATCCACCAAGAAACCATTCAGCGTGTGCAATTCTTTTCCACAAACAAACTTAGAGTGGATCAACCAAAGGGTCATCAAGACAAAAGTGTTCTTTTTTTTCACAAACCACATGTGCAACCCACTCAGGAGTCATCAGATGTGTGTTCTGGCCATACTAAAACTAGCACTAGAGTCATTGCGACATGTGTTCTTTTCCACAAACCACATATGGACTTCAAATCCCGTTGTCATCAGATGTGTGTTCTTCTTTCCACAAACCACTTATGGATCCACCTAAGTGTTTCATCAGACGCAGATGTGTGTAATTCCTTTTTCGAAAAACCAGCATATGATCAACCAGTTGGTCATTAACAGACGTATGCTCTTTCTTTCCTTGACATAAAACCACTTATGGATCCATTAGAATCATCGCATGTGTGTTATATTTCACAAAACCACACATCGCATCAACCATTTTATGTGAGTCATTGCATGTGTGAAAGTCTTTCCACAAACCACACATGGATCAACCCATGTCAATGACATGTGTGTTCTTTCCAATAAATCACATGATGGACCCAGAGAGCTGACATTGCTTGTGTGTTCTTATACTAAAACCAAAGCACTAGAGTCAGCAGATGTACAAAATTCTTTCCACACAAATCCGGCCACATGATCCACCACAAGTTCTTCTGCATGTGTGTTCGCTCCAAAACCACATATGGATAAACCAAAGGGTCAGTCAGATGTGTATTCTTTTCACAAACCAAGCATGTGGACCCACTCAGAGTCATGTCACTGTGTGTTCTTATGATTTCAAAAACCAGCACTAGACTTCATTCCATGTGTGTTCTTTTCCACAAACCACACATGGATCCACTAGATCTATTGCATGCAAGTGTTCTTTTTCACTGTCAAACAACTTAGTGGACTTCAAACTGTCACAGCAGGTCATCGTGATGTGTTCTTTTCACAAACTACATGTGGACCCACTTAGAGTCATTGTATGTGATGTGTTCTTATACTAAAAACTAGCACTATAGGGAGTCATTGCATGTGTGTTCTATCCAAAACCACACATGGATCAATCTGCGGCATCAAGCATGTGTGTACTTTCTTTTTCACAAACCACACATGGATCAACCAAAGGTCATTGCATGTGTGTTCTTTCTGACAAACCATACATGGATTCCAACCAA
This sequence comes from Avena insularis, assembly GCA_023614405.1. NCBI lineage: Eukaryota > Viridiplantae > Streptophyta > Magnoliopsida > Poales > Poaceae > Avena > Avena insularis. The sequence continues at coordinate 54,456,001 of CM042692.1, forward strand.
AGTATCATCAGAGCATGTGTGTTCTTTTCCACACAAACCACTTATTGATCCATTAGAGTCACACTGTGCATGTGTGTTATTTTCCACAAACCGGCTGTCACGGATCAAATCCACTGGTGAGTCATCAAGACTGGACAGTGTGTGTTCTTTTTCAACAAAACCACACATGATGGGATCAACTGTAACCAAGGTTACCAGACATGTGTGTGTTCTTTCCACAAATCACATATGGACCCAGAATTAGAGTCATTTCCTCTGTGTGTTCTTGTACTAAAACCAGCATCTAGAGTCAGCTGTATGTGTGTTCTTTCCAAAAACCACTGCAGTGCGGATCCACCAAGCTGTTCATCAGATGATGTGTTCTTTCCAATAAAACCATACCAAGTGATATCAAATCCAAAGGGTCATTGCATGTGTGTTCTTTTCCCCCACAAACCACTTATGGATCAACTGGTGGCATTGCATGTGTGTTCTTTCACAAAACCACATGTGGGACCAACTAGAGTCATATTGCATGTGTGTTCTTTTATGCAAAACCAGCACTAGAGTCATTGCATGTGTGTTCTTTTCGTAAACCACACATGGGATCAACCAAGCTGTTCACTCACATGTGTGTTCTTTCCACAAACCACTTATGGATCAAATCCAAGTGGTCATTGCATTTGTGTTGAGCCTTTTCACAAAACCACATATGATCCATGTGTTCTAAACCAAAACTAGCATTAGAGTCACTATGTGTGTTCTCCTTTTTCCACAAACCACTTTATGGATCCACCAAGTTGTTCATTGGGTTGCATGTGTGTTCTTTCCACAAAACCACATATGGATTAACCAGCTGGTCATTGTATGTAAATGTCTTACTCACAAACCACATGTGGACCCACTAGAGCTGGTCATTGCATGTATGTTCTTATGTACTAAACCAAGCACTGTGACCTTATCAGTGTGTGTTCTTTCCACAAAACCACACATGGATCCACCAATTTTCATCGACGTGGTGTGCTTCCACAAACAACTTATGGATCAAATCCGAAAGTTGGTCATTTATTGCGATGTTCTTTCTTGACATGTCCACATGTGGACCCACTTAGAGTCATCAGTAGGTGTGTGTTCTTATACTAAACTAGCACTAGAGTCACGTGACATGTCAATATGTGTTCTTTCCACAAACCACATGGCGGATCAACCAAAGTCAACAGCATGTGTGTTCTTTCCATTAAACCACTTATGGATCCACTTTGTACTATCAGACATGTGTAAGTTCTTTTCAAAAACCAGCATATGGATCAACTGGTTGGCCACACAGTAATACGTCCGCTTCCTTTCCACGTAAAAACCACTCATTTATGGATCCATTAGAATTCATTGTACGTCGTGTTATTTCCACAAAACCACGCAGACATGGATCAACCACTCAGAGTCATCAGATGCATGTGTGTTCTTTCCACAAACCACACATGGATCAACCAAAGGTCATCGCATGTGTGTTCTTTCCACAATCTCACATATGGACCCACTAGAGTCATTACGCCAAGTGTGTTCTTATACTAAAACCAGCATCTAGAGTCATTGTATGTGTGTTCTTTCCAAAAACCACACATGGATCCAATCTGCAGTTCATCATCAGATGTGTGTTCTTTTCCAAAAGTTCACATATGGATCAGACTCAAGTGGTCATCGACATGTGTTCTTTCACAAAAACCACATGTGAATCCCACTAGGAGTCATGGTAAGATGTGGGCGTGGTTCTTATACTAAAACCAGCACTAGACTCCATGTACAGATGTGTGTTCTTTCCCACAAACCACAATATGGATCCACTAGACTCATCGTGATAAAGTGTTCTTTCCAATAAAACAACTTATGTATCAAATTAATGCTTCATTGCATATGTGTAAGTTCTCTTTTTCTACAAAACCATTATGTGTAATTCTTAACCTTTAGAGTCATTGTAGGTGTGTGTTTCTTTTTATACTAAAAGTCCAGTACCAGGGAGTCATTGCATGTGTTTTCTATCCACAAACCACATGACATATAGATCAACCAAGTGGTACTGGCATGTACGTGTTCATTTTTACAAACCACACATGGATCAACAACCAAAGTCATTGCATGATGTGTTCTTTCCACAAAACCACATATGGATTCTGAAATCTCAAAGGTTCATTGTATGTGTGTTCTTTCCACAAACCACTCTATGGATCCATTAGACGGTCAGATGTCTGAGTTATTTCAATAAACTCAATTTACCGGATCAACTTAACTATAGCTACTCATCAGATGTGTGTTATTTCCACAAACCACACATGGATCAACCACTAGGAGGTCATTGCATGTGTGTTCTTTTCCACAAACCACACATAGATTCAAATCCAAAGGTCATCAAGATGTGCAAGTTCTTTCCACAAACCTAACTTCGTGGATCCACCAAAGGTTCATTGTGTGCAGGTGTTCTTTCCTGACAAAACCACTTCTATGTCATCAACCAAAGTGGGTTGTCATTGTATGTGTGTTCTTTTCTTCACAAACCATTTAGCGGAGCCAACTATGGCATTGCATGTGTGTTCTTTTTTTTTCTTGGCCAAACCACATGTGTGTACCCACTAGAGTCATCATGACATGTGTGTTCTGCGAATAGTAAAAACCAAAAGACTAGAGTCATTGCATGTGACAAAGTTCTTTTTCTACAAACCACATGGATCAACCCTGTCATCAGATGTGTGTTCTTTCCATTAAAACCACACATGGATCAACAAGTGGTCATTGTATGTGTGTTCTTTCTGCACAAACCACATATGGATCCATTAGGAGTCATCACAGATGTGTGTTCTTATACTAAAACTAGCACTAGAATCATTGTACGTGTGTTCTTTCCACAAACCACACACATGGATCGTTGGCATTGTATGTGTATTCTTTTCACAAACGCATACATGGATCAAATCCTAGTTGGTCACCGTGTGACATGTGTGTTCTTTCCACAAACCACATATGGACCAACCGTAGTCATAGCATGTGTGTTCTTTTTTCCACAAACCACTTATGGATCAACTAGTGGCCATTGTGCATGTGTGTTCTTTTCCACAAACCACTTATGGATCAACCAGCTGGCATCAAGCATGTGTGTTCTTTTCACAAACTACATATGGAACTCCACTCAGAGTGATCGCATGTGATGTTCTTTAACTAAAACTAGCACTAGAGTCATTGCATGTGTGTTCTTTTCACAAACAACACATGGATCAACAAGTGGTCAATGTGCATGTGTGTTTTTCCACAAACCATACATATGGATCAACCAGTGGTCATTGTATGTGTGTTCTTTCCACAAAACCACATATGGATCAATCAGTGGTCATTGCATGTGTGTTCTTTCCACAAACCACACATGGATCAACCAAAGGGTCATCAGATGTGTGTTGTTTTCCACAAACCACACATGGATCAAGGAAGGTCATTGCATGTGTGTTCTTTCCACAAACCACAAATGGATCAACCAAAGGGTCATCAGATGTGTGTTCTTTTCATTAAACCACATGTGAACCCACCAGTCATTGCATGTGTGTTCTTATACTAAAACCAACACTAGAGTCATTGCATGTGTGTTATTTCGACAAACCACTAGAGTCATTGCATGTGTGTTCTTAGACAAACCACACATGGATCAACCAAAGGCATTGCATGTGTGTTTTTCACAAAGCACACATGGATCAACTAGTGTCATTGCATGTGTGTTATTTCCACAAACCATATGGATCAACCAAAGGTTCATTGATGTGTGTTCTTTCCACAAATCACTTATGGATCTATTAGAGTCATTGCATGTGCATTTCCACAAACCACACATGGATCAAATCCACTAGAGTCATTGCAAGTGTGTTATTTTCCACAAACCACACACATGGATCAACCACTAGAGTCATTGATGTGTGTTCTTCCACAAACCACACATAGATCACCAAAGGTCATTGCATGTGTGTTCTTTCCACAAATCACATATGGACCACTAGAGTCATTGCTATGTGTTCTTATACTAAACCAGCACTAGTGTCATTGCATGTGTGTTCTTTCCACAAACCTGTTATGGATCCACCAGTGTTCATTAAGTGTGTTCTTTCCACAAACCACTTATGTATCAACCAGTGGTCATTGCATGTGTGTTCTTTCCACAAACCAGCTATGGATCAACTGTGGCATTGCATGTGTGTTCTTTCACAAACCACATGTGGACCCACTAGAGTCATTGCATGTGTGGATCTTATAGTAAAACCAGCACTAGAGTCATTGCGATGTGTGTTCTTTTCACAAACCACACATGGATCAACACTGCCATTGCATGTGTGTTCTTTTCACAAAACACACATGGATCAACAAGTGGTCATTGCATGTGTGTTCTTTTCACAAACCACATATGGATCCATTAGATACATTGCATGTGTGTCTTATACTAAAACTAGCACTAGAGTCATTGCATGTGTGTTCGTTCCACAAACCACACATGGATCAACCAGTGGCATTGCATGTGTGTTCATTTCACAAACCACACGTGTATAAACCACGGGTTACTGCATGTGTGTTCTTTCCACAAACCACATATGGATCAACCAGTTCATTGCATGCTTTTCTTTCCACAAACCAATTATGGATCAACTAGTGGTCATTGCATGTGTTAAAAGTTCTTTTTCCACAAACCACACATGGATCCACCAGTTCATCGGGTGACATGTGTGTTCTTTCCCAAAACCACATATGGATCAACCAAAGGTCATCAGACGTGTGTTCTTTCACAAACCACATGTGGACCCACTAGAGTCATTGCATGTGTGTTCTTATCCTAAAACCAACACTAGAGTCATTGCATGTGTGTTCTTTTCACAAACAAATATATGGATCCACCAAGGTTCACCTGCGACAGTGTGTTCTTCCATAAACTACATATGGACCAACTAGTGGTCATTGCATGTGTTATTTCCACAAACCACTTATGGATCCACCATGTTCATTTCATGTGTTCTATTCCACAAACAACATATGGATCAACCAGGGTCATTGCATGTGTGTTCTTTTCATAAACCACTTATGGACCCACCAGTCATTGCATGTGTGTATCCATCTGTCAAACCACACATGGATCAACCAGTGGTCATTGCATGTGTGTTCTTTTCCACAAACCACTTATGGATCAACCAGTCATCATGTGTGGTGTTCTTTCCAGAAACCACTTATGGATCCACCAGTATTCATTGCATGTGTGTTCTTTCCAAATACCACATATGGATCAACCGCTGGTCATTGCATGTGTGTTCTTTCACAAACCACATGTGGACCCACTAGAGTCATTGGATGTGTGTTCTTATACTAAAACCAGCACTAGGACTCATTGCATGTATGTTCTTTCCACAAACCACACATGGATCCCAAGTAGTTGTTCATCAGATGTGTGTTCTTTTCCAAAACCACATATGGATTCAACCAGCTTCAAAGGTCATTGCATGTGTGTTCTTTTCACAAACCACATGTGGACCCACTAGAGTCATCAGTAAAGTGTGTTCTTATACTAAAACCAGCACAAGGCTCATTGCATGTGTGTTCTTTTTTCTCTCCACAAACCACACATGGATCCACCAGCGTTCAGCATGTGTGTTCTTTCCACAAACAACTTATGCATCAATCCAGTGGTCATTGTATGTGTGTTCTTTTCACAAACTACATGTGGACCCACTAGAGTCATTGTATGTGTGTTCTTATACTAAAACTAGCACTAGAGTCATTGCATGTGTGTTCCATCCATAAACCACACATGGATCAACTAGTGGCATTACATGTGTGTTCTTTTTCACAAACCAACACATGGATTAACCAAAGGTCATTGCATGTGTGTTCTTTCCACAAACCACATATGGATCAACCAGTGGTCATTGCATGTGTGTTCTTTTCCATAAACCACTTATGGATCCATTAGTCATTGCATGTGTGTTAAGAGAGTTTCTACAAACCACACATGGATCAACCACTAGAGTCATTGCATGTGTGTTATTTTTCCACAAACCGCATATGGATCAACTACTAGAGTGATTGGATGTGTGTTCTTTCTATAAACCACACATGCATCCACCACTCATCAGGTAAGTTCTTTCCACAAACCACGATGGATCAACAAGTGGTCATCAGATGTGTGTTCTTTTCACCAAACCACATATGGATACATTAGAGTCATTGCATGTGTGTTCTTATACTAAAACTAGCACTAGAGTCATTGCATGTGTGTTCTTTCCACAAACCACATGGATCAAGAAGTGTTCATTGCATGTGTGTTCTTTTCACAAACAACATATGAATCTACCAGTGGTCATCGTGATGTGTGTTCTTTCCACAAACCACATATGGATCAACCAAAGGTTCATCGCATGTGTGTTCTTTCCGTAAACCACCGATGGATCAACCAGTGGTCATTGCATGTGTTCTTTTCCACAAACCACACATGGATCCATCAGTGTTCATCAGATGTGTGTTCTTTTTCCAAAACTACATATGGATCTACCAAAGGGTCATTGCTTGTGTGCTCTTAAACTAAAACCAGCATTAGAGTCACTTCATGTGTGTTCTTTCCACAAACCACTTATGGATCCACCAAGGTTCATTGCATGTGTGTTCTTTTCCACAAACCACATATGGATCAACTAGTGTTTATTGCATGTGTTCTATCACAAACCACATGTGGACCCACTAGAGTCACTGCATGTATGTTCTTATACTAAAACCAGCACTAGACTCATTGCATGTGTGTTCTTTCCACAAACCACACATGGATCCACCAGCTCTTCATTGATGGGTGTGCTTTTCCACAAACAACTTATGGATCAACCAAAGTGGTCATTGCATGTGTGTTCTTTCTACAAACTACATGTGGACCTACTAGAGTCATTGTATGTGTGTTCTTATACTAAAACTAGCACTAGAGTCATTGACATGTGTTCTTTCCACAAACCACATATGGATCAACCAAAGGTCATTGCATGTGTGTTCTTTCCACAAACCACTTATGGATCCACTAGTGTTCATTGCATGTGTGTTCTTTCGAAAAACCACATATGGATCAACCAAAGGTCAACAGTGTGCTCTTTCCACAAACCACTTATGGATCCATTAGAATCATTGCATGTGTTATTTCCACAAACCACGATGATCAACCACTAGAGTCATCACGTGTGTGTTCTTTCCACAAACCACACATGGATCAACCATGTCATTGCATGTGTGTTCTTTCCACAAATCACATATGGACCCACTAGAGTCATTGTTGTGTGTTCTTATACTAAAACCAGCACTAGAGTCATTGCATGTGTGTTCTTTCCAAAACCACATGGATCCACCCGTGTTCATTGCATGTGTGTTCTTTTCCAAAAACCACATATGGATCAACCCAGTGGTCATTGCATGTGTGTTCTTTTCACAAACCACATGTGGACCCACTAGGAGTCATTGCATGTGTGTTCTTATACTAAAACCAGCACTAGACTCATTGTATGTGTGTTCTTTTCCACAAACCACACATGGATCCACTAGACTCATTGCATGTGTGTTCTTTTCCACAAACAACTTATGTATCAACCAATGCTCATTGCATATGTGTTCTTTTCACAAACTACATGTAGACCCACTAGAGTCATTGTATGTGTGTTTTTATACTAAAACTAGCACTAGAGTCATTGCATGTGTTTTTCTATCCACAAACCACACATAGATCAACCAGTGGCATTGCATGTGTCTACTTTTTACAAACCACACATGGATCAACCAGTGTCATTGCATGTGTGTTCTTTCCACAAACCACATATGGATCAACCAGTGTTCATTGCATGTGTGTTCTTTTCCACAAACCACTTATGGATCCATTAGAGTCATTGCATGTCTGTTATTTCCACAAACAACACGTGGAACAACCACTATAGTCATTGTATGTGTTATTTCCACAAACCACATGGATCAACCACTAGAGTCATTGCATGTGTGTTCTTTCCACAAACCACACATAGATCAACCAGTGTCATTGCATGTGTGTTCTTTCCACAAACCACTTATGGATCCACCAGTGTTCATTGCGTGTGTGTTCTTTCCACAAACCACTTATGTAGCAACCAAAGGTCATTGCATGTGTGTTCTTTTTCCACAAACCATTTATGGATTAACCTGGTATTGCATGTGTGTTCTTTTCACAAACCACATGTGGACCCACTAGAGTCATTGCATGTGTGTTCTTATAGTAAAACCAGCACTAGAGTCATTGCATGTGTGTTCTTTTCACAAACCACACATGGATCAACCCTGTCATTGCATGTGTGTTCTTTCCACAAACCACACATGGATCAACAAGTGGTCATTGTATGTGTGTTCTTTTCACAAACCACATATGGATCCATTAGAGTCATTGCATGTGTGTTCTTATACTAAAACTAGCACTAGAATCATTGCATGTGTGTTCTTTCCACAAACCACACATGGATCAACCAGTGGCATTGCATGTGTATTCTTTTCACAAACGACACATGGATCAACCAGTGGTCACTGCATGTGTGTTCTTTCCACAAACCACATATGGACCAACCAGAGTCATAGCATGTGTGTTCTTTTCCACAAACCACTTATGGATCAACTAGTGGCCACTGCATGTGTGTTCTTTCCACAAACCACTTATGGATCAACTACTGGCATTGCATGTGTGTTCTTTTCACAAACTACATATGGACCCACTAGAGTGATTGCATGTGTGTTCTTTAACTAAAACTAGCACTAGAGTCATTGCATGTGTGTTCTTTTCACAAACAACACATGGATCAACAAGTGGTCATTGCATGTGTGTTCTTTCCACAAACCACTTATGGATCAACCAGTGGTCATTGCATGTTTGTTCTTTCCACAAACAACATATGGATCAATCAAAGGTCATTGCATGTGTGTTCTTTCCACAAACCACACATGGATCAACCAAAGGGTCATTGCATGTGTTGTTTTCCCACAAACCACACATGGATCAAGCAGTGTCATTGCATGTGTGTTCTTTCCACAAACCACAAATGGATCAACAACAGGTCATTGCATGTGTGTTCTTTTCACAAACCACATGTGAACCCACTAGAGTCATTGCATGTGTGTTCTTATACTAAAACCAACACTAGAGTCATTGTATGTGTGTTATTTCCACAAACCACTAGAGTCATTGCATGTGTGTGTTCTTTACACAAACCACACATGGATCAACCAGTGGCATTGCATGTGTGTACTTTTCACAAAGCACACATGGATCAACTAGTGTCATTGCATGTGTTATTTCCACAAACCACATATGGATCAACCAAAGGTTCATTGCATGTGTGTTCTTTTCCACAAAACACTTATGGATCCATTAGAGTCATTGCATGTGTGTTATTTCCACAAACCACACATGGATCAACCACTAGAGTCATTGCAAGTGTGTTATTTCCACAAACCACACATGGATCAACCACTAGAGTCATTGCATGTGTGTTCTTTCCACAAACTACACATAGATCAACCAAAGGTCATTGCATGTGTGTTCTTTCCACAAATCACATATGGACCACTAGAGTCATTGCTTATGTGTTCTTATACTAAAACCAGCACTAGTGTCATTGCATGTGTGTTCTTTCCACAAACCACTTATGGATCCACCAAAGGTGTTCATTATGTGTGTTCTTTCCACAAACCACTTATGTATCAACCAAGGTCATTGCATGTGTGTTCTTTCCACAAACCAGCTTATGGATCAACCGTGGCATTGCATGTGTTCTTTCCACAAACCACATGTGGACCCACTAGAGTCATTGCATGTGTGATCTTATAGTAAAACCAGCACTAGAGTCATTGCATGTGTGTTCTTTTCACAAACCACACATGGATCAACACACATTGCATGTGTGTTCTTTCCACAAACCACACATGGATCAACAAGTGGTCATTGCATGTGTGTTATTTTCACAACCCCCATATGGATCCATTAGAGTCATTGCATGTGTGTTCTTATACTAAACTAGCACTAGCACTAGAATCATTGCATGTGTGTTCTTTCCACAAACCACACATGGATCAACTAGTGGCATTGCATGTGTGTTCTTTTCACAAACAACATATGGATCCACCAGTGGTCATTGCATGTGTGTTCTTCCACAAACCACATATGGATCAACCAAAGGTTCATTGCATGCGCTTTCTTTCCACAAACCAATTATGGATCAACTAGTGGTCATTGCATGTGTGTTCTTTTTCCACAAACCACACATGGATCCACCAAAGGTTCATTGCATGTGTGTTCTTTTCCAAAAACCACATATGGATCAACCAGTGGTCATTGCATGTGTGTTCTTTCACAAACCACATGTGGACCCACTAGAGTCATTGCATGTGTGTTCTTATCCCAAACCAACACTAGAGTCATTGCATGTGTGTTCTTTCACAAACAACATATGGATCCACCAGTGTTCACTGCATGTGTGTTCTTTCCATAAACCACATATGGACCAACTAGTGGTCATTGCATGTGTGTTATTTCCACAAACCACTTATGGATCCACCAAGGTTCATTTCCATGTGTGTTCTATTCCACAAACAACATATGGATCAACCAGGTCATTGCATGTGTGTTCTTTTCACAAACCACTTATGGACCCACCGTAGTCATTGCATGTGTGTTCTATCCACAAACCACACATGGATCAACCAGTGGTCATTGCATGTGTGTTCTTTCCACAAACCACTTATGGATCAACCAAAGGGTCATTGCATGTGTGTTCTTTCCATAAACCACTTATGGATCCACCAGAGTTCATTGCATGTGTGTTCTTTCCAAATACCACATATGGATCAACCAGTGGTCGTTGCATGTGTGTTCTTTTCACAAACCACATGTGGACCCACTAGAGTCATTGCATGTGTGTTCTTATACTAAAACCAGCACTAGACTCATTGCATGTATGTTCTTTCCACAAACCACACATGGATCCCAAGGTTCATTGCATGTGTGTTCTTTCCAAAACCACATATGGATCAACCAAAGGGTCATTGCATGTGTGTTCTTTTCACAAACCACATGTGGACCCACTAGAGTCATTGCAAGTGTGTTCTTATACTAAAACCAGCACAAGGCTCATTGCATGTGTGTTCTTTCCACAAACCACATGGATCCACCAGTGTTCATTGCATGTGTGTTCTTTCCACAAAAAACTTATGCATCAACCAGTGGTCATTGCATGTGTGTTCTTTTCACAAACTACATGTGGACCCACTAGAGTCATTGTATGTGTGTTCTTATACTAAAACTAGCACTAGAGTCATTGCATGTGTGTTCTATCCCTAAACCACACATGGATCAACTAGTGGCATTACAGGTGTGTTCTTTTCACAAACCAACACATGGATTAACCAAAGGTCATTGCATGTGTGTTCTTTCCACAAACCACATATGGATCAACCAGTGGTCATTGCATGTGTGTTCTTTTCCATAAACCACTTATGGATCCATTAGAGTCATTGCATGTGTGTTATTTCCACAAACCACACATGGATCAACCACTAGAGTCATTGCATGTGTGTTATTTCCACAAACCGCACATTGATCAACTACTAGACTCATTGCATGTGTGTTCTTTCCACAAACAACACATGCATCAACCACGGTCATTGCGTGTGTGTTCTTTCCACAAACCACGCATGGATCAACAAGTGGTCATTGCATGTGTGTTCTTTTCACCAACCACATATGGATACATTAGAGTCATTGCATGTGTGTTCTTATACTAAAACTAGCACTAGAGTCATTGCATGTGTGTTCTTTCCACAAACCACACATGGATCAAGAAGTGTTCATTGCATGTGTGTTCTTTTCACAAACAACATATGAATCCACCATGGTCACCGCATGTGTGTTCTTTCCACAAACCACATATGGATCAACCAAAGGTTCATTGCATGTGTGTTCTTTTCCGTAAACCACCGATGGATCAACCAGTGGTCATTGCATGTGTGTTCTTTCCACAAACCACACATGGATCCATCGTTCATTGCATGTGTGTTCTTTCCAAAATCACATATGGATCTACCAGTGGTCATTGCATGTGTGTTCTTTTCACAAACCACATGTGGGCCCACAAGAGTCATTGCATGTATGTTCTTATACTAAAACCAGCACTAGAATCATTGCATCTGTGTTCTTTTCACAAACAACATATGGATCCACCAGTGTTCACTGCATGTGTGTTCTTTTCACAAACCACATATGGACCCACTAGAGTCATTGCATGTGTGTTCTATCCACAAACCACACATTGATCAACCAGTGGTCATTGCATGTGTGTTCTTTTCCACAAACCACTTATGGATCAACCAGTGGTCATTGCATGTGTGTTATTTCCACAAACCACTTATGGATCCACCAGTGTTCATTACATGTGTGTTCTTTTCCAAAAACCACATATGGATCAACTAGTGGTCATTGGATGTGTGTTCTTTTCACAAACCACATGTGGACCCACTAGAGTCATTACATGTGTGTTCTTATACTAAACCAGCACTAGACTCATTGAATGTGTGTTCTTTCCACAAACCACACATGGATCCACCAGTGTTCATTGCATGTGTGTTCTTTTCCAAAAACCACATATGGATCAACCAGTGGTCATTGGATGTGTGTTCTTTTCACAAAACACATGTGGACCCAGTAGAGTCATTGCATGTGTGTTCTTATACTAAAACCAGCACTAGACTCATTGCATGTGTGTTCTTTTCCATAAACCACACATGGATCCACCAGTGTTCACTGCATGTGTGTTCTTTTGCACAAACAACTTATGGATCAACCAGTGGTCATTGCATGTGTGTCCTTTTCACAAACTACATGTGGACCCACTAGAGTCATTGTATGTGTGTTCTTATACTAAAACTAGCACTAGAGTCATTGCATGTGTGTTCTATCCACAAACCACACATGGATGAACTATTGGCATTGCATGTGTGTTCTTTTCACAAACCACACATGGATTAACCAGTGTCATTGCATGTGTGTTCTTTCCACAAACCACATATGGATCAACCAATGATCATTGCATGTGTGTTCTTTTCCACAAACCACTTATGGATCCATTAGAGTCATTGCATGTGTGTTATTTCCACAAACCACACATGGATCAACCACTAGAGTCATTGCATGTGTGTTATTTCCACAAACCACACATGGATCAACCACTAGAGTCATTGCATGTGTGTTCTTTCCACAAACCACACATGGATCCACCACTGTCATTGCATGTGTGTTCTTTCCACAAACCACACATGGATCAACAAGTGGTCATTGCATGTGTGTTCTTTTCACAAACCACATATGGATCCATTAGAGTCATTACATGTGTGTTCTTATACTAAAACTAGCATTAGAGTCATTGTATGTGTGTTCTTTCCACAAACCACACATGGATCAAGCAGTGTTCATTGCATGTGTGTTCTTTTCACAAACAACATATGGATCCACCAGTGGTCACTGCATGTGTGTTCTTTCCACAAACCACATATGGATCAACCAGTGTTCATTGCATGTGTGTTATTTTCCACAAACCAAGTATGGATCAACCAGTGGTAATTGCATGTGTGTTCTTTTCCACAAACCACACATGGATCCACCAGTGTGCATTGCATGTGTGTTCTTTTCCAAAAACCACATATGGATCAACGAGTGGTCATTGCATGTGTGTTCTTTTCACAAACCACATGTGGACCCACTAGAGTCATTGCATGTGTGTTCTTATACTAAAACCAGCACTAGAGTCGTTGCATGTGTGTTCTTTTCACAAACAACATATGGATCCACCAGTGTTCACTGCATGTGTGTTCTTTACACAAACCACATATGGACCAACCAGTGGTCATTGCATGTGTGTTCTTTCCACAAACCACTTATGGATCCACCAGTGTTCATTGCATGTGTGTTCTTTTCCACAAACCACATATGGATCAACCAGTGGTCATTGCATGTGTGTTCTTTTCACAAACCACATATGGACCCACTAGAGTCATTGCATGTGTGTTCTATGCACAAACCACACATGGATCAACCAGTGGTCATTGCATGTGTGTTCTTTTCCACAAACCACTTATGGATCAACCAGTGATCATTGCATGTGTGTTCTTTCCACAAACCACTTATGGATCCACCAGTGTTCATTGCATGTGTGTTCTTTTCTAAAAACCACATATGGATCAACCAGTGGTCATTGCATGTGTGTTCTTTTCACAAACCACATGTGGACCCACTAGAGTCATTGCATGTGTGTTCTTATACTAAAACCAGCACTAGACTCATTGCATGTGTGTTCTTTCCACAAACCACATATGGACCAACCAGTGGTCATTGCATGTGTGTTCTTTCCACAAACCACTTATGGATCCACCAGTGTTCATTGCATGTGTGTTCTTTTCCACAAACCACATATGGATCAACCAGTGGTCATTGCATGTGTGTTCTTTTCACAAACCACATATGGACCCACTAGAGTCATTGCATGTGTGTTCTATGCACAAACCACACATGGATCAACCAGTGGTCATTGCATGTGTGTTCTTTTCCACAAACCACTTATGGATCAACCAGTGATCATTGCATGTGTGTTCTTTCCACAAACCACTTATGGATCCACCAGTGTTCATTGCATGTGTGTTCTTTTCTAAAAACCACATATGGATCAACCAGTGGTCATTGCATGTGTGTTCTTTTCACAAACCACATGTGGACCCACTAGAGTCATTGCATGTGTGTTCTTATACTAAAACCAGCACTAGACTCATTGCATGTGTGTTCTTTCCACAAACCACACATGGATCCAGCAGTGTTCATTGCATGTGTGTTATTTTCCAAAAACCACATATGGATCAACCAGTGGTCATTGCATGTGTGTTCTTTTCACAAACCACATATGGACCCAGTAGAGTCATTGCATGTGTGTTCTATGCACAAACCACACATGGATCAACCAGTGGTCATTGCATGTGTGTTCTTTTCCACAAACCACACATGGATCCACCAGTGTTCATTGCATGTGTGTTCTTTTCCACAAACAACTTATGCATCAACCAGGGGACATTGCATGTGTGTTCTTTTCACAAACTACATGTGGACCCACCAGAGTCATTGTATGTGTGTTCTTATACTTAAACTAGCACTAGAGTCATTGCATGTGTGTTCTATCCACAAACCACACATGGATCAACCAGTGGCATTGCATGTGTGTTCTTTTCACAAACTACACATGGATTAACCAGTGTCATTGCATGTGTGTTCTTTCCACAAACCACATATGGATCAACCAGTGGTCATTGCATGTGTGTTCTTTTCCACAAACCACTTATGGATCCATTAGAGTCATTGCATGTGTGTTATTTCCACAAACCACACATGGATCAACCACTAGAGTCATTGCATGTGTGTTATTTCCACAAACCACACATGGATCAACCACTAGAGTCATTGCATGTGTGTTCTTTCCACAAACCACACATGGATCCACCACTGTCATTGCATGTGTGTTCTTATACTAAAACTAGCACTAGAGTCATGGCATGTGTGTTCTTTCCACACACCACACATGGATCAAGCAGTGTTCATTGCATGTGTGTTCTTTTCACAAACAACATATGGATCCACCAGTGGTCACTGCATGTGTGTTCTTTCCACAAACCACATATGGATCAACCAGTGTTCATTGCATGTGTGTTATTTTCCACAAACCACATATGGATCAACTAGTGGTCATTGCATGTGTGTTCTTTTCACAAACCACATATGGACCGACTAGAGTCATTGCATGTGTGTTCTATGCACAAACCACACATGGATCAACCAATGGTCATTGCATGTGTGTTCTTTTCCACAAACCACTTATGGATCAACCAGTGATCATTGCATGTGTGTTCTTTCCACAAACCACTTATGGATCCACCAGTGTTCATTGCATGTGTGTTCTTTTCCAAAAACCACATATGGATCAACCAGTGGTTATTGCATGTGTGTTCTTTTCACAAACCACATGTGGACCCACTAGAGTCATTGCATGTGTGTTCTTATACTAAAACCAGCACTAGACTCATTGCATGTGTGTTCTTTCCACAAACCACACATGGATCCTGCAGTGTTCATTGGATGTGTGTTCTTTCCAAAAACCACATATGGATCAACCAAAGGGTCATTACACGTGTTCTTTTCACAAACCACATATGGACCCACTAGAGTCATTACATGTGTGTTCTATGCACAAACCACACATGGATCAATCAGTGGTCATTACATGTGTGTTCTTTTCCCCAAACCACACATGGATCCACCAGTGGTCATTGCATGTGTGTTCTTTCCACAAACAACTTATGGATCAACCAGTGGTCATTGCATGTGTGTTCTTTTCACAACTACATGTGGACCCACTAGAGTCATTGTATCTATGTTCTTATACTAAAACTAGCACTAGAGTCATTGCATGTGTGTTCTATCCACAAACCACAGATGGATCAACCAGTGGCATTGCATGTGTGTTCTTTTCACAAACCACACATGGATTAACCAGTGTCATTGCATGTGTGTTCTTTCCACAAACCACATATGGATCAACCAGTGGTCATTGCATGTGTGTTTTTTCCACAAACCACTTATGGATCCATTAGAGTCATTGCATGTGTGTTATTTCCACAAACCACACATGGATCAACCACTAGAGTCATTGCATCTGTGTTAATTCCACAAACCACACATGGATCAACCACTAGAGTCATTGCATGTGTGTTCTTTCCACAAACCACACATGGATCCACCACTATCATTGCATGTGTGTTCTTTCCACAAACCACACGTGGATCAACAAGTGGTCATTGCATGTGTGTTCTTTTCACAAACCACATATGGATCCATTAGAGTCATTGCATGTGTGTTCTTATACTAAAACTAGCACTAGAGTCATGGCATGTGTGTTCTTTCCACACACCACACATGGATCAAGCAGTGTTCATTGCATGTGTGTTCTTTTCACAAACAACATATGGATCCACCAAGGTCAATGATGTGAGTTCTCTCCACAAACCACATATGGATCAACAAGTGTACATTTCATGTGTGTTAATTTCCACAAACCACTTATGGATCAACAAGTGGTCATTGCATGTGTGTTCTTTCCACAAACCACACATGGATCCAGCAGTGTTCATTGCATGTGTGTTCTTTTCCAAAAACCACATATGGATCAACCAGTGGTCATTGCATGTGTGTTCTTTTCACAAACCACATGTGGACCCACTAGAGTCATTGCATGTGTGTTCTTATACTAAAACCAGCACTAGACTCATTGCATGTGTGTTCTTTTCCACAAACCACACATGGATCCACCAGTGTTCATTGCATGTGTGTTCTTTTCCACAAACAACTTATGGATCAACCAGTGGTCATTGCATGTGTGTTCTTTTCACAAACTACATGTGGACCCACTAGAGTCATTGTATGTGTGTTCTTATACTAAAACTAGCACTAGAGCCATTGCATGTGTGTTCTATCCACAAACCACACATGGATCAACCAGTGGCATTGCATGTGTGTTCTTTTCACAAACCACACATGGATCAACCAGTGTCATTGCATGTGTGTTCTTTCCACAAACCACATATGGATCAACTAGTGGTCATTGCATGTGTGTTCTTTTCCACAAACCAGTTATGGATCCATTAGATTCATTGCATGTGTGTTATTTCCACAAACCATACATGGATCAACTGAAATGGATCGTATGGGCACCTAGAGGGGGGGTGAATAGGTGCTACACCAATTTTTAATTCTTTTTCAATTTTAGGCTTAGCACAAAGGGTAAATTCTCTAGATAAACTATTAGGTGGAATTTCCCTATATGCAACCCTATCTACTAGCGAGTAAAGAGCGAGTGGAAGAGGAACGGGTAAACCGAAGTGAAGCACGCGGAGACACAGGATTTGTTTGACCGCAGTTCCTTCCTTGTTAAGGGAAGTATCGCTCATGTTGGAGGGTGGGCGGTAGTAAGACCACCACGCCACAAAAGGCCTCACCCTGTTCTCCTATGGATCTCACCACAAAAGGCCTGATCCACCTTTCCACTATAGGTACCCTTCAAGGCGGGCACCGGCGCCTTTACACAACTAGCGGGGCAACAACTCCACAACAACTTGGAGGCTCCCGAAATGACAACAAGCTGCCACAAGAACAAAGTTATCAAATACAATAAACAAGATCTAGGTATTGACAAGAATACTAGATCAGGGATTTCTCCAAGTGAAGGGAGAGGAGTTGAAGCGCTTGATTCTTGATGATGATGATGAACTTCTCCTCCTTCAATTCCACTAAAGATCAAGACCTTCGGGTGGTTGAAGTGGGAGATCGAGAATGAGAGCTCTTGCACAATGTCTGGACAATTTTGAATGAATCAAGAGTTCTAATGTTAAAGAAGGGGTATTTATACCCCTTTAGAAACTAGCCACAGCACACTTTGGGGGTCGGATTATCCGCCCAAGTGAGGGCCGGATTATCCGGCCTGGGGAAAACACCGCCCTAGACTCGGAATATCCGGCAGATAATCCGCCCCCTCTCTGAGCATCGCGCCAAGCTTGCCCTTGATCAACTTCTGGGGGCCGGATTATCCGGTCCTATGCGAGGGCCGGATTATCCGGCCTGGGGAAGAAAAACCGCCCCAGTTCAGATTTTCCGGAGGAAAATCCGACCGGATACCGAGCGATGCGCCTTGGCTCCTTTTGCTTGAAAACTGGGGGCCAGATTATCCGGCTCGTGCGACACCCGGATTATACGGGAAGGAAAACTGCTTCAGCCCGATTTTCTCGGGAGAAAATCCGACTGCATCGAGCGCGCCTTGGCTCTCTTTGATCAATGAGGTAGGCCGGATTATCCGGCCCCCCTTAAAGCTTCCTTCACACTTAGCACACATGAATAATTTCCACAGTATTGTTATCTAACACGCAAAACATAGGAAAACATGAAATGTTCTTTCAATCTCCCCCTTTTTGGTGTTAGATGACAATACCAGGATTTGCAGGAGAAAGACACAAGACAAATAGTGATAACTATGAAAGAGACTCCCCCTCAATGTGTGCATGATAGAGTTTTGCATTGGAATACAAATGCACACAAATAGGTGAATCTATTCCATAGACATATGAGCAATAAAAACATACCACCGAGGTAGAGAGTAGGCATCCTTGACATAAGTCAAAATTATTACCAGATAACCATTATGAGCGCGCCTTCCGTGATAAACCTCCAGCAATAGGATATGAATAGATAGATCCATAATCATAATCCATGATAAGAAAGAAATCCACAGGCATAATCCAGACAACCACATAAAGTCTTAAACAACCACAAATCACGAATTTAAAGTTTAACGCTAAATGGGCATAAGCAAGAAAATGACGAATAGAAAAGTGCAAGTGCTTATGCCCGACCCATGCAAATCCACGGACAACCTAATAGAACTACTTCTCCCCCTTTGGCATCAAGACACAAAAAAGGGAGAAGAGCGATGCTAGCGCCCCATGGGATCACTCGTAGTCCTCGTCCTCTTCTTCATTCTCTTCCTCATCCTCATCTTCAAGCTCCTCAGTGTCACCATCCTCATCTTCATCATCAGCAGCAGGTGCAGAGGGGAACAAGTGACGCTCCATCTCACCATAGTTCAACCCGGAGGAAGGGCCTAAAATCTGGGATTCTGTTATACACAGAACCAGGCCCGCGCGTCCCCAAACAACACCCCCACAAGGTGTACAAGGGACTTGTGTGCTATAATAGATGACGTAGGGGTAGGAAAAGGCTTAGGATTAAGAGAGCCAAACTGAGATGGTACTAGACACTCAAAATTGCAAAATCCAAATCAAATGAAAGCCAAGATTGAGTGTGATTCCCATAAGAACATGAGAGAGCAAATAACATCCAAAAAGATCCAATTATCCTCAAGGGAGAGGGCGGTGGCCGAAGCCACCTTGTTGGAGTGTATGGTGTGACACCACGAAGATATATCTTGGGTTCACGACCAATACTCATCAATAAGCTCACATATCACAATACGATATTAAGAGAAATGATTTACCTTGTTATTGGCATTATGGGGGGAGGGTTAGCCCAATGAGTTAGGACCACACTCCCCCTATTTCCATGCCCACACTTAGACCAAAGAAGGATTGAGATGTACGAGTGAGTGCATGGGTAATCAAGACAAGCTCCTAGAATCAATGATATTTAGCTCATTCCTCAAATAGCAGAATCTTGCTTCATCAAGTGGCTTTGTAAAAATATCCGCCAGTTGGTTCTTCGTGCTCACAAAGGATAGATCAATATCGTCGCGAGCAACATGGTCTCGAATAAAATGATTCTAAATCTCAATATGCTTCATCCTTGTGTGCTGAATAGGATTGTATGCAATTTTGATTGCACTTTCATTATCACATAAAAAAGGCACTTTGTCACAATTGACATCGTATTCCTTTAAAGTTTGCCTCATCCACAATAACTGAGTACAGTATGGCAGCAGAAGAACATATTCAGCTCATGGAGAGAGATATACAATTCTGCTTTTTAGAGGACCAACATACAAGAGATCTTCCCAAGAATTGACAAGCTCCAGAAGTGGATTTCTGATCATCCTTATCACCAGCCCAATCAGAGTCAGTATAACCGCATAAAGAGAAATTGGAGCCCTTGGGATACCAGAGACCAAAGTTAGGGGAATGAACCAAATATCGAAAGATCCTCTTGACCGCCACTAAGTGGCTTTCTTTAGGAGCTGCTTGATACCTTGCACACACTCCCACACTCAACACAATATCGGGTCTAGATGCGCAGAGGTAAAGAAGAGAGCTGATCATGGACCGATATACCTTTTGGTCCACATCTTTACCATGTGGGTTAAGTTCAAGATGACATTTTGTTTGCATCGGAGTGGCGACACCATTTAGATCCGTCATCTTGAATCTCTTGAGCATGTCTTGGATGTACTTTGCTTGATTAATAAAGGTTCCTTCTCTAAGTTGCTTGATCTTGAATCCAAGAAAGAACCGTAATTCCCCCATCATAGACATCTCAAACTCGGCTACCATAAGCTTTGAAAATTCATCATTAAAAGCTTTATTAGTAGAAACAAAGATGATATCGTCTACATATAGTTGGCATATGAAGAGCTCCCCCTTAACCTTCTTAGTAAAAAGAGTAGGATCGATTTTCCCAACTTCGAAGCCACGATCTAACAAAAGCTCTTTAAGGTGCTCATACCATGCACGTGGGGCTTGTTTAAGGCCATAGAGTGCCTTATCGAGTTTGTAGACATGGTTCGGAAAGTTAGGATCCTCAAACCCCGGGGGTTGCTTTACGTAAACCAACTCATGTAGAGGACCGTTAAGGAAGGCACTCTTGACGTCCATTTGCTGCAACTTAAAATTGTTATGTGCAGCTTAAGCAAGAAGGATACAGATGGACTCAAGGCGATCCACTGGAGCATAGGTCTCGCTGAAGTCGATGCCCTCAACTTGGGAGTAACCTTGTGCCACAAGTCTTTCCTTGTTCCTCACAACAATGCCATTCTCATCTTGCTTGTTCTTGAAAATCCACTTGGTGCCGATAACATTGCGGCACTCTTTGGGTTTCTCCACGAGTTTACAGACTTTGTTGCGCTCGAATTATTCAATTCTTCATGCATAGCAACAACCCAGTCTAGGTCTTCAAGAGCTTCAAAGACCTTCTTAGGTTCCACCATGGAGATATGAGCTTGATGCTCACCAAAACTAGCCAATTCTCTTCTTGTAGAAACCCTTCGTCGAAGATCACCAACAACCTTGTCGAGAGTGTGACCCCTCAACTCAAGGTTTCGATTAGCCCGAGCCTTGCGACGAAGTTCAATAAGTTTGTTGTCTCTTGGAGAAGGAGATTCATCACTTGAGTCTTCATTGGAAGCATTTTCTCGACCTTGATCAGGAACTGGAATATCAGTAGCAGGTGATGGAGACGTGTGCCCTTGAGGTGAGTCCGTAGTCAGAGTGAGGCCGCAGAATCGAGAGTCAGGCCGGATAATCTGTCAAGGAGAGGCCGATAATCCGCCCGGGAGTATTTGTAGCAATTTCATCGTGGAGCCCGGGCTTGCTTGAATCGGGCGAGGGCCGGATAACTGGGCTAGCTGTAAAATCCTGCCTGGAGTTTGCGTTGATATCTTCACCACCAGGAGCAAAAAGGTCAGCTGGAGCGGGGTGGCCGGATATTCTGGTGTCAACCGGAAAATCCGGCCTGGAGCTTTCTAGAACGTCTTGACCTTCAGCAGTTGATGGAGATGGTGTAGAAGTTGCCCCCGTGGTTGGAACATGTTGAGTATGTGTAGATGAGGGCTCTATATGAGTAGAGCATTGTCCTTCTCGGTCCGCCACAAGGGGTTCCTCAATGGGGCGGAAAAATCCCACGCCCATTCTTCTTATGGCATCTTGGGGTATTTCAACATCTGCATCACAAACACCAACTTGTTCGCATGGGAACCATTATTTTCTCGAACACCACACTACAAGATTCTACAACAGTTCCGGAGAGCTTATTGTAGACTCTATAAGTGTGGGATTCGGCACCATAACCAACAAAAATACCTTCTAAAGCCTTAGATTCAAACTTAGATAAACGAACTCCTTTAATAAGAAAGAAACACTTACACCCGAATACTTGGAAGTATGAGATGTTTGGCTTGTTACCGGTAAGTATTTCATACGGAGTCTTGTCCAAGATCTTACAGAGGTATAATCGGTTGGATGAATGACAAGCAGTAGAGATTGATTCAGCCCAGAAGTTATATGGAGATTTAAATTCGGCTAACATTGATCTTTCCATATCCATTAGAGTTCGATTCTTCCTCTTGGCTACACCATTTTGTTGAGGGGTGTACGCAGCAGAATATTGATGTCTTATCCCCTCTTCACTTAGGAACTCATTTAAGGTGTAGTTCTTGAACTCAGAGCCGTTATCACTTCTTATAGCCATAATTGGGACGTAGTGTTGACGTTGAACCTCGTTGGCGAAGTTGATGACAGTTTGTTGAGTTTCGCTCTTCAACTTGAAGAAATAAACCCAAGTGTATCTTGAGTAATCATCAACAATCACTAGACAATACTTCTTCCCACCGAGGCTTGCATGAGATGGAGGTCCGAAGAGGTCCACATGAAGGAGCTCCAAAATCCTTTTTGAAGAGATAATAGTTTTCCTTCGATGAGGTGAGTCATGCATTTTCCCTTCAACACACGCCTTGCAAACACGATCTTTGGCAAAGGAGACATTTTCTTTTAGTCCAAGAATGTGGCCACCCTTGTGGAGACTTTGCAAAGTTCTCATATTGACGTGGGCTACTCGACGATGCCATAACCAACCCGCGTCAGCCTTTCCGAAAAGACACATCGGGCCTGTAGTGGTTTTCCCTAAAAAGTCCACCACGTACAGGTCGTTTTCGACATATCCCACGAAAGCGACTTTTAGAGACTTGCTCCACAAGAGTACCACCAAATCAGCATCAATATAAACTGCAAAGCCCATCTTACCAAGGGCGCGAACTGAAAGTAAGTTGTACCCGAGGGTCCCAACAAGCATGACGTCCACGAGAGAGATATCGTGAGCCACCACAACTTTGCCGAGACCCAATACCTCAGATTTTGACTTGTCACCATAGGAGACGGTTATGTGATCAAGGTTTGGGCGCATCTCCATGATGATCTCCTTGCTTCCGGTCATATGACTCGTGCAGCCGCTATCGAGTACCCATTTAGAACAACCGGAAGCATAGCCCTGCAAGAAAATT
Organism: Avena insularis; assembly: GCA_023614405.1. NCBI lineage: Eukaryota > Viridiplantae > Streptophyta > Magnoliopsida > Poales > Poaceae > Avena > Avena insularis. The sequence continues at coordinate 54,479,889 of CM042692.1, forward strand.
ACTTCTTGGTTTTAGGTACCCATTTTTCAATGGGTCCTCTCATGTTAGTAACAAGGGTCTTGGGAACCCAAATAGACCAAGGAATGTAACAATCATAAGGGCCTACATAACTAGCATAAACATCACCATAATAGTCACGATATAGTTCAAAGTTAGGATTGTTGATCCCTGCAAAACCATCATAACTAGTCTTGTCATTGGTAATGTTGCTAGTCTTTGGTTGAGCAGTCTTGTTCTTCTTGTTGTTGTTGTTTTTCTTTCTCTTTGTCTTGGGTATGTAACCAAGACCTTCTTTACTATTGTTTGTCCTTTGCCTACTCAGTATCTCATCAATAACCCTTTTACCTTTGTGTTGAGAACTTCTTGCAAGGTCTTCTTTTCCAGAGGATGAAGTGGAGGTACTTGGAACATCATACCATTTCAATTGAGTTTGGAGCTGGTCATGCGACTTATTTAAAGTAGAATGATCACTCTTCAATGCCTTGTGAGAACTTTCAAGATTATCAAACTTCTCCAAAAGTCTAGCATGAATAGCCCCAAAGTCAATCTTTTCTTTCTTTAGTTTCTTTACCTTGGCAAGAGCATGGTCACGTTCTTTAATGAGGTGAGCTATAGCTTATTCTTGTGACTCATCAAGGGAATCAAGTCTTTCTTCCAAAGATACTCGAGCTTCCTCTTCCTCTTCCAAAGCATTCTTCAAAGAAGCTATCTCCAAGGCATCTTCTCTTTCATTTCTGCCCTTTTCTTCAAGAATATCTTCGGCTTGAGCAAGTTGACTCATAAGAGCATCAAAATGGAGTTTGTGCTCACCTTGTAGGTTAGTGAAAAAAGTATCCAAGGCAATAACTTCTTCTTTCATTTTAAGACTATCATGATCATCCATATCCAAAATTATGTTAGTCTTAGGAAATGAAGAGCTAGAAGTTGATACCTCAGACCCTCTTGCCATTAGGCAAGTGGCGTTGTTGTTGATGGCGTTCTCGTCGCCTAGTCAAAGGATGAGGGAGTCGATGTGGTGGTTATAGCAGCCACCTCGCGAGAACTATCATCATCCTCTTCATCTTCACTTGCGGAGGAGTATTCCTCTTGAGCTACCAAGACAATCTTGGGTTGCTTCTTGAAAGTGCCATTCTTGTTAGTAAATGGCTTCTTCTTAGGTGCTTTAGATTTCTCTTTAAGAATGAGCCTGCCACCATTGTCTTCTATTTTGATATGGACACTGCCACAAAGTGCATTCTATCTCCAAAGTTGAAGCAAGTTCTCAATCTTGGGCCACTTTCTCTTCTTCCATTTGACCTGCTCTTGCGCTCAAGTTCAGACTTGGCTTTAAGGTGGTCCTTCCAAAAGTTCCTTGCATAAAATGCCATATACTCACCATGAGCACGTTGACCTCATCGGGCAGTCCATGGATACCCCTAAAAAGCTCCTTCATCTTCCTCTTTCAACAACATTGGCTTTGAGAGCCACATTGACACCCTTTGCATTCCAATGGCCCAAGCACGGGCATCTTCAAAGATTCTTTGTCGCCACTTTGAATGACGCTATTTCTTGCATGACTTCGCTGGATGTCATTTGATGATAGTTATGTCTACCTTGTAGGCTCTTCAAGTCCGCTATTCGAAGGCATTAAGGCACTCACATATTTCCTTTTTATCCATGCATCATCAATGTGAGTGGCCCCATGCTTTCGAAATGTTGTTGCGATGCCCTTGAGTCTTCTATACATGTCCTCATGGTTTTCACCATCCAACATGTAGAATCCCTCGGCTTCCTTACTAAGGGCATCATACCTATTTCTTCTCATGCTTTCATTTCCAACGAAGAGATCCGTAAGAGCATCCCAAGCTTCTTTAGCTGTGTTGAGATGTTCAATGTGTGGCATGTCCTTGGGACCCACACCCAGCTGTATCATGTGGAGAGCGGTGGCATTCAACTGGCTGTCCACAACTTCTCTTCTTGTTAGGTCGGTTTGATCTCCAATATGAAGACCCTCTTCAATAATCCTCCACAATTCAATAGAGGAGCTGCAAACATGAGATTTCATTAGGAATTGCCATTGATTAAAGGAGGATGCAGTGAGCTTGGGTGGATCACCCCTATTGTTTATATGAGGATGAGGGATAGGTGGGTCAGGGGAATATACGTGGCGAACCTCACTATATTCCTCCTTACCACTTCCCTTCTTGGAGGTGGAACCATTAAGTTTTTCACCTTCCACGTCATCATCCTTGGATCCGGTGTTATGCTTTTCCTTAGATGATGGTGTGGCAGCCTTAGAGGAGGATGGAGATGGGGCTATGGATGATGTAAGGCGAGCAATCATTTGATTCATCTCCTCCATATTGGCCTCAAAGGATTTCAACAAGGTTGTTTCCAACGACTTGAGATCATCCATTATGACCTTATCCACAACCTCATTTCCATCATCCTTGGTACCCATACTACTCTTAGGCGGTTAAGCCCGAATTAAGAGCCGGGGCTCTGATACCAATTGAAATGGATCGTATGGGCACCTAGAGGGGGGGTGAATAGGTGCTACACCAATTTTTAATTCTTTTTCAATTTTAGGCTTAGCACAAAGGGTAAATTCTCTAGATAAACTATTAGGTGGAATTTCCCTATATGCAACCCTATCTACTAGCGAGTAAAGAACGAGTGGAAGAGGAACGGGTAAACCGAAGTGAAGCACGCAGAGACACAGGATTTGTTTGACCGCAGTTCCTTCCTTGTTAAGGGAAGTACGTCTGCGTTGGAGGGGTGGGAGGTACTAAGACCACCATGCCACAAAAGGCCTCACCCTGTTCTCCGATGGATCTTGCCACAAAAGGCCCGATCCACCTTTCCACTATAGGTACCCTTCGAGGCGGGCACCGGCGCCTTTACACAACTAGCGGGGCAACAACTCCACAACAACTTGGAGGCTCCCGAAATGACAACTTGGAGGCTCCCGAAGTGAGGGCCGGATTATCTGGCCTGGGGAAAACACCGCCCTAGACTCGGAATATCCGGCCGATAATCTGCCCCCTCTCTGAGCATCGCGCCGAGCTTGCCCTTGATCAACTTCTGGGGGCCGGATTATCTGGTCCTATGCGAGGGCCGGATTATCCGGCTTGTGGATGAAAAACCGCCCCAGTTCGGATTTTCCGGAGGAAAATCCGACCGGATACCGAGCGACGCGCCTTGGCTCCTTTTGCTCGAAAACTGGGGGCCAGATTATCCGGCCCGTGCGACACCCAGATTATCTGGCCTGGGGAGGAAGGAGAAAATCCGACCGGGTATCGAGCGACGCGCCTTGGCTCTCTTTGATCAATGAGGTAGGCCAGATTATCCGGCCCTTAGTGGGGCGGATTATCCGGGCCCCCTTAAAGCTTCCTGCACACTTAGCACACATGAATAATTTCCACAGTATTGTTATCTAACACGCAAAACATAGTAAAACATGAAATGTTCTTTTCACAAACCACATGTGGACCCACTAGAGTCATTGCATGTGTGTTCTTGTACTAAAACCAGCACTAGACTCATTGCATGTGTGTTCTTTTCACAAACAACACATGGATCCACCACTGTCATTACATGTTTGTTCTTTCCACAAACAACACATGGATCAACAAGTGGTCATTGCATGTGTGTTATTTTCACAAACCACATATGGATCCATTAGAGTCATTGCATGTGTGTTCTTTTCCACAAACCACTTATGGATCAACTAGTGGTCTTTGCATGTGTGTTCTTTCCACAAACAACTTATGGATCCACTAGTGTTCATTGCATGTATGTTCTTTTCCACAAACCACATATGGATCAACCAGTGGTCATTGCATGTGTGTTCTTTTCACAAACCACATGTGGACCCACTAGAGTCATTGCATGTGTGTTCTTATACTAAAACCACATATGGATCCATTAGAGTCATTGCATGTGTGTTCTTATACTAAAACTAGCACTAGAGTCATTGCATGTGTGTTCTTTCCACAAACCACACATGGATCAAGCAGTGTCATTGCATATGTGTTCTTTCCACAAACCACATATGGATCCATTTGAGTCATTGCATGTTTGTTCTTATACTAAAACTAGCACTGCCCCCCAATGGATCCACCGTTAGACCGAGTCTTCTAGAAGGCACGCCATAACACAATTGTTCTGCTTGACGATTGTTACATACCGTTCGATTGGGGCGCTTGGACGATTGGGATGGTCTTCATGAGAGTGGTCCTCGAGTAGGCTGTTCTGCGGCATGATTGTCCATGCTTGCTCTGGACAAACTGGCATGTTGCGAGTGTTACGACTCATGAGTTCAGTGGGCCATATCCCAGTGTCACGTCCCCATTACTTCTCTTCCTCCCCGTACTTCTCTTCCTTCCCCTTGAAGCCACTTTCCCCACTTCACTTCCATCATGCCGTAGCCGCAAGCCGACGACATCCGCTAATTCTCCGGTCGCTACCTTCATGCTAAGAAATCATTTTACAATCTTTTGAACTTATCCTACATATTCCTGCTATTCGCTAATCTAACTGTTGATCTTTTCTCCGATTTATCGATGAACTTCAGATGTGGCAGATGTTGCAGCCCAAGAATGCCTCGCGCGCAACTTTGCAGCGGCGTTCCCGCTCGTGTGCTCCCACCCAGGATGCTTTCACCATTACTCCTACCACGAGCTCCACGAGCTCGCGTGGCCGCACGACGCGTGCTCCTGCATGGAACCAGGCTGCAACTACACCGGTCCGCCGGCAGAGCTCGTCGTCCACCTTGTAGAGGGGCACTTGATCGAAGTGATTAGGATCTCGTATGGGCAAGCCCAACTTATCCAAGAGCAGGTGCCGTTCACTGACTCGGCACGCCGCCTGCTAATTTTCCAGGGATGGATGGCTCTGTTTTCGTCCTGACCATCACCGCCGGTGTTTCGGGAACCAGAGTCGGGCCCACCGTCGTGGGTGCCGTATGCGTCAGGTCGGTCTCGTGCGCCTAGCCCGTATACATGGTGCGCATGTGGGTGAACGCCCAGCCGCCATCGTCGGATATCATTCTTGTGCTAGCCGAGGCGCCGAGCTGCCCGACGCCGCGGGAGGTGGAGTATGTGGACCTAAGGTCGATCCTATGCGTGCCATCTCAATACCTTGTCGGTGCTGGACCGAACAAGAAGATGCATTTCTACATTTGTATCGAGAAGACCGGCAGGGAAATGTAGTACTTGTGCTGTTGTTACTGTTAGACTTAAGCGATGCTTCTCAGGTGCTTAGAGCATACGTGTTGTGCGAATGTACCCCAGTTGTAGTTTTCAGTACTCCTTAATAATTCGACGAGTTATTATATTGGTCCAATCAGCTTGCTATTGTCACGTTGCAAAGTCCTCTTGCTCTGGACAGACTGGCAATACCGGTGCTCCCGCCTCAAGATGTCGTTGTCACGTGTTCCGAGGGCCCACCGCCAGTGTCACGCCCTCCTCTTCCTTCCCTCAAGCCACCGTCCCAACTTCTCTTCCATCCCGCCACTCCCCGATGGTTGTAATCGATGATTTTCGCTGGATTGTTTACAAGTAATCTACGCTGATAATGCAACATGAAAATGGCATGCATAATAATTTCTAAAGTGGAAGCACTCACACGCTGCTATTTCACATATTTCTCAATATAGCTCGACAAACCCATTACAATAATTGTACTCGCATTAAACACAACCGAAATTGCAACCATCCTAAACAACATCTAAACCCACATCACACCGCATTGCCGTCGGAGTCCACCTCGACAGGTGACACCACTGCGTTCTTCCCGTGACATCCACTCCCGCCCGTGGCTTGCCCTTTGCCAAGGAGGCAACAATGGCGTTCTGCACAGCTTCGTCCCCATCGTCCTCCACATCAGAATTGACAATGACGAAGGTGACAGGATTGGCGTGGACCGAGCACCATCGGCGCTGGCGGCTCCTCGCCGAGCTCGACGCCAGATCGGTCCTTCTATGTAGGAGGGGCCGAGCTTGCATGCGATCGCTGTCGCCCTCTCAAGAAACCATGGCCATTTGATACCGCGACGGTAGGATCTTGGGTGGATCCCACAAGTAGCCCCACCAAGCGGTGGAGCGGATGGATGGGCGCGAGCCATGACAAGTTCCTAGGAGGGAGTAAGATTGTGGGCCGTGTGTCTAGTTCTGAGCAAGGCCTCCCAATGATATGTACGTGGGCAAGGTACCAAAAAATTTCGTCCAATGCGCGCGAGAGGGCTTTTGAACCACGAAGGTGCGAGATTTTTTTTTGACAAGTCCACACGCTAGGTCCCCCACCTGGCAGCCGAATGTGGACGGTAGGATTCTGCCCGAGTTATTAAGTAGGGATAAATCACGCTTCACCACTACCCTGACATCCAAAGGCTCATCTTTCCTCCGCCTCACTCCCTCGCCATGGCTCGCACTGCGCGCCTTGCCTCAAGTGGAATCAGGGTCGGCTCAACGCTGCCAAAGCGGTGCCCCATCGTGCATGGAGGGTGCCCTACGATTACTACCCCTATATGCTATGTTTGTGTGGTGAGAAGATGCGAGATGGATTTCGTGGACCACGTAAAATACTACAGGAAAATTCAGCAATCGCAAAGATCGAGCGGTAAGTTCCTATTGTAGGTACAATGGTAACCCAGATCCGGAAAGCGTAATGTAATTCTTTTTTTTGTTTCCTTCGATCTACTACGCAGGAAGGGAGGGGGACTGGCTGTGACAATTTTGTGTGGATCGAAAAGCCACTGACAGGTTTTCATAGAGAGCTTGTTCAGGATCTGCATGATGCTGTGTGGGACAAGAAAGAGGAGATTCGTGCGATGGAGCGAGAGATCCGGGAGCTTCGCCAGGTGTAGGGGAGGCAGGGGCAGGGAGGTGGTGAGACAGACGGGCTCAAGATTAGGCCAGATAGTGGATACAATTTCCTCATTATCCGGCATTATCTGTTGCATTTGCAGTTTATGTTGCCATGTCGTTGTCCAACAGCTGAAATAAGTTGCTGCTTCGTGGAGTGTAGCAGCCAGCTTAAGAAATTGTTTTCCAGCCCAGAAACTTATCATAAGTGTAATGCCAACAACAGGGATTTATTAAGCGCTTATAAATAAATCATGTCTGTGCCACTAACACCCATCGATTTTGGAGAGGATTTAACCGCTCAGCTATCGCGATTGTTCAGATAGTAGTGGCACAGTCATAGTTTTAGATTCAACTAGTGGCCTCGGCCGTATCAAATCCTAAAGTCGCGATACATTTTACTCCGAGTACGGGAGGCAGATTGTTTTGCCCGACAAGTTCCACGCACATAGCTCAAGAGTTTAACCGAACTACATATATAGGTTCAAGTTCAATACATCATTAGGCTGCTACACTGCTAGCCCTCTTTCTCTGCTTGGGTGCCAACTTTCTTCCTCTTTCCTTCACGCCCATCGCTTCTTCATCTCCGCTTTCTTCCTCTTCCTGGTGCCAATTTTCTACCTTCACGCACTCGTGATCTCCGGCCGAGGGAAGTCAGGCCAATCAGCACCAGAATCTTGTCCGGCATCATCACTCCACTCGTTTTGGTTTTCTTCCCACAGAAAAATCACTGAGTTGGCTGTCTTGTTTCTTACCTTGCGCTTCCTATAAAAAAACAGTACATGGATTACTACCTTATATCTACAGACTATAAACAATTTTTGTGTGAATGTACCATCTCATACCTAGGTTTGGGAGCATTAAGGGGACATCCAGCTGCTCTATGGCCTATAAGATGGCAGGTCTTGCATCTGTTTTTGCCCTTCTTTGTAGCATGTAAAGTAACCCTTCTTCTCGAGAAAATTCTTAAACCTACTCACCGGGTCTTCCTCCGCCTTTTGTAACTGGTCAAAGCTCGAAAGACAGCTTGGACTTGAGGCCACCGAGATGGGTCTGACATGGCTCGACGGATCGAGCATACGCAGCTTAACTTTTCCATAGAGTAGTAGTCGACAAATACTAATCCAAATGTGGTAGAGTTCTTTCTTCACCAAGAAGGCCAAGGCATGGTCGCAAGGTTTCGGTATGCTGCCACTCTAAGCAGTGTGCATTCTCGCAGCTTGGATGTTCACAACATCCCTTTTTCCACTCTTAGACATATCGACCACCTCACGCCTGCTGGTCGACGGAGAACCTTAAGATGAGCAAGTCCGGCTTCTCTTGTGTAGTTGCTATATAACCCAAGGTATCATATGTCCTCTAAGTCTCCTACCGATCTCTCTCCTTATATTTAACAGCTTCATGATCATACCAATGCTATCCATCAAGATATGAACAGACGACTTTTATGTCCTTCACCCGCTTATTTAGGCATTCCGCAAGGTTGTTGTTTATGTAATCAACTTTGATGTCGTGGTTGAATTGATTCTCTTCCATAGCTGCGATGATGGATGGCTAAGTACTCTAGAAGTTCAGGGCTTTGGCAAAATCTTGCTCATGAAATAATCGCCGCTACTAGGTTTGTAAACTCTAGCAGGAAACATGTAACTAAATACGCTATTCGCATAGTGTGAGTACAAGTTGAGCATCATATGGGCATGGCATTCTCTACCTTCAGCTTGCAGGAACACCTCCTTCACTGCATTCGTCAGCCCTTTGCATGCATCCGTGGATATAGCCAATGGATCCATGTGGCCTATTGATCTCTTGAGCTGCCTTATAAACCGTACCCGCTTTCCTCCGCTTCGCTTCAAATATCAATGCCACCGGGAACATCTAGTTGTGACCATCAAGTGTTGTGGCGTATGGCAAGCAGCCTTTCCATTTGCTAGTTAGGACAAGGTTGTTTACACTCGACACGGCCTATAGCCGTCCTTGAATCCCTGGATGCAAGGTTTAAGCGCCATGAAAAATCTTTTGAAATATATTTTACCACCTTCTGATTTGGTGTCAATCTCCACAACACTCCCCGGACACCTAGCTTGTACCTCTGCCTTGAAGTTGTACAACATCCTAAAGCTATTGGTCCAATCCTCGCAAGAACCCCGTAGCTTTCTCTTTACCTTTCCAAACCGTGTAATATGGAAGGACAATGTTGTATTTAGAACCAAGGCTAGTCTGAATATTCTTCATGGCCTCCTTAGGGTTATCCTTTAGTATGGACATAGATTGCATAGCCACCCACTCAGATCGCCCATTGAGGATTTCAGTTTCTTGCTTGTCTATACATGTGGAGGGCCCATTTTGTTCACCGCAACATGATTCATTTAAAAGATAAGCGAGTCGACTAGTTGCTTAAAGATATCGCACATCAATTGTAGTTATAGAGTGAAAAGAGAGAGAGAGAGAGAGAGAGAGAGTCCTAATGGTTTGCTGCATTCATTGCCCCAATACCCTAATTGCAGTCGATGCAGGTAAGGCTCTTGATGTGATCCTCCATGGACAATGTACCTCGGCCCGTCCATTCATCCACGTTAACTTGCAAACGGCCTCATACCTCTCGGCAGAGTTCTTCAGTCGATAAATGTCGAACTCCCCCTTGATATAAAAATGCCGGAACGACATCCTGAACTCATGCATGCTCCTAAACTCGATGCCGACCAAAATTATAGGATACTTGTGGTCATGTTTCATTTCTTCTACTTCAACACTCCAAATCATCGATGGAATACCAGCCTCATCGTTAAGTTCCTCGCTCATTTCATCATCACCAGATTCTTAATCCTCTATAGTGCCTTCTTCTTCATCCGATTCAGAATCTTCGCCATCGCCTCTAATGCCTAGTAACGCACACATCATATTGACTCCTATGGGTGGGGCTGCATCATCGCTCCACCTGATGGACAGTGAACATTGCCCCACCACCTCACCGCAACTCTGCTTTCTCCAAGACACTCGTTGGTTCGCCACAACCACATGGGGTGGTCTTACGCTTGCACGCATCCTGTGTACTTCAAAGGACAAACAACAAATGTAATCAATTTCATCTTGAGTGTATAGAACCCTCGCTCTTCTTGTGTACATCCTCCTTCGATGTAATCTTTCCTAATGGTATCGAGGGCTTGACATCCGTGTTCCATTCCGTATCGAACTAGGCTTTTTGTTTGCCGCCATTTTGGGTGTGATCTCCATCTTCCTTCCCTCACGGGTGTTGGCTCGGTGCCGGCATTATTGCCGACCTCTGCGGTGTGTTTTTCTTCGATTAGCCCTTTTGTCGCTACTATTGGGCGGTTCTCCTTCGGCCGGCATTATTGCCAACCCCGCCGGTTCCGCCCAAATTAGCCCTTTGCTGCTACTATTGGGCGCCTTCTCCTTCGTCTGGCATTATTGCCGACCTCGTATGGTTCCGCCCAAATTAGCCATTTTGCTGCTACTATTGGGCGTGTTCTCCTTCGTGTTGGCATAATTCCTCGACAAGTCGTTCGCTCCAAATTAGTATTTTTCTGCCCCACCGGTGTGGTAGCCTCCGTGCTGGCCATCTTCGTGATCTTTGCTACCACTCCGGGAGTGTTCACCATCGTATAGCCCTCTTAGCGCTTTTGCTTCTACCGCTCGTGTGGCATTTTGACCGGATCTCAGGGTGTACTGTGGCGTGGTGCCTTTGTCGCATGTACTTTTGGGCCCTCTTCTCGCATGGTCTCCTTGGTGACATTCTTCTTTGGGGTGCCCTTCGGGATGCTCTTCCTGCTCCTCTTTATGACGCCTCCTGTAAGACTCTCCTCTGCTCGGTTACCTCGCACCAGCCCCAAAGGATGCCATGGATCAGGTCACGATGCCTTCTAAAAGTCCATCATCTCTATTGTCGAGTTCCAATTCCTTCCAACCGTGAGCACTACCAAGTGGAAGTAAACTTCACCTCTATAATGTTTCCTTGTACTGTCGACTAAATCCTGGTATCTTTCACTTCAATAGCCTTTTGCTCCAGAACCATAATATAACAAACGTGCTTCCCGGAGGACCCCCACAAAGACCTTCACACGCAACGATGCCATCAGTCGATAACTCTACCACTTCGTGGTCGTATCTACCAAGGATTACATCAAACTCGCTATAGAATTTTTCTATGCCATCATCTAATTTTGCAAGATAATCCACTTACACCGATATAACGATTACTTTGCCATCATTAGGTTCTTCAGATAGAAACCTCCGAGAGGTTCGAGAGATGGAGCGCACCATCGCATCTAGTTTCAATGCCACCGCCGCCATCACCAGCATCATCGTTAGCTGGATCAACCTCGGTGGAAGTACCAGGACCAGGAGCAAGGCAAGGGCCCTTAGCAATGGGAGCTACATTACATGGTGGACAAGCAGGGCCCCTTCTAATGGTAGCCACAATAGGATCAGCTGCTGCCATGCCACCTTGACGATCAGTAGTAGTTCCCAACAAAGAAGTTTGAAAAGTTAGCAGAGTCCATACCATGAGCTGGCTTGCATCAAGAGGCTGAACCCGAGCACGGGTTCAAGGAGGAGACAAGGCATCAGCCTTTACAACAACAATGGGGGCAGCCGCCAACAAATGATGGATTGGGTCAACAGCGTCCAGATCAACAACAACACGAGGACGACCAGTACCAGCAGATTCCATAGCACGGGTTCGCACAACTTGATGACGGTTTCGAGGAGGAGCGGCACACAAGGCGGCGGTCTTGGCAACAACAGCGGGGCAGCCTCCGGACACCGTAGTTTGCTCAATAGCAGCATGGTTTGGGTGAGCAGCAACCGCAGCAACACGGGCACGGGGACGGGGATGACCAGTACCAGCAGATTCCAGAGTAGAGTTTTCCACAACGGAAATACGGGGACTCCTACGAGGAGGTTTCCTGACAAAAGCATGTCGCGGACGAGGAACCACATTTTGCTCAACAACAACAGGGGTTCGAGTTAGACCTCCCTGTCCAATAATAGCTGGGCGATTCCCAGTAGCAGGAGCTTCCTCATCCACTATGTTACACACCAGCATAACCACGCGAAGCCTAACATGCTGTTTCATCAACCCAATTAGCTGACTGTCACACGCTATAGGAACCTTGAAGCCTCGTTCATCAACGATGTTGAACCATGCAGTCTGCTCTGGCCACATTTCAGCAAGTTCACGCACAGCAGCAACCAAACCAGGGACAGTGCATAACTGCACAGGCGCTACTTCCATCTTCAGATTCTGAGCCTGTTTCCACGTGCTCTTCCCATGTGCTAATTAAATGAGGTAGCCGCAGATGGCCACCAGAACCATGTATTTGGGTTCAGCGGAGATCCTAGTTGACAGAAAATTGGAGACAAAAGATAAGAATTGTTTGTCAGCGTCGTGCTAGCAAACAATTCTATGTTCGATATATCTCAGAATGCCAATAGCCAGCTAGCAGTTATAGGTAGTGCAAATAGCAAAGAGAAGAGTAGCTCACCCGAAATTTGCCGTAAGTACTTCTTCCTAAGAAATGGATCTGCCATCCTTCGTGTTGCTCAGCTCGTCGGTGGTAGAGGCAGGCTAGATCGTCGCAACGGCTGGCACGACATTCAACATTAGAGCTCGGTAGCAGCGAGTAGGCATAGTAACTTGGCGCCAGAAGTCAAATGCCCGAAGAGATCATTCTGGTTGGAGAGGGGATTTCGACGCTGCCGGTGCTAGGGTTCATGCGAAAGGAGGGAGGGAGTGGATTTGTGAATTTGGTCAACGCACCATGCTCCTTTAGTATCTCAAGCTTTACCACGTGGTTGCTGCTGGCGCCGCATCACGTAAATATTATCGACATGAGGGTCCCGACCGTCTACTTCACGAGGCATTTTCACGGCATGTTTGGATTTGGTAGGGGTGAGACGAGTTTGCATCGAAATGGCCCCTCTCGGTAGTTGGCGGCCCAACTTTTCGAAACACGGTAATTTCAGGCAACTTAGGTACCGCCATGCGCTGGCCTGCCAACTTTGGTACCGCAGACGAACAAGCCCGTTGTGAACCTATAAATGACTTTTAAAACAATTTACAAGCATTATATCATGTAATTATAGTTCAAATTTGGGCAACCTCCTGCCGATTCGGCAGGAATTTGTCTTTTTCATGAGGGATGGACGGAAAGGTTCCAGATACACCGGTTGGGAAATTATCCATCTAAGGTGGTCTAGTATTTTTGAAAAATGGGTTGGTACCAATGCCAAACTTTAATTTGGTGGTTGCTTCACAGAACACCCCAATTTCGGCACCTCAAAAATGGAAATTGGCTTTTTCGTGCGTCGAAAAGGAAAACTTCCTCCTGCAAGATCGTAAACCATCCCAAGATGCACATGTGTGCACAATATGGGCACATTATCACAAACTATGCCCTGATTCTAGCCATAACATTGGTGGTTTTGTTGGGTCCGCAACATAGAAAACAAAAAAATTCCTACGATGAGAACTATACACCAAGATCTATCTACTAGATACAGAGCAACGGGTGGACATACATCCATCGAGAACTTACCCTTGAAGACAAAGAGTTTTGTTAACGAGTAGGAACTCGTGGTTGATGTAGTCGTACACTTGCTGATCTCAAGATCGTGTGGAAGTCCGAGCGCCACAAATCAGCAGCGTATCCATCCTCGCACACACGTTCAAGCCACCGGACAACCTCCACCTCTTCGCCCAACGATGCAATGAAGCAAAGAACTCCTTCTAGACTAAATGCCACCGGAACATGTATCTCGCTAATCTGAGACCATGGGGAATAATTCTAGGGGAGAGAGATCCTTCAAGGTGTGTGGAAGAAGGAGGAAGAGGGGTTTTATAGGAGGAGGGGGGTACCCCCTCCATGGACGGCGTCTCATGGAGGTGACCCTTCACCTCCTCCATTCATGTGGTGGTAACTCCCTCCACATTAAAATGCCTCTTCACGTTCCCTTTTAAAGTCTCCACTTTAAATGCATTAAAATTCTCTAAGTTAATGCTCTCTCATTTAATAAAACTCTTTTATTAAATTTATTCAGAATTTTTGTTAATTACTTTAATTAACAAACATTCACATAAAACCCTTGCAACATTTCAATATTACATGCAGAACCACTTTCGCAATTTCACCGAAATAATTCTCGTTTCTATCGAAACAATTCTGCGCTTTGCAATTCTTTCATCTCAAACATATGTTCTCCAAAATGGTGTTCGTAACTCTTAAGTGTGTCACCCTACGTTCACTTAATAATGCAGACATGATTGAGACTCCTCTCGATCAATAATCGAAGCGGGACCGAGATCCATCGACTTCGCATATTCAACGATGACTTCTGTGATAGTGAGAACCTTTAACGCTAGTAACTTAATCCCTTTGTCTCATGATATAATACATGTCCGAGATTCGATCATCGGTATCCAAATACCTAGTTTGATCTCGTTACCGACATGCACTCTTTTCTCGTTCCCGTGATATAACATTCTAGTGATCACATCACTTGCTTGCAAGATATCTTAATGTCATATCATCGAGAGGGCCTGGAGTATATCTATCCGCCATCGGGATTGACAAATTCCACTCTTGATCCATGAGCTCTCAATATAACACCTTCAGTAATCAACCCATCTTTATAGTCACCGTTACGGTGTGACGCTTGATGTTATCAAGATACTCTTCGGTGTTAGCAATTAACATGATCTCATGGTCTAAGGATAAAGATTACTTCGTATGATGTTATAGCAATATAAACATAATGACTTGATCGTAATGCTATACTTCGGATGAATGTTCATCACATCATTTCTCAAATGCTGTGACCTTGTTATTAACAACATCCAATGTCTATGATCAGGAAACCTTGATCATCTTGTTAATCAACAAGCTAGTCTATAAGAGAGGCATAACTAGGAACCCTTTTGTTTATTAAACACATATGTATTGACGTTTCCGATCAATACAATTATAGCATGCAAAATAAACATCTATCATATACGAGGAATACATAATAAGAACTTTATTATTGCCTCTCGTACATATTTCCTTCAGGTTCGACCTAAATGCCATGAAACCTCGAACATGATAGGTCATTTTGTGAAGGATTTTTATGATGTTTGCAATTTTCAGGTTCAATATTTTCCTTGCTACTATGACACATAATATGACACCACGAAGGTTTCACGTTGTTTAGATCAAGCTTTTGAATTTGTTATGCCTGCTTCAAACTATATTCAAAACGGGCATGAAGGTTCTTAGCCTGCTAAGCCTCACTGAACTTGAAGTGGATCTCGATGAAATAGCATGTGTGAACCTATAAATAATTTTAAAAAAATTACAAGCATTATATCATGTACTTGTAGTTCAAATTTGGGCAACCTCCTACCGATTCGGCAGGAATTTGTCTTTTTCATGAGGGATGGACGGAAAGGTTCCAGATACAATTTGGGAAATTGTCCAGCTAAGGTGGTCTAGTATTTTGAAAAATGGGTTGGTACCAATGCCAAACTTTAATTTGGTGGTTGCTTCACGAACACCTGATTTCGCACCTCAAAAATGGAAATTGGCTTTTTCGTGTGTCGAAAAGGAAAACTTCCTCCTGCAAGATCGTAAGCCATCCCAAGATGCACATGTGTGCGCAATATGGGCACATTATCACAAACTATTCCCTGATTCTAGCCATAACATTGGTGGTTTGACCTAAATGCCATGAAACCTCAAACATGATAGGTCATTTTGTGAAGGATTTTTTATGATGTTTGCAATTTTCAAGTTCAATATTTTTCCTTGCAACTATGACACATAATATGACACCACGCGAAGGTTTCACGTTGTTTGGATCGTTTTTGAATTTGTTATGCCCGTTTCAAAATGGCGGGCATGAAGCTTCTTACCCCGGGGCTAAGCCTCGCTGAACTTGAAGTGGATCTCTCATGAAATAGCATGTTGTGAACCTATAAATGATTTTAAAAAAATCACAAGCATTATATCATGTACCGTAGTTCAAATCTGGGCAACCTCCTACCGATTCGGCAGGAATTTGTCTTTTTCATGAGGGATGGACGGAAAGGTTCCAGATACACCGGTTGGGAAATTGTCCATCTAAGGTGGTCTAGTATTTTTGAAAAATAGGTTGGTACCAATGCCGAACTTTAATTTGGTGGTTGCTTCACAGAACACGCCGATTTCGGCACCTCAAAAATGGAAATTGCTTTTTCGTGCGTCGAAAAGGAAAACTTCCTCCTGCAACATCGTAAGCCATCCCAAGATGCACATGTGTGCACAATATGGGCACATTATCACAAACTATGCCCTGATTCTAGCCATAACATTGGTGGTTTGACCTAAATACCATGAAACCTCGAACATGATAGGTCATTTTGTGAAAGATTTTTTATGATGTTTGCAATTTTTCAAGTTCAATATTTTTCCTTGCAACTATGACACATAATATGACACCACGCGAAGGTTTCACGTTGTTTGGATCGTTTTTTAATTTGTTATGCCCGATTGAAACCATATTCAAAACGGCGGGGATGAAGATTCCTAGCCCATCTTCTTAGTTAATGAAATATGCAAAAAAAATAGTTAATGAATGTTTAATTGAAAATGGCATAAATGTTAATAATTTGAATAGGTGAAATAATTCTTTTATAATACAGAAAAAGGTTTTGAACACCCCATTTTCCAAATTATGCAATAAATATTTGTTAATGCAATTTTAATTGAAAATAGTAAAATTGTATAGTTAAAATAAAAATATTTGAAAACAGAAAATGGTTTTTGATAGTTATTTAAATTGAAGCACTTTTCCTGTTGAATGTTTTTTCAAATTCCAAATTATGCAATAAATATTTATTAATGCAATTTTAATTGAAAATAGTAAAATTGTATAGTTAAAATAAAAATATTTGAAAATAGAAAATGGTTTTTGATTAGTTATTTAAATTGAAGCACTTTTCCTGTTGAAAGTTTTTTCAAATTCCAAATTATGCAATAAATATTTGTTAATACAATTTTAATTGAAAATAGTAAAATTGTATAGTTAAAATAAAAGTATTTGAAAACAGAAAATGGTTTTTATTAGTTATTTAAATTAAAGCACTTTTCCTGTTAAATGTTTTTTGAAATTCCAAATAAATAATCATCTAAAATTGAAACATCTTATTAATTAAAGAAGAAAACAAATTTGAAAATAGCAGGAAGACCAAAAGTTTGGCCAAAATCTGAAATACGGGTCAAAGATCCTTGTCATTCCATGAACCGAACGATGACTGGTACACGCTACGGCCGCGTACCAAGAATGTTCCTCGCTTGCACTTTTGGTCCTTCGTCCCACCAACCGACCAAAGGCGAACGGTCCCGGTTGGTGCGATGAACGGGACCAAAGGCCTGGGTGCGGTCTTTGACGTATACCAAAGAACGGTCCTTCGCCTGCACTTTGGTCCCGGTTTGTCCCACCAACTGGGACCAAAGGCGCAATGGTCCCGGTTGGTGCCATGAACTGGGACCAAAGGCCTGTACTACGTAACTTTTGCCCCTCCTTCTTCTTCCCCATCCACTTCACTCGCAAAACGTCTAAGAAAAATCACACGCGGAGCAGAACAACGTCGTCAGGCTGCCAGATTTTCGAGCCACCATCGACCGCGCTGTCGTCGCCCTCTTCATCGTCGACCGCGCCACCCGAGCCCCGCGACCGCCTGCCCATGCCGCCTCCGGGCGCCACCCACTGCCACGGCGCCTAAGGAGGAGGAGGTTCACGCCGAGCCCGCGCCGCCCAAGCCCGCCTCCGACCACGCCGCCCGATCCCGACGCCGTCGCCCTCGTCATAAAGGTTTTTTAAAATGTTTTCTGTAATTGTTTTATTAACTAAAAATGCTGACAGGTGGGTCCAGCATGTCAGGTTTTTATTCTTTTTGGAAATATTTTCTGAAATTAATAAAATTCTGACATGTGGGGCTAGATGGAAAATAATTTTAATAATTCCAAAAATGTTTATTTATTTAAAAATGGATTAAAATTGGGAAAAATCATAACTAATTCATTTTAAATCAGAAAAAATATGTATAATATATCAAAATGTTCAGAAAAATGAGCTCTACCATTTAAAAATGTAAGCATTCATATTCATTCAACTTTGAACCTTACATTACATAGAGAACACCGACACCCCCTAAGTTGCAAACCCCTCCCGACACCAAAATTTTAGGTTTTGAAATATCGACATATCGCGGCCCATGTTGTGAACCCCTCCCGATGCCGCGCCGCCTCTCAAAAAGAAGGAAAATATTGCATTTTATTCTTCTATAGAACTATTGCATTTTAGAAAATAAGTGCATAGTGTTTTGTATTATTTGCATCATACTAACTTGCAAATCTTAATTTGTAGATATTGTGGATCCAACACACCAAGATACTATGAATTCAGAACACCAGGAAAACTGTTGGTTCCGCAGCATAGAAAACAAAAAATTTCCTACGGTGTGAACTACACGCCAAGATCTATCTACTAGGTACAAAGCAACGGGTGGATATACATCCAACGAGAACTTACCCTCGTAGACAATGAGTTTTGTTAACGAGTAGGAACTTGTGGTTGATGTAGTCGTACACTTACCGATCTCAAGATTGTGATGAAGTCCGCAGGTCCGGCTCCAGCACGTCCATCAGATCCAGCTCCAGCACCACCAAGTCCAGCACCGCAAAGCAGTGGTGCATCCGTGATCGCACACACGTCCCAGACCGACAACCTCCATCCTCGCCTCCAAAGCAAAGCAGCGGAAGCAGCAACTCCTTTCCATATAAAGCCACCGGGAACATGTATCTCGCTAATCTGAGACCATGGGGGAATAATACTAGAGGGGGACAGAGATCCTTCACAAGGAGGTGTGTGTGAGAAGTGAGGAGGGGTGGCCTTTTATAGGAGGAGGGGTGCCCCTCCTTCATGGCCAGCGCATGGAGGGGGTGACCCTTCACCTCCTCCATTCATGTGGTGGTAACCCCTCCACATTAAAATGCCCCTTCACATTCTCTTTTAAAGTTCAAGATTTAAATGCATTAAATTTCTCCAAATTTAATGCTCTCTCATTTAATAAAACTCTTTTATTAATTTTATTCAGAATTTTGTTAATTACTTTAATTAACAAACATTCATATAAAACCCCCTGCAACATTTCAATATTACATGCAAAACCAATTTCAGCAATTTCACCCGAAACAGTTTCGGTGTCTATTGAATTAATTCCAGCGCTTTCTTAAATCTTTATCTGAAACATATTTGCTCCAAATGGTGTTGGTATCCCTTAAGTGTGTCACCCTACAGTTCGCGAATAATGCAGACATGATCGAGACCCCTCTCCGATCAATAATCGCTAGCGGACCGGAGATCCATACTAACTCCTACACATTCAACGATGACTTCTGTGATCGTGAGATTCTTTAACGCTAGTAACTAAATCCCTTTGTCCCGCGATATATTACATGTTCGAGATTCAATCATCGGTATCTCCATACCTAGTTTGATCTCGTTACCGACATGGACTCTTTCTTGTTCCCGTGATATAACATTCTAGTGATCACATCACTTGCTTGCAAGATATTTCAATGTGATATCACCGAGAGGGCCCAGAGTATATCTATTCGTCATAAGGATGGAAAAATCCCACTCTTGATCTATGAGCCTCAACATAACACCTTCGTAGCACTGAACCCACCTTTATAGTCACCCTGTTACGGTGTGACGTTTGATGTTATCAAGATACTCTTCCGGTGTTAGCAATTAACATGATCTCATGGTCTAAGGATAAAGATTACTTCGTATGATGTTATAGCAATATAAACATAATGACTTTGATCGTAATGCTATACTTCGGATGAATGTTCATCACATCATTCCACCAATGGTGTGACCTTGTTATTAACAACAGCCAATGTACATGATCAGGAAACCTTGATCATCTTGTTAATCAACAAGCTAGTCTATAAGAGAGGCATAACTAGGAACCCTTTTTGTTTATTAAACACACATGTATTGATGTTTCCGATCAATACAATTCTAGCATGTAAAATAAACATTTATCATAAACATGGAATAAGATAATAACCACTTTATTATTGCCTCTCTGCATATTCCCTTCGGCCTCCCACTTGCACTAGAGTCAATAATCTAAACTTTGTATTGAACACCTATGGCTTTCTGGTGTTGCATATACGCTATTGCTAGTGGTTAACATAATCTCTGGATCTGACAGTTTCAGGTCCGTGTGTATTTGCATGTCTCTGCGTCTCTACGCATCACTCATTCTCAAATGTGATGGCATTGTATAGATTTGGTCCTTTGGTGAGACCTTTAGTTCGTTAGGCTTAAAATATGTTGATATTATTGTCACACAATATATCTTAATAGTATTAGCCCACTTTGAACCACACCTAGTTTGATAACAAACTACTTAACACAAATGCCCTCCTTTGCTGCTACTATAGCAGTCATATACTTAGCGCTTTTGTTGTAGTATCCGTCACAATCTCTCAACTTTGAACTCATCCAAATCCATCATGGAACATCCTTTCCATTACATTGTGCCTCCCATAGTCTAAATTGAGATAAATTTAATTTGTATCTTGTGACAAAACTAGTATCAATGTAACACTTTACAATGAACTACCTTTAACTATTTGTCACTTATACATTATATATTCTTAGTTCTTCCAAAGCTCATAAGAATATCTTTACTATTGTCCAATGATCATATTATGAATAATTATGGTATATTCTCATAACATTTAGAGCATAGGACATTCGATATATACATATCATGGTATAATCGATCAAAATCTTCATGTGATTTTACTCACCAAGTGTTGAAACACTTGAATTTTGATATAATCCTTTCCATGCAGCAAGAACCTTTCTTGTTGTTTCCATATTGAAACCTTTCAATATCTCATATATGTATGTCCGCACAACCATATTAGCGCCTTAATCTATCCATATAGATATTGATGCCTAATATTCGGTTTGCCCAAGTCTTTCATCTAAATCTTATTTTAATGAAATTCTTAACTTGTGTCAATACAAGATACATCATTTACAATCAACAATATGTCCTCTACATAATGTATTAGAAATATGTCTCAGCGCTCCCACTTAATTTCTTGCAAATGCAAGCATCTTCATCATCTCCGATGAATTTCAACTCTTTTAACAGTTTCATCATGGTGAAGATTCCAACTCTGCTATGCTTACTTCAACTATTGAAGTTTACATGCCCTTTTAGCACCCTTTGAATTAACAAAACCCTTCGGACCATGTCATGTACATGTCCTAGGTTACCGTTCTATTAGAAGAACCTTGTTTTGTATATTCAACTACCATATACCAAATTATATGTAGTGGTTGCTACATCAATCCGTCAAGACTATATATTGCTATGAAAGATCAAATCTTGTCATAGTCAACTCCTTGAACATTGTCGTAAACTTCTTTCTGACATGTCGACTATTTCATAGATGTTAAACATCCATGTCTTATTTCTTTATAGATCCAAACACGACCGATAGGCTTCACGCCTTTCCGGAGGGTCTTCCAAGTTCAAAAACTTGTTTTCTCGTGTATGGATACTATCACGGATTCTATGACTTCTAGTCATTTTATGGAGTCAGGGCCCATCATCGCTTCTTTGCATGTAGTCGGTTCATCATTGTCAAAGCAATAACGACTTGCTTATCAAATCTTACTATTTGATTCTTACCGACCCACACGGTTCTATAGGAACTCTAATCTCCGAGATCGCACCTTTTGTAATCATGAGAGCCATGAGCATTATGGCCGCCACCGGGACACTTTCTGGCGCTACGCTACTTAGCACATATAGCTAAGGTTCAACAACCTTATGAAAGTTCTATTGTCCTCCCACTTAACTTTTCATGAAAAATTCCTTCTCAAGAAACTTGACGTTCCAAGTAACAAACTCTTTTGTCCTCGGTGTTATGGAGAAATTCCCAACAAATTCTTTGGGATAACCTACAAAGACGTGCTTATCCGACTTTGGTTGTAAACATTTTACTTATGCATAGCATACCAAAATTTAAGAAAAGACAATTCGGGTTTTATCCCAAACCATAACTCATATGGTGTCATTTCAATGGATCATGATGGTGCTCTTTTCAGTGTAAAAGCGGTAGTCTCTAAAGCTTCAATCCTTAAAACATAATGGCAGTTTTATAAATGACACCCTTGATCTTACCATGTCAAACATGGTTTGATTTTATCTCTCGAATATGCCATACTCCTATGGTTTATCGAGAAACACAAATCATGGAACAATTCCTCAAGTCTTAGGTGTTTTTGCTAAACATGTAACTCAAATATCTTCCTTTATGATCCAATCATAAACTCTTTATTTTCTTGTTACAATGATTTTCCACTTCATCTTGAAAGTCTTTAAACAATTTTCAAATGTTTCATACTTCTTCCTTGTTAAGTAAATATACAGATATATTCACTCAAATTTTCGGAGAAAGCATATGAAGCAAAAAGATCCATCACATATGGCTACACATAATGGACTATGCACATCAGCATGCACAATTTCCAATAAGCTAGTCATCCGTTCCTCTCTGGCCTATGGACGGAGTTTCAATTATCTCGAGGAAAGTCTCACATGCGTCAATTGATCAAAATCAAAGACTCCAAAAATCCATCAACATGGAGTTTCTTCATGTTTTCTTTCAAATATAATTTAAACAAATATGTCACTTCATAAGTGATCTTTCAATCATTTGTCTTGCGACATTTTAGCAATAGTGTTTATGGATGTGATTTCTCCAACTAGACTTGTAAAAGTTCATCCATCCTTTATGGAACGGTAATTATTTGAACAGCCATTGTTCTCATGATACCGTAACAAAATAACAATTATTTAAACAAATCTTGAAGGCTTGGTTTGATGACAACGAAAAACACAATAACATTTTATTTGTTTTCGATGAACATCATCACTCATTCTCTTGCTGGTTACTTAGGCCATTGTAGTTCATGAATTGCGTTGTCCTGTATGACACTTCATACCAACCAATTCGTATCCAATACCAAAGATCCAATACCTAAGAACCACATTGTTTAACAAGCAAGGAATATAGCCATAACATGTATATCTTTTATATACCTAAGTTGGACATCTCCAACCTTTTATTTTCTGCCAAATATTTTATAGATTCTCTTTCAGCAATTCCTTTTCTTTTAAAAGAATCTATCAACATCAATAGTGGTGTCATCAACATGACACATGGTACAAAGCGTATATAGTCAAATACTAATATCTTTGGACTTGCACTTTGAAGTGGATCACCATCATCAAATGTTTGGTGTTCTTTCAAAAATCCATTCTTTAGTAATCTATCAGTGTAGTAAACATTTTACTTACATCTTCTATTCATCCTTATCATGACAACTTTCATGATCAAGCTACTATAGCCTATAAGGAAGAATCGCGAGTATAATATCAGTTCCCAAAACCTTTTTGGTAGATTCGGATGCCTAGCATCTCCATCCTTCACAAATTCTCATACAATATGAGAACATGTATTTTGCTAAATTATACTCTATCATAATGCAACCAAAAAACATTGTTTCAGATATCACAATATCTTTCACACATGATGGTTTCTGAAACAATTTTCAGCTTCAATATAATCTTGATATTAAAACAACTTTTTGAATATCAATAATCATGGAGGCAAACATGATACTTTAGATACTAACATTGGAATTCTTACTCTTGATTTAATACTACTTATTAAACTTCATGGAGTAAATAGAGTTTGCTGAAAGTTTGTAATAGGACTTATAAACTTTAAATTGACATTCGAAACAATAAGATACCACCAGAAAGTAAATATCCAGAATTCTATAGTTCTATTATCTCAAATAAAAACTAAACATAAGGTAGAAAACGAATGCCAATGACTACAACAAACTATGCAAATTCACTTTGATTTAATTTATGACAAATTTGGTTCAACTAATCCAAAATTAGAAATGAACTCCCACTCAAAAACGACATCCTCGTGCCTTTTTGGTGATTACATGAACCAAATCCACTACACCAAGTCCGATCATCACGTGAGTTGATGTAGCTTCAAAGGCGAGCATCTATATGCGCATGATATCAACTATATGACTCATCCTTAACCTTTCGGTCTGTGTTCCGAGGCCATGTCTGTACATGCTAGGCTCGCCAAGTAAGAACCTTAGTACTCGCATGTGTAAAACTGTCTTACACCCGTTTGTATGAAAGCGTAGAGTCGAGTACACCGGATCATCACGTGATGTCTCGAAATATGATCCACAAAACGGTGCATACTTAAGGAAGAACACATTTTTATCTTGATATCTAAAAGAGGGATCATCTTACAATGCTACAGAAAGCGCCAAACTAGCAGTATAAGATGCTAACATCTAATGTGTAAAGTGAGATGATATGGTCCATGCATTTGATCTCTATCACTTGCATCGTGGTATGATCTCTATCATTCCTTTGTGTGTAAGGCCAGGGTCTATGGAACTTACACGTTGAGTGTGTTGTAAGAGTATCTATCATACATCTACTTACAACAATACCATATCAATACACTAGCCCAGCAATGATCTAAACTAGACGCCTCTAATTTATCAATTGCAAGTTTTACGTGGCTTAGGATTTCGGAGATAGAACTGTTTACCTACGAATATGAACCACAACGAGGATAACAAAGTTATTAGCAACTCGTTGTAAATCAGATATTGACTATAGTAGGAGAGAGACACCCGCCACCACTTATGCAAAACAAGTTGCATGTCGCCTGAACCTGGTCTCATGTACGATGACATGTAAGGTTGGCCCGGCCGCTTCATCCCACTATGCCACCAATATCCAAAATACATAGAAGATGCAATAACATGATCATCATCGCCACATATCAACATATGTGTACTACCCGCATAAGCACCCACGCACAGATCGCTTTGATACCATTGTTGGGTCCGCAAAGATAGAAAACAAAAAATTCCTACGGTGTGAACTACACGCCAAGATCTATCTACTAGGTACAAAGCAACGGTGGACATACATCCAACGAGAACTTACCTCAGAGACAACGAGCTTTGTTAACCAGTAGGAACTCGTGGTTGATGTAGTCAGACACTTGCCGATCTCAAGATCGTGGATGAAGTCCAGCAGGTCCAGCTCTAGCACGCCCATCGATCCAGCTCCAAAGACCACCAAGTCCAAGACCACAAAGCAGCGGTGCATCCGTGATCGCACACACGTCCGCACTCGACAACCTCCGCTCGCCTCAGCAAAGCAGCGAAGCAAGAACTCCTTTCCAGATAAAGCCACGGGAACATGTATCTCGCTAATCCGAGACCATGGGGAATAATACTAGAGGGGAGAGAGATCCTTCACAAGGAGGTGTGTGAGAAGTGAGGAGGGGTTTTTTATAGGAGGAGGGGGTGCCCTCCTTCATGGTCAGGCATGGAGGGGTGACCTTCACCTCCTCCATTCATGTGGTGGTAACCCTCCACATTAAAATGCCCTTCACATTCTCTTTTAAAGTCTCCATTTTAAATGCATTAAATTTCTCCAAATTTAATGCTCTCTCATTTAATAAAACTCTTTATTATTTTTATTCAAAATTTTGTTAATTACTTTAATTAACAAACATTCACATAAAATCCCGCAATATTTCAATATTACATGCGTAATCAATTTCAGCAATTTCACCAAAACCGCTTTGGTGTCATTGAAATAATTCTAGCGCTTAAATCTTTATCTAAACCATATTTGCTCCAAATGGTGTCGGTATCCCTTATGTGTCACCCTACGGTTCGGAATAATGCGTACATGATCGAGACCCCTCCGATCAATAACCAGCAATGGACCTAGAGATCCATATCGACTCCTACACATTCAACGATGACTTCGTGATTGTGAGAACCTTTAACGCTAGTAACTAAATCCCTTTGTCCCATGATATATTACATGTCCGAGATTCGATCATCGGTATCTCCATACCTAGTTTGATCTCAAGCATCGACATGCACTCTTTTCTCGCTCCTGATATAACATTCTAGTGATCACATCACTTGCTTGCAAGCTATTTCAATGTGATATCACCAAGAGGGCCTGAGTATATCTATCCGCCACATCGGGATGGACAAATCCCACTCTTGATCCATGAGCCTCAACATAACACCTTCAGTAATCGAACCCACCTTTATAGTCACCGTTACGGTGTGACGCTTGATGTTATCAAGATACTCTTCCTGTTAGCAATTAACATGATATCATGGTCTAAGGATAAAGATTACTTCGTATGATGTTATAGCAATATAAATATAATGACTTTGATCGTAATGCTATACTTCGGATGAATGTTCATCACATCATTTCACCAATGGTGTGACCTTGTTATTAACAACATCCAATGTCCATGATCAGGAAACCTTGATCATCTTGTTAATCAACAAGCTAGTCTATAAGAGAGGCATAACTAGGAATCCTTTTTGTTTATTAAACACACATGTATTGATGTTTCCGATCAATACAATTCTAGCATGTAAAATAAACATTTATCATAAACATGAAATAAGATAATAACCACTTTATTATTTCCTCCTGCATATTCCTTCAAAACATCCTCGCATTTAATGATCTGCGAAAATGAATTTATCAATGTCGATGTCATCAAGAAGTTTCTGAACAAATCCGATGAGGGAGATGAGTCTCTCAACCGAGAAGACCGGTCCGGTGAGGTAGAAGGCAAAGCCTGGGATGGGGAGAAGCCGATGAGGGAGAAGGCGACGGCTCCGACGGAACCTTAAATCTCGCAAACTCCGACGATGTGTATATATGTATTTTTGTAATTAAAATGTTGCTGTCTATATATATACATGCATATATTAACACTCTTTCTTTTTTTAGCCCTCCGGATCGAGAACTTCTTCCGTAAGAATGAAACGAGGCCCAACAAAAAAATTGGATGACACTATAAGGTATAGGATCGAAGTGGTCGGTGTAGACGGCGAACCGCAAGCTCCCAGCGATGTCGCAAAAAAAATTGTCAAGCAATGCGGAGTTCTTGTGAGGGACTACATCCCGATCACCGTTCAAGAATGGAATTGGCCAAGGGGCAGTGGAGTCCCGTATGTCGACGACATCACCAAAGATAAGCTTTTTGACAAGCTCATGATTAATTTCCTCCTGCCGAGGCCAGATGTGAATCCAGATGAGGAGGAGAGAGCAAAAATGGAGCTTGTGCAAAGAGTCAAGAAGTTTGCTCTCATCAAGATGGCCGATGAAATCAAGAATTGAAAGAAGAAACTACACAATAACTTTGTCAAGGTAGAGAAGATTCCGGATTTCAATCAAGACGGCTATGCAAAGTTAAGACACCAGTGGGATGATTTTGTGAAGTACAATACACCAGAGAAAGCTTTGGAAAGTTCTAGAATAAATACGGAGAACGCTGCTAAGAAAGTGTACCATCATAATATGGGGTCTGCTGGCTACGCCGGTTGCATGCCTAAGTGGGATGCACTTGAGGTCAATTACATTGCTGTCGGGATCAGACCAGAGCCCACAACATGGACACCACGGGCAAAAAACTGGTTTTACGACCATGGGGGCATGTTGAACGAAGAAGAGAGGGCAATATATAATCAGAAACACAAAGATCATCCCCTACTATCCATCGACGATATTAGAAATGCAGTAGATGATGTTGCAGCAGGACGGTTCGTTCCCGATAGGGAGAACGATGAGCTCATACGCGCCCTTAAAAATGATGAACACAAAGGATGAGCACGAGGCACACCAGGCTCCAAGCCGTGGAATGTTGACTTCCCCGCGGAAATGAAGAGATATCCCGATAAAAGCCATTAGAGGAGAAAGAAAAGAGAGGCAGCTGAGAAAGCGGCTGCTGCAGACCGGGACCAATGACCCTTATGGACCGAGACTATATGCCCTTTTTCCACTAGTGAGTCAGTTTCGACAGAAACGGAAGGGTAAGAAAATTCCTGAAAAATAAATACAGAAATTTTCCGGAAATATAACCAGTCAGGCTCATGTGTGAATAGTACTTTGCATCGGTGATTTCCATTGCTCTTGTCGAGCCATGAAATATATGCAGGGACTACATAATACATGCAATCGGCATAGTGAGGATCTTAGGTAAAACTATTTATATGAAATTATGTACTTGTCGAAATGTTTAATTATGTGTGTTACTTTATGTTTAATTGTCGCTTGTCGAACTTGTGAGCTACTCCCTCCGTTTTAAAATATAAGACGTTTTAGCCTTGTGAAGGAAGTGTATTTAGGCTCATTTTATGTATAGGTTTATGTACGTTTAGAGTGAGCCTACACACTAAGAAGAGTCTAGTTATTTTTTCCACAAAACTAAAACATCTTATATGTTAGGTGTTCCTTTTGGTATACGAACTAAGATATTGTGTTATTATTATATTTAACAAATGTCCGTTACGTATCATATCCGTCGTTTATCCGTTCATATTCGTTTCCGCCGTTCTGAACACACTGAATGGTAGTATTATCATGAAGTACGTAGTACATTCCCATCACGAGCAGAAAAAACACGAAATGAACAAATTCTTGAAATGAAAAGGTTGCTGCGAGGAAGTTACGCACAGACCAAGCTATAGACCGAAGAGCCATGGGCGGTTACCGCCGGTAGCACTGCACGTGCAAGAAGAATCCGCCGGGCGGTGGCGCCGCTGGCTGGTCTGCCATCCACAGTCCCCCTTCCTTCTCCGCCCTCGTCCTCACCATGAACTGCCTCCCGGCGCCGCCGTGGCCGAACCACCGGTCGTGCACGTCCCACATGACATCGACTACCTCCCCATCGCCCAGTATGGCCGCGCGGTTGCCCCAGAATTCCCACCCCACCCCCCGCACCCCGCCACCTCCTCCCGTCGATGCTCACGCGCACCTCCACCCCGCCCTGCCGCTGCCGCCGCACGCGCGCACCATGACCTCGTGCTCCTCCCCGCCCTCGCGGAACCTGCAGCGGGTGGCGTGCGCGGCCGTGGTGGCCGCGGCCTCGGCGCTGCTGCCGCGCAGCTGCTCGTGCCGGCTGACGAGGTGCATGTACGCGACGGGTTTGAAGGCGAATCGGCGGGAGAGGTCGCCCTTGCTGAGCAGTAGAGCGACCTCGACGTCTGCGACGACAGCGAGGCAGTAGTCGCCGATGGAGGGCTCCGGGGAAGAGGCGGGACATGACGTGTACTTGGCAGCCGTGACGTCCGAGTGGACGGCGACGACCGCGCCGGCGTCCGGGACGAGGGACCTGCTCCCCCGCTTCTTCCTGAGCACGTGCTGCTGGGCGGCGATCCTCGAAGATGGCGGCGGCGACGGAGAGGAGGGGAGACCTTCGTCGTCGAAGGCGACGGCTAGCCCCGCGGCCCCGGCGGTGCTCCGTGTCCACGTCACCCGGACGAGGATCTCCTTGCCCGAGGACAGACGCGCGCTGTACACGCTGGTGGTCGCCGCCTGCAGCGACCGTTCGAGCGCGCAACCGCGGCCGGAGACAGAGGCCGCGGCGGAGATGGCGACGGAGCCGTCGCCGAAGCACGACAGGTCCCGCATTGGTGCACGGAGCCGGCCGGAGCAAACGTGGCGATTGTGATGCTACTGGTCAGGACAGGAGCTGCAATTGTTGCGATGAACCAGGCTCTTGATTAACAAATGTAGGCGATCGGGGAGGAGAAGAGGCCACGACGTCGCATATTATTGTTGGAGCGACCGCGAGGCGAGGGTGTCTTGTCGTTGGGTGAGCTTGCCCGCGTATAGGGTGGCAGCCACATAATGAGCCGATGTCAAGTGCCAAACTGAACGGATCGAGGATTGCAGGACGTGAGCACGGCTGTCACTTTCAGTTGGGAAGACGACCGGTGGACGGGCCGGTACCGAACTACTACTACCGAACAAGGGCGGGGTCATCCGAGAGGAGACAACTGACATCTGTGAATCCTCATGCGTTGGGAGTAAGAAGCAGGAAGGTGGAAGCGAACCCGGGCTCGGTGGATGCCCGCCGGAGACAGAGGAAGGATGCGGAAGCCGGCCGGCGGCGATCACGCCTGCGGTGCATGGACTGTTACTGTTAGGCAAACCTGACCAGATTGTGGCATTCGGCCGTCACCGAACATGTGCGCGCAGCCATGAAACGGCGACAGCGCGTCTGCGATCTCGCGTGATCTCGCACAGTCATGTGGCATGTGACAGAATGGCATCTGTCCTGTGCATTATGATACTGATACACACTGCGATCTCGTGTATATTATGCTTGAGAACTGCTATACGTACGATCAATTTCGTACGATTCCTGTCCGACAAAGGAATCAAGCCGTGTGTATTTCAGCTTGTTGACAATCTGACGGTACGGATTTGGTGTCGTGGGCACATCGGACACCAATGTTCGTACGCAGATCAATTCCGATTATGCTTTGACGTCTCAACTCCTGACCATCAGCACATCATCCTTTGAATACATGTCATTCTCAGGTTAGCTCGGAGATCGGTATCCATCGACCAGGGAACACTCCGGCCTAATCAAATGGCTACTTCTTGGTGCACGGAATCTGAAATCATACATACACATACAAACCAAGGAACAGTGATATATTACATGTCATGCTAGCATCCACTTGACCTGTCCCAATAGTTGAAGGTAGAAACTGAGCGAGACCATTCTGTTAACGACATTTGATCTGCTCATTAAACAGTTGTTTGGAATGTATAATCACTCGGTCACAAAATTAGGGTAAGACTTTTCGTAAAAATAAAATAAATTTTGGGTAAGATGTGGCGCCCTTAATTTTGTGCAGTCTTTATTGCATAGCTTTGACTACTGCTCCATCCGTCCCAAAATAAATGATTTGGTATACTCCAAAAATATTAAGATTGAACACATGTAAATGATAGTGACATGGGGTGCCCTAACGCTTCCATGCATGTTGTAGAGCGCTAGTCGTTGACATAACATTTACGAAAGTTCTCTTCCATAAATATTACACTCTTCAGAATGGTTCAACAAAATTGTTGTGGGGCCAAATAATTCTTTATTCCTTATTTACAACATGAGAACAATACAAGCTTCAAGATGCTCCTCGGTCCAGTGAGAATTCACTTCTACTAATAAATTTAAAAGCGCTAGCTTTAGGAACAATAGTACTTAAGCTAAGCTAAGCACCATCGGAGCATTGCAACTTTATTGGGTTTGGTCTAGGTTGCTCAGCACACCTATTCTATGCGTGCGAAACTACTTTTCTAACTCTATGTTTTCCTCCTCGGTTCCATATTCTATTTCATAGTGTACACCTTCAATTCCTCCTGAGAGGTCGGGTTCTTCATAACAGACCTCTTCTTCTATGTTGTCTTCTATAGTGGATTTATCTTCTGCCTTCGTGGTACCTAAGCAAGCCTTTAAAAAAAGTATAGATTGAGTACGAGCGTACTCAACAAGTTCTATGATAGTTGTATGATGCTCTAACTATAGCTGTGGTAAGAATCCTGGGTGTATGCTTAGCTTTCAAAATCGGGTTTTTAGAAAAGGTAAGTTTTAGTCTTTCAAAAACTATGTCCGTTAGCCTTCACCGGTTGTACATGATTTCACGGAATCCCTTTCCCGATGCGTTCGCCATCCTTTCCTAGGATAGGGAGTAACTGTCATGTTTCATACACTCTCGAGAGGGGCATTACTTTTTCCATAAATGATCTTAAGCCTAAGTGCATAATAGGGTATGCCTTCCCGTTCAAACTTTCTTGGTTCGATGCTCAGTTAAGATCTAAGTCAATCACTGTCCTTCTCCACGACCCCGCAATCCACCCATTAAACAAGTTTTGGTCACGGACCTATGCTCGCTACTATACCTTTTAATATGTTAAGTCGTTACCCTAGAACACAGGATAGGGACTTCATGGGCGCCCACCCGCTGATCACCTCTCTCAATCTCAGCCCGACTTAGGATACGAGGACATACGAAAGGAAAAAGGTACATCTGACTTCTCTGTCCCATTTCAGAACTTGTGGCCAGCGTGTTTTATACGGCACAAGAATCATTGATTGGGTTGGTTATTAATCCTAAGTGAATACCCGATACAATGGAATCTCCATCATATGGCTTCCCAACCATATATCTTAACCATGATTCCATCGCCCACCATTTTTAGATTATCCGACTACCCTGAGCCAGTAATCCATAATTCATAGTATTTATTATGGAAATTGTTGGAAATATGCCCTAGAGACAAATAATAATAAGGATTATTATCATATTTCATATAGTTTATGATTAAGTTTTATATCATGCTATAACTGTATTGAAAGGAAACGTCAATACACTTGTGATATATAAACAAACAGAGGTTCCCGATGAAAACTCTAGTCACTGGTTCATTGGTCAACAGATGATCAAGGTTTCCTGATCATGTGGCATTTATGCCAGTTGAAAATGGAGTCATCTCATTCTGAGAATGAGATGATGAACTAATACCCAACCTAAACATCATGACCCGATCATGTCATGAAGTTCAAGTTACGATGATTAGAATAGACCTAGTAGACTATTCCTTAGATCGTGAGGCTATATCAATCACTATCTCCCGAGAGTGCTTAGATAGCATCAACCGTCACTTGGTAATACAGTGATCATAAAGGTGTGTTCAGGTATTCGGAGGAACAGTAGAGTCAATATATGTCAAGAGCGGGATTTATCCATCCTAGTGACAGAAAGATACTCGAGGGCCCACTCGGAGAAATTATATCCAATAGTTGCGCAACATGTGATTTGATCACAGTGATATCACTTATCGGAACGAGTCAAGTAGCATTGTTCGGTAACGAGATTGAACCTGACATGATGATGTCATTGATCAGATATCGGGCAATGCAAGTATAGAGAGACAAAAGAAATAAGACGTGACAGTCCCGGTTCAAATGACAAAAGATCTTCGTGGAATGCACAGGGGTCACATGGCCATCCAGGTCCCTCTGTTGATCATTGGTCTGGGAGTGTCCCGACCATGTCTGGAGTGTTCCCGAACCTTGGGGTATCACGCTTAAGGGCTTGGTGATGCTTAGAGAGTGTTTACAGGATCGGTAGAATCACCGAAGAATACAAAGAGAGAAAATTGGAAGGGTTTTGGTAAGTCTGGAGGATGTCCAGAGTGAAGGTGGAAGGTGTTCCATAGTCACGGAGATTGAATAATATGTGAATGAGTGTTAAATATTGATTTAATCATTTATTCATAATTATTTAATAAAAGAGAAATCAATTAAAAGGTCAAAAGGCTTAATGGGCCAAATCCCGGAGGGGAAAGGGCCCAAGAGGGGTCGAACCCCTAGGAGGGGCCACGAGGAGTGGCCGGTGTCCCTAGTGTGCCTACCCCACATGGGGCCCATGGTGGGGGCTGGCCGGCGGCGCCTCCCCATGCCTCATCCTCCTTTAGTCCCACCCCGGGACTTTGAGGAAGGTAGTACCTCCCCCTCCCCCTATATATAGTGGGGTATTTTGACCAGAAAATACACACAATATTCAATAAAGGTTTTCTCACTTTTTTGGGAGATCTCCAATTGATCTCTCTCTCTCTCTTTCTCTCTCCTGTGACTGTTGGGGGGATACCCCCGGGTAGGGTAACACCGGGGTATAAGGGCCGAGTTAGACAGGGTACGGCGCGGTCAAATCAAGTGCTGACCGGGTCACCTCAAGGCAGGCCGAATCACGGTGTGACCCAGCCCATGGAGCATCTCCTTGACTATGGTTCAGCCGGCATAAGATTTATGCCGGCCCTGTCTATCTGTTTTGCAGGTAACTTGGTAAGCCGGATTAGCTATATGCTAGCCGGATTATCTTAGCTTCCAAGAGAAGGAATCCCCCACTGGTCAAAAGGTGGCTTTATTAGCTGTAGCATGAGCAAAGTAAAGTAAAGAAGAGGACCATCAGGTCAGGGACGACCAAGGTGACGCGGGCAAAGCCGGATGACGTAGCCCGTGTCTGGTGACGCCAAAAGACAAGGATTACGCTATGGGTTACGTCCAAAGCCCGGACGAGCCGTTGAAGAGAATAAAGAAGCATCTGCTTTAGGAAAGGAGCATATTTGTAGAATATGCTGCCACCTGTGCCCTAGAATTGTAACCCAGGCTCCCCTATATAAGGAGCATCGGGGCCTCCATAGAGAGGGTCGGTCGATCAATCATTCTCTCTTTCTAAGGTAGAACTCTAGGGCTACTTCGTAGGGGGTAAGAGACATCGTCTCCTTCTTGCTGAGAGCCTCAAGTGCATTTGTAAACACCATTGATAGAGGAAATACAAGAAATTCTGTGCGTGGAATCACCACGCTCTCCCTCCCTGGATTCCCCTAGCACTCATTAGCCCCATCTTTAGCCTATCCATGGCATCTGCCGTGCCACCACCACGACAGTTGGTGCCCACCGTGGGGCTAGCGGTGCTAGCATGGGTGAAAATTCAGACGGGAAACTTCTCCAGCACCAGCGAGCGTGTCGTATCAGGCTTGGTTCAGCGCTTTGGAGCGCTGGATTATGTCAGCGACAATGCAGGAAGCTTCGGCAGGCACCCTCCACCGCGCAACGACGTCTTCATCAAGCTTGGAACGCACAAGATCTACGTCGGTGTGGACGAGTCATGCGTTCATCCGCAGCACATCATCAAGGGAGGCGAGACACCTCTAAGCGTGGCTCGTGGAGTGCGTATCACTCGCCCCACTAGCTGCGTCGAGGTCCTGATGACGCGCCAGACGCGGGACCAAGCAAAGATCCGACGCCAGAGCGAGAGGTAACACCAAAACAGACCAGGTCTAGGTTTCCTCCGCTAGAAAGGCCAGAGAATGTGCTCCAGCAAGCAATAGATAGCCTAGCAACGCCAATAGCACCTGTGGTAGATCCGGCTCAGGCACAAGCTGCGTTAGAGGAAACTAGGTGGAAAATGTTAGCTGGGGAAAAGAAGGTAGCAGAGCTGCATCAGTCCTTGGACATCACCTTGAGAGAATATGCTAAGGCAAACCGCATAGATGGAGTGAAAACCCGGGGCAGGAACCTGATCACTGAGATTGACAAGGAGTACGAGCCTAGGCGGTCGAATGACAGCGATAATGTGAGGAGGGTTGGATTGATACAAGACTTCAAAGAATAACCTCAGGCAGCAAACAGCTGCCCGGAAGTTAGAAGGTTTAACTGGAGAGGCCCGTCAAAGGCAGCAAGAGAGGTTAAACCACTTGTTGAGAGTTGCTTGCCAACAAAATGAAGAAATGAACAAGGCTAACCCGGCACCACCAGGAGCCTCACAGGTGGTACATTCGGCCAGAAATAACCCGGCAAGATCCAGAGGAGCCGCGTCGTCTCCGGGTCACAATCCCCGGAGAGAAGAGGTGGTAGACTCCAGAAGAAGAGACAAACAGATGGTTCCCTATGACCCGGTAAGGGCTGGAAAAGGCAAAGTAGTGCAAGTTGATGAAGATAGGCACAGTACCAGCCGAGGTGTGGCTGCCCGAGGTAACCGTGACCAAGGCGATGCCGGTCAAAGAAATGCTACCAACGGCAATGCCGGACAGCGTGATCCTGGGGAAACAGGGCAAAATTTACCTCGGACATAGCAACAACGTGCACCTCGGCAAGAGGGGAGCGCGGGACAAGCAGCAGCACAACGAAATGCTCGTCCAGATCAGGAAAGATACAATGATGGTTATTCGGCTATGGTCAACAACGGATATCCTAGACCAGATCACCACATAATGGGATCATGGCTGGGAAGCAGGAACTTGCAGCCAGATGATGCGAGGCTGAAATTTGATAGGATTTATAGGTCGGAGCAAATAGAGATACAAGGTCCACCGGGTCTAGCATTCTTTGGGCCCTGGATCATGAACGAGCCACCAGTACCGAACTTTCAGCTGGCTAGAGAAACCCGAACTAATGATGGTAGTACCAGGCCGGAGGATTGGCTAAT
The DNA here is from genome assembly GCA_023614405.1 of Avena insularis. Classification (NCBI taxonomy): domain Eukaryota; kingdom Viridiplantae; phylum Streptophyta; class Magnoliopsida; order Poales; family Poaceae; genus Avena; species Avena insularis. The sequence goes on from CM042692.1 coordinate 54,515,761, forward strand.
TGACTATGCCATAGCGGTCAAAATCGTAACAGGAAATTTGAGATGGGCGGTAAGGTATGTGCCGCAGATGCTGGAAGGACCAGCGCGAGTTTGGCTGAACAATTTGCCACCGGGGAGTGTCAACTGTTGGTTAGATTTCCAGGAGTTGTTCATTAGCAACTTCTCAAGGACGTACAAGAGACCCAATAGGTCGCAGACTCGCGTTATGCCGGTAGAGACCGAATGAGCCAGATAGAGATTTCCTAACTCGGTGGTGCAATGTGCGAAACTCGTGTGAAGGAGTAATTGAATCACAAGCTATTGCGTGGTTCGCTGAGAGATGCAGATATGGAAGTATGTTGTGGCAGAGGTTACAACGAGATATGCCAACTACCTTGGCTGAGACAATCCGGATCGCAGATCCGTATGCCTTGGGAGATCCAACGCAACCTCGGCTAATGTCGAGCGAGGCAAAAGAGGAGTATTACGGCCGAGATGGCTCCGGATCGTCAAGGAGGAATGATTTTCGAGGAAAGAGAAGGGATGAGCGTCCGGATTACCGGTATAACTCGCAATAGGTCGTAGCAGTCGACCGGGATCAATCCAATGCCAGAGCCAGTCAGCGCCAAAAAACTGGAGGGCAAAACTAGCAGCAGAAAAATGAAGGGAAAAAACCTTGGACCCCGGAGCAGAAGAAGCAGTGGCAGGAACAAAAGGATAGACCGAGATATACATTTGAGTCTATACTGGATCAGCCTTGCAAGTTCCATACGCCAAGCCCGAATAGCCCGACGAATCATACAACCCGGCAATGTGAATGGATGAGGAAATTAGAACATGGAAGTTCGGGGAATGCTCAGGCACCTCGGAACGAAGCAGCTAGAAATGAAGCACCACGGCCACCATTACTGACAGGGAGGAATGGATAGCAACTGATGCTGCCACCACCTCCTCCGAGGTACGAGAATCCGGAAAGAAGGGATGCGGTACATCAAGTGGGCAATAACCAGCAACAAGGTCAAGGTTACAACGAGAATGAGGGACAAAATGAGTACAGGGAACATCATCAAAGCTACTGTGTGTTCACCATAGAAGAGAATGACCGGAAAAGCTTGCAGTGCCGGCATATGGAAGTGAACGCAGTAATGCCGGCAGTGGTAAGGTACATGCCTTGGGCGGATCAAGAGATTACGTGGAGTGTCAAGGATCATCCAAAGATCATTCCAAGCCCAGGAACCTACGCTCTGGTCCTGGATCCGACATTCATCGGGCCGAATCTCAATGTAAGATTTTCCAAGGTACTGATTGACAATGGCAGCAGTATCAACATCATGTACAAGGATACCATGCACAAGTTGGGGATAACAGAGAACATGTTGCAAGCAACGAGGACCACCTTTCATGGCATTGTACCGGGTATTTCCTGTGAGCCAATTGGTAAAGTCCGGGTCGACGTGTTATTCAGCACAAGAGACAACTGCCGCACTGATAACTTGGAATTCGAGGTGGTGATTCTGGAGAGCGCTTATCACGCTACTCGGCCAGCGCTGAACAAATTCATGGCAACGACCCACATCGTTACCTTAAGATGAAGTTGCGGACCAAGGGGCGTGATAATCTGTCGGGGATTTCGGCTCGATCGAGTGCGCCTCAGCAGATCTAATTTAGAGTCACTTGTGATAGCTCAAGAAAAAGGAAGATACTGGAAGTGGCGGCACTGGCTCAATCCGTTCAACAACATATGCCGGCTCTGACCAACCCACACGGGAGCGTGTCATTCCAAGCAACTAAGGACACGAAGAAAGTGCCAATCAATGATCAGTTCCCATAGTGCACAGTGACCATTGGTGCCTGGTTAAGCAGCAAATAGGAAAGCGAGCTCGTTAACTTCCTCCATGAGAATCGGGATATCTTTGCTTGGTCTACTCAGGATCTGCAAGGTGTACCGAGGGAGTTGGTTGAGCACTCATTGAATGTGAGACCCGGGGCTAAGCCGGTGAAGCAACCTCTCTGGCTTTTCGCCGAAGACAAGAGGAAAGTCATTGGATACGAAATATCTAGGCTCTTAGCGGCCGGATTTATCATGGAAGTACTCTACTCGGATTGGCTTTCTAATCCGTGTTAGTGGAGAAAAGAAAGATGATCCAACATAGATGTGGTATGGCGCATGTGTATTGAATACAAGATCCATTTCCACTCCCTAGGATAGACCAAGTCATAGACTCAATGGCCGGATGTGAGCTACTGTCATTCATTGATGCGTATTCTGGTTTCCACCAGATACCCCTGAATCTGGATGATCAAATAAAGATCGCGCTTATTACCTGATGGGGCTTATTGCTATCGCACTATGCCGTTTGGATTACGTAATGCAGGAGCAACGTACTAGCGATGCATGCAAAAATTCTTACATGATCAGATAGGTCGAAACGTGCAAGTCTATGTGGATGATGTCGTAATAAAAACCAAGGAAAGCAATATGCTCCTTGATGATATCCGGCAGACGTTCCCGAACTTGAGAAGGTTCCGAATAAAGCTGAACCCGGAGAAATGTACCTTTGGCATACCCGCTGGAAAGTTACTCAGTTTTTTGGTGTCTAGTCATGGCATTGAAGCTAACCCAACGAAAATCCGGGCCATAGAAAGAATGGAGCTGCCGAAATGCCTTAACGATGTGCAGAAGTTCACTGGTTGCCTGGCATCGTTAAGTCGGTTGGGAGAGAAGGCCTTGCCCCTATACCAACTAATGAAAAAGGCAGACAAGTTCACCTGGACGCCACAGGCGGATCTTGCATTTCGAGAGTTAAAAAAGATGTTATCTACTGCACCAATCCTAGCCGCACCACTACCTAAGGAGCCAATGTTGCTCTATGCAGCCGCGACCAACCGAGTCGTAAGTGCAGTAATCGTAGTGGAGCGTGAGGAGGAAGGAAAGTCAGTGCAAAGGCTGGTGTATTACCTGAGTGAGGTACTATCAGCCTCAAAACAGAACTATCCTCACTATCAGAAGATGGCATACGGCATATATATGTCGGCCAAGAAACTCAAACACTATTTTGAGGAACACCCCATCAAGGTGATATGTGAGGCACCCATTTCAGAAATCATGAGTAACAAAGACGCAAGCGGCTGAATAGCAAAGTGGGCTATCGAGTTAGCTCCCTACACACCACAGTTCGACAGAAGGGATGCGATCAAGTCACAAGCTGTGGCGGATTTCTTTGTGGACTGGGCTGAAATGCAATACGAGCCACCCTTGCCGGACTCCAATTATTGGCAAATGCACTTCTATGGATCGAAACTGAAAGACGGGTTGGGCGCCGAAGTAGTACTTACCTCGCCCAAGAAGGATCAACTGAAATATGTCCTTCAAATCCATTTCAGTGCCTCGAATAATGTGGCGGAGTACGAAGCGTTGGTACATGGTCTCAAAGTGGCGAAAGAAGTAGGGATTCGTCGGATACAATGTTTTGGAGATTCAGATTTGGTGGTGCAGCAAGTGTCTGGAAATTGGGATGCCCTGGATGCTAACATGGCCCTATAAAGGTTCCATGTTCAAAAGATAAGCGGGTTCTTTGAAGGATGTGAGTTCCATCAGATACTCTAGATTGAAAACGAGGCGGCAGATAAGCTGTCTAAGTTGGGCTCGTCCCGGCAGCCAATCCTGCCAAATGCTGCCTTGGAGCACCTGAAAAAACCATCTATCACACCATCACCCGAGTTAGATTCCATTTACATCCCGGCACTCTCTGGATCAGGAGCTGCACCTATGGAGATAGAATGGGGAAGCACCTCAGCAAACTCGGGGACTGCTTTCAAGAAACCCGGATCGCCAAGACACCCGGGATTGCCTCAGCACACCCGGGGACTATTTAGCTTGATCCGGCAGGAGTTATGTCGGTGGATGCAATGGAAGTTGATGAGGAACCATTTCCCGTCCGGACTGTACCAACTTGGGCGAAGCCAATTTTTGATTTCCTGAAAGAGGGAATCTTGCCGGATGATGAAATAAGTTCAAGGCAGATTCAGAGAAGGGCAAAGGCCTATACAATTATCAACGCCGAACTATACAAAAGAAGTGTGATGTCAGTACTACACCAGTGTGTTGATCCGGAGGAAGGACTTGACATACTCCGGGATATTCACCAAGGGGAATGTGGCCACCATGCCTCTTCAAGGGCCTTAGTAGCAAAAGCTTTCCGGCATGGATTTTATTGGCCCAGTGCTTTGGAGCAAGCAGAGGACTTGGTGAGAAAATGCAATGGTTGTCAAAGATACGCCACAAAAACTCACCTACCAATGTCGGAGCTGAAAACTATTCCCATTACATGGCCATTTGTTGTATGGTGCCTAGACATGGTAGGACCATTTAAGCCGGCCAAAGGAGGGATGACCCATTTTCTGGTCATGGTTAACAAGTTCACCAAATGGATTGAAGTGAAACCGATTCGGAAATGTGATGGGGCAACAGCAGTAAGATTTCTCAAGGATATAATTCTAAGGTACGGCTATCCCCATAGCATCATAACTGATAATGGAACGAATTTCGCTGAAGGAGCGTTTGTGAGGTTCTGCCAAGAAAAGAAGATCTGGTTAGGTGTCACCTCAGTGGCCCACCCTGCATCGAACGGGCAAGTGGAAAGATCCAACGGACTGGTATTGTCTGGGATAAAACCCCGGCTCATGGAGCCGCTGCAAAGATCAACGAGGTGCTGGGTAGAAGAGCTACCAGCGGTACTGTGGAGTTTAAGAACAACTCCAAATCGATCAACAGGCTACACACCATTCTTTCTGGTACATGGCGCGGAAGCTGTATTACTAGCCGACATAGAGCATGATTCGCCAAGAGTCACCCAATACACAGAAGCCAAAGTGCCTGAAGCCCGGCAAAATGATGTTGATCTACTGGAAGAAGCGAGAGATCTGGCCTTGTCCAGATCCACCATATATCAGCAAAATCTTCGACACTATCATAGCCGAAAAGTAAACCCCCGAGTTGTCCGGGAAGGTGATTTGGTACTACGGCTAATACAACGCACAGCTGTCATGCATAAGTTATCCCCTCCATGGGAAGGACCTTTCATTGTGAGGAAAGCCTTGCGTAATGATTCCTACTATCTTATTGATGCACAGCCCAAGGAAAAGTACAAGGCAGACAGGTCCGGAGAGGAGTCCAAACGACCGTGGAATGTAGCACTACTTCGTCCTTTCTACACCTAAGAGGTGAATGTATCCAAGCTACTGATACGTCGGTATGTATGTCGGCGATGAGCTTATCAATAAAAACTTTGCCACTCCGAGCAGAGACTCGGGGACAGCTTTAATGCTTTTCTAGTTTTCGTATTTTTATGTCGGCTAGGTTAAGTCGCTTATACCTTAGTTGGATAAGTAATGTGTAAGCACCAAAAACCTAACTCTTCGACTTTGCTGCTGTCCAACACGAATTGGCTTCATGGCAAGCAAGAGAACAAGTTTGGAATGGCAAAGCACATGAAAAACGACTAAGGGAGAGAGCTTAAGCGGGCTGACATTGGTTTTTGACTAACCCTTAGTTTGTTCGGATCACTAAAATGTTAGATCATTTTGAGCTAATCTCAAAGTTTCAAGTATTGTTAAGTCAATTTTCTGAACCTCGGACTCGTAAGTCGAAAAACCGAATCAAGGTAGACGCGAGCCGAGTCAAAAATTGGGGGAACAAGAAAACGAAACTCGGGGACTTCACCCACGATAATCCAACAATAGAATTTATTTCAGAACATAAAAATGTAGCACAATCAAACCAAAGTATTTAAATACATCTACGCTCGGCATTCCGGGGATCTGATAAATATGACCAGTGTTTTTCAAGGAGCAAGAGCAGCAGCCGAATCATCTGTTGAGGAGGAAGGCACTCCGGAGTGTGGGGGAGGAGCGCTAGCTTCGGCTTCGTCCTCCGGATTAACCTTGCTATCCTCCGGGTCTTCAACCTCGTCACCCAGTTCGGAGCCCTCGCTTTCACTCCCTTCCTCTTCAGCTCCAGAGACAACTTCTTTGTCAAGAGCATCAAGATAACTCGGCCCCTCATTCCAAGCATGGCAGAAGGAGTACTGGATGAGCTTGTTAGCACAGGCTTGGCGGATCGCGATCCACTCCGGATCCTCGCACCACTTAGACCCGGTGCACATGCGAGTGAGCGATCCAAGATCAATTCCTTCGTACTATGAGAGAGCAAATTTCAAAGCAATATTGGCCCCAGCCCGTGCCGCAGATTCGCGCCACAGATGGAGCTGCGTGTCACACTCCATTAACTTGGCTATGAAAGCCGAGCCTTTCTTTGGAATGGTTTCACTGGGCTAGAGGCAGCTGAACATCCGTGTTGCCGCAGGGATAATATCTGTGCCATGATTCTTCACTACCTCAAGGCGAGCGGTGAGACTCGCCAGGAGATCCTATGTAGTATAAGGGATTGGCTCGGCACCAGGGGCAGCAGGAATGCCACACTGTTCGCAGGACTGGCGTACGGCAGAGGCAGCGAGAGTGTCGCTCTCTGGAAATTTTCCTAAGAGTAAGAAGAAAAATATTGAACAAAAGGACCAAATCCGGAGGGAAGAAGATCAAGTAACGGCAAAAACTTACACGAGATCTGGAAGAGTAGTCGCTAAAGCTCGGAATCAACATTGGCACTATGGGCCTAGAGTTTCAGATTCGGTGGTCACCGACGTAAGCTTGACGTCGGCTTCCTCCAGTAGGCTCTTATCCTTGGAGATTTGCATCGTTAAACGCTCTTTCTCCTTGGCAAACTCCTGGTCGGCCTTCTCCAACTCGGACTGATGGAAGCCCTTGAGGCTCTGAATTTCGGCATTCAGCTGAGTGATCTCCGAGTCCTGCTATTGGAGTCGAGCTATCTCTGCGTCTTTCTTTTTCAGCTCAGCCTCATGATTCCCTGCTTGTTCGAGGAAGTGAGTCATCATTTCAGGCATGGTGATGCTATCCTCGAGAGAAACTGCAATAGAATAATGATCCGGAGGATCCAAAGTATAAGTGTCCACCGGATAAAGCAAGGAAAATACAACGATCATGTGAAGGGGATAAGTTTACCTTTGATTTCCGCCAGGTTCTTCCTCATGATTATGTTCTCATCTTCAACCTCGGCTGCATAATTCGGACAACAAATTCATATGGGTCCTAAGAAATTTGAATGAACAAGGAAGAGGAAGAATGGAAAATTACCCCTCTTCTGGTACTCCACCAAGACTTTACCATAACACGCGTGAATGTCTTTGTAGGAGTCTAGCAGGCGCTGGAACTCAGTGGATCGGTGGTTAGTGGTAATCTTAAATAAGCAAGGCAAAGACAAAGTTCAAAGGCAAGGTAAAGACAATTCGGAGTCTACAAAACCCGGGCCAAGTGGAACTTAACCCGGCTCTAGGTGTGTGGATATTCAAGTTCATAAAACCCGCCAAGTGGAACTTAACCCACTCTAGGTGTGTGGATATTTGAAGTTCATAAAACCCGGCCAAGTGGAACTTAACCCGACTCTAGGTGTGTGGATATTCGAATCATAAGACCCGCAAAGTGGAACTTAACCCGCCTCTAGGTGTATGGATATTTGAAGTCATAAAAACCCGGCCAAGTGGAACTTAACCCGGCTCTAGGTGTGTGGATATTTGAAGTTCATAAAACTCGCCAAGTGGAACTTAACCCGCTCTAGGTGTGTGGATATTCAAAGTCTACAAGACCAGGCCAAGTGGAACTTAACCCGCTCTAGGTGTGTGGATATTCGAAGTACATAAGATACAGGCCAAGGGAACTAGATCCGGCTCTAAATCTACTAAAATTTGATGTCATTATGAACAAAAGCTAAGTCCTATAAGAAGCATCCGACCGAATAACAAGTTATTCTCTGAGTCTCGGGACTAGGGCTATATCTACAAGTTCTCAGTTATGTAAAACATCAACAGCAGAGAAAAAGAATTACCTCCATCATCCGGCCAGCTAAGGAGATAGCTTGGTAGCGGAGTTCATCTGGGTGCTGAACTCGGCTGGGCCGAACTTCTCTAGCAGATTGTCTTGAGGGTCGACGAATTCAGCGTTATTCCAGTTCTTCATATACTAAAGGAGTAGTGGACTGTAGCTTTTGCTGCTCAGAGAGTAGTTCGCCAAAAGACCCTTCACGTGGGCCTCCCGGCAAGGATTGAGTCAGCTGGATCGGTATGCAAAACCACCGTTATCGCCTCCGATCCGGAAGCAGTAGACCCGGATGAAGTTACCTTTGCTGACCCGGAAGTCTTCTTGACTTTGCCGGATGAAGGTGGAGGAATTGATTGAAAAATATCTGCCATAGAAGGGGTAGACCAAGAGGGAGCTAATGGAGCTTTTCCCTTGGGAGGCTTGGAGGTCTTTGTTGGTGCTGGTGCTACTGGTGCTGGTGCTGATGCTGCTGGTGCTGCTGCTGCTGATACTGCTGGTGCTGCTGGGGCTGGTGCTGCTGGTGCTGGTGCTCCTGATGCTGGTACTGGAACAAAAGGATTTGCTGGGGCGGCGCCGATGAAGCTGGCACCTCAGGATCTAGCGCTGAGGCCGAGGAACCGGGGAGATCCGGCATTCCCGTATCCAGATCCTCCCTACTACCCCCGCGCCAATGTTGCCCTCCTCTTAGCGAGGTGGGCTTTGGTCAGGCGCAACCGTGGAGCCCTCATGAATAGGGCCGAGCGGACGATACTCGTCATTGCGGGGGGGGGAGGGAAGGGACTGCTCCGGAGTGGGGAGGCAATGCCGGTGCCGCTCTAAGGAATATCCCTAGGAGCCTTGAGAAAAAGAAAAAGCACCAAGTCAAAAAGGAAGAGTCAATAAGAAACAAAGGCAAGCAAAGGAAAAAATCCCAAGTAGCAGTATTAAAGAACTTACTCATCCGCAGTAGGAGGAGCCCGAGGTTTGGGCGCCCTCCAAACTGTGCTCTTGGCGGCAGGCTTGGCCGAGGGTTTAACCCTGGACTTCTTTTGCCTCTTCTTGGGCGGCGGCACCTCCGAAGCTGTGGCCGAGGTAGCCGCGTGCTTCTGGGATGGAGCCAGGGCCGGGCCACCAATGGCAAGGGGAGGAACCACGTGGACCTGATCGACCGGGTTAGCTAAAAATTCGAACATAGCCGGGTGCACGTAAGAGATAAGAACCGGATCAAATACCTCCAGGACCTCAACTTCCGAGTCATCATCGTCTGGCCAATCCCTTAGAGAAGAGGCCTTACCAGCGCCAAGGCCCGATGACGTCCGGGTAGGCGTGAAAGCCTCCGGTCAGATCCTCGCTGCCCTCCTGCGGTCTGCAACCACTTGCTCACAAGACTCGCCATCCTCCAAAGGGCTGCTGGAGGAATCGCTGAGAACAAAGCAATAGTTGACGAGTTACAAGAGTGAATCGACATACAAAGAAGATTCGGAAAACGAGAAGGAAAATTCACCTTTGGTGGAGGGTTGACCCGGGTGAAGGGCTCAAGTCCCCACTCCCAATCCTCGGAGAACTCCTTCTCCACATTGAATATGGACTTAACCCGGCGGTAAACCGCCGAGTTATCCAGCTCGATGGAAGAAGTCCGGTGAGGGTCGAGAGGGCCGCTAAGGTAGCAGATCTTGTGGGCTAGCTTCTGGAGGGGGAGACCCGGCTATGGAGGAAAGTAATCATAATGTCCTCCCCCCGGAGTTTCTCCTTGAGAATCTCCTTGATCCGACGCTCCACTTGATTCGCCAGGGCCGTGGGCCGCTTCGGAATGCTCTCCCAACGATAGGTATCAGGAGGGCCAAGTCTAAAGGGGAGCAGCCGAATCAGGTCCTCCTTGGTGGTGTTCCGAACATAAAAGAAAGTTTGGGCCCAGGCCTTGCAAGATTCGAGTCCGGTGACCCGGGAGAATACTGACTGCCTGGGAGAATGGAAGCGGCCAAGATCAAGGCCAAGTGTTTGTCCTCTGGGCACGCTCCTTGTTCGGAACTACGTTGCTCCGGAGGCCAAAGAACTTGATCCAAAGTTCTTTGGTTGGCCAGAGGCTGATGTACCCCTAAATGCCCGAAGCGAAGGAGGACAAAGAGGTAATGGCATTTGCGAGGAGATGATGCGGTTGCAACTTGTACATAGAAATAAAATCAAAGAAAAAATCGGAAGATGGAAGGCCGAAGCCACGTTGGAAATGCGAGAGAGAAACAACGTATTCCCGAGATTTGGGGGAAGGACTGACTTCACCGGAGGCGAGGCGGCAGGCGATGCCGGCGGGGATGCGCCGCGTGGCACGGAGCCAATCAAGGTCCTCCTCGTGAACGATGGAGTCGTCCCAATAGCCGTGCTCGCGGCCCTCCGCTCCTTCTTCCTGCTGCGCCACCACCGCTGCCTCCGCCTCTGACATGGTGGATTCGAGATCTTCGAGGGAGTAATCGGAGTAGAGATAGCTGAAGGAAGGAAAACGGGAAGCGCAAGGCCCCGTGATGGAAACTGTGAATGGGAACGGCGGCACCGGTGCGAGTGGCTGCCTGAGCGCGGTCACGGTGGCCCTCGTGTAGCAGAAAACTGGCGGCGGCGGCAAAGTTGCTGTGAAAGAGAGAGAGAGGCTGGGAAGCGCAGAGGAAATGGGGGAACTTCCCCTAAAATCACCCCACGCCTCCTACTTAACCGCGTTGCACGCGCGTCGTGGGATCCTTTGTGGGCGACACGCCGCACGCAACGAGCGTGTATGCGGCCAGAATAGCCAATCAAAGCAAGGCCATAGGAGGGGCTACAGGAGCAGATGACCCCACGATGTGATGCAACATTACGGTTAACGAGGTGCTGCAGTGAAGGGACGTTTACAGCAGTTATTCCTGACATTGCGATAGTAACCAGTGCATTAAATGCGCGTGGCCCTTAAAATGAGGCAAAGTGATGATTACCCTCCACGTAGGACGTGGAGAAATGTACAAGAGAAGGAAAGGTAACCCGGATAAGCGAGCAAGAGTCCTGGCCAACGAGGAATAACTCGGAATGACCAAAGGGTCGCAAGATGAGAAACTCTGGGTTACGAGGTAACTCGACCTAAGGAGCAAAAGATCCGGATATGGGAACCTGCTGTAGCCTTAAGAACTAAAAGTTGCTAAGACCGCACCAGCTTCGGGGACTAATGTTGGGGGGATACACCCGGGTAGGGTAACACCGGGGTATAAGGGCCGAGTTAGCCGGGGTACGGCACAGTCAAAGCAAGTGCTGACCGGGTCATCTCAAGGCAGGCCGAATCACGGTGTGACCCGACCCATGGAGCATCTCCTTGACTATGGTTCGGCCGGCATAAGATTTATGTTGGCCCTGTCTATCTATTTTGCAGGTAACTTGGTAAGCCGGATTAGCTATATGCTAGCCGGATTATCTTAGCTTCCAAGAGAAGGAATCCCCCGCTGGTCAAAAGGTGGCTTTATTAACTGTAGCATGAGAAAAGTAAAGTAAAGAAGAGGACCAGCGGGTCAGGGGCGACCTAGGTGATGCAGGCAAAGCCGGATGACGTAGCCCGTGTCTGGTGACGCCAAAAGACAAGGATTACGCTATGGGTTATGTCCAAAGCTCGGACGAGCCGTTAAAGAGAATAAACAAGCATCTGCTTTAGGAAAGGAGCATATTCGTAGAATATGTTGCCACCTGTGCCCTAGAATTGTAACCCAGGCTCCCCTATATAAGGAGCACCGGGGCCTCCATAGAGAGGGCCGGTCGATCAATCATTCTCTCTGTCTAAGGTAGAACTCTAGGGCTACTTCGTAGGGGGTAAGAGACATCGTATCCTTCTTGCTGAGAGCCTCAAGTGCATTTGTAAACACCATTGATAGAGGAAATACAAGAACTTCCGTGCGTGGAATCACCACGCTCTCCCTCCCTGGATTCCCCTAGCACTCATTGGCCCCATCTTTAGCCTATCCATGGCATCTGCCATGCCACCACCACGACAGTGACCCTGGTCCCAAGTTCGGACTGCGTGAACGAGAGACATCTTCACCGGGAAGCGCCGTCGTGCTGCGGGATTCGGATCTAGGAGCTCTACTTCTGGAATGGATTTTGGACCGGGGAAGCGGGAGTCATCGCCAGGCACCAGATGCATGTAACTCCCTGCGAGGTGTCACATTTGAGGCACTCAAGTCACTGGAGCCGCAGGAGCGCAAGGACTTCATCACAACCTTGAGGTCGGCTTTGGCTCGTCTACATCAACCACACTCTCCTGAGAGTTAACAACGCTTTTCGGTCTTCAAGGGTAAGTTCGCGAAAAGCTCCTCCCGTTACTGCATTACTAATAGATAGGTCCTAGCAGCATCAAGGGTTCAGGGGCATAGGGTAAATTTTTATTGTTTTCATATGCGAACCCCTACAGTGGTATCAGAGCTAGATCTATGCGTAGTATTGCTAGTACAGGTATAACACACGAGATGTAGCATGTGGGCATTGACCTTTTAGTTGTTACCCTCCCACGTGTACTTGTGTATACCGTAGTAATGCTTGATGAAGCGGCCCCCAGCTGACTTTACGTGTTCATTCACGAGACGGGTCCACGCTTCACATACGGCTTGTACCATATAAATTGGCTTTGGGGGTGTCTGTCTCTCTCGCATTAGCTGGTATACCATTTGCAATGGAGGGCCCCGAAAGGGGTGTAGTATAGACAACTACTCTATCAGTGTTGTGGTGATAGTTCGTAGGTAAGAACAGTTCTTGTGCAAAAGCCAAATCAACCACGTAAAATATGCCAAGATAAAGTAGAGGCATCTAACTTTGTTTTGCAGGGCGCGTTATGATGTGATATGGTTGTGGCAAAGGTAAAGTACATACTTTATGTTGCTAAGTAGTAGTAGACGGTCACGGAGGTGACGGACTACCATGCCGGAAGGCACCGGTACCCTGGTGCCTACGGTGCCGGAACCCTGGCGCCGGAATCCGAAGGCACATGATGGAAAGCACAGCGAGAAGGACCATATCGCATCACATTTACATTCAATGTTATTGTTTGTATATCTTATTGTGTGCTAGTATTAGATACGGCAGCCTAATAAGATGACCCCTATTAAAAGTTCCAATGATTGTGTTCTCCCTTAGTGTGCACCACCAAGAAAGTTCTTCGGTATGAGGCAGGGCCGTGATGATCGGCTGTCAAACATATCTACATTCGCATATAGTGGGTGTAAGCCATGTTGTACAGTGAATACACTAAGGTTGAGTTGGCGAGCCTAGCATGTATAGACATGGCCTCGGAACACATATGGTCGAAAGATCGAGCACAAGTCGCATGAATGATGTGACCGACATTTAGGCATCCACCCTAGCACCCACATTGATGGCCGTGACGATCGGGGGAGATGTGGGGAAAAGGACCCTTCAGGGGATAGGTGTTTTAGTGGAGTTATTATTTAACTCATTTAATTATAAACTTAGTCTAAATTACTTTTGCAATTATAAATGTAGAATATGGTTCTTCCCGATGCTACCTTTCCTATTGTTGATTGGTTAGATGGAGAGAAGCTCAAGTTAGATGGATCCAACTTTTCTATGTGGGTTGTGCGTCTCCATGTTCTCCTTAGCGAGAATGACGTGGTCGACTATATACTCAGCGAGATAGATTTGGAGCATCCTAGTACCTTAGAGACCCTAGAGCAGCGGGAATACCGCTATTACCATCATGAGATGTCCACCTTCATATCAGTTATGATGTGTTACAGGATAGTGGATGAGTTGTGGCCAGTCGTGGGTAATATTGACCCTCGTGCGACAATGGTATAACTTAGGACACATTTCGTTGAACAAGCACGCATATGGGAGCATGAGCTGATGGGAGATTTCCTCTCCAATAAGATGGAAGAAAACTCTTCACTTGAAGACCATTTGGAGTGCATGCATGATGCGTACATGAGGCTTGCATACTTCCTGCATAGCTGGATGATGAGCTCTTTTGCAAATGGCATTGTGCTGCGGTCGCTGCCACCAAGCTACCAAGCACATGTCAGGATTTGCATTATGAGAGGCGATGCGGAAACATAGGATTTCCACAGGTTCATATCACATCTCAGGAATGTGAAGGTTGAACCCATTGCAGTTGAGGTGATCGATGACAAAGGTATATATTTGATATACAATTTTATAAATGTTATAATCTTGCAAACACACATTGCAGTGTCAAGTATATTTGATACTTGTTCTGTTTTGTTGAAAACAGGTACTTCTGCATGAGAGGTGCTTGCTGGAGAGGAGGTGACGTTGCGTGTTGATGGTGAGCATGATGATGATGGCCAACGACACTCTCCCTAGACATTTATCACTTAGTTTATGGTTTTGGATAGTTATTGTAATCAAAATATTGTGAACCTCTTTAGTGTGTCTCACACTTTGTGAGACGGTTATTCATATAAGTTTGTAACAAACAGTTGTTCTACTTTTATGAATGATTTCTATTCGTGTTCATATCTTGTTCGATTATATGTGAATTATCCTTGTTTTGAAACTAATTGATAATGCACGAACATTTGTAAAATAATAAAATGCCTTGAAAATACCCAACTTAATGATATATTCATTTTGAATGAAACCATTGTTTAAATTCATAGTTATGTGATAATATGTGAAAGTCATTCGATTTCTTGTCACATATGAATCATGCCTAAGTTCGGCAAAATAACTTAAAACATCGTGTATTACATGAATACAAAGTGTTTGATGAATTGTTAAAAGAGAATACATATTCAATGCATTGTAGTTTAACAAAATGGTGATTATCATTATATGATTGATTAAATTTTGTAAAGGAGTTTACTAAAGGAAACATGAATATGAAACTATTTGATATGATAAATTATTTCATCAACAAAAGGGTATTAAAGATAAATGAGAATTTAATTACTACGATTTGATCAATAGTAATGAAATTCAACTTTATAAGAATGGCATAAACAAAATTGTGAAATGCAATGCGTTTGAAATGTCAAAATGCAAAGCATCACAATATTATATAAGATATCAAGTGGGTGAATAGATGGCGCTAAATAATTCGTTGTAGTGTAGATGTTAAGATGATTAGTAAAAATAGTTAGCACTCAATTAGTATATATAGTGAACCATCTAGATTCGTTAGATCGGCGCCATATATTGTATGGTTCGTCGTGAAAATTTTGGGGTTATTCGATATAACCAAAATAATAGCGAATAAGTCCTTGTAGAGTATTCATTGAAAAGTTATGAATACGATAGACAAAGCTAGAACCAAAAAGGAAGCAAAACTAGTATTGCTTGGATTTTGGTGCATTCTCGAGAAAGTTCATATTTAGTGGTATTTCTCGATTATGAAGCTTTTGGAAGATAGTGAAAAACACGATGAGGATTCAAAAACCCTCCACCAGAGTGTTGAGAAGCGCAATGGAAAGTGTTCCTGAACGATTCTCTTCATAATTGAAAGAATCAATGATAATGATCATTGTGTTTTCCCCACTAGTGTTTTCACTACACAAAGTAGGATTCAAAATGTACTCCACATCTTGTGTGGACACATTTTTTAATCATTTATCGTATTACCAGAATATGACATACCTACGAACTACTAGGGAAATAATGGTAAACTAGAATTATGAGAAGTCCTAGAGACAAAATTCACTTAAGATTAGAAAGCAATTCGTTGCTGAATCTAACAAGTAAAAGGTTACTTGAATTTTCCAAACTATTGCAAAGTCATGAAGGAAAAGGTGAATGACAAAGGCACAATTTGTCATGAATAATGTATTGGACAAATTCAAGTGAATTTTATTCAAATGTGTTGAAAGTCTAATGTATTTAAAACTAGTAAGGTACTAGTGTCTCATAGTAAATCTCTCAGTTTGATAAATGATCAAAGGATTTTGAAGTTGTTCAAAACAGTGAGTGGATATGCAATTTGCATGAAATTGAGTGGGAGCTATGAAAGTCTTCCTAAAACAATATGTGAATGACATAGTTTTTGAGTGGGAGAAATATAAGTCACAAATTCAAATATGTAGGAACATATGTTGAGTAATAGTAGTGACTCATACTCAAATATGTTGGGAACATATTTTGAGTGGGTGCTTAAAGAGTGATTCTTAAGTGTGTATACGACACATTAAGAATGAAAGTGCAAGTACCATAAATAAAGATTTATAGAAATTAGAACTTGATAATAAGTATATTACGATATTATGTAGTATTACTAAAGAGATTTTGACAAGGGTTTCATAATAAAAGTTAATTAAGGACTGGTCCTTAGTCAAGTCAAATTAGGAATAGCATTAAGTTTAACATCAATGGTTGAAAGAAAGAAAAGGATAATCATCATCCACTATGTCGAGACATAGGTTCTATCTTGGAAAACCATGATGACAACTTAAACATAATATATGATCCAAGAAGGAACTTTTGAAAAGTTATTAAGCATGAATCACGGAACATTGAGCTAAGTTAGTCCATAGTGTCTAATAGAGAATTGTAGACATAATTCCAAATCCATGAAGGATGACATATCTTAAGCATAAAGGGTTATGTTGTAAGGGAATATGTTGGAAACTCTTGTATCGATAATACCGACTAAAGTCAAGTAGGAAGTGAGGTGAACAAAATATCGAAAATTGCACAGGATGGACTAGTGTTTCGATAAATACGTTTATAATAAAAGATAAGGGTACCATCTAAAGTGATGTATAATGTTATGGTGAGGCTAGTTCACTTTTAACGTAGAATGATGTGTACCAAGGCACCGTTCCCATGAGAAAGCCCTTGAGGTTGATCTAAAGTCACTATAGGCTCCTGGAAACCGGCCTTGTTCTGCTGCCATAACGATGATGCATACGCGAAGATGTTATCATGTGATGATAAAGTATTAATGTCAATCTAGGTGACATTAGTAAGTTGCAAAGGATTTGGGACTGTAAAGTATAGGCCCAAGACTCAACCTCTTCCATGAGCAAGCATGTTCAAGGTACCGGAATATATGGTGCCAATGATTAAGAACAAGTGCAGCTAGTTTATTTGTAATCTAGTGCAAGTGGGAGACTGTTGGAAATATGACCTAGAGACAAATAATAATAAGGATTATTATCATATTTCATATAGTTTATGATTAAGTTTTATATGATGCTATAATTGTATTGAAAGGAAACACCAATACACTTGTGATATATAAACAACCAAAGGTTCCCGGTGAAAACTCTAGTCACTGGTTCATTGGTCAACATATGATGAAGGTTTCCTGATCATGTGGCATTTATGCCAGTTGGAAATGGAGTCACCTCATTCTGAGAATGAGATGATGAACTAATACCCAACCTAAACATCGTGACCCGATCATGTCACGAAGTTCAAATTACGATGATTAGAATAGACCTAGTAGACTATTCCTTAGACCGTGAGGCTATATCAATCACTGTCTCCCGAGAGTGCTTAGATAGCATCAAACGTCACTTTGTAATACAGTGATCATAAAGGTGCGTTCAGGTATTCAGAGGAACAGTAGAGGCAATATATGTCAAGAGCGGGATTTGTCCATCCGCGTGACGGAAATATACTAGAGGGCCCCTACTCGGGGAGGTTATATCCAATAGTTGTGCAGCGTGTGATTTGATCACAAGGATATCACTTGTTGGAACGAGTCAACTAGCATTGTTCGGTGACGAGATTGAACCCGACATGATGATGTCATTGATCAGATATCGGGCAATGCAAGTATCGAGAGACAAAAGGAATAAGACGCGATAGTCACGGTTCAAACGACGAAAGATCTCCATGGAATGCACAGGGGTCACATGGCCATCCAGGTCCCTCTATTGATCATTGGTCTGGGAATGTCCCAACCATGTCTGGAGTGTTCCTGAACCATGGGGTATCACGCTTAAGGGCTTGGTGATGCTTAGAGAGTGTTTACAGGATCGTTAGAATCATCAAAGAATACAAAGAGAGAAAACCGGAAGGGTTTCGGTAAGTCCGGAGGATTTCTGGAATGAAGGTGAAGGTGCCCCATAGTCACAGAGATTGAATAATATGTGAATGAATATTAAATATTGATTTAATCATTTATTCATAATTATTAATAAAAGAGAAATCAATTAAAAGGTCAAAAGGCTTAATGGGCCAAATCCGAGAGGGGGAGGGCCCAAGAGGGGCTGAACTACTAGGAGGGGCCACAGGGAGTGGTCGGTGGCCCTAGTGGGCCTGCCCCACGTGGGGCCCATGGTAGGGGCTAGCCGACGGTGCCTCCCCCACCTCCTCCTTTAGTCCCACACTGGGACTTTGAGGGAGGTAGTACCTCCCCCTCCCTCTATTCAATAAAGGTTTCCTTACTTTTTGGGGAGACCTCCAATTGATCTCTCTCTCTCCCGTGACCGTGGTCCCCAGTTCGGACTGCGCGAACGAGAGACATCTTCACCGCGGAGCGCCATCGTGCTACGGGATTCATATCCAGGAGCTCTATTTCCGCAACTGCTGCTGGATCGGAGAAGCGGGAGTCATCTCCAGGCACCGGATGCATGTAACTCCCTGCTAGGTGTCACATTTGAGGCACTCAAGTCGTTGGAGCCACAGGAGCGCAAGGACTTCATCACGACCTTGAGGTCGGCTTCGGATCGTCTACATCAACCATGCTCTCCTGAGCGTTGATAAGGATTTTCGGTCTTCGAGGGTTAGTTCGCGAAAATCTCCTCCCGTTACTGCATTACTAATAGATAGGTCCTGGAAGCATCAGGGGTTCAGGGGCGTAGGGTAAATTTTTTTTTCATACGCGAACCCCTACAGAAATAGTACTTTTCTTTTAAATGCAGGTGATAGGGTTTTAAAACACTTTCTTAAATTTGTCAAAGGACATGTAAGAATTCTCTTGCAATCATATATTTCAAGTTTGGTCTCAGGTAATTGAAGAGTAAACTTGCTTGTTATTTTTGAATTAAGGCAATTCGAAGATTTTAAACTATTCCGGGCCTCTGTTTTTGAAAAGAAGCATCATTTTTGATGAGTACAATGTATAAAATCCAAACGCATTCTTAAAGTATTAAATATAAGTTCTGTTTTACTTGGTTGTTCCCTTCCCCCTAATTTAGGTGTGTTCGTTTTTATTTAAGTATTTCCTAATTGTGAATTTTGTTTCACTTTAGAATTTTCATATATCCTTCAAGGTTTTCTTTTATTTATTAGGAATTTGGATAATATCATTATTCATTCAACACTCGATAAACATGAATTCTCAAATATTCATTTTAATAATTGATTTTTCTAATATTTTAGAGTATTTTCATTCTTTTTAAGTAATTAATATCTAGTGTCGAGCTTTAATAAAGCATTTTTGATATAATATTTTTATAATTCCAGAAAATTAGGAATATTCATTCCATATTTTTTCCTATTTGGAACTTTTTTTATTTTATTTTCTAGGAATATGCATTTAATTTTAGGGATTTAATTCCATATTACTTGAATTGAATTTTTCGTCCCTTGATAACTATTTTTAAAGGAATTTCTATTTTCGTGCCCTTGGTTCCCTATTTGTACTCACTTTTCCCTAGCCACTAAATGTTTCCTCACTTTTTCACATGGGCTTCTCTGAAACTCCCACAGAGAGCTCGAACGGCAGCTGCCGTCAGGTTGGCCGTTATGCTGATGTGTGGGGCCACGCCGTGTGGGACCGTGCGGGGTCAGTAGGTTGGGAACGCGTTATGCTGACACGTGGGGTCATGTGGGACCATGTGGGTCTGGTAGGTCGGGACCGCGTTATGCTGACGCGTGGGACCACAACGTGTGGGACCGTGTGGGACCGGTAGGTCGAGACCATGTTTAGTAATGCGCATGAGCGGGTTCTGTCTCTCTCGCCCAAATTGGCAGTTTTCTTTTTTATCGTTTATTGACAGTTTTCAGAGCGCATTTTTTCTCTCCCACTAATAGTTATGCACATTTTTTCTCTCTTCGATCATCTGTTCCTTGTTGCCCTAGTTTTTGCCCAATCTAGTAGCAAATCTAGAGCAGCAAATCACACCAACAACATACATACATTTAGAAAACAAAACATATATAGATAAACTGCTCACAACAGCTAATATAAGATATATTAGGATAGATAGTAGGGTACTTAACGAGATTCGATACTTTCGCTGCTTGATGTCTACGCACTTCTGTTCTTGTAGACAATTGTTGGGCCTCCAAGTGTAGAGGTTTGTAGAACAGCAGCAAGTTTTCCCTTAAGTGGATTACCCAAGGTTTATCGAACTCAGGGAGGAAGTGGTCAAAGGTATCCATCTCAAGCAACCCTGCAATCAAGATACAAGAAGTCTCTTGTGTCCCCAACACACTCAATACACTTGTCAGGTGTATAGGTACACTAGTTCGGCGAAGAGATAGTGAAATACAAGTGGTATGGATATAATACAACGGTGCAAGAAAATACTTTGATGGCGTGGAAGAGACTAAAGGCAAACCGAAATAAAGATGATAGCAAGCAAACATGTAACAGATCTAGTTGCAAACGATGTTTCAATGCTTAGAAACAAGGCCTAGGGATCATACTTTCGCTAGTGAACACTCTCATATAAATATCTTCTCTTCATGATACTACTCTGAACTACTCTTCGGTTGAACACTCTAATCCATGGTTGGGTTATAACAACACTCCTCAAAGTTTGTATCCCCATCTAGATAACCCCACACTGTCACCTTGAGCACTAGATGGTTCCAACAAACACCACAATTTCATAGAGACATCCAACTCCAAATATAACTCATAACAAGTATTTGTAATCTCTAGCCTAAGTGCCACACGGTGTGCACGCTATCACTTTCACACACATGGGGAGAGAAAGAGATATATTAAAGCACTTGAGTATCAAGGTAGATCTACTTGATTACAAAGCTCATGATCACAATATGATCATGCATAGAGAGAGAGATGAACATATAGCTACTAGAAGAACCCTTAGCCTCGAGGAAGAACTACTCCCTCCTCATCCTGGGAATCAGCAATGACGATGGAGATGGTGGTGGAGATCGATGGAGATGGCTCCAGGGGCACTTCTCCATCCCGGCAAGGTGCCGGAACAAACACTTTCTGTCCCCCAAATCTCCCCTTCGGTGGCGGTGGCGCTGCAGAACTTTTCATGGCTAGAGGCTGGATGATTTAGGGTTTCTGCATCAGAGGCTTCTTATAGGCGAAAGGGCAATGTTAGAGGATGGACCAGGGGCCCACACCACCTGGTGGCGCAGCCAGGGGACCTGTGCCACCACATGGTGTGGACAACCCCTGGCCCTTCTCCGTCTCGTCTTCTGGCTCCGTGAGTCTTCCGGTAAAATATCGACTTTGGCTTTTGTTCGGTCCAATTCCGAGAATATTCATTTTCTGGCTTTTCTGGAACCAAAAACAGAAGAAAACAGGCAACTAGCACTGTGGCATCTTGTTAATAGGTTAGTTCCAGAAAATGTGTAAAAGTACTCCAAAGTGTGGACAAAACATAAGAAATTAGATATAAAACAAGCATGGAACATCAAAAATTATAGATACGTTTGCAACATATCACTGCTCAGCAGCCAACAAACAACATATAAAAACAAAAGAAGTTATACAGCAGCAGACACACGTTCAGCCCCTCCTGGCCTCCGCCTCCTCCCTATAGCGCTTCCTCCACTTCTTGCTACCTAGTCCCTTAATCTTGGGTACCTTGGACTTGATCGGAGGCATGCGACCATCTATGATGGCCACCTTCTGGAGGTTGCGAAGGTGAATGCCGAGCACCATGTGATGAGAGAAGAAGGACTCTACGTTCAAGGTCGCACCGACATTGGGGTTCCAGGAGCTCAAGTCCTTGGCATGCCTCACGAGGCAGTTGAAGTCGGTGGCGGCAAGTCTCCTGTTGCATAACGAGCACATGTAGATGTCGCCAGCAAAGTAGGCATCGTACTGGACGGAATACAGCCTCCTCGGCATCTGACGAGTCTTGGTGTTCCTGGACTCGTCGTCGCTGTAGAAGTCGCTGCTATGCACTTGTTGGAACAAATAGTAACGTGCATGATAATAAGGAAATTATTGAGATCCCTTTATTACCAGGATTGATTATTTGCATAAATTAACCGGTTGAGATCCATGATTATTTGCATAAATTAACCAAGTGGGTTAAATTCCCCAATCCCCAAATCTCAAACAAAATCAAATACTGATTCCAACTAAAGATCGGTGCTAGTATTAAATATGGAACCCCTTAACTACAACTCGAAGCACACATAAAATAGCATTGAAATGCAAACAGGCGGATTCATTGAAACACAAGATCAAACATAAGAGGATTATCTAATATAGGACGATTGATCTAGCATCCAATGATTGAAATGCGGACAGCCGAACCATAATAATACAAGATCTAGCATCCAATGATGGGAATGGGAGAAGAACAAGGGAAGGGGAGAAAACCCTAGTTACCTCCGACCATGAATCAATGATGATGGTGTCGTAGGGGTTCTCCGGGCAGATGTACTTCTCCTCCTCGTAGGGGTCCCAATCGAGTGGGGTCTGCTCATGGCCAATGGGGGCCCTCCTCGCCGGCGGCTACGTCAAAAGTGGGGACAGGGGCCTAGATGGGGATGGAGGCTACCTTCGATGCCTCAACGGGAGCCTGGATAGAGACGAGGGCCTCCTCGCCGGCAGCCATGGAGGCGACAATGGCCACCGCATCCTTCTTTTCCATCACCGGTGCGGTTGGGGTTTTCTTCGGGGTTTGCAAAAGGTGATAAGACATAGGAGACGGTTGCGTAAATGAGCGAGTGAGTGAGTGAGAGTGGGTAGGCGGATAGGGAGAGAGAAAGGGGATCTATAATAAAGGTGATGGGAAGGAACGTTCCATTGCACCACCGTGCACCGCGTACTAACCGCGTACACTACTGCACCGTGCATCGTGACACGCGTTTGTTACTGCAATGTGCACCACGACACTCGTACGGTAAGTCACATTTTTTCCCTCGAGTCTAACCCTGTCACGGGGCATACTCATTTATCCCCTCGAGAATAAAAATGGCGCGTTAGTTGTACTCGCTTTTACCCTCGGGTACTAACCCTGGTGCGTGTAATATACTCAGTTTTACCCTCGAGTGGCTGGTCAACATAGAGTCAACGAATGGGGTTTAGTTTCTAATTGGGTCATTTATACACAAATAATTCAAAAAAGATCAAAACATAGTGGCACCTACTAATGGAGTCTTCTTATGTGACCTACCACCTAGGAAACCATAAGAAACATAGAGAAATCAACTTTTACCCTGAACCACCACTTCTCAAATCACCTACTAGTTATGAAGGTGCATGGCTTTTTACTCAAACCATTTCCAAAAACATCCTTACCAAAAAACATAGTTTGTCTGAATGACGCCATATTTGGCACACTCGTGTATATTTGAATTGCAAAATATGATGTAGGCCAAGATGCATTTCATTGTATAAAACATGCATTTTCCATTTTCTAAATCTGTTTCTATTTTATTTGAATCCCTTAGTCTGTTTTGCCCTTGGTTTTTTGATACTACTCAGTTTTGCCCTCTCTCACAAAAGCCCAAATGTGTGCTCACTTTGGCTGCTATGCTCTGATTGGTCTACACAATTGCCCCACGAAGGGGTTCCCACCAACCGTTGATCCTCTGTGATCCAACGGGCAGGATAACCCCTCTCTATCTGTGCCGCCGATACTTTACCTCCATAAACAAATGAAAATGCAGGTAACATGTTCAAAGGACAACATTATCATGTCAAGATTGTAATTTGAAAGTGTTCAAGAGTTGTATAATTTTGGTATATCCATGAGACCTAAAGATTTTAGTTTACGGACCCCTTTAGTTTATGCATTTCTTTTGACGCTCTAAAAATGGTAAACTTTCAAGATTTTCTTAGGACAGCATTATCATGTCCAAAGTGTAATTTGAAAGTGTTCGAGAGATGTATAATTTTGGTATATGCATTAGACATAAAGATTTTAGTTTAGTGATCCCTTTAGTTTATGCATTACTTTTCACTCTCTAAAAATGGTAAATTCTCAAGATTTTCTTAGGACAATATTATCATGTCCAAAGTGTGATTTGAAAGTGTTCGAGAGTTGTATACTTTTGGTATATGCATTAGACATAAAGATTTTAGTTTAGTGACCCCTTTAGTTTATGCATTACTTTTCACTCTATGAAAATGGTAAACTCCCAAGATTTTCTTAGGACAACATTATCATGTCCAAAGTGTAATTTGAAAGTGTTCAAGAGTCGTATAATTTTTGTATATGCATAAGACAAAAAGATTTTAGTTTAGGGATCCCTTTATTTTATGCATTTCTTCTCATGCTCTAAAAATGATAAACCCTCAAGATTTTCTTAGGACAACATTATCATGTCCCAAGTGTAATTTAACAAGGGTTGTATGATTTTGGTATATGCATGAGACAAAAAAATATTTTAGTTTAGGGATCCCTTTAGTTTATGCATTTCTTTTCATGCTCTAAAAATGGTAGACCCTCAAGATTTTCTTAGGACAACATTATCATGTCTAAAGTGTAATTTGAAAGTGTTCAAGAGTTATATAATATTGGTATATTCATGAGACAAAAATATTTTAGTTTATGCATTACTTTTCACTCTTTGGAAATGGTAAACTCTCAAGATTTTCCTATGACAACATTATCATGTCCAAAGTGTAATTTGAAAGTGTTCAAGAGTTGCATAATTTTGGTATATGCATTAGACATAAAGATTTTAGTTTAGTGACCCCTTTAGTTTATGCATTAGTTTTCACTCTCTAGAAAAGGTAAACTCCCAACATTTTCTTAGGATAGCATTATCATGTCCAAAGTGTGATTTGAAAGTGTTCAAGAGTTGTATAATATTGGTATATGCATGAGAAAAAAAGATTTTAGTGCATGCATTACTTTGCACCCTCTAAAAATGATAAACTCTCTTTTTTACATCAAGAGTTATATAATGTTTCTAATTTGAAAGTGTTCAGGAGTTGTGTCATTTTCTTTCTTATTTCTTATACTTACATCTCCCTAAATCTTAAAGTTTGAATTTCAACTCATAGATTCACTTGATTGCAACCGAGACACTAACTCGATAAACAAATTGAATTTTTCCTCCTAGGCACCCAAACTAGCTTTGGAAATCATCAGAACGGCCACGCTATCGACCGCATTCTCCACAGCAAGCCCTCGATCTCCCGAGCTGCGCCAATTGATTCCTCCAATCAGCCTATCAATTTACACATCAATCCACTCGAAATTCCCACATTTCTTCAGGATCTAAAAATGGCAACATGAACCCTAAATCCCAAATTTCGAGGGAATAACAAGAAAATAGAGAGAAATCACAGCAATTTGGTACGAATGGGAGGCCAAAGTGAAGCTAGACATCACTCGTTAGACGGAGAAGGGCTGCCATCACCGAAGAAGAAGAATGGGGTGCGGGAAAAGGGGAGCCAACAGCACGGGCACGGGCGCGGGGCTAGCTCGGGATCCCATCTTGCAACGCTAACCTGGGTCCGACGCTCATGTGGATAAGCTGCGGGCCCCATGCTGATCAAGATAAGTGGAGAGAGGTGTCCACTACGGGACCCAACCCAACGCTGCCCCACTCGTCAGCATGTAACGGTGAGGCTGGCGGACAGACTCTATGGGAGTTTCACACAAGAGGTTGGGCAAAAGTGAGGAAAATTTTAGCGGCTGGGGAAAGTGAGTACAACTAAGGAACGAGGGGCACAAAAATAGAAATACCTTTTCTAAAATCCTCAAAAATTACTTTTCTGGATTCTACTCATTTTTATATTTCTACGGGTATTTATTTTATTTTTGTTAAATGTAGGGTTATTTTTGGTTAATTAGGTATTTATAAAATTTTGAAAAGACTAAAATGCCCCTGATCCCACCAGTCATCCCAGTCACTTAAGTGACTAGACCCACTGCATCCATGCGGACGGACCACTCCTCTCATTCTCTCTTACGCACTCCCCTCCTCTCTCCCTCACTAGTGAAGGCGACGCGATGGTGACTAGCGTTGTCATCGCTTCGCATTGCTGCCTCTGTCCTCCCTCATCGCCGCGCTTCCACCAAAAATACTCCCATGCTCTCACTCTACCATCCTACCGGCTATATTCTTCTCCTGTAACACCCCAAAACTTTTAATCAAGATTATCAAATACTAATCACCCAATTTAGGGTTAACAAAAACTTTTATTAATAAAATGAATATGAATGCATGTGTGTTTTGCATTAGTGTAGAATTGATTGAAATTGCCATGCTTGATTGTTACAAATGATGTGAAATGGTTTAAAGATGAATGCTACATCATCTAGGCCAATTACAAACAAAATTAAAAGAAAAAGCAATCAAACTGAAGGGAAACGGGTAGGCTACACTAGCGTAAAATCAAAATTTTCTACCGCGTCAACCAGGAATACTATTGTCATAGATCATGGGATTACCACTAGACACGCAGTTGCGGAACTCGATGAAGCACGTCGGGGCAGTGTAGATGTTCTACGTCTCCTCCTCGTCCTCGTCCTACGAGCAGCTCCCCTTTGCACGGCTCGTCCAAGTGCTACAGCTGCAGCACCTCCGAGGTATCCACACGTCCGGAGTGGAAGCCGTCACACGCCAGACTGCTAGGTCTGCACGTGCAATACAGGCGGAAGAGGAGTGGCGGCTGGGTGGAATGCTCAACCCTATTCAGCTCGCCTCACTCTCTCTTATATAGGCATCCCTGGTGGGCTTCTACATTATCAGCCTAAGCCTGGTCTAATTCGGATCCAATCCTCATTAGGCTTCCAGCCCTAAAGTGTGTGACCCTATAGGTTCATACACGTATAGTCATGACACGAGTACACTTACTCCGTCAATAGTTGGTAGCGGCCTCTAGCAAGACGTGCCAACTGCTAAACGCATATAAAGATCATTCGGACGAACCATCACAAGGTTGAGTACATGTCTTTCCCTTTGCCTCACGATATTTGGTCTAGCTCCAAGCTGACCTTTCCTTCTTGATACTGTGATTCGGAATCCCTTTACTAGATTAACTCATAACCATATGTAGCACGACCATGCATTTCTGGATCCGATCACTCGAGGGGCCTAGAGATATCTCTCTCAAGTAGAGAGGGGCAAATCCCATCTTGATTGACCGATGCCTTGCAGCATGTATCAGGACAAACCCGAAAGCTACCTTTATAATTACCCAGTTACGGAGTAGTGTTTGATAGCCCCAAAGTAGGTCGATCCACATCTCAAGTACATGCGACAATCTCAGGTCTAAGGACAAAACGTACACGATGTGTAGAGAGAGCTGCAAGTATTATTGCTAGTCTCAAGTTGGGTCAGTCCAACCCCATCTTCATAACATGTGTCCACGTCATTGGTTTGACATCTCCATGTCTATGACTTGCGAAACATAGTCATCAACCAATCGATGTGCTAGTCTAATATTCACATGTGTCCTCACATGAACTCCAATTAGGGACAATTATTAGATAACCATACAAGTAAAGAGTTTCACAAACAATTCACATAATTTCCAATCAATACAAGTTGATTGGTATATGGATATTCAAGGAACATTATAATAACTCATGGATACACATGAAATACAATCATCTCTATGATTGCCTCTAGGGCATATTTCCTTCAGTCTCCCACTTGCACTAGAGTCAATCTAGATAGTATCTAATACCTATTGCTCTTGTGTGCGCTTCATGCACAGGCTGCGGGAGTGGCTTAGTCAAGGGATCAGCAACATTTGAGTCCGTATGTATTTTGCATAACATGGCACTACCATAATCAATGAACTCATGAATCAGATGGTAACACATGCGAATATGTTTGTTCTTCTGGTGTTGTCAAGGTTCCTTGGCTTGTGCAATAGCACCATTGTTGTCACAATAAACGCCCAAGGGATTGGACGAGCCCTGAACAACACCAAGAGCAATCAGGAAATTCCTAATCCAAATAGCTTCCTTTGCAGCCTCCGAGGCAGCAATATATTCAGCTTCTGTTGAAGAGGAGGCCACTGTATCTTGCTTGGAGCTTTTCCAGCTCACAGCACCACCATTCATGACAAACACATAACCTGAGTGCGATTTCCAGTCATCTGAGTCGTTAAGGTAACTCGCATCTGTGTAACCCTTTACACTGAGTTCAACCTCACCTCCATAAACTAGGGACATATCCTTAGTCCTTCTCAAGTACTTAAGGATATTCTTTACTGCTGTCTAGTGACTCTCACCTGGATCAGCCTGGTATCAGCTCGTAACACTTAGAGCATAGGAAACATCTGGGCGAGTACATGTCATCGCATACATGATCGATCCAATAGCCGAAGCATATGGAACCCTACTCATGCGCTCTCGCTCATAACTGGTCGAAGGACACTGAGTCTTGCTAAGTTTAATGTCGTGAGACATGGGCAAGAACCCCTTCTTAGCCTCTTCCATGCTGAACCGTTTCAACACTTTGTCAATGTATGTACTCTGGCTTAATCCAATTAGCCTCCTTGATCTATCTCTATAGATCTTGATGCCTAGAATATATGCCGCTTCTCCCAAGTCCTTCATAGAAAAACTATTTTTCAATGAGGTCTTAACAGACTCGAGCATAGGAATGTCATTTCCAATCAGTAATATGTCATCCACATATAAGATTAGAAACACAAGTGATTTCCCATTTTCTTTCTTATACACACAAGGTTCTTGTTTGCTTTTGGTGAAGCCAAACTCCTTTACAACTTTATCAAATCGAATGTTCCAACTCCGAGATGCTTGCTTTAGCCCATAAATAGACTTTTGAAGTTTGCATACCTTTCCAGCATTGTTTGGATCGACAAAACCTTCGGGCTACATCATATACACGTCCTTAGTAAGGATTCCATTTAAGAAAGCCGTCTTGACGTCCATCTGCCATATCTCATAATCTAAATATGCAGCAATGACTAGAATGATCCGTATAGATTTAAGCATCGCTACGGGCGAGAAAGTCTCGTCGTAGTCAACTCCTTGAACTTGTCGAAAACCTTTTGCAACAAGTCGATCTTTATGGATGTGAACATTTCCGTCCATATCAATCTTCTTCTTGTAGATCCACTTGCACTCGATGACTTTAAAACCATCAGGCAGGTCAACCAAGTTCCAAACTTGATTGTCTCCCATGGACTCTATCTCGGATCTCATGGCAATCAGCCATTTCTCAGAGTCTGGGTCCACCATCGCTTCTGCATAGGTCGCAGGCTCATCATTGTCTAACAATAATAACTCTCGTGCTTCGCGGAGCCTCGCCGACCTTCATGGCTATGGTGCTTCTATTGCCACGGGTTCCTCAACTTGTTCTGCTACAATAGCATCACTCGTAGAAGCATCCCCGACTGGCTCATCTTGAACTTCTTCCAGTCGCACCGACCTTCCACTCGTTCCCTTTGTGAGAAACTCTTTCTCTAGGAAAACACCGCTACGAGCAACAAACACTTTGCCCTCTTCTCGGTTGTAGAAGTAATACCCTAAGGTGTCCCTTGGGTATCCCACAAAAATGCACTTATCTGATTTGGGTGTTAGCTTGTCTGACTGAAGTCACTTGACAAATGCATCACAACCCTAAATCTTTAGAAAAGACAAACTGGGATTCTTTCCAGTCCACATCTCATATGGTGTCTTAACTACGGATTTAGACGGTACCCTGTTTAGTGTGAAAGCTGCTGTTTCTAGCGCATAACCCCAAAATGATAATGGTAAATCCGACTGGCTCATCATCGATCGAACCATCTCCAACAAAGTTCGATTACGCCGTTCAGAGACCCCGTTTCTTTGAGGCGTTCCGAGCGGCGTGAGCTGTGGAACAATTCCGCAACTCTTAAGATGATTGCTAAACTCGTGACTCAAAATTCACCTCCACGATCAGATCGCAAGGCCTTTATTTTCTTGCCACGTTGATTCTCTACCTCATTCTGAAACTCTTTGAACTTTTCAAAAGTTTCAGACTTATGCTTCATCAAGTAGACATAGCCATATCTACTGAAATCATCAGTGAAAGTAATGAAGTAGTGATATCCTCCTCTGGCTGTCGTGCTCATTGGTCCACATACATCAGTATGTATGAGTTCCAACAAGTCTGTCGCTCTCTCGGGAAACCCCGTAAAAGGTGTCTTGGTCATCTTTCCAAGTAAACAAGCTTGACATGTCTCGTATGATTCAAAATCAAACGAAGTTAGAAGATCATCACCATGGAGCTTCTTCATGTGCTTTTCACTTATATGACCCAAATGACAATGCCATAAATAGGTAGGACTCAAATCATTTGGCCGAAGCCTTTTAGCACTAACATTGTAAACACATGCATTATCAAGATTTAAAATAAATAACCCATTCACAATGGAAGCATCAGCCACAAACATAGCATTCTTACAGATTACACAACCATTGTTTGTACTCGCGAATGAATAACCATCCCTCATCAAACATGAAGGTGATAAAATGTTTCGACCCATACTAGGAATGTAATAACAATTATTTAACTCCATAATAAATCCTGACGGAAGGTGAAGTTGCATGACGCCGACGAACAATGCAGCAACCCTTGCTTTATTTCCGACGCGAAAATCCACTTCGCCTTTCTGCACTTCTCTAGTTCTTATTAGCCCCTACATAGAATTGCAAATATGAGCAACCGATCCGGTATCAAATACCCAAGAGTTAACATAAGAATCTGCGAGAAAAATGTCCACAACATTTACAACAAGCGTACCTGAGTGGGAAGTACTCTTACTTCCACCCTTCTTCAAAGAAGTATGGTACTTGCTGCAGTTTCTCTTCCAGTGGCCATATTCATGACAAAAGAAACACTCAGTGTCTCCTGCAGGTCTAGCCTTTTTCTTGGGTGCAGGGTTTGGCTTAGGGATCGTATCCTTAGCCTTGCCCTTCTTCTTCTGCCAAGAAGTGCCCTTTTTCTTGAAGCTAGGCTTGTTCTGCACAACCATCACATGGCTATGCCCTGCACACTTCTTAATGTCACATTCTGCTGTTTTTAGCATCCCATATAATTCATTAAGGCCCCTCTCCACCCCATGCATATGGTAGTTCGAAATGAAATGCCCATAGCTAGATGGAAGAGATGCCAAAGTGAAATCAGTGGCCAACTCTTGGCCTAATGGAAAACCAAGCTTTTCCAAAGTCTGACTGTAACCAACAATTTTGATCACATGGGGGCCTACTGCTCCCTCCGCCACTTGCATTCCACAAAGGACTTAGCGACATTGTACCTCTCGGTCCTAGCTGAGTCCGAACATGTCCTTAAGCGTAACGATCATATCGTACGCTTCCTGATCCTCAAACTGCTTTTGAAGATCAGGTTCCATGCATGCAAGCATAAGACAACTAACCTCAAGAGATTCATCACATGCTTTCTTGTAGGCATTCTTAAGGGCAGTAGTTGCATTATCAGCAGGTTCACCCGGGATTGGGGTATCTAGAACAGTTTCCTTTTTCTCAGCCCTGAGAACAATTCTCAAATTCTGGACCCATCAATAGTTTGTTCCATTTAGTTTATCCTTTTCAAGAATCGAACGCAAAGCAAAAGGTGATGAATTGTTAGGTGCCATTGATCTACAACAAAAAATGCAAAATACTAAGCCATGTAACCATGAAAGAGTAAAACATATTAAACAATTTAATAGCATATACTCCCACTTAAATCAACATCCCTCTATTGATACTAAGTGATTCAAGATCCACAATTAACAAGTCGACTAGTGAGCTTTAGCATCACTGCTAGAAGACAAGGTAAATCGGTAAGCAACCTTTGCTAATCATATCACATATGACTCTTGTTGTTGGGTGACATCTCTATATCAAAACTAGGCACCCAACCTTTATGCCCCAAGGTCCTTAACTGTTAAGATGACCTTGTTAAGCTCACCAACCCTTATGCGTGTAGGTATCCGATACAAACCCATCCAGCCAAGGAAAACCGTGGCACCCTAATTTCATAGACCCACCGATTATGACAGGGCATAGGATGGTGCAAGGTTTGGTTGGGAGGGCATGGTTTAACTTAAACTTTGTGAGGGATCGTTCTACTTCTATCATCTAAGCATGCATAGTAGTAAAACATATAAGAATAGCATTCACATAGATGTGATACAGTATGGCCCATTTTTCTCATGGTGATCTCCATCGCCATAGAACCTGTCCACCATGATGATCTCCATCTTCATGCTCTATGCGAGCCATCGTCCAAGTGATGAGTTCTCCAAGAACTAATACAGGCTATTACTCCTAATAGCTAGTAATCAAAATTACATGGTATTGGGATCATCACAAGTTGGCACGCAGGCCATTACAATAATTGACAACACATATGGCTCCAGCCGTGTTGCCCTACTCACGACACGCAGGTCATGAAAAACACATACATGCATCACATACATTTTTGGGCCATACTGATCACATAAATCCTGCAAAAACAAGTTGTGCATAGAATCGCATTCTATTGGATCATGTGAAATCGTAGCACCTATGAACCTTAACGTGATACCAAAAGGGGGCTACGATTAAGGGGGGGTCTAGGGGGTCTCCCCTGGGTTCGAAGGCGGCGCCCAGATATACAATTTTCTTTAAGGATTTTGATCGGCAAATCAAATTTACCATAAACCGACCATAGTTTCGATTCGACCAAACTCCTTTGATCACGGTACGTTGATTCAGATCTAATTCCCGATTCGATCAATCATATTGATCTTCACGTGATTCAAAAGGATTTATGTGTCACTGTCTACCCCGATGGCGGAAACCGGCCGGTAGGGGTAAGTCGTTCGACGACCTTAAAATCACGATCACGGAAAGTAAGATCATAGATCAATCCAGAACCATCGCCATACAAACGATCACATCATCCATATCAATCTACATATCACCATATGCAAACTTCCCGAACCTATGACTGAACAACATCGGCTCTGATACCACTAAAGGGAAACGGGTAGGCTACACTAGCGTAAAATCAAAATTTTCTACCGCGTCAACCAGGAATACTATTGTCATAGATCACGGGATTACCACTAGTCGCGCAGTTGCAGAACTCGATGAAGCACATCGGGGCAGTGTAGATGTTCTACATCTCCTCCTCGTCCTCGTCCCACGAGCAGCTCCCCTTTGGCGGCTCGTCCAAGTGCTACAGCTGCAGCACCTCCGAGGTATCCACACGTCCGGAGTGGAAGCCGTCACACGCCAGACTGCTAGGTCTGCACGTGCAATACAGGCGGAAGAGGAGTGGCGGCTGGGTGGAATGCTCATCCCTATTCAGCTCGCCTCACTCTCTCTTATATAGGCATTCCTGGTGGGGTTCTACATTAGCAGCCCATTAGCAGCCTAAGCCTGGTCTAATTCGGATCCAATCCTCATTAGGCTTGAAGCCCTAAAGAATGTGACCCTATAGGTTTATACACGTATAGTCATGACACGAGTACACTTACTCCGTCAATAGTTGGTAGCGGCCTCTAGCAAGACATGCCAACTCCTAAACACAAATAAAGATCATTCGGACGAACCATCACAAGGTTGAGTACATGTCTTTCCCTTTGCCTCACGATATTTGGTCTAGCTCCAAGCTGACCTCTCTTTCTTGATACTGTGATTTGGAATCCCTTTACTAGATTAACTCATAACCATATGTAGCACGACCATGCATTTCTGGATCCGATCACTCGAGGGGCCTACAGATATCTCTCTCAAGTAGAGAGGGGCAAATCCCATCTTGATTGACTGATGCCTTGCAGCATGTATCAGGACAAACCCAAAAGCTACCTTTATAATTACCCAGTTACGGAGTAGTGTTTGATAGCCCCAAACTTGGTCGAGCCACATCTCAAGTACATGCGACAATCTCAGGTCTAAGGACAAAACATACACGATGTGTAGAGAGAGCTGCAAGTATTATTGCTAGTCTCAAGTTGGGTCAGTCCAACCCCATGTTCATAACATGTGTCCACCTCATTGGTTTGACATCTCCATGTCTATGACTTGCGAAACATAGTCATCAACCAATCGATGTGCTATTCTAATATTCACGTGTGTCCTCACATGAACTCCAACTAGGGAAAATTATTAGATAACCATACAAGTAAAGAGTTTCACAAACAATTCACATAATTGCCAATCAATACAAGTTGCCTGGTATATGGATATTCAAGGAACATTATAATAACTCATGGATACACATGAAATACAATCATCTCTATGATTGCCTCTAGGGCATATTTCGTTCAATATGAATAAATAAAGAAAATGGTCTTTTTGACCAAAGTTAACCACTAGGTCACTTTGTGTGTTCCTAGAGGAGAAATTTTAATACAAACTTTTCCACTTATTTTCACCCCTTGCTAGACCAAGTAAAAGTGTATCAAGGCCCACTTTACAAACTTACAAAAACATTTTCCAAATCAATTAAATGGACAGTTAATATTGAATCTAGTTCATATGTGAAGATCACACTTTTTTAAAAACCTATCAAACCATTTCCCTTTTACCTCTCCAAGCAAACATAGACTCTCAAGCTTAAGTTAAGATCACTCAAAAACTTCCACTCAAAAATTTCAAAGTAAAATTCTTTTGGCCATTATAACAAACACCTGGCCTGCACTAAACTAACTCTAGCCTAACTTCACTGTTTCCACAGTAATTCTCGACCCTTTTGTCTGGCTTTAACTTCCTTGTCCCCTCTAGTGTCGAGAAACACCCAGACCAAGCCCCCTCTTTGCCGTGTGCACTGTGGAGCACCGCCCGTTTTTGGTCATCGCCGGTCGACAGAGGGCAGCATGCCAGGAGCCTCGCTGCCCTCGCCCACAACACGCACCAGACACGCCTCGGTCCATCGCCACCCCCTGTCCAAGCCTCGACCCTAGCTGAGCCCTGGACCACCCTAGCTACACTGCGCCTACCGTCTCTGCACCGTGCCTAGAGCGCGCCAGCTCGCCATGCCCGACCGCCTCGCACAGACCGCGCCTCACCCCCACCTCGCATGCACTAGCTCACCATGATCACCCCAACCCCGTAGACAACCCCGTTGACCGCCGCGCGACCCGCAGCTGCCGCACACGCAAACACCTTTGCGTCCGCGCAGAGTGCCGCACACTCCCGACCAAACCACACCACCCCACGCCTTGCCATTACGCCCATGAGAACCGCCAGGGAACCACGCACCATCCACTAGCCTCCGCCACGCCGATAGCAGCCTGTAGCATCGTCACCGACGAGCTCGCGCCCGTACCGTTCGGTCCCCTCGCCGCAGTATAAAAGGAGGCCTCCCCTGCCTCATTTCTCCACACCCCAGCACTCACCACTCCTCACTAATCCTTCCCCACTTCTTCCTGGAGCAAGGCGAGCTCTCTCTCGCCGGAATTTGGCCAGAGCCTGCCACTGCTGGAGGAGAAGGGCGCCGTCGATTTCGACCACCCCAAGACCTGCCGTGACCGAACCTTAAACCACCATCGACTACCACGTCGATCGCCCCTGTCGCCGACCCTAGCTGGAGCCGAGATGAGCATAGCTAGACCCCCACCACCGCGTTAGGTTTAGATGCCCAGCTGAGTAAAAATACTAAGACAGAGACTTTTGGAACTTCAAACATTTTTTCAAAAATCAACCATAATAGCTTTTGAGTTGATTCCAACTCTCAAAAATTACATTTGATAAGATCTATTAGGGTATTTCTAGTCACTTTAAATCTATTAAATGATAATCTTAAACTTTATAAAATATGATCAACACTTTAAATCACATTCCCATGTATTAGAATATGTGGTGATGACATGTGTCCACATGATCCCATATTTTAATTGGAGAATATTAAATCTTAATTAATTTCAATGAGTAGAAATTACTTTTCTCAAATAAGATAAAAAACTAGTTCTTTATTTCATGTGATGATTGTGATGATGCTAGATCATCAAGCGTGAGCTTTAGTGTGCTAAATAGAATTAGTTAAGTATTGTTTGGTGATTGTGTACCCCTTATTTATTTATAGACGATAGTACCGACCCAAGCTACGAGGAGGAGGAGTTCTACCTAGAAGAAGAAGAGGAAAACTTCAACCACTTCTCTACTCAAGGCAAGCTATTATTGGCAAGCTAACACTTGCATGTCTTATACCTATGAAAGCATAACACTACAAGTTAACCATGCAAGCTTTAACCCAAGCAAAATGCATTAGGCATACTTTGGTTATATACCTTTGATTTATACCCATCCCAAGTTTTACTTACAAGCTTTACTCTTTTACTTTACCAAAGTTGTTTACTTATAACTAGTGCTTTGTGAGTATTTGGAAAGATAGTATAAATAGCATAAAGAGTATAAAACTAGGCCTATACAAGATGTCATTCTAAGGCATGAGATTGAAGATTAGCAACCCTCATTAGTGAACACTCTTAACTTAGTGGCTAGTGCAAGCATAAATCTTGATCACTTTAGATGGGAATACTTGGTGAACATGATTATGAAAACCTTGGAATGATGCTTCATTCTATTGAAATGTTTTGACATGTGTTGAGAAACACAAATGGATTTGATGATGAAAATGTTGAGGCATGAGCCTTAGCCCTTTATAAAAACTGATGGTTGGGTTCGGATGCGATACCATTCCAATTTTTCCGTACAACCACAATACCTTAATTGGGTAAGGCTTAGCCAGAAATTTATATGCATTAGTATGGGTTCCCTCGCGGAAGAGGTTTGAGCTGAGGCTACCTCGTGAGTGTGAATTGTCCACCTATGCAGTGCCCAGGATGGCAGATGGCCATGGCTGGGAGGCCAGGCTCATAGGGGAGGTGCCTATACTAGAGTGTGTAATTGAAAAGTTATGATTGATTATCTGCATACTAAGTATGATGATTCAGGGTTATCCCTGACGGATGTATCGAATTTTGTGGTGAAAGTGTACCACCTCTGCAGAGTGTCAAACTATTCGAATAGCCGCGTCCGCGGTCATGGACAGTTGGAGTGGCCAAACTGTTCCGTCATCAGATGTTTTCTAAAATGACTTGTGAAGTGAACTATGACTTTGACTTGACCACAACAGGGTTGTGAATATGAAAACTAGGTTCCCACTTAAGTGATTTTGAACATTTACTTAGTTTTCCTTACTTCTAAAGTTAGTTTAGATAAACCTGGTTTTTTGCAAATAAACCTAAAGCTTAAGATTCCTACTAGAACTACCATACTTATTAGTGATAGTTTGCGAGTACTTAAAGAGTACGCATGGCTTTGTCCCTGGCTATTCCCGTGGCCAGACTATGAGGAGGACTATCAGGATGATGGACAACAGGACGTCTACGACAACTAGGATCATCTCCCATCGTCAGCATTGCCTGTGACTCTGAAGATGGAGCCCACTACTACGCTTATTATTCCACTGCTTGTTTGTACTAAGACTGGATCATGAGATCCTTTATTTGTACAAGACCTTATTATGGTTTGTAATGGATGATGTACTGTGATATCCAATCTGTTATGTCTTGCAAAATGGTAATGTTGGGATTGTGATGTATGGCATAATAGGCATCTAGGATTAAAAATTCGGGTGTTGACAAGTTGGTATCAGAGCCATCCTGACCATAGGAGACCCTAGTTAGAATGGACATCCGAACAAAAACTTAGTTTCAAAACAAAAGAAGTGAGTACTTATGAAAACCTATTCCCACTCTTATCCTTGTTTTTTCAAAAAAATCATGTTCCTCAAAAATTCTTACATTACTACATAAAATTTGACACACTTGATCACCACACTAACTTAGTCATCCTAAATTCTTATAGATGGAAGTTCAGTATTGCAAGTTCTACCAGTTGGGCAACGGAGGCCAACTGATCTTTGAGAGGGATCTAGATGCACTGTCTGAGTACCTTGAGCGCCCGCATCCAGAATTCTTCGGTGCCCAACTCAACGATCACGTAGGAGGAGATATACAATGGATGATAGTTGCAGATCTCAGAGGCGGAATGGAAGCACCTACTTCTGAGAAGATTCAATTCACCTTGCGAGAGAACAACTGGCTAGATGGATTAGCCAGGGCTATGCATGAAGCTCTTGCCCGTCTATGTGGGCAAAACATCAACTTGATCCAGGGAACTTGCTTTGCTCACTTCGCAAGGCGTGATTCTATGGGTATGCCATTGGAGATGCCAAGTCACCTAGAGTTGAAGCGCCAGGTGGAAAATCTTGACTTCATGCTATATGATAGGAAGAAGGAACTGGACAACGCCCGAGCTTACGCCAACCACAACCTTGCCATTCCGTCAAGAAGGAACATACTATCACCATGCTCGTCAAGGATCGCCAATCACTTCGTCTTCAACGCGATAAGAAGGACTGCACCATCGATCATCTTCGCAAGAAGGTGGCCGCTCTCGAGAAGACCATCCGTGAATAGGAAGTCCAGCTTGAAGCAAAAGAGGAGGAGGAAGGTGAAGACATCCAGGGAGATCTTCACTCTTACCTTAGTGATGACAATGACTACCTGTAGGATGATGCCATGGATTTCTACATCGATGATGATGATTCCGACTTCATTGATGATGAGTAGATACACTTGATCACTACCGTAGGAATGAGTTGTATCGGTCCCACTGTATCATAGTTTCACAGAATGGTTCTTAAAACCATATGTTTTCCATTTGTGTTGTGGTGTGTGTTGTATTGTGTGCTTTGAATGAATGAATGAGAAGAAGAATTTAGTTTGCAAAACCTGAGTTAAACTCAAAGTTTAAAACTTTTGAAACAAAACCATGAACCTTAGAAATTTCCCTCTTATCTAATTATCTATCTCAATCTTCAGATGACTCGTGGAAACCCCGGAGGAAGAATCTCCTCTCAGGACCCGATGCTGCAGATTCTACAGATGCTAGTTTCTGACCGTGAAGCTAGTAGAGCCGAACACCAAGCCAACCTAGCCACTCTTCAACAGATAGCTCAGATGGCCCACAGTAATCAAGGCCATGGAAATCAAGATCACCATTGATCCAAGCTCAAAAACTTTTAGAATACAAATCCCCCTATCTTCAACAAATCTGAGGATCCCTTAGATGCTGATGACTGGCTGCAAACCATGGAGAACAATCTGGAAGTTGCAGGAGTTGAAGCCAATGAGAAGGTACTGTTTGCCACCCATTATGTGGGAGGAGATGCAAGAGCCTGGTGGAATAGCACCCGTACTATGAATGACGGTCAGATGATGACTTGGGAAGCATTCAAGATCAAGTTCAGCCGCACCCATGTGCCACAAGGTTTAGTCACCAGAATGAGAGATGAATTAAGGAAAGTGAAGCAAGGAAGGATGACGGTAGTTGAATACCGTGACAAATTTCTATCCCTAGCTGGATATGCCCCTGATGAGATCAACACTGAAGCCAAGAAGAAGGAAAGGTTCCTGAATGGATTGCATGATGATATGCAAACTGTGTTAGTCAACATCCATTTTGGAGATCTAGAAGAGCTTGTAGACTCTGCCATCCAGATGGAAGGGAAGATCAGCCACGCCAATGACAATCGCTAGCGCAGGATGATGCACCAGACTGGGTCCCACAATACCCAGAAGTATCGCCCCAACCTGTCTGCAGGATATGCCCCAAGAAACAAGAGACCCCCGATGTCCCGTCCAAGCTACCCCAATCGTAGCGGAGGAAACTTGAAGTCTGGAGGAAACCGTAACAACAACCCCGACAACTCCAACAACTTCAACCATGCACCGCCCAAGTCCAACAACAACAACAACAATACTGCCCCAAGGACTGGAAGCAATGTTGTGCCTATTGCAGCCAAAGACAAATCCCAGATCACTTGCTTTGAGTGTGGAGTCAAGGGTCACTACTCCAACGAGTGTCCCAAGAAGATTGTAGCAGCCCCCAATGTGAATGGCCCAGCTTAGCAGCAGCGCCGTGTTCAGCCTGGAAGGAGATTTGCGCCAGGGAACTCACTCAACCGCAACAGCCGTCTCTTCCACATGAATGCTGAACAAGCTCAGGAAGCACCCAATGTCGTGATGGGTATGTTTTCTGTTAACTCGGTACTTGCAAGAGTGTTGTTTGATTCTGGAGCATCACACTCGTTTGTTATAGAAGAATTTGCATGCACTAGTAAGATTCAACCAACAAAATTGAAGCATGTTATGATAGTTCAAATACCTGGTTCAACCACCAAAGCTAGAAAAATTTGCAAGGTTGTACCTATCAGAGTCCATGGAATAGATTTTTATGCCAATCTAATAGTACTTGGAACCAAAGGTTTGGAAGTAGTACTAGGAATGGATTGGATGTCGAAACATAAAGGATTGATCGACTGTGCCAAGAAAGCCATAACCATGACCAGTAGCTCTGGAGTATCAGTAGAGCATGTATCTGACACTTTGCCCCGTCAATTCAAATGCAACAAGAGTCTAGCCCAACCAACCATAGACCATGTTAGAGTAGTCTATGAATACCCCGACGTATTCCCTAATGAATTGCCCGGTATGCCCCCAGATCAGGATATCGAGTTCATCATTGAACTAATTCCTGGAACTAGACCCATAGCTTAGAGACCTTATAGTATGAACCCATCTAAATTAGTGGAGCTAAAGAAGCAACTTGATGCTATGCTGGAGAAAGGTCTGATTCAACCAAGCGTATCGCCATGGAGATCGCCTATATTGTTTGTGGATAAGAAAGATGGAGGTAACCGTTTGTGCATAGATTACCGGAAGCTGAATGATGTCACCATCAAGAACAAGTACCCACTGCCAAAGATAGAGGATCCGTTTGATCAGTTGACTGGTGCCAGAGTGTTTTCTAAGATTGATGTTAGAACTGGTTATCATCAACTCAAAATTCATGCAACAGATATTCCAAAGACCGCCTTTACCACGAAATATGGATTGTATGAGTATACGGTCATGTCTTTTGGATTAACCAATGCCCCCGCTTATTTCATGAATCTCATGAATAAGATTTTTATGAACTTTCTGGATAAGTTTGTCATTGTTTTTATCGATGATATTCTAATATATTCAAAGTCAGAAGAAGACCATGAGCTACACCTGAGAACCATCCTTGAAACCCTTAGATAGCACCAGTTGTATGCTAAGTTTAGCAAATGTGAATTCTGGCTGAAAGAAGTAGGATTCCTCGGACATATTGTGTCGGCAGGAGGAGTCGCTATCGATCCCGCCAAGATCAAAGATGTTGAAGAATGGAAAGCCCCAACCACTCAAACCCAAGTCCGTGCATTTCTGGGATTAGCGGGATATTACCGCAAGTTTGTTGAAGGATTTTCGAGCATCGCAAGACCGATCACCCAATAGTTGAAGAAAGATAAGAAGTTTGAATGGACCGACAAATGTGAAGCAAGTTTTCAAGAGCTCAAGAAGAGATTGATTTCATCCCCAATTTTGATTATGCCAGATATCAAGAAGCCTTTTGATGTGTATTGTGATGCATCCAAGATTGGTCTCGGATGTGTGTTGATCCAAGAAGGCAAAGTCGTAGCATATATGTCCCGACAACTGAAGCAGCATCAGCAAAACTACCCTACCCATGATCTTGAACTAGCCGTCATAGTGTTAGCATTGAAGACATGGCGTCATTACCTTATGGGTAACCGCTGTGAGATTTATTCGGATCACAAGAGGCTAAAATATATTTTCACCCAGAAGGAGCTGAATATGAGGCAAAGGAGATGGATAGAGTTAATCAAGGATTATGACCTTGACCTTCACTATCACCCCAGCAAAGCCAATGTGGCAGCTGATGCTCTTAGCAGATTGTCGTGTAGATTAAACACCATGATCAAAGAAGCCCAGCCAAGTTTGCATGAAGAGTTGGAGCAGTTTAGAACGGAGCTTGTTAGCAAAGGATTTTTAGCTAGCATTGAACTTCAACCCACGTTGATCAGTCAGATCAAGGAAGCCCAGAAAGGAAATGAGAATATCGACGGAATCAAATGTCGTATTGGTACAGGAAAGGTACATGGATTCACCGAAGATGAAGAAGGAGTTTGGGGTACAAAGGACGTATCTGTGTGCCAGCAGATTCCAAGCTAAAATAAGTTATCATGCAGGAAGCTCATGATACTCTTTATTCTATCCACCCTAGAAGAACAAAGATGTATCAAGATTTGAAGGAGCAATTTTGATGGCACAAGATGAAGAGAGAAATTGGAAGCTACATAGCCAAGTCTGATATCTGTCAAAGAGTCAAAGCAGAAAATCAGAGACCCGCAGGACTTTTGCAACCATTGCAGATTCTGGAATGGAAATGGGATTCCATCGGAATGAACTTTATCACCGGTTTGCCTACTTCTAGTAGGGGAATGACTCTATCTGGGTCATAGTTGATAGACTGTCCAAGGTATCATAACAGGCATTGTGATGTATGGCATAACAGGCATCTAGGATTAAAAATCCGGGTGTTGATATCTCTCCTCCTCTTCGTTGGCCGCTTGTAACCCTAACCCGAACTAGGGATTCGGTTATGGCGATGCGGTCGCCTCTGGTGCAACTCCGGTGTCCTCCACACTGTCGGGATGTCCCTCTATGTTGACTACGTCGCCTTCCCTAGCTTCTATGGCAGGTGTAGGTCTAGACACCCCCTCTAGGTACTCCTTGTGCCGCCAGTCGCCACTGCTGCTACTCATCTTCTTCTTCTCAATCAGTGGTGACCTAGGCTCCCACTTTTTGATGGCAAATCTCCTCTCTCTTTTTCTACAACCATCTCCATTGCCTGTTCATCTGGGAATTTTTCCCTAATTTCTAGGGTTCTTATTCTATTCTTTCTCCGTGGCTTCGATTCTAGGGTTCCTGGTAGGTTTTAGATGGTTCTAGGTTCTCCTAGTATGCTAGTTGTTAATCTAGTTCTACTCATGATCTTGCTTCAGGGTTGACGAGGGTTTAACTCGTCAATGCCCATTGTTGTGGACTTGGGTTTTGGAGAAGGAGGGAGTGCTGGAGGCATTAATCGGCTAGCAAACAAGCACACAGGGATGCAAGTTTTAGCCAGGTTCAAGCCTCGTAGAGGTCCCTACTCCAGCTTGTCTGCTCTTGGAATTATCAAGGGAATCAGAGGTTATAGGGGTGCGCAGATGCAATCTGGCGATGGTTGTGGAAACTAGGGTTGTGATTGTCCTCCTCGCCGCCCCCTCCTAGCCTTTATATAGATAGGCTAGGTCTCGGGTAGCAGGTCGAGTCGGTTACAGATTAGGGTTTGTCCCTTTGAACTTTCTATCTTTAGCTTCTTCTTGCGTTGCAAGCAATCAGAGTCTCCGTGGGTCACCTGAATCCTGTATTGGGCCTTGTCAACACCGTGGGCTTCTGCCGTATCTGGACCGTATATACCAAACCTGAGTACCTGTAGGGTATACCCATGTCAGTAGCCCCCGAGTGTCCAATAGAATCGCAGATTTGACTAGAGACTTTATGAAGCCTTTCGAGTGCATGTGAGCATATTTTCGAATGTTATATCTGTGTCATAGGGATTGTTGATATACGTGCCTGATTTACTCGATGTATCGGTATCAGTGAACTGCCTTAGGAAAAAACAACGTAATCTACTCAAACTCGAGTCCCCGGACTCGAATTCGGAAAAGTGTTGGCGTAATTCGACTCAGGCCGCGGAGGTCTTACAAGATTCGAATTTTGGTGTATAAATTTGAGCACTCGACGCGTCCGTCAAGGCATTTTCATCGTACCTGTAGGTACGGATATATTTCTGGTAGTGTGCAGCAGATGCGTTGCCAGGCCTTATTCAGGTCTTATCTTCACGCTGCAAGCGCGACATCCGAATTTTTGTCATCGCGGAGATGATTCGGGTGGTCCAGGAGACGTAATCTCTTTGTAGGGAAAAATGAGGCAGAGTCACCATAGCATTCGAGTGTGTATGTTATCAACAC
The DNA here is from genome assembly GCA_023614405.1 of Avena insularis. Taxonomy (NCBI): domain Eukaryota; kingdom Viridiplantae; phylum Streptophyta; class Magnoliopsida; order Poales; family Poaceae; genus Avena; species Avena insularis. The sequence continues at coordinate 54,559,624 of CM042692.1, forward strand.
ACAATACGATGTACAAATAATCATAGGGTGCGCGACCAGCGCTCCCTATGGGAGTAGCCCCCGAGTGCCTATTCGAGTCGCAGACTCGAGTGGGGACTAAAAGCATTTTACATCATCGCCGCCTTTTGTTGCTTGTTTCAGTCGAATGTGCTTCCAGCGCTCCCTATGGGAGTAACCCGTAGTTCACAATCGAATCGTTGATTCGAGTGATGGGTTTTCGTGAAGCTTATACACCTGCATAAAAAATTCTCTCGGGTGCGCGGCCAGCGCTCCTATTAGGAGTAGCCCCCGAGTGCTTGGTCGAGTCAAAGACTCGAGCAAGGACTAAAGCAGTCAAAATGTTCTTCTGCTGGAAACTTTGACGTCAGTGCTGACGACGTGATGACTGCAGTTGCCCGCGTGAGCGGCTTTGACGGGACGTGACGAGCGGTGGGTCCCACTTTCTGACTTTGATTTGACTGAGCGTGTGTAATCTTCTGTTTTAACTGCATCTCCTTGATTTCCACGTGTAATGGGATTAGTGGGGGGACGGTTCGTGATTCACCTTCGCCACACGTCGATGGCGATGTGCACCACGCATCCAATAGGGTTTCTGCTGGCTGTTGGATGACATCCGTGAGGAGGTTAAGTAGCAGCGTAGCTGCGGTAATTTTTCCTCATCTCCTTCTTGCTCTTGCCTCCTTCTCCATTGTTGGTCTTTCTGCTTCTTTGCGCACTTCCCCTTCATGGCACTGGACCAGCTCAGTGTTCCCCCAGTTACTTCCTGCGCTCGCATCGCCATCGAAAGATGGGCAAGAAGAAAGGAGGTTCTGCCACTGGATCTCCGGCCACCATTGCTGCCACCAAGAAGAAAGGAGGCGCCGCCACTGTGGGCACCAGCGCTGCTGGCGCTGGGAAGAAGAAGGGCGCGGGGACTCGCGTCACCAATGGGTCCTGGTGCCCATCCACCATCAACCCCGCAGAGCTGTTCAATCTCCATCAAGACGGAGCACTTCCTTCCGCGGAAGGCGACTCCCGTGTACCTAGCGAGGAGGTAATTCCTATTCCTCCTGCTGGTTTCCGGGTGATGTTCCTTGCATTCATCATCCACGATCTCTCTCTTCCCCTGAATACCTTTGTTAGGGGTCTTCTTTGTTTCTACGGGCTCCAGCTGCACCAGCTGTCCCCAAATTCGATTCTCCACATCGCCTGTTTCATCACTTTGTGCGAGTGCTGGCTCGGAATCGAGCCACACTTTGATCTCTTCAAGAAGCTTTTTAAGCTCAAGCGTCAGTCGGGGTCAGGTTCGGTAGTCTACGATGTAGGAGGCTGCGGGATCCACATCGACTCTTCCTCCACCTACTTTGATATCAAGCTCACCGCATATGTCCAAGGGTGGAGAGACAAGTGGTTCTACGTTCATGAGCAGAAGGTCGATGGAGAGTACTATGGACTCGCACCCTTCGATCCCGTGGCTGCTTGCAAGAGGAGGCGTTCCTGGAAGAACATCGTGATGCCTGGCGAGTCCGAGGAAACGAAGATACTGTATCAGCATGTCTACGACCTCGAGGGCCGCATAGGTAAAGAACAGGGTGGCGCCGCTCTCATTCGCATGTAGTTGCGCCGCCATGTCCAGCCTCTTTAGGGTAGAGTCCATCCGATGTACCGCTGGGTCGGTGCTGGCGATACCACTCACATATCTGTGGAGGGTATTTCCGCGGGTGAGGTAGATAAGAGGTTGTGACTAGTGACGAAGTATACCACCAAGGAGGATCTCCCAGGCGAATCAGTCATGCCCCCTTTTGATGCTAACAACCCTCCGCCTGAGGTAGAGCTTTCTTTTGGAGTAGTCTTTTATATTTTTGATTGGTTGCCAAGTGCGTAATATGTGCTGATGTTTCTTCTGACTGCAGGACTGGAAGGTGGCCTCCAATTTCCCTCCTCTGCCTGAAGGGATTATCCCGCCTGAAGCAGTGGAAGAGGACGAGTCAGATTCGACCGTCCCAATTGAAGAGGAGGAGGAAGCCCCCGAGTCCAGTGGTCATGGCACTCGCAAGCGTTCCTGTAGCAAGGATTCTGACGCCTCCTCGCCGACTATGCTGGAGGGTCCCTCTGCTGCTTCAGAGGAGCCAATCCATGCCATGCCTGTTTGTGCCATGGCTCCTCCCACTCGGAAGAAGCTGCAACTGCGGAAGGAGTCGTCGGATGACTCCTTTGATCTCGACAAATTCGATTGGTGAGTTTTAATTTCCGCGAGGTCGTCTTGTTTTCTTTGGAGTTGCTTTTCTAAAGTGGAGTTGGACGTGTTTTGTAGTCAAGTGGCGTCGTCGTCTTCTAATGACGTCCAATTTGTGAAAGAGTCCGGAGTCGCAGACTCCAAGACCAAGGAGGTGGCCGCAAAGTCTCCTTCTCCTCTAGTGGCGGCCCACTCCGGCGCTAATTCTTCGAGTTCCCCACATGCTTGGGAGCACCAGATGGTTGCCCAGACAACTGCCCGACAGGCATCTTCGGAGTCCCTAGAGGAACATGTGAGTGTCTTTTTTATTGTCTAGTCAGTCAAATTTGTGCTTTTGGCTAACGCTGCGTCTTCGTTTCTCTTGGTGTAGCTTATTGTGAAGGAATCTGCTTGCCTTGTGGAGAAAATCCTTGCTTTGGGTCGACAGCACGCCCTGCTGGACAATCGCCACCGTGCAGTCGAAGGTTTGCTCTTGACTTTGTCTCTGTCTTCGCAGAAATTTGTCAACTCAATCGCTGTTATGTCCTGTCCTTTGTAGGTGAGCACAATGAACTTCTTCATCATGTTACGTTCCTCGAGAAGGGGCTTGCCACGGCAGAGAAAAGGTGCGATGAGGCAGTCACGGCTCTGGAAGAGTCACAGAAGCGTGAGGAAGACTTGCGCTCTTCCAATGCTGAAAGGGAGAAGTTGTTCGAAGAACAACTTTTTTCGATTGCCAAGGCTCTCTCAGGTAATTTTCAATTTGATTTGCATTGCTTCTTGTTTGTCGTCATGTTGCTATGCTGACACTCTGTGTACGCAGATGTCGCCGGCCTGAGCTTTGACGCCTAGTCCCTGCGCCTGGCGGATGCTTTGGCTGGCGCTGTTGCCGCAGTCTAGGACTACAGTGTTTCCCTTTAGGAGACATTAGGGAAGGCCAAATGTGTGCTCAGTCGCCTCCGTGAGGATCTGGCCCCCAAGGCCGAGCTAATCGACAATCTTGATGAGCTGGTGGAGTCCTTCGCTGGAGGAATTCCCATGGAATTCAGGAACTCTCAACGGTCGGTCGACGCCACCATGGCACTCGCGATGGTGCAAGCACATGGCATGGAGTTGGATCCTGCCGTGATCTCCGAGGCGATGCCTGTTGACCCCGAAGGCGAGTAGGTAGTGTTTGCTCCTTTTGCTAGTAGCTCTAGTAAATACGAGCGTTGGCTTATAGAGACAGTCGCCAAATACTCTGAGGAGCGGCAGCAAGTGAAGGCGGCGAAGACCGCGACATCTGGCGCTACCACCGGCAAGTCCGTGGCATCGGAGACTGCCACAGATGCGATGAAGCCCCCGAAGTCGAAGTCGGAGTCGAAGAAGCAAATTGCTCTATAGTTGCCTCTTTGTAATAGGTGTAGCTTCTTTTGTTGGTCCGCATTTTGTGGGGGGCGCCCCCTTGATACTTTTATCGAATTTGAATGCAATCCTCCTTTTATAGATGCATGATTGGTCTCAATTGCCTCTTGCTTTATTACACCTAGGGTCCTTCGAGTGGTCATCATGATCTTCCTCCCACCGATGAAACCATGGCGCAACCGCGTTCAAAGATAGCTACTAACAACGGAAAGCATGCAAGGTCACAAATAACAAAGACATGATAGAATCAATAATCAATCTGAAATAGCATCTCAATATCCATCGGATCCCCACAAACACAACATGTAGAATTACAAATAGATGATCTTGATCATGAACGGAGCTCACAAGATCTAGACATGAAAGCACAAAGGAGGAGAACCAGCCATCTAGCTACTACATGGACCCATAGTCCAGAGATGAACTACTCACGCATCACACCGGAGGCTTGCATGATGATGCAGAAGGCCTCCAAGGTGAATTCCGCTCTCCGGCAGGGTGCCGGGAAGAGCTTCAGATCCCTCCCGATCTAGGGATGGAGATGACGATGGCTACAGACTCTTTCGTGGATTTTTGATCGGGTACTTAGGGTTTCCGTATCAGAGGCAATATATAGGCGGAAGGAGATGCCGACGGGGTGCCTGGGGCGGTCAAACCACCCCCTGGCGTGGGCCAGGCCTGGCCGCGCGACCAGGTGGTGTGGCCGGGCCCCAGCCCCTCTCCGTCTCGTATTCTGGCTCCAGGTGTCCCTCGGTAAAATAACGACTTTGGCTTTTGTCCCGTCCAATTCCGAGAATATTCATTTTCTGACTTTCCTGGAACCAAAAACAGCAGAAAACAGGCAGCTGGCACTGTGGCTCTTGTTAATAGGTTAGTCCAAGAAATCATATGAAAAGTACTCCAAAGTGTGGACAAAACACAAGAGAGTAGATAGAACCAAGCATGGAACATCAAAAATTATAGATACATTTGCAATGTATCAGGGTATCAACAAACAAGGCAAGCAAAGCCCCACCATGATACAATCCTATGATTTCGAAAGTATTTCATTCTTGCCATGTTGCATACGATTCTACTATGGTCTTTTATCGATAGATAGAGTATCCTATCTGTTGCATTACTCCCTTTGAGCTTATATTACCTGATCCACTGCTCCTAGCATAACTAGATTCGGCTTGTGTGCACTACTAGAGCTTATCTGTGTCTTGCTTAGCCATGCTTAGCTAGTAGTGCTAGTTCATCCAGATGATGTACCAGATGCAGAGAATCTAGTATGACAGGAGAACGAGGTATACTGATAAGGTAAGATTAGTGGTAAAGGTTAAACATGTTAAGGCTTGTATGGGAGGCCACTGTGGGATGTGGTTTTTGTAGTCCCATGCTCGCCACCACTAGGACCCGAGTTCTTGCCTTTGGACCAAGACGAGCGTACGGCCACACGGGGTTTATGGGGGCCTCTCGACTAACTAACTTGCCTAGTAGATTCCATGAGTCACATAGTTCGGCATTCCATTCGACATATGCGTAGAAAACATTTTGAAAGATTTGGTGGGTGAAGGTGCATCATAACAAGTAGGTAAGCGTGGCCGGGGTTGCTTGGGGTAGATGGAGCCCCTAGTAAACCAACCCTGCCTCACATCTCTAGGGACCGGCTTCGGGATTTGACCCGTTACGGCGGAACCATCCTTAGGGCGTGACTCATAATCTCAGCGAAAGCAAGGTAAAGGTCATGTCTAACCACCCTCTGTCAGCCTTCCAAGGAAGAGGGCTAATGATCTGGCATTAAGAGTCGGTTAGTATGTGTGGTAAAGTTGTACACCCCTGCGGGGTTAAATCTTTTCGAAAAGCCATGTTCATGGTTACGAACGCTTGGTGACCGAATTATAAGATCATAGATAATGATAACCTAATCGTAAAACTTGGTAGATCAACGTGTGCTTAAGGATGCTTCCTCATGGGTACGAGGGGGTGATCCTAGTTGTGAGATGAGGATTACTTTGATGGATCTCAAGATGATGATCAATTCTTCGGAGATGTCGCTCTCTTATCCCCTTTTAAAAGATTCTGATTAGACGAGTTTCTTCTCTCCCTCTTGTTTTACAAACAAAGATGGCTTTATGCAAAATAACCCCACCAGGTTCGGATGCACACGGATTTATCCAGGTTCGACCCCCAGAGGGTAAAGACCTACTCCTGCTAGATTAGATTGATGGAGAGCGAGTTACAAGGGTGGCGAGCTCGACGTCTAAGCAGCGAGTCGCTCGAAGGGGTGTATGATGGAACGTAAGTCCTTAGAGTACCCTAGGGAGGTTTATATAGGAGGCACATCGCTAGGGTTTACAGTTTACAACCGACCAAGATATGGATTTGGAGGCTTTGACCTAATCTGACTGGGCTTCGAGTGCGCTTCTGGGCCTCCAGTCTCTAGTCGCCAGGCCTTCTCCTTAGTCGTGTTCCAGTCGCCGTCCTGCAGGCCCACTCGCAAGGCCTTTGGCCCAATCAGAACGTCCTGCTGGGCATACCCTATTAGGCATATCCCCATCACCCTGTACTCACCCTTGCTTTGTTGATACTTTCAGAGTAAGTGTTCCCCTAAAGACGAGTTTGGTACGACATCGACACCGACGAGTAGCTTGGGGTTCCTGGCCGGCAGCCTGGAATCTATGGGCTGGGAGGTCATCGTTATGCTTCAGGCCTCTTAGGCGTTTTGTTAAGTTTGCTATACTTAATAGCATAATTTGCCTTCCGTTGTTTGATGTTTGTGGTTAGTGACCTCTGCTTGTAATATTTTGGTTCTTGGCTCAGTTATGAGTTTGCTGTAATAATTTTTGTGTCACAGGGTTACTGTTGTGTTACCGATTTCTCACTGAATATCCTCGAGATCTAGGTTAAGCTTATGTCAGGCTAAGGTCTGGGATTTATTTAACCCTGATACCGAGGGTGTTACAGTTTTTGGTATCACAGCAGTACTGACCGTAGGAAAACCTTGCTATTGGTCAATGTTGAGTCTAGTGCTTGTGAAAACTATTTCAAAGCTGAAAAGTATTTGCGAAAACTCTAGTATGCTTCTTTTTCTCCTTATCCAGTTTCACTCTAACTCTGGGTCATCTTATTTTGTATTGATTTTGAAAAGTTTTGATATCTCTTCTAGTCTTTGAAAACTTAGGTGCCTTTTTGGCATGACGTTTCTCAGCCAGTTGACCTAGTGTTGAGTTATCTAGAGTTGCGTGTGGTGTGAATTCCTTATTTCCCCTTGCTCTGCTTCAATCAAGAGATTCCTTTCTATCATGATCTCTCTATCTTATGGGCCCACAATATCATATTGTAGGATCCATAGTGTTCTGTTCTAGGCTTTGAGGTTTCATTTTGTCTCGTGTGCCTCCTTTTTATGTGTTTGGGTACTTTGGAAGTCATTTCTTCTTTTGGAAGCTAACTCATGGTTACTACCTTGCAGTGTACGTTGTGTCACTCAAGTAGTACCTACCTCTTTCTCGGGTTTTAACCCTTGGAATTGAACCGCAGATCCCGGATTGTACTAGATTCTAGTGTTGTGAATCTTGTACATGAAGCTGACCTTTAACCCAAGATCCATTTTGTTGATCCCTGTTGTTAAATGTTAAAATATTACCTCAGGATGGCTGGTACTAAAATTCTAGCCTTCGAGCTTGTGGTTATTGTCGCGATTGAATTGTGACAATTAAGGACTTCCCCTATCACTAGCTATGGCAGATGTTCTTTGATGGAACCAAATAGATCACGACAAGAGTACTCCTCGTGAGTCTCACATCTATAATCGTGACTCTGCCACACCCTCCCTTCTATGCATTGGTTTTTGGAAGATTGATAATCTATGCATCCACATCTCGGGATTCTATCCTAAGCATGTTCTTTTCCCCTTGTTGTTTCCGACCTTTGTCTATCAGTTGGTAATCAAGTAGTAAATGTGCATTGGTGTTTTCCGATGCAAGATACTCTTGTGGTCCGTTATGACAAACCATTTCGGAATGTCAGGAGAAACAAACTCCCGTACCTCGTCATATCTAGGACCAGGTCAAAGTGTTGTAGTCCATAGATTAAGAGGCATGATTAGCTTCTATCTATTCCACCTTAGAGTATCACACTCTTATACACTAAGAGGTTGTGCTGAGTTTCCTGACCCGTAACAAAGTGATGCTCTCACACATATTTACCCACCCTTCCTCCGAGCTTTCGTGTTCGTGAATGATGCGTGTGCGTAATAATGTGGCCATTTGAGATTCCTAGCAACCAATATTGCTTTGGACCTCAACAAGGACATTTGTATCGTTCTTAGTGTGATTGGTTAACCCTATCACAAAGGAAAGGATGATTGTGCTACCAAGTCCTCTATTCTGGTGCACTCTCCTCAGTCAAAGAGTTAGGTTCTGAGTAAGCAAGTTCTCTGAACTGCTCCTTTCTCCAAGGATCCGTACTGGGTACCCCTGAACTAGTTGGTTGAGCTTAAACAACAACTTGGAGAGTTGTAAGACAAAAGTTCTATCTTACTTAGTTCATCTTAAAGGGATGTCTAGTTTTGTTCGTGCTGAAGAAAGATAGTATCTCCTTCATGGATATGTTATCTTCCCTTGCATTTGATTTGAATTGGTTATCGTCAAATCAAACTCAGTTCCAAGGACTATCTTGATGATGTTGCTACTCGTGATATTTCATTTGAGTACATCTTCATGTACTTTGGTCTGACCAATACGCTGCCTCGTTCATACAATATATGAGTCCATCTTCTTGGAGTATATCGATAAGTTTGTTATTGAGTCCATCGATGACATTCCTATCTTCTCCATGCTAGAATAGATTCATATGGAACAGTTGGCATTAAAGTTGGAAAACTTTCGAGAACCTTCTTTGGGTCATCTCAAAGAATGTGTTCTAGATGTTAGAAGTAACCTTCTACGATTCACGCGCAATTGTTGAAAGATGTTGTCGTGGATTAGAGTAGAGTTGTTTCCGTTTCTTCAAGGACACATGTGTATTTCGTTGCAAGTACTTCATGTAGGTGAAGTTGTCTTTCAACAAGTTCCTAATACATGGGTCTAGCAATCTAGCTCAGTCTATTGGAGCTTGACACTAAAGTCCATGTCTTCAGAATCTAGTAACTTTACCTTTGTGGTAAATGTTGCAAGCTTTCTATTCGGACATGCTAAGTCTGAAGTATCATTCCACCTAACCAAATCTGAATCTCAAGAAGATACGATGGTTGGTGTTCTTCAAGGTTTTGACATAAGTTTATTTGTAAATCCAGCATGATTGATGTAATGGTTGACACAACTAGTTGAAAGGCCTACCGTCAAATTCTCTTGAATCAGCAAATAACAATCACTCTTCATGAGGCTTCTTCTATGATTTATTATAGGAGTTGTTCTTATGGTTTCCTTTGTATCCGAAGTCCGACCTTTACTTGATGTCTGCTTTCTCGAACATCAAGGAGAATATTTAAAGTAGCGTTGTTAAATGTCTCTTGGTCGATCCTCCAGACCCTTTTATGTTGGCAAGCGTCTTATCGTGCCAAGTAATTAAAGTCTGAGAATGCAGTTTCTTTTTCCTCGTGTCATCAGGAATCTTCTTACCTCTTCATCCTGGTGGAGTAAAGTGATATCATGATCTTTGGCAAAGATTTTGATAGACCTGGATGAATAAAGAGTTTCCCTTGGTTCCCCTAACATGTTCGAAGAGCGACTACAATTTTGTTAATCAACAGTTCCTCTTGTTGCATGTTCATTGTGACTCTTATGAGTCCTGTCCACCAAAGCAACCTTTCTGTCTTGGCCTTTTGTTGAAGGAAGAGTGATCATTCTGTATCAAAAGTAATTCAACAGCTTGGTTATCTGTATCTCTATACCCATGGAAGCTCTACTTAAGCCGTCTAGTAGAGTTTCATCTTTCGAAGTGTGTGGTCATGTTCTTTCCATTGTAAGCTTTCCTTTTCAGAAGCTTAAACCCTTCTGAAACTCCATGGTCTCAATCCTTATGAAGAACAGTTATCTAACAACTTGAAACCTTCTCCTTTTGTTCCTCTGTTACCTTGTTTTGTTTCATGTCGTCATCTTAGAGTCATTTATGAACACTCCTTTCATGAGTTGACCATGAGATACTCCGTGTGTTGTTAGTGTGTTTCCCTCCTATCCTTAGAAGTGACCATGTTTCTCTTCCTTCTTCCTACCTTTGGAATCTCGGGTCGAGATTCTCGTAAGGGGGATAGAGCTGTAACACCCTAGTTTTAGCTAATAATAATTAGGGCTTTCTTTATGCATTCATGAGCATAGTCTTTTAAATTGCATGCAAAATAAAATAATGCAAAAACTCTAAAACCCAAGTTTCCCCCTCTCTCAAATGAATTCAAAAAGGTTTTTAATAATTCCAGAAATTGGTTTATTATTATAAAATCAATATCTAATTATTTATAAGTCAGAAAAATATGAATAATATATCAAAATGTCCAGAAAATTGAGATCGAGCTGTTTAAACTATAATCATGCATTGTTAAGCAACTTAAATGACAAGTTTAATTAGAGAACTAAATCAACCCCTCACAGGTGTTTCGGGGTTCCCCTGTCCTAGGGTTTGTACCCTTCGGACCCTGTTTAAAATGATCAAGCATGCCCTAGGGTTTCATTTAAGATCTATTTAACTTGTCATATCATCATCCTTGCTTGAGCATTGCATCGATTCCATGTGTTGATTGTTTTCCCCTTTCTTTTTGGTGTTTGGTTCTTTCCGGTAGAATACGATATCGAGATCAAGATCGAAGACTGAGATCAACACCATCGAAGGTCACCGAACAATACTTGATCAACTATAATCAAGTCCAGTATAAGATATCTGAAGATCTATATCTGGGTATCAACAAACAAGGCAAGCAAAGCCCCACCATGATAAAATCCTATGATTTCGAAAGTATTTCATTATTGCCATGTTGCATACGATTCTACTGTGGTCTTTTATCGATAGATAGAGTATCCTATATGTTGCATTACTCCCTTTGAGCTTATATTACCTGATCCACTTCTCCTAGCACAACTAGATTTGGCTTGTGTGCACTACTAGAGCTTATGTATGTCTTGCTTAGCCATGCTTAGCTAGCAGTGTTGGTTCATCCAGATGATGTACTAGATGCAGAGAATCTAGTATGACAGGAGAACGAGGTATACTGATAAGGTAAGATCAGTGGTAAAGGTTAAACATGCTAAGGCTTGTATGGGAGGCCATGGTGGGATGTGGTTTTTGTAGTCCCATGCTCGCCACTACTAGGACCCGAGTTCTTGCCTTTGGACCAAGACGAGCGTACAACCACACGGGGTTTATGGGGGCCTCTCGACTAACTAACTTGCCTAGTAGATTCCATGAGTCACATAGTTCGGCGTTCCATTCGACATATGCATAGAAAATGTTTTGAAAGATTTGGCGGGTGAAGGTGCATCATAACAGGTAAGTAAGCGTGGCCAGGGTTGCTTGGGGTAGATGGCACCCCTGGTAAACCAACCCCGCCTCACATCTCTAGGGACCGGCTTCGGGATTTGACCCGTTACGGCGGAACCATCCTTAGGGCGTGACTCATGGTCTCGGCGAAAGCAAGGTAAAGGTCGTGTCTAACCACCCTATGCCGGCCTTCCAAGGAAGAGGGCTAATGATCTGGCATTAAGAGTCGGTTAGTACGTGTGGGTAAAGTTGTACACCCCTGCAGGGTTAAATCTTTTTGAAAAGCCGTGTTCACGATTATGAACGCTTGGTGACTGAATTCTAAGATCATAGAGAATGATAACCTCATCGTAAAACTTGGTAGATCAATGTGTGCTTAAGGATGCTTCCTCATGGGTACGAGGGGGTGATCCTAGTTGTGAGATGAGGATTACTTTGGTGGATATCAAGATGATGATCAATTCTTCGGAGATGTCGCTCACTTATCCCCTTTTAAAAGATTCTGATTAGACGAGCTTCTTCTCCCCCTCTTGTTTTACAAACAAAGATGGCTTTATGAAAAATAACCCCACCAGCCATAAGTCTTGCGGAGTACACCCTGTGTCGTGGAAATGGCCACGGCAGTCGCTGCAGTAGGCAGCGATTGATAGAATCGGGGGCGAGAGCTGGTGGCCATCTGCGGTGCGAGATGGGGGCGGATGCACATGGATTTATCCAGGTTCGGCCGCCCAGAGGCTAAAGACCTACTCCTGCTAGATTAGATTGATGGAGAGCGAGTTACAAGGGTGGCGAGCTCGGCGTCTAAGCAGCAATTCGCTCGAAGGGGTGTATGATGGAACGTAAGTCCTCAGAGTACCCTAGGGAGGTTTATATAGGAGGCACCTCGCTAGGGTTTATAGTTTACAACCGAACAAGATATGGATTCAGAGGCTCTGACCTAATCTGACTGGGCTTCGAGTGCGCTTCTGGGCCTCCAGTCTCCAGTCGCCAGGCCTTCTCCTTAGTCGTGTTCCAGTCGCCGTCCTGGAGGCCCACTCGCGAGGCCTTTGGCCCAATTGGAACGTCCTGCTGGGCATACCCCATTCTGCATATCCCCATCAGTAGTCCCCGAGGCCATCATTGATTCATACGCAGGTGTTCGTTTGGCTGTCGGAGTAGGCGAGTCCAATTTGGACGCCCAGTCGAATCAGCGATGGACTCCACCGAAACCAAGGAAATTTTCCCCAAGTTTCTAGTCGCCTTTTCGATGAATGCAACCGCTGTCAAGTCGCTGCTTCGGTGAGTGGATAGGGCCTAGTTGCAAGAGAGTCGAGTGAAGGAGTTGGACCGTCAACTTGGTCAAACTATCCGTTGGATAGTCCAATGGTAACTTCAGTGCAATTACCGCGGGTAACGGTGACCCCGAGATTGGCGGGTAGCATCCCTTTATAAGGGGAGCGACAAATTAGTCCTACAGATCCTTCCCCACATTCTTCATTCTAGCGCATCCATTTCTTCTGTCTTCCCTCGATCCACACTCTCTAGACCAAGAGACCATGTCTTCCTTCTTGATGGCGCCTCCGAAAGGCTCGTGGGGGAAATCAAAGTGCACCACGGCGCAACTCAGGTCCTTCGAGGATGCCGAGGTCCTCCGCAAGGGGAATTGGCGGATCCCCGCGTCTTCCGAGATCGAGCCGAAGCCGCGCGCCGGAGAGTTCATTTGCTTCCCAAGCCATTTGGAGAGGGGCTTGGGGTTCCCTACCTCGCTATTCTTCCGGTGATTTTGCGCATACTATGCGATCAAGCCGTCAGATCTCGGCCCGCACAGCATCGAGCAGCTGGTGATCTTTGTCGCCTTTTGCAAGTGTTATCTTGGCTGCAAGCCATACTTCCTGCTGTGGCTAGAGCTTTTCCACAGCCGCATCGGACGCGAAGGGTCCGGCGGCCCGATCTTGGCGGCCGGAGGCGTCACTTTTCAGCTGAAGCTGAAGGCCAACTTCGTCAAGCTTATGCTGCCAAAGAAGGCCACGAGCGAGTGGAAGAGGAGCTAGTTCTATGTGAAGGAGTCCACTCCCTCCGGTGAAGTAGCGTTGCCAGAATTCGTCTCGGAAAGAAGCGAACCCCACCGGCTAGCAAAGGATAGGCTCCTCGATGATCAAAGGATGGTTGTCGCGGAGATGATGGACCAGATCCAGAAGCTGAAGGATCAAGGGTTGTCCTCGATCAACATGTATAATTGCTGGCTCGGGCAGCGACTGGTCCCATTGGCGGCCCGGCCGCGCTGGTTGTACGAGTTCAGCACGAAGAATGATCCTTCCTGGACCAGCAAGGAATCATGGGACACCGAAGATTACAAGGCCGCCCTGAAGAAGATCACCGATGCAGAATTTACAACCACGTCAGCCGGGCTCGCTCCATACGTACCTATGAAGAACGAAGCCCCCACAGTAAGTCCTTCTCTCTGAATTTATCTTCAGTCGTAATTCTCGCAGTGCGATTTGCAGCCACATCATCTGAAATTTGTTTGTGTACACTCTCAGTTGTTTCAGGTTTTGGAGGGCTAGCTCCCCCCACTTGACGAAGAGGTTCCCCACGAGTTCGAGGAGGGTGCCTCAGGAGAATCTTCTGAGGACGAAGAGGAGGAAATAGAGGTTCCTCTCCCAGCACGGCCCGCGAGACTCGCATGCAGAAGCAACGCGAGCTCGAGGCGAGCCGTAGTCTCGAAGAGCACGAAGAAGGCGATGAGATCTTGCAAGAGCACACTTCTCGGCGAACAGCCACGTCGGTGAAACCCTTGCACAAGCCGAAGCCGCTAGCGAAGAGGCCGGCATCACCATCCAGGTCGGCGGTGGTGTTTGAGTCGGATGATGAGTCCGATGAGGACACGGCTGAGACCTCATGCAAGATCCCAGAGGGCACGGTTTCGATGACGGGATCAGAGGCTGAAGGCGCCGAAGCAGCGGTGGAGGTTCCTCTTGCAGTGATCGCGCCAACAGCTTCGATGGCGCCAGAGCAGGAAGTATCTAAGGCCGTTGCGTCATAGTCGCCGCGACCTTCAGGAATGGCGGCGTCTTCTAAACCGGAGGTTCCCGCGACTGTGGCCTCATCATCATAGAGGCCCGCGGTGTCGTGGACTTCGGATGTCTTCGAGAGAGGTCTGGTGCGCAAGCTAGGCCAAGAGTTGGATAAGCCTGCCCACATTAGCACGGGGTTGCATTTTCTTCCGGTCGCCAAGTAAGCCTCAAGTTCTCCCTTCTGATTCTTGATCCGTTTTTGTGTGATTTCTAAGCTGACTTTGGAGGTTTGGCAGGTCCAGCGTCAAGAAGATTGGTCGCCCTTCAGTGGCAAAGATTCTGCTAGTCGCCACCGTAGGGGAAGGCGATCTGCCCAAGAAGAGGAAGCCTACTGCAGACGTCGCTCTTGCGGAGGGTGCAAAGAAGCAGAAGGGAGGTGCCGGTGATGCTGTGGCAGGAGATAGCGCCAAGGGGAGTGATCCTGCCGCGGGCGCCGAGGAGGTAGCGGTTACCCGATCAGAGCCAGCCATAGGGGCGACTAGTTCCCCGGCTAGAGCCTCATTGACATTTCCGTGCTTCATGGCGAAGGGTTTTCCGGGATTGGCGGAAAACCAGTCTCTGCAGAGCCTGGAGATTGTTGACGAGGATGTTGGGTCTCGTCGGGCGTACCTCCTTCGTGGTCCCTTCGACGGACGCCAGAGAACTTCACAACATGCTTGGCGCTACCATTCAGGTATGTCCAGTCCTCGAGTGTCTCGTCGCTGAATTTCAGTGGCTAGGCACTGAGTTTCTTCTAGTCTCCAGTCCCCGAGTTTCTAGTCGCTGAATTTCAGCGGCTAGGAACTGAGTTTCTTCTAGTCGCTAGTCCCCGAGTGTCTACTCGCTGAATCTTAGCGACTGGACACTGATTTTGTGTTTTTGCAATTGGTAATTTTTCGTTCTACTTGTAGGGCTTGCAGAGGGAGTCGGCAGATCGACAGGTCGCAAAGGAGCATCTGGAGCGTGATCTGCGCATGGCGCAGGAGGCAAACTGACGACTCTAGGAGCCTATTGGTGAGTACTTGATTCATTTTTTGGCGACGAACTGCTGGTGTTCCAGAGTGCTGATTGTCGTTTCTTTTCTGTTCAGACGGTCTTCCGACTGCGATTTCCAAGGACCGAGAAGGATATGTCCCAATTGCCAAGTTGGATGTGGCGAATGGGCGTATCGACTCGCTGATCAAGGAGTTGGAGGAGGCCAAGGCAACCTCGATCTCTTCTGAGGATAGAGCGAAGGCCGCGGTCGCTACGGCTGAAGAGGAGCGGAAGGCTACGGACTCAATCATCCTTGGGCTACAAAGCGATCATGTCGCCTTGGAGAAGCACGTCACCGAGAACTGCCAAAAGCTCCTTGGTGAGTCGCTGCTCTTTTACTTGATATGTGTGGTGAGTCCCCGAGTGGGGGAATCCGTAGTGGCAGTAACATATGAAGTTGCAGTTGTGATAGGGCAAAGCGACCCGGTGGTGCAGACCTTCAACGCCTCGTAGTGTGTGACTGCGGTGGTGAACGCGGCCACCGCCTGGGTGTTGTGCGTCCAGGCAGTTCTTCAAGGAATGTCCCCCACCGAGGTTATACCTGGGGGACTGACTGAAGTGTGGCGCTATTTGGAGGAGGTTCCCAGCATCGTAGAATGTATGGCGCGCTCGAATTTCAGGCACGGGTCCACCACGGTGTTGAGTTTGGGGCTTGCTCACTTCCTCTTTTATGTGAAGACATGAAAGAACATTTCATGTTTTCCTATGTTTTGCGTGTTAGATAACAATACTATGGAGACTTTTCATGTGTGCTAAGTGTGCAGGAAGTTTTGAGGGGGGCCGGATAATCCGCCCCTCCAAGGGCCGGATAATCCGGCCTACCTCATCTCTCAAGGAAGCCAAGGCGCGTCGCTCTGTGTCCAGTCGGATTTTCTCCCGGAAAATCCGAACTGGGGCGGTTTTTCCTCCCCAAGGCCGGATAATCCGTCCCCCAGTTTTCGAGCAAAAGGAGCCAAGGCGCGTCGCTCGGTATCTGGTCAGATTTTCTACTGGAAAATCTGAACTAGGGCGGTTTTTCTTCCCCAGGCCGGATAATCCGGCCTTCGCATAGGGCCAGATAATCCGGCCCCCAGAAGTTGATCAAGGGCAAGCTCGGCGGCCTTTCGAGAGGCGGATTTTACGCGTGATATTCGAGTCCGGGTGGACTTTCCCTAGACCAGATAATCCGTCCCTCACTTGGGCCAGATAATTCGGCCCCCAAAGTGTGCAACGGCTGGTTTTTGGAAGGGGGTATAAGTACCCCTTCTTCCCCAACATCCAGAACTCTTGATTCATTTGAATTCGACCAGACCCTGTGCAAGAGCTCTAAATCTCGATCTCCCACTTTAACCACCATAAGGTCTGATCTTTGGTGGAATTGAAGGAGGAGAAGTTCATCATCAACATTAAAAATCAAGCGCTTCAACTCCTCTCCATTCACTTGGAGAAATCCCTGATCTAGTATTCTCGTTAATACCTAGATCGTGTTATTGTATTTGACAACTTTGTTCTTGTGGCAGCTTGTTGTCATTTTGGGAGCCTCCAAGTTGTTGTGGAGTTGTTGCCCCGCTAGTTGTGTAAAGGCGCTGGTGCCCGCCTCGAAGGGTACCTATAGTGGAAGGTGGATTAGGCCTGTTGTGGCGAGATCCATCGAAGAACAGGGTGAGGCCTTTTGTGGCGTGGTGGTCTTAGTACCGCCCACCCCTCCAACGCAGACGTACTTCCCTTAACAAGGAAGGAACTGCGGTCAAATAAATCCTGTGTCTCCGTGTGCTTCACTTCGTTTCACTCGTTCCTCTTCCACTCGCTCCTTACTCGCTAGTAGATAGGTTTGCATATAGGGAAATTCCACACATTAGTTTATCTAGAGAATTTACCTTTGTGCTAAGCCTAAAATTGAAAAAGAATTAAAAATTGGTGTAGCACCTATTCACCCCCTCTAGGTGCCCATACGATCCATTTCAATTTGTATCAGAGCCCCGACTCTTAATTCGGGCTTAACCGCCTAAGAGTAGTATGGGTACCAGGGATGATGGAAATGAGGCTATGGATAAGGTCACAATGGATGATCTCAAGTCGTTGGAAACAACCTTGTTGAAATCCTTTGAGGCCAAGATGGAGGAGATGAATCAAATGATTGCTCGCCTTACATCATCCATAGCCCCATCTCCATCCTCCTCTAAGGCTCCCTCACCATCATCTAAGGAAAAGGGAGAACACCGGATCTAAGGATGATGATGTGGAAGGTGAAAAACTAAATGGTTCCACCTCCAAAAAGGGAAGTGGTAAGGAGGAATATAGTGAGGTTCGCCATGTATATTCCCCCGATCCACCTATCCCTCATCCTCATATAAACAATAGGAGTGATCCACCCAAGCTCACTTCATCTTCTTTTAACGAATGGCAATTTCTAATGAAATCTCATGTTTGCAGCTCCTCTATTGAATTGTGGAGGATCATTGAAGAAGGTCTTCATGTTGGAGATCAAACCAATCTAACAAGAAGGGAAGTTGTGGACAGCCAATTGAATGCCACTGCTCTCGCAATGATAAAGCTGGGTTTGGGTCCCAAGGACATGCCACACATTGAACATCTCAACACGGCTAAAGAGGCGTGGGATGCTCTTACGAACCTTTTTGTTGGAAATGAAAGCATGAGAAGAAACCAGTATGATGCCCTTAGTAACGAAGCTGAGGGATTCTACATGTTGGATGGTGAAAACCATGAGGACATGTATAGAAGACTCAAGGGCATCGCAACAACATTTTGGAAGCATGGGGCCACTCACATTGATGATACATGGATAAAAAGAAAGTATGTGAGTGCCTTAATGCCTTTCGAACCGACGGATTTGAAGAGCTTGCAAGGTAGACACAACTATCATCAAATGACATCCAATGAAGTCATGCAAGAAATGGCGTCATTCAAAGTGGCGGCAAAGAATGCTGAAGATGCTCGTGCTCGGGCCATTGGAATGCAAAAGGGTGTCAATGTGGCTCTCAAAGCCAATGTTGTTGAGCAAGAGGATGATGAAGGAGCATTTGAGAGGGGATCCATGGACTACCCCTATGAGGTCAAACGTGCTCATGGTGAGTACATGGCATTCTATGCAACGAACTTTTGGAAGGACCCTGCCAAAGCCAAGTCTAAACTTGAGCGCAAGAACAGGTCAAATGGAAGAAGAGAAAGTGGCCCAAGATTGAGAACTTGCTTCAACTATGGAGATAGACTGCACTTTGTAGCCGAGTGTCCTTATGAAAATAGAGAAGACAATGGTGGCAGGCTCATTCTCAAAGAGAAATCCAAAGTTCCTAAGAAGAAGCCATTTGCTAAGAAGAATGGCCCTTTCAAGAAGCAACCCAAGATGGTCCTTTTAGCTCAAGAGGAATACTCCTCCGCAAGTGAAGATGAAGAGGATGATGATAGTTCCCGCGAAGTGGCTGCTATAGCCACCACATCGACTCCCTCCTCTCTCTTCGACTCGCCGAACGAGAACACCATCAACAACAACGCCACTTGCCTAATGGCAAGAGGATCTGAGGTATCGACTTCTAACTCCTCATTTTCTAAGACTAACATAATTTTGGATATGGATGATCATGAAAGTCTTGAAATGAAAGAAGAAGTTATTGCCTTGGATACTTTTTTCACTAACCTACAAGGTGAGCACAAACTCCATTTTGATACTCTTATGAGTCAACTTGCTCGAGCCGAAGATCTCCTTGAAGAAAAGGGCAGAATTGAAAGAGAAGATTCCTTGGAGATAGCCTCTTTGAAGAATGCCTTGGAAGAGGAAGAGGAAACTCGAGTTTCTTTGGAAGAAATACTCGAATCCCTAGAGGAGTCACAAGAAGAAGCTGTAGCTCAGCTCATTAAAGAACGTGACCATGCCCTTGCCAAGGTAAAGAAACTAAAGAAAGAAAAGATTGATTTTGGGGCTGTTCATGCTAGACTTTTGGAGAAGTTTGATGATCTTGAAAATGCTCACAAGGCATTGAAGAGTGATCATTCTACTCTAAATGAGTCTCATGACCAGCTCCAAACTCAATTGAAACGGTATAATGTACCAAGTACCTCATCTCCATCCTTTGGAAAAGAAGATCTTGCAAGGAGTTCTCAACACAAAGGTAAAGGGGTTATTGATGAGATACTGAGCAGGCAAAGGATAAACAACAGTAAAGAAGGTCTTGGTTACATACCCAAGATAAAGAGCAAGAAAAACAACAACAAGAAGAAGAACAAGACTGCTCAATCGAAGACTATCAACATTACCAATGACAAGACTAATTATGATGGTTTTGCAGGGATCAACAATCCTAACTTCGAACTATATTTTGATGCTTATGTGATGTTTATGCTAGTTATGTAGGGCCTTATGATTGTTACATTCCTTGGTCTATTTGGGTTCCTAAGACCCTTGTTACTAACATGAGAGGACCCATTGAAAAATGGGTACCTAAAACCAAGAAGTAATTTTCTTGCAGGGCTATGCTTCTAGTGGTTCTAAATGGGTACTCGATAGCGGTTGTACGAGTCATATGACCAGAAGCAAGGAGATCATCACGGAGATGCGGCCAAACCTTGATCACATTACCGTCTCCTATGGTGACAAGTCAAAATCTGAGGTATTGGGTCTCGGCAAAGTTGTGGTGGCTCACGATATCTCCCTCGTGGATGTCATGCTTGTTGAGACCCTCGGGTATAACTTACTTTCAGTTCGTGCCCTTAGTAAGATGGGCTTTGCAGTTTACATTGATGTTGATTTGGTGGTACTCTTGTGGAGCAAGTCTCTAAAAGTCGCTTTCGTGGGATATGTCGAAAACGACCTGTACGTGGTAGAATTTTTGGGGAAAACCACTACAGGTCCGATGTGTCTTTTTGGAAAGGCTGGCGCGAGTTGGCTATGGCATCGCCGACTAGCCCACGTCAATATGAGAACTTTGCAAAGTCTCCACAAGGGTGGCCACATTCTTGGACTAAAATAAAATGTCTCTTTTGCCAAAGATTGTGTCTACAGGGCATGTGTTGAAGGGAAAATGCATGATTCTCCTCATCGAAGGAAAACTATTATCTCTTCAAAAAGGATCTTGGAGCTTCTTCATGTGGATCTTTTCGGACCTCCATCTCATGAAAGCCTCGGTGGGGAGAAGTATTGTCTAGTTATTGTTGATGATTACTCAACATACACTTGGGTTTATTTCTTCAAGTTGAATAGTGAAACTCAACAAACTGTCATCAACTTCACCAACGAGGTTCAACGTCAACACAACGTCCCCATTCTGGCTATAAGGAGTGATAACAACTCGGAGTTCAACAACTACACCTTAAATGAGTTCCTAAGTGAAGAGGGGATAAGACATCAATATTCTGCTGCGTACACCCCTCAACAAAATGGTGTAGCCGAGAGGAAGAATCGAACTCTAATGGACATGGCAAGATCAATGTTGGCCGAATTCAAATCTCAATATAACTTCTGGGCTGAAGCAATCTCTACTGCTTGTCATTCATCCAATCGTTTATACCTCCGCAAGATTTTGGATAAGACTCCGTACGAAATACTTACCGGTAACAAGCCAAACATCTCATACTTTCGGGTATTCGGGTGTAAGTGTTTCTTTCTTATTAAAGGAGTTCGTTTATCTAAGTTTGAATCTAAGGCTCTAGAAGGTATTTTTGTTGGTTATGGTGCCGAATCCCACACTTATAGAGTCTACAATAAGCTCTCCGGAACTGTTGTAGAATCTTGTAGTGTGGTGTTCAAGGAAAATGATGGTTCCCGTGCGGAGCAAGTTAGTGTTTGTGATGCAGATGTTGAAATACCCCAAGATGCCATAAGAAGAATGGGCGTGGGATTCTTCCGCCCCATTGAGGAACCCCTTGTGGCGGACCGGGAAGGACAATGCTCTACTCATATAGAGCCCTCATCTACACATACGCAACATGCTCCAACCACGGGGGCAACTTCTACACCATCTCCATCAACTGCAAGGTCAAGTTGCTCCGAAAGCTCCAGGCGGATTTTCGGTGGATACCGGATTATCCGCCACCCACCCCAAGCTGTCCATGCAGCTCCGGTGGTGAAGATATCAACACAAGCTCTAGGCGGATTTTCCTGACCCCGGATTATCCGGCTCCTCGCCAGTTCAAGCAAGTCCTGTGCTTCCCGATGATGCTGCAAGTCCTCCTGTGCCGGATTATCCGGCCTCTTCATCATCGGATTATCCGCCCTCGACTCTCCGGGCCTGCAGCCTCCTGTGGCTACGGACTCACCTCAAGGGCATGCATCTCCACCACTGCCATCGATGTTCCAGCTACTGATCAAGGCGGAGAAAATGCCTCCAATGAAGACTCAAGTGATGAATCTCCTCCACCAAAAGACAACAATCTTATTGAACTTCGTCGCAAGGCTCGGGCTGATCATAACCTTGAGTTGAGGGGTCACACTCTCGACAAGGTTGTTGGTGATCTTCGACGAAGGGTGTCTACTAGAAGAGAATTGGTCAGTTTTGGTGAGCATCAAGCTCATATCTCCATGGTGGAACCTAAGAAGGTCTTTGAAGCTCTTGAAGACCCAGACTAGGTTGTTGCTATGCATGAAGAATTGAACAATTTCGAGCGCAGCAAAGTCTGGAAACTAGTGGAGAAACCCAAAGAGTGCCGCAATGTTATCGGCACCAAGTGGATTTTCAAGAACAAGCAAGATGAGAATGGCATTGTTGTGAGGAACAAGGCAAGACTTCTGGCACAAGGTTACTCCCAAGTTGAGGGCATCGACTTCGGCGAGACCTATGCTCCTGTGGCTCGTCTTGAGTCCATCCGTATCCTACTTGCTTATGTTGCTCATAACAATTTTAAGTTGCAGCAAATGGACGTCAAGAGTGCCTTCCTTAACGGCCCTCTACATGAGTTGGTATACGTAAAGCAACCCCCGGGGTTTGAGGATTCTAACTTCCCGAACCATGTCTACAAACTCGATAAGGCACTCTATGGCCTTAAACAAGCCCCATGTGCATGGTATGAGCACCTTAAAGAGATTTTGTTAGATCGTGGCTTCGAAGTTGGGCAAATCGACCCCACTCTTTTTACTAAGAAGGTTAAGGGGGAGCTCTTTGTATGCCAACTATATGTAGACGATATCATTTTTGGTTCTACTAACAAAGCTTTTAACGATGAATTTTCAAAGCTTATGACTGATAGGTTTGAGATGTCTATGATGGGGGAATTACAGTTCTTTCTTGGATTCGAGATCAAACAACTAAGAGAAGGAACCTTTATTAATCAAGCAAAGTACATCCAAGACATGCTCAAGAGATTCAAGATGATGGATCTAAATGGTGTCTCTACTCCGATTCAAACAAAGTGTCATCTCGAACTCAACCCTCATGGTAAAGATGTGGACCAAAAGGTATACCAGTCCATGATCGACTCTCTTCTTTACCTCTGTGCATCTAGACCCGATATTGTGTTGAGTGTGGGAGTGTGTGCAAGGTATCAAGCATCTCCTAAAGAAAGCCACTTAGTGGCGGTCAAGAGGATCTTTCGATATTTAGTTCATTCCCCCAACTTTGGTCTCTGGTATCCCAAGGGCTCCAATTTCTCTTTATGTGGTTATACTAACTCAGATTGGGCTGGTGATAAGGATGATCGGAAGTCAACTTCTAGAGCTTGTCAATTCTTGGGAAGATCTCTTGTATGTTGGTCCTCCAAAAAGCAGAATTGTATATCTCTCTCCACCACCGAAGCTGAATATGTTGCTGCTGCCAGCGCTTGTACTCAATTATTGTGGATGAGGCAAACTTTAAAGGAATACGGTGTCAATTGTGACAAAGTGCCTCTTTTATGTGATAATAAAAAGTGCAAGTGCTTATGCCCGACCCATGGAAATCCACGGACAACCTAATAGAACTACTTCAGGCTGAACATTAGGCCTATGCACCCTCTGGTACTTGCTGATGCTTTGGAGAAGGCGCATCTTGTGGATGCGATGTATGTGGCTGAGAGGATGGGGCTGCACCATCTCATGTCCCTCTAGTGCTCCTTTGACTCTGAGGTGGTGAAGCAATTCTTCTCCACTCTGGTGATTTGTGGTGATGAGCGTCGCACTATGAAGTGGATGACTCATGACAGGCCCATGACTGCTGATTTTCACGTGTTTGCTGAGGTTTTGGGGTACTCCTTCCGCAGCAGGGATAGAGCCAGTTGCCACCGCATCATCACTCAGTTGAAGCCCAACAAGGATGCTGCTCTCTCTCCGTGCACTGTGGACAATGGAATTGTCGGTACTGTGGCTGGTCTTGTTCCCATCTATGCTACATTGGTGGGTCTCTTCTGTGACTCTATTACACCGAGTGGGGGAAACAATGACAGCATCCGTGGTCACCTTGTTCAGCTACTTCAATTTTCTCATGAGGTTGCCTCCTGCGAGGGCAGTCGGTCTGTAATACAGGCTGGATGTCATGGACTTCATTTACCATGAGTTGTGTGATGCTATGTTCAACCGTCTGTCCATTCTCTATGCGCCCTACATTATGTTGCTCATCCGCCACCTTCTTCCTGCCGAGGAGTTCCACATTGACTCGGTGCACAAGGCCAGGAAGATTTACAACAAGGTTCGGAAGACTGCTCACCCCTCCTCTGCTCCTAAGGGCCTCATGAGGGATGCTCGTCGGCCCCCGGTGCCTCCCGTGGCCCGCGAAATCAAGCAGCTGAACTGGTTCCAGCGTCACATCCTCTGCATGGGCGTGGACACACGCAAGGGTCAGTATGAGGCCTACAGGCAGCGCCATGAGTTGGCTCACTCCCAGCAGCTCATTCTCCACCACGTGTCTGGCGCTTTGGGTGCTCCTCCGTCTCCTACACCTCCCACTCCATATGCTCGGTGGAACTCTTCCTCCGGGCTGAACTATGGTGAGCTGGAGCGTCACTTGTTCCCCTCTGTGTCTGCTGCTGATTTTGATGATGAGGAAGGTGACACTGAGGAGCTTGAAGATGAGGATGAGGAAGAGCATGAGGACGAGGACGAGGACTATGATGAGTGATCCCTTGGGGCGCTAGTATCGCTCTTCTCCCTTTTTGGTGTCTTGATGCCAAAGGGGGAGAAGTAGTTATATTAGGTTGTCCGTGGATTTGCATGGGTCGGGCATAAGCACTTGCACTTTTTATTTGTTATTTCTTGCTTATGCCCATTTAGCGTTGAACTTTTATATTCGTGGTTTGTGATTTGTGGTTGAGACTTTATGTGGTTGTCTGGATGATACCTATGGACTTCATATCATGGATTATGCTCATGGTTATATCTATTCATATCCTATTGCTGGTGGTTTATCACGGAAGGCGCGCGCTCATAATGGTTATCCAATAATAATTGTGATTTATGTCAAGGATGCCTATTCTCTACTTTTGTGGTATGTGTTTTTGCCCTTTTGTCTATGGAATAGATTCACCTATTTGTGTGCATTTGTATTCCAATGCAAAACTCTATTATGCACACATTGAGGGGGAGTCCCTTCCATAGTTATCTCTGTTTGTCTTGTGTCTTTCTCCTGCAAATCCTGGTATTGTCATCTAACACCAAAAAGGGGGAGATTGAAAGAACATTTCATGTTTTCCTATGTTTTGCGTGTTAGATAACAATACTATGGAGACTTTTCATGTGTGCTAAGTGTGCAGGACGTTTTGAGGGGGGCGGATAATCCGCCCCTCCAAGGGCCGGATAATTCGGCCTACCTCATCTCTCAAGGAAGCCAAGGCGCGTTGCTCTGTGTCCAGTCGGATTTTCTCCCGGAAAATCCGAACTAGGCGATTTCCTCCCAGGCGGATAATCCGGGTTTCAAGGGCGGATAATCCGGCCCCATTCGAGCAAAAGGCCAAGGCGCATCGCTTGGTATCCGGTCGGATTTTCACGGAAAATCCGGGCTGAGCGATTTTCTTCCCAGGCGGATAATCCCGCCAGATAGGGCCGGATAATCCGGCCCCCAGAAGTTGATCAAGGGCAAGCTCGGCGCGACGCTCAGAGAGGGGGCGGATTTTCTGCCGGATATTCCGAGTCTGGGGCGGAGTTTCCCCAGACCGGATAATCCGGCCCTCACTTGGGCCGGATAATCCGGCCCCCAAAGTGTGCAACGGCTGGTTTTTGGAAGGGGGTATAAGTACCCCTTCTTCCCCAACGTCCAGAACTCTTGATTCATTTGAATTCGACCAGACCCTGTGCAAGAGCTCTAAATCTCGATCTCCCACTTCAACCACCCTAAGGTCTTGATCTTTGGTGGAATTGAAGGAGAAGTTCATCATCAACATCAAGAATCAAGCGCTTCAACTCCTCTCCATTCACTTGGAGAAATCTCTGATCTAGTATTCTCATTAATACCTAGATCGTGTTATTGTATTTGACAACTTTGTTCTTGTGGCAGCTTGTTGTCATTTCGGGAGCCTCCAAGTTGTTGTGGAGTTGTTGCCCCGCTAGTTGTGTAAAGGCGCCGGTGCTCACCTCAAAGGGTACATATAGTGGAAGGTGGATCAGGCCTGTTGTGGCGAGATCCATCGGAGAACAGGGTGAGGCCTTTTGTGGCGTGGTGGTCTTAGTACCGCCCACCCCTCCAACGCAGACGTACTTCCCTTAACAAGGAAGGAACTGCGGTCAAACAAATCCTGTGTCTCCGCGTGCTTCACTTCGGTTCACTCGTTCCTCTTCCACTCGCTCCTTACTCGCTAGTAGATAGGTTTGCATATAGGGAAATTCCACACATTAGTTTATCTAGAGAATTTACCTTTGTGCTAAGCCTAAAATTGAAAAAGAATTAAAATTGGTGTAGCACCTATTCACCCCCCCTCTAGGTGCCCATACGATCCATTTCACACGACGACTTCGACCTCGACGATGACACCACCGGCTACCCTTTAGCGACTGGCATGGTGGAGATGTCGGAGGTATTGAAGCTGACCGCCAAGGCCGCCACCTTTGCTGATCGAGTGTTGGCGATGGGGGATCTTCTGCCGTACCAGGAGACGGTTGTGGCGCCAGGCGACCCGGAACCGGAGCATCGTGACCTGAAAGTCAGAGCAGCCCTTCCGGTCGACGCTGTCGAAGTCGCTGTCGACCTACCCGACGAACCCATGGCAACCATTCGTTCGTGTCAAGGGTGGTGGGAATGCTTCTTCATCAGGGCGTGCGAAATAGATATCTTCTCTAGGCAGTTTGTAAGATATGCCAAGTGGCGACTGCTTGTAATATGAACAATATTTTGTAAGGGAGTAAGAGGAGTCAATCGACTCGCAATGCAAGATTAATTTTGTGGTGTATTTAACTTTTGTTTGAGCAAGTCCCCGAGCGCTTCCGCCCTTTAGTGGGGTATAACTCATTTGTGTACGTATGTGTTTGGTTTAGTTTTTTTGTTGGTTGTCCCTTGTGACTCCAAAGGGGTGAGTCCCCGAGTGCGAGTGGGGTTGTTTTAGGCGATTCCCCGAGCGTAGTGCTTAGTCGTTTTGGGCGCGTGCCTATTGCGGGTTGTTGGTGCGTTGTTTGTAACGCATCTCTTCCCCTAGCTCGGAGAGCCAGTCGCGTGGCGAGTCCAAGGCAGCTCTCTTACTTGGTGTGTTCCCGAGCCGCGTGAGGGTTTCTGTTTGTGAAGTCCCCGTGCGTGGTACTTAACCATTCGAGTCACTTTGCTCGAGGATGGGGAGGACAGGTCGCTGTGGGAAGCGAACATCGGTCGTCTTGGCCCGGTGGGCCAGTCGAGCGGGGCAACTCCGATGGTGGCTCCGGGTTGGTGTGTTCGTGGACGACACAAGGCCCGAATGCCTTTGGTGCCCTTGGGTCGCAGTACTTAGCCGTGTCGGTCGCTCGACCAAGGGTTGACTTCCGTAGGTAGCATTTTGCTAATTGTACGAGTGCGAGTGGAACAAGATTATGGCGAGTAGACACAATTTGTGTGATCCGAATGGATTTCATTATATATCATCTGGTTAGAAGTTTGACTTCTATGTACAGAACTTTCGGAGAAGGTTTACATTCCATGGCCTCCCGACCTCAAGCTGGCCGTTGCCTCGTATGTCGATGAGGTACTAGGCGTCATTGCCGAGGACTCGCCCTATGGCGAATGGCCCCTCCCATGGGGGGAGATTTTGTGCATGCCCTTCTTGTCTTGGGCCAGTCGTAGGACCAAATCGCCCTCCTGGAAGGTGCGGGTCCAGACTCGACGGCTGTGGTAGCGGCGGAGTCCCTGCTGGTAGATGACGGTGCGAGAGCGAGCCGGGTCGCGTTCCTCGTCGATCTGGTTGATACTGTCTTGGCGGGCGATCTCGTTTGTCGCCTTAATGTAGTTGGCGACTCGAGGTGAGTCGTGCTCCAGGTCGGTTGGCATTACGGCTTCAGCGCCGTACACCATGAAGAAGGGTGTGAAACCTGTGGAGTGGTTGATGGAGGTGCGGATCCCCCATATTACAGAAGGGAGCTCTTCGACCTAGCATCCTGGGGTGCGCTCGAGGGGCACTTGGAGTCGCGGGTTGAGCCTGTGGAGGACGCTCTGGTTGGCGTGTTCTGCTTGGCCATTCGACACCGGGTGGGCGACTAAATCGAGGTCGAGTCGTATGCCGTGTTCCTCGCAGAACTCTGCCATGGCACCCTCGGTGAAGTTAGTACCGTTGTCCGTTATGATGCTGTGCGGGTAGCCGTACCGGTAGATGAGCTCGCGTAAGAACTTGGTGGCCATCTTGACGTCGCACTTTTTGATCGGCTTGGCCTCGACCCATTTGGTGAACTTGTCGACCGTGACCAGGAGATGGGTGAAGCCGGATGGGGCCTTCTTGAACGGGCCGACCATGTCCATGCCCCATACAACGAATGGCCATGTGATGGGGATGGTCTTGAGTGCCGAACCAAGGAGGTGCGTCTGGTTAGCGTATTTCTGGCACCCGACGCATCGTTGGACGATGTCGTTGGCGTTGGCGTGCGCGGTGAGCCAGTAGAAACCGTGCTGCATGGCCTTGGCGACCAGCGACTTGGCGCCAACGTGATGGCCGCAGTCACCGGCATGGATGTCCTGGAGGACCTTGCAGCCTTCTTCTGGCTGTACGTAGCACTAGAACATGCCAGTCACACAGCCTTTGTGGAGCTCGCCGTTGATGATGATGAAGGATTTGCAGTGGCGCACAATCATTCGCGCTTCCATCTCGTTGCTTGGGAGGATCTTGTGCTCGAGGAAGGCGACATATGGTGTCGTCCAGTCGCTGGGCTCCACGATCATGGCGACTAGGGTCCGCTCGGGTTGTAGTGGTATCCCGATGTCGATCTCCTTCAGTGGGCAGACCGAAGGTTTGTGGATGATGTTGAGGAAGACGCCTACGGGTGGCGTTTGTCGAGCTGACCTGATGCGGGAAAGGGCATCTGCCTCCTCATTCTTTCGCCTGTCGATCCACTCGACTGAGTAGTCGTCGAAGTGTCCTCCCAGCTGGTCTACCGCTTGGCGGTACGCTATCATTGTCGGGGAGACGGCGTCGCAGGTTCCGGTGACTTGGCCGGCGACTTGGTTAGAGTTGCCGAGAATATCATTTTGCGGCCCGAAAGTTAGGGTGGCCAGGCAACGCAGTACCCAAGTTGCTTACAATCAGCTATGTTGCCCAAAGTTGGCGTGCCAAATACTCATAGGGTCTTTTTCGGCACGAATTCAACTTTATGTTTTAATACAAAATATCAGGCTAACGGCCGTCAAGTTGGCCCCCCTGTCAATTCTCGCTGTTATGTCGCTCCTGTCGGTTAGGCAGGGTGGCTGTCACGTAGGCTTGCAGCGTTGGCACAGTGGATAGGACAACACCCCATGCCTAGTGTATTGACGTGACAAAACAGGGCACATGTATCGAAATTATAATTATTTTTTGTTTACTCAGAAGCTGGAACGGCCACCACCACGCGTCTCTCCTTGGACTTCCGTCCCCGTCGTTAACCACTACCTTAAAAGCGCATTGACGGTTCCGCCGTTCCCATGCCTCACAGAAACCACTCTTATTCTTCCTGTCATCTATCTTCTTCCCGTCTTCTCCTTGTCGCCATGGAAGGTCGTCGCACTCTAGAGACAAGCTTCACTACCCATGACAATAATAAGATAGACGTTGTCTACACCAACGAGGAGGAGATAGTGGTGTGTGTCCTGAGGACTTGAGAAAGACGAGGACAAGTTTGTGGGATTGGACCTCGAGTACACCCCGGAGCCCCCATATGAAGGGAGTGAAGTCGCCATCATTCAACTGGCCATGAGGAAACACGTCCTCGTCTACCACCTCTCCCGGTTTGTAGATATGCTCTCTGTAGCTAACCGCTTTTAGGGTTTTCTCCTCTTGTTCTTTATGCATTTGCTCATCTTGCAACTACTAGATTTTATTTAGGACCAAATAAATTATGACAAGACAATGTTGAGAGTCTTGATCTTGCATTTACTAAACTTTTCAAAATTATATTCAGATGATGATCTTGCATTGACAAAATATTTGTAGTTACAAATTTTAGTGATGACAAACTACATACTTTTAGGACTGACAGGAATTGTCCGGCGCTACGCTAGTTCCTTATAGAAAGGGAATTGTTTTCTGCACTGTCGACAATACAACTGATTTTTTGAAATTTTATCAAGAGGGAATTATAATTCCTACGCACAACTGGATCGATATTCAGCGTCTTTTCAAGATCCTAGGGGGCTCGAGGAAGGATGGAATGGCATCACTCGCAACTAGAATCCTCGATGAGTCGTACGACAGAATGAAGGAAGATTTCCCTACGGATAGGCATGATTTCTGGGACGAGTGGCCGTTGTCTGATATAAACCTGATGTATGCAGCCATAGATGCTTATGTGACCTACCAGCTGTACAAGAAGATCCATTTTGTTTTCTACGTTACCTCGTGTTTTGCCCTATTTGCAAGAGGGAAGACGAGCTTAGGGGAGCCCTTTGTAGAAAATGCAGAATATGTGAGTTTGAAGTTGCATATGTAAAGGAAATGGCTACATCTGAAACAGCTGACAGAGAGCTTGCAAGGTGAAGCGAAGCATCGATAGAGAGGCTGCAGCAAGCAAAGAATGAGAGGCAAAGATGTTCTAGCGGCAACAATCAGTTCTGTGATGCAGCGCTAATTATGCCGCAGGATGCTGAAGATAGGGAAGCCAAGTCAAATCACAAGTGGGACGAAGCATTTCGTGAGCTGGGGAGTGCCAATAATGTAAGATCCACCTGGAATGATCGCAGTTGGTCGCCTAGGAACGATGGCAAGCGCCTCAAGTGGTCTGATGAGAAGTGAATTAAATTTTACTTCTCAGTGTTATGTTTCTATTTTGTGGAACTCATTTAGCTTGTCAAGATGTCTAGCGCCTCAAGTGAGAGTAGTAAAATAAATTTAACCCTCTTTGTGTTATGTTTATGTATGTGTCTTGTAGCTTGTCAAGATGGTAGCTCGTTAACTGGTAGTTTGAAAGAGTACCCTTTTCCTCTCTCGCTAAATAGATATGTTTCATTTTGCCCAAATTGGTAGCAAATCTAGAGAAGATTCTCTCTTTGATAATTCGTTCCCTTTTGGACCTCTTTTTGCCTCTGATCAGGTAGCAAATCTAGAGCAGCAAATCACACCAGGCAGAATACATTCATTTCGAAAACAAAACAAATGTAGGTATAGTTGTGCGCAGCTAAATAGGATATAGCGATAGAATGTAGGTTGCTTAACGAGGTTCGATGCAAGAAATAGGATGCAAGAAAAATATAGAAAATCAAAAGAAGCTACTTAGCAGCAGCAGGCGCCACAGCAGCAGATACATTCAGGGACACATCCAACCTGTCCTTCATGCACCCGTGCCTCCGCCTCCTCCCTTCGGTGTTTCCTCCACTTCTTGATGCCCAGTCCCTTGATCTTGGGGCCTTGGGCCTGATTGGAGGTATGCGACCCTCTTTGATGGCCACCCGCTGGAGGTTTCGGAGGTGAATGGCGAGAGCCCAGTGTTTAGCGATGTAGGCGTTGATGTTCACGGTCTCGCGCTCACCGTCTTTGTGGATGCCGGAGCCCGGGGCCTCTGCATGCTTCAGTAAGGAGTTGAAGTCGATGCCGGCGAGACTCACCCAGCATAAGGCGACCCCCTTGCAGAAGGGGCAGCACCGGGAGCCGCCCTTGAAGAAGGCATCGTACTGGCCGGCCCGCAGCCTCCTCAACACCTGACGAGTCTTGGTGTGGATGGACTCGTCATTGCTGCAGACGTCGCTGCCGGAAACCTATTGGAAGAAAAGGAAAATGGGGGAGTAGATGATGTAAGAAGACCGAGCAATCAAAAACCAAGATCTAGCATCCAACGATCGAAACGGTAGAAGAACCAGGGGAGGGGAGCAAACCCTAGTTACCTCCAACCATGGGTCATCGATGCCGGTGTTGTAGGGGTTCAGCGGAGCAATGTACTTATCTGGATCATAGGTGCCCAAGAAGTGCTTGATCTGCTTATGACCGGCGGGAGCCTCCTCGCCGGCGGGGGGCTCCTCTTCGGTGGCCCAGTTGGTAGCAGGGACGGGGGCCTGGACGGGAACAGCGGCTGCCATCGATGGCTCGACTAGGGCCTGGACAGGGACGACAGCTGCTTTCAACGCGTCGAGGGGGACTGGCGAGGAGACGGGGGCCTCCTTGCTGGCGGCCTCGAAGGCGACGATGGCCACCTTATCCTCATCCGCCATCGCCGGCGCGGACGGGGTATTCTCGGGAGTTTGCGGATGCTGGTGGGACAGTGGAGAGGGTTGCATGGGAGAGTGAGCGAGAGTGAGCGAGAGTGGGGCTCTATATTTAAGGTGGATGGAAGCAAGGCACGTTTCGTTGCACCATCGTGCAACGTGCTGCGCAGTCTACTACACCGTGCACCGCGACACGCGCACGGTACATCACATTTTTTTCCTGGGCCATGCATGGCAGTTTTGTATTGAGCCGCATGCAAAGGGCGCATACACAATTTCTATGTATGAAGTTTGACACAT
The DNA here is from genome assembly GCA_023614405.1 of Avena insularis. Lineage (NCBI taxonomy): Eukaryota > Viridiplantae > Streptophyta > Magnoliopsida > Poales > Poaceae > Avena > Avena insularis. Next base: position 54,591,705 of record CM042692.1, read on the forward strand.
CCCTAAAATTGGCGATAGTTAAAAGTGGAAATGCAGAGGGGAAGGTAGGTGGCTGTACGGCGAGATTTCTAGGGTTGTGCTAGATCGGGTAGAGGGATGTGTTGATGATTGTGAGTGACTCGATGAAGGTGGAGACGTTAGGTCTCGTCGAGCTCAGCTCTTCGGCCTCCGGCTAGCGTGTGCAAGTTTCTTATGGCGGGGCCCAGTTGGAAGTGAGATTGAGAGCCGCTGCGTAAAAAATGGGATATGTCTTATTAAAATCAAGTGGCAATAAATTGCACCTGTTCATCGACGACCATGCACTTGATGACACATGTGTTGTGGCGTAGTAGTAGCAGTAGTAGGCTTTTTAGACTTGATTAAACATGACATGACCGCTCGACAACTTTTTCCATGGATGGCATCATGTTCCTTCTTGTAGAAGTCTCACTGAGGGAGACGTCCATGCTGTCTCACGCTCTACTATGAAGGGCACGACATGTGCAACGATCATCGTTGGATCGCACAGAATCAACGGTTAGTGTGCACGATCCGCGTGACAACTGTGACAACCAATTAGGGAGTAGCGGATAGAGTGAGCACATGTTTGGGCTTCTACGAAAAATAGAGAGAGGGGGGCAAAACTAAGTAGTATCAAAAAACCAAGGGCAAAACTGAGTAGTATAAAAATGGAAAGTGAGTGTCTTGCATAATCAAATACATGGATCAACCAATGGCATTGCATGTCTGTTCTTTCCACAAACCACATATGGATCCACCAATGTCTTTGCATGTCTATTATTTTCATGAACCACAGCTAGAGTCATTGCATGTCTGTTCCTTCCACAAACCACATATGGATCCACCAGTGTCATTGCATGTGTGTTCTTTTCAGGAACCACAACTAGAGTCGTTGCACGTGTGTTCTTCTGACACACCACGTAAGGATACACCAGTGTCATTGCATGTGTGTTCTTTTCATGAACCACACCCAGTGTCATTGCATGTTTGGTCTTTCCACAAACCACACATGGATCCACCAGTGTCATTGCATGTCTATTCCTCTAAAAAAAACCACACATGGATCCACCTAGTGTGATTGCAAGTCTATTCTTTTCACAAACCACACATGGATCCACCAGTGTCATTGCATGTGTTCTTTTCATGAACCACAACTAGAGTCATTGCATGTCAGTTCTTCTCACAAACCACATAAGGATCCACCAGTGTCATTGCATGTCTGTTCTTTTCATGAACCACACACAGTGTCATTGCATGTGTGTTCTTCTCATGAACCACACATGGATCCACCAGTGCCATTGCATGTGTGTTCTTGTCATGAACCACAGCTAGAGTCATTGCATGTGTGTTCTTCTCACAAACCACACATGGATCCACTAGTGTCATTGCATGTCTGTTCTTCTCATGAAGCACACCCGGTGTCATTGCATGTATGTTCCTCTAAACAAACCACATAAGGATCCACCGGTGTCATTGGATGTGTGTTCTTCTCATGAACCACACATGGATCCACCAGTGTCATTGCATGTCTATTCTTTTCATGAACCACAACTAGAGTCATTGCATGTCTGTTCTTTCCACAAACCACATATGGATCCACGAGTGTCATTGCATGTCTGTTGTTTTCATGAACCACAGCTAGAGTCATTGCATGTCTGTTCCTTCCACAAACCACATATTGATCCACCAGTGTCATTGCATGTGTGTTCTTTTCATGAACCACAGCTAGAGTCATTGCTTGTGTGTTCTTCTCACAAACCACATAAGGATACACAAGTGTCATTGCATGTGTGTTCTTTTCATGAACCACACCCAGTGTCATTGCATGTCTGTTCTTTCCACAAACCACACATGGATCCACCAGTGTCATTGCATGTCTGTTCCTCTAAACAAACCACACCTGGATCCACCTAGTGTGATTGCATGTCTGTTCTTTTCACAAACCACACATGGATCCACCAGTGTCATTGCATGTGTGTTCTTTTCATGAACCATAGCTAGAGTCATTGCATGTTAGTTCTTCTCAGAAACCACATAAGGATCCACCAGTGTCATTGCATGTCTATTCTTTTCATGAACCACACCCAGTGTCATTGCATGTGTGTTCTTCTCATGAACCACACACGGATCCACCAGTGTCATTGCATGTGTGTTATTTTCATGAACCACAACTAGTGTCATTGCATGTGTGTTCTTCTCACAAACTGCACATGGATCCACCAGTGTCATTGCATGTCTGTTCTTTTCATGAACCACAGCTAGAGTCATTGCATGTGTGTTCTTCTCACAAACCACATAAGGATCCATCATTGTCATTACATGTGTGTTCTTTTAATGAACCACACCCAGTGTCATTACATGTCTATTCTTTCCAAAAACGACACATGGATCCACCAGTGTCATTGGATGTGTGTTCTTTTCATGAACCACACCTAGTGTGATTGCATGTCTGTTCTTTTCACAAACCACACATTGGTCCGCCAGTGTGATTGCATGTGTGTTCTTTTCATGAACCACAGCTAGAGTCATTGCATGTTTGTTCTTTCTACAAACCACACATGGATCCACCTAGTGTGATTGCATGTCTGTTCTTTTCACAAAGCACACATGGATCCACCAGTGTCAGTACATGTCTGTTCTTTTCATGAACCACACCTAGTGTCATTGCATGTCTGTTCCTCTAAACAAACCACACATGGATCCACCTAGTATGATTGCATGTCTATTATTTTCACAAACCACACATGGATCCACTAGTGTCATTGCATGTGTGTTCTTTTCATGAACCATAGCTAGAGTCATTGCATGTTAGTACTTCTCACAAACCACGTAAGGATCCACCAGTTTCATTGCATGTCTGTTCTTTTCATGAACCACACCTAGTGTCATTGCATGTGTATTCTTCTCATAACCACACATGGATCCACCAGTGTCATTGAATGTGTGTTCTTTTCATGAACCACATCTAGAGTCATTGCATGTGTGTTCTTCTCACAAACCACACATGGATCCACCAGTGTCATTGCATGCCTGTTCTTTTCATGAACCACACCAAGTGTCATTGCATGTGTGTTCTTCTCATGAACCACACATGGATCCACCAGTGTCATTGCATGTGTGTTCTTTTCATGAACCACAGCTAGAGTCATTGCATGTGTGTTCTTCTCACAAACCACATAAGGATACACCAGTGTCATTGCATGTGTGTTCTTTTCATGAACCACACCCAGTGTCATTGCATATCTGTTCTTTCCACAAACCACACATGGATCCACCTATTGTGATTGCATGTCTGTTCTTTTCACAAACCACACCCAGTGTGATTGCATGTCTGTTGTTTTCACAAACCACACATGGGTCCACCAGTGTAATTGGATGTGTGTTATTTTCACAAACCACACCTAGATCCACCTAGTGTGATTTCATGTTGATACGTCCAAAACGTATCTACTTTCCCGAACACTTTTGCTATTGTTTCTCCTCTATACTTGTGTGATTTGGATGCAACTAATGCGAACTGACGCTGTTTTCAGCAGAAATGCCTTGGTGTCTAGTTTTTGTACAGAAAATCAACTATCAGGAAAAATCCCGGAAAATATGCCAAACATCCTATTTCACCCGAAGACTCCAGGAGCCAGAATACGAGACTGAGAAGAGCCCTGGGGTGGCCACACCACCTGCTGGCGCGGGCCAGGCCAAGCCGCGCCAGGGGGTGGTGTGGGCCCCCCAGGCACCCCCTCGGCCTCTCTCTTCGCCTATAAGGAGCCTTTTGACCTAAAAACTTTGGGGGGTTCGACGTTTTTCCAGAAAGTGTTCCGCCCCGCCGCCACCACCAGATTCCACGAAATAGCACCAGAAACTCCGTTCTAGCACCCTGCCGGGACGGGGAATTGGAGGAGATCATCGCCATCATCATCACCATCTCTTCTCCATCGACCATCCATGTTTCCCCCATCTATGAGTGAGTAATCCCCCGCTGTAGGCTATGGGGATGGTAGGGATTGGATGAGATCATTCATGTAATGGCATCAGATTGTTAGGGCATGGTGCCTAGTATCTTTTATTAGTGCTTTATGACTTTGTTGCGACTTGTTGTGCTTAATGCTTGTCACTAGGGCACGAGTGCCATGATTTTAGATCTGAACTTATTATTGATTCATTATGATAGTATTGTTTTGGGTCTTATCTGCAAGTTGTATACACACGTTGTTGTCCGGAACCTATGGCCCCGAAGTGACAGAAATCGGGATAACTGGAAGGGAAAGGCTTTGATGTGAGGATCACATGTGTTCATGGAGTGTTAATGCTTTCCTCCGGTGCTCTATTAAAAGGAGCACCTTAATTGCCAGTAGTTCCCTAGAGGCCCCGCTAAAAACGGGTCAAGGTGACAAAAGATGTTGTGCAAGTTCTCATTGCGAGCACGTATGACTATATATGGAACACATGCCTAGGATTGTCTAGTACTTGGGTGCTTTATCTTATTTATCTGCAATTGCCCTATGTTCTGATTGCTATGTGAATTGTCTTGTCCATGCAATGCCCGTCCATCCATCCCTATGCCTACCGCACTCGAATCCCACTATTTACTGCTTTTTCTACTACTGTCTTTGCTTTACTACTGCTGCTTTACTATTCCTACTACAAAACTGTTGCTACTGATAAACTGTTGTGAGCAAGATTGTTTCCAGGTGCAGCTGAATTGACAACTCAGTTGTTAAGGCTGATAAATATTCTTTGGCTCCCCTTGTGTCGAATCAATAAATTGGGTTTCACTTTCCTCGAAAATACTGCGATACACCCCCTATACTTGTGGGTCATCAAGACTATTTTCTAGCACCGTTGCCGGGGAGCATAGCTTTATTTATCAAGTTCACTTGGATTCTCTATTGTTCGCTGCTATCCATCCATCATGGGTAAGTCTCGTGATGGCAAGTTTCCTATTTTACCATCCACTACAAGAAGAGATACGGTTCTAAACACCTCTGCTGCTCTTGATTCACCGTCTGTCATAAGTAAGCTCGTTACACCACCACATACACATGCTACACACACTGCTACTACTACTGAATCCGAAACTTCTGATGCTTATGATGCTGCTTCTACTATGCTTGATAAGAGTGGTTCATTAGGTCCTTTCCTATATGCTACGATTGCTAGAATTATAGCTAGAAATACCGAAACTCCTAATGAAGACACTACCACACCTGTTAGCTCACCTGAGTCTAGTGAGAGTTATGATATTGAAGAAGATTATGTTGAGGTGACCGATGAGTTTATTAAAGAATGTAAGAACACCCATGATAGGAGCGCTGCTAAGAGTCTCCTTGAGAGGCGTACTATTAGACCCAAATTATATCCTGCTGCTAAGTTTGCTGCTTCTCCCATAAACATTGCAGATGAAGATTATGATTTCTCTCTCGATCTATCTTACATAGCTATTGTCGAGAAAGAACCTTTTTGTGGGACTAAGAATGAAAGTGCGGTAGCACATATGAATGAACTTTCTACCATGAGTGGCTTGTTTTCTGATGATATTAAGATGCGTACTTACTTTGTTGATAAGATTTTTCCCTTTTCACTGAAAGGAGAAGCTAAAACTTGGTTTGGTAATTTACCTCCTGGATCTATTGATAGCCCTGAGTGCTTGATTAGTACTTTCCTGCAGAAATATTTTCCTCCTAGTGTTAGACATGCTATTTTGCAGGAACTTTTTGATTTTAAACAGGGAGAAAAAGAGGTATTGCCCGAATCTTGGGCAAGGTTTTGTGCTTTGATTCATGCATAGGCTAGAAGTCCTTTACCTAAGAATGAGCTACTTGATATATTCTATAATGGACTAACCAAAGAATCTAGGACATACCTAGATAGTTGTGCTGATTGTGTTTTCAGGAATAGGACTCCTAAGGAAGCTGAGGAGTTGATGGCTAAAATAAGCAAGAATTATGAAGATTGGAATCCTCCTAAACAAGCTATACCTGAAGTAATTGTATATGAACCATCTATTCCTGTGCCTATTCCAACATCAAAGAAGAGGGGAGTTATTGAGTTAAATGATGAAGTGATGAAGGAAGCTAAGAAATGTCTTAAGGAGAAGGGAATTAAAGCTGCAGATGTCAAGAATTTACCTCCTATAGAAGAATTATGTAAGCCTATTCCCTACTCACCCACTATTGAGGTACACTCTCTCCAACACTTTGATGAAGGTGATATCCCTTACTCTAAACCTCCTAATCAATGCTTAGAAGAATTTGATATCTTTACTGTTAAGCAAGATAACTTTAATAAAAGGGTGCAAAATCATCTAATGGAAAACACTAGAGCTATTGTTGAGTTGAAAGATATTGTGGAAAGAACCTCTAATGATGTTAAAATGATTGTTAAACACTTTCAAATGGTTCAAACTCAAATAGATCAACTCGTTAAAGTGCAAAACGACTTGCTAGTTAATGTTGCTAAAGAAAAACATGCTTATGAAATTAGAACTAGAAGTGGTGCTGCTACCCAGGATCCTCTATATCGTGAGGGGCATCCCAAAAGAATTGATCAGGATTCTCAACAAGCTGAAAATAGTGGTTCTACTCGTAAGAAAAGGAAAAAGAAACATAAAACTATTGTAGAATCCTCTGAACCTGCTATAGATCCTAATAGTATATATATCTCTGATGCTGAAACTGAAAGTGGTAATGAAGAAAATGAAGTTCCTAATGAAGAAAAAGTTGAAGAAGAACCTGAAAATCACACTAAGACTACTAAATACACTAAAGAAGATTTTATTGCTAAGAAACATGGTAGTGAAAGAGAACCTTGAGTCCAAAAACCTATGCCTTTCCCTGATAAGAAACACAAGTCAAAGGAAGATGAACACTATAATAAGTTTTGTGAGTGGATGGAGCCTTTATTCTTGCAAATTCCTTTGATTGATGCTATTAAATTGCCTCCTTACTCAAAGTATATGAAGGACATTGTCTCGAATAAAACGAAGATCCCTAATGAAGAAATCTCTACTTTGCTTGCTAATTATTCTTTCAATGGTAAGGTTCCTAAGAAGCTTGGAGACCCAGGGATTCCAACTATCCCTTGCTCTATTAAGAACAGTTATGTTAGAACTGCTTTGTGTGATTTGGGAGATGGAGTTAGTGTTATGCCTTTCTCTCTCTATAAGAGGCTTCAGCTTGAAAAATTGATACCAACTGATATATCTTTGCAAATGGATGATAAGTCTACCACTATTCCTGTGGGTATATGTGAGGATGTACCTGTTCAGGTGGCTCATAATTGCTTGATACTAACTGATTTTGTTGTGCTTGAAATGCCTGAAGATGATAATATGTCTATTATTCTTGGGAGACCTTTTCTTAATACTGCAGGAGCTCTTATTAATTGTAATCAAGGAAAGGTGACCTTCAATGTTAATGACGAGGAACATACTGTCTATTTCCCCAAGAAGATTGAAAGGACTTATGGTTTGAATTCAATTGAACATGTTGAAGGCATTCAAGTTGGAGAAATATATTGTCCCATACCAAAAGAAAATTTTGAAATTATTATGATTGGGACCATTGCTATCAAGGTTGAGGTAACATAATCATTAGTGGAGTACAAAGTTTTGTCTCATATGCTATTGTTTTGGTAGCAAGACTTGATCAACCTTGCTAACAAAAGGATTCCATTGAACAAAACAATGTTTTCATTATGATTATCTCCGTTTATTTCTATCCTTTGCATTTTAGTTTTTGTTTTTGTTTAGTTTTCTTTGTGTTGTTAGTTGCTTGCATGCTAGAACTTCTGTAGTTCTAGCCTTGTTTTGTCCTTGCATCATGTTTCCAAAAGAAAAAAAAATCTGTCTGTCAGAAAAATCATTCTTCTATTTCTGAAAAAAGCCTAAAAATAAAGTGTCTCGAAAAATTCCAGAAAATTCATATTAAATTTTTACGTGAAAAAGGGGTATAGGAGTACCTGGTAGGTACCAGGGGGCCCACCAGGCAGGCACACCATGTGGTGGCACGGCCAGCCCTGGGTGGCGCCATGCCCTGGTGTGGGCCACCCTTGGCCCCCACTACTTCTCTCACCTGCCACTATCTTCTCTCTCCCGAGTAAGCTCTAGTTCATAGCTCAAAATCGCGTTCTTTCTGTGCTTGCTCTCGATTTCTTCGATCTCCTTGCTCAGCCCATCTTTCTTGCTGAAATTTGGAGCAATTGTTCCTTGGTATGTGACTCCTCCCTTTGTCCAAGTAGATTTGTGTTTAGTGGATTATATGTTGAGTATTTTGCTGCTGTAGGTGACTGGTTATGAGAACTTGTAAGCTTGTTTGATGCTTAGAGATATAGTTTTGATGCATGTTTAGGCCTCTTGCAAGTCCCTATGAGTAGAATCCTTCATTATATTCACTTTGCAATCACTTGTTTAATAGGTGTTTAAATTTCAGAATACCAAGCATGAACAACCACACTTTTGGAGAGATATTTGAGAGTGATGCACCTAGGAGGTCGAGGCCCTCAAGAACAGCCTCTCAAGATAGGCCTTCATACAATGAAGACCTCATTGCAACACATATTGGTAGTGAAAGGGATGATGGAGATGCTCACCCATCCTCTTTTCCTTATTTTACTTTCTTGCAAGCTGCAGGTATTCTTGATGATTTCTTGCTACTGATTGAGAGGGTTGGCTTGACCTCTTATATGCAAGATGAGAGTGCATAGTACGCTATGCTCACCAAAACTTTTGTTGAGAGCTTCTCATTTACTAACACATCCTATCAATCTACTGTCTCTTTTAAAATCTATGATATGCCCTTCACCATGCCTTTGGAGAGATTTTGCAGTATTGTAGGTGTGCGTATGACAGGGACCGTGAAGAAAATTCAAGGGCGACCCGCTGATTTGTTGGAGCTTTACCGAGGGGTGACCAATGATGATGACCGCGTGGCGCAGCGCGGAAAGATAAGAAATATCCAACTCCCTGCTCTTAGATACTTTGCATACTATCTTGCCACTAGTGTATTGGGTAGGGAGAACACTAGTAATATCTCCATCTATCACTTAGCTTTCCTTGCTGCTGCGCTCAACAATGATACTCGGTACAATCTTGGCTTGCTTATTGCTCGCCGCCTAGCTGCTAGGGGGCCTATCTATGGGGGCATCATTGCCTCGCGTGTAGTCAATGCATTAGGCCTTTCCGTGGCTCCTGATGATGCTATGCTAGCACCACAGAGGCTCGACCTTGTTGCCATGAAAACTCATCACTTTGTCACTGCTACCTCTGAATTGAACAATCTAGTATATAGGATGCTTTTCACTGACGGGGATGAAAGGGAGATCCTTTTGCCATAGCCTGCTTTGTTTAGTGTTGACAGGAGACCGTGGTCATGCTCCAAGGAGGAGGTGGACGAGCAGCTTCGCTTGTTGGGTTTCCATGAGCAGCACCAGAAGGATGTGCCCTCCTATGATTACTCCGCACATTACGGAGGGGCGTACTCGAGCTTGCACCAGGACGAGGGTACCTCCTCGTCGTACCCCGGTGATACTTCATCCTAGCCAGCTTGGGATTGATACCCACTTAGGCCAAAAGCCTAAGCTTGGGGGGAGGTACGCCGACACCGCACTCATCTCCATATCATGTTGCGTCGGTACTTTGTATATTCATGTTTTCGTTCACTTTTTAGTTTTCGTTCTTCTTTGCTTTTGCTTTCTAAAAACACAAAAAGACCAAAAATATTTTTTGTTGTTTCTCTTTGGTTTGCTTCTTCTTTTTGCCTTGGTTTGTTTTTCCCTTTTTTGCTTTGTTTGAACTATTCGAAAAATCCAAAAATATTTTGCTTTGCTTGTTTTTCTCTTTTGGTTCTTATTTAAAAATCGAAAACACCAAAAATATTTGTCGTTCTTCTTTGGTTTTTGCAAGTTTGCTACAGGGTTCGACAGTTCTCAGTGGATTATTGGTTTCATATTATTATTCAAGCCACACAAGTGAAGAGCAATAATGAGGATCAATGACAACTTGAGGCGTGGTAAGAGGCTGGTAACGAACTCTATTTGTTTTCATTTTTGTACATATACTCATCACTGTGGGCATGCTTAGTCTGTTCATGTAGAGTGTATGTTTTCTTTGGATGTTTAGTAGTTCTTGCTTTCTTGTGATTAGCTCCAGCTCGCTAATAGTTTGTATCATGTTTCATGAATGTTTTCTTGCATTACTCTATTCATAAATTGGTATGGCACCGTGGTATCCTCCTTTGAATGTTTCATTTGATTGACTTGGCACATGCTCACGCATGCACATGATTGTAATAATCAGTTAAGCCTCTATGAATTATTTTGCCTTGAGGATCTTGAATCACTTTCATGCCATGATTAGTCTTGTTTTGTTGCAAGCATGATAATGACAGCTATTGCTTTCTCGTTTGTCGCTTCCTTACTATTGCTAGCCTTCACTTCCACTGAGTGTCTTACTCATGTTTCCAACTCCCTAAGCCAAATATTTCCAAAGTGTCCACCATACCTACCTATTAGCATCACTTGCTACTCCCATGCATATTCAATATGCCTTGTTTTCTTCCGAATAAAATGTTTGCTTGTTATGAGAAAATTAGTTAGTAAAGCTCTCACGAACTTGATGGCACACTTTATTTCCTGCACTTAATAAACCTGAACCATTGTGAACTCTCCATGAAAGTTATATGCTTGCAAATTATAGGCTGGGCATTAGCAGAACCGTGCTGTCATGAGGAATGCTTTCAACACTTGTAAATATATACCCAGTTGATACCTTGCTCTTTTGTTTGCGGATGTCGTCGGTGTGAAATAAATGGGAGCTTGTAAGTCCATGGAGTTATGTATGTGTGTTAGAGAAACGCCTGGGCCGCTGGTATAATCCATGCTGACATGGTGGAAACCTGCAGCGTAACCATAATGATATCTATGAAGCATTCTTCTTATAAAAAAAGAGAGATAACTATTGAGAAAAAGAAAAAAAGATTTATGAAAAGAGGAAAGAGAGAAAAAAGCACCATTTTCCCATGGTAAATAAGAAGATTGATGAGATACTCATTGTCTGCTTGCCTTGTTATTTTGATATGGGGTTTCTTCCGTATCATCGAGCAAGGGGTACCCCGTTGGCGGTTCTCAATGATACGCACATACTTATGATGACAAGAACTTACCGGTAACTAAAGTTGAGTAGCATGAGGAGCGGCCCTCATACTCAAGGGACTTGGGATTTTCAGTTTATAGTCTGTCAAGCATATAACTCAGATTGGACCTCACTTTCACCTTAACCACATTAAAGATGCTTATGATAGGGGCAATGAGATCTCAAAGCTAATGAGTACCATACTTTCAGCATTTGGAAGCCTTTCAAATTATTCAAAACATTTTTCCTTTACTTGTTGAGTCTCCACTTATTCTTTGAGCACCTTCTTGAGAGCATAGTTGTCATTCTTTGTGTTTGTTCCAATACTTGATTATTTGTGTTATGACTTTGATGCGTGTATCTTTGATATCTTTACTTCTAGTCATCACTTGAACTTCAGAGGTGCCTTGGCATTCATAATCAAAGGCAAGCGAGATACCACTCTATCATACTCAAGGGACTTGGGATTTTCAGTTTATAGTCTGTCAAGCATATAACTCAGATTGGACCTCACTTTCACCTTAACCACATTAAAGATGCTTATGATAGGGGCAATGAGATCTCAAAGCTAATGAGTACCATACTTTCAGCATTTGGAAGCCTTTCAAATTATTCAAAACATTTTTCCTTTACTTGTTGAGTCTCCACTTATTCTTTGAGCACCTTCTTGAGAGCATAGTTGTCATTCTTTGTGTTTGTTCCAATACTTGATTATTTGTGTTATGACTTTGATGCGTGTATCTTTGATATCTTTACTTCTAGTCATCACTTGAACTTCAGAGGTGCCTTGGCATTCATAATCAAAGGCAAGCGAGATACCACTCTATCATACCTTTCTATGAGCATTGTAATGTTACTTATGTTTGTGCTTTATGCTACTTATTATTCTTGAGTTGGAATCTCTTCATAGCTTGCAATGACTATTAAGTAGACTCAGTTGCATACTCTTTATTATGAATTGTCTAAGTAGTTGATCACATTGCTGAGAATATTTACATCATATGAAGGAAATGTGTTCGTGAAAGTTCTTTTATCGCACTCAGTTTTCAACTGAATTTCTTGAGGACAAGAAATGAGCTAAGCTTGGGGGGAGTTAGTCTTGATGACCCACAAGTATAGGGGGTGTATCGTAGTATTTTCGAGGGAAGTGAAACCCAATTTATTGATTCGACACAAGGGGAGCCAAAGAATATTTATCAGCCTTAACAACTGAGTTGTCAATTCAGATGCACCTAGAAACAATCTTGCTCACAACAGTTTATCAGTAGCAACAATTTTGTAGTAGGAATAGTAAAGCAGCAGCAGTAATAAAGCAAAGACAGTAGTAGCAAAAGCAGTAAACAGTGGGATTCGAGTGCGGTAGCCATAGGGATGGATGGACGGGCGTTGCATGGACAAGGCAATTCACATAGCAATCAGAACATAGGGCAATTGCAGATAAATAATATAAAGCACCCAAGTACTAGACAATCCTAGGCATGTGTTCCATATATAGTCATACATGCTCGCAATGAGAACTTGCACAACATCTTTTGTCCTGCCAGCCCGTTTGCAGCGGGGCCTCTAGGGAACTACTGGCAATTAAGGTGCTCCTTTTAATAGAGCACCGGAGCAAAGCATTAACACTCCATGAACACATGTGATCCTCACATCAAATCCTTTCCCTTCCGGTTATCCCGATTTCTGTCACTTCGGGGCCATAGGTTCCGGACAACAACGTGTGTATACAACTTGCAGATAAGACCCAAAACAATACTATCATAATGAATTAATAATAAGTTCAGATCTGAAATCATGGCACTCGAGCCCTAGTGACAAGCATTAAGCACAACAAGTCGCAACAAAATCATAAAGCACTAATAAAAGATACTAGGCACCATGCCCTAACAATCTGATGCCATTACATGAACGATCTCATCCAATCCCTACCATCCCCATAGCCTACAGCGGGGGATTACTCACTCATAGATGGGGGAAACATGGATGGTCGATGGAGAAGCGATGGTGATGATGATGGCGATGATCTCCTCCAATTCCCTGTCCCGGCAGGGTGCCAGAACGGAGTTTCTAGTGCTATTTCGTGGAATCTGGTGGTGGCGGCGGAGCGGAACTCCTTCTAGAAAAACGTCGAACCCCCCAAATTTTTTAGGTTAGAAGGCTCCTTATAGGCGAAGAGAGAGGCCGAGGGGGTGCCTGGGGGTCCCACACCACCCCTGGCGCAGCCTGGCCTGGCCCGCGCCAGCAGGTGGTGTGGCCACCCCAGGGCTCTTCTCCGTCTCGTATTCTGGCTCCTGAAGTCTTCGTGTGAAATAGGATTTTTGGCATATTTTCCGGGATTTTTCCTGATAGTTGATTTTCTGCACAAAAAGTAGGCCCCAAGGCAATTCTACTGAAAACAGCGTCAGTTCGCATTAGTTGCATCCAAATCACACAAGTATAGAGGAGAAACAATGGCAAAAGTGTTCGGGAAAGTAGATACGTTTTGGACGTATCACATGTCTATTCTTCTCACAAACCACACATGGATCCACCAGTGTCATTGCATGTGTGTTCTATTCATGAACCATAGCTAGAGTCATTGCATGTTAGTTCTTCTCACAAACCGCATAAGGATCCACCAGTGTCATTGCATATCTGTTCTTTTCGTGAACCACACACAGTGTCATTGCGTGTGTGTTCTTCTCATGAACCACACATGGATCCACCAGTGTCATTGCATGTGTGTTATTTTCATGAACCACACATGGATCCACCAGTGTCATTGCATGTGCCTTCTTTTCATGAACCACAGCTAGATTCATTGCATGTGTGTTCTTTTCATGAACCACAGCTAGAGTCATTGCATGTGTGTTCTTCTCACAAACCACACATGGATCCACCAGCGGTATTGCATGTGTGTTGTTCTCATGAACCACAGCAAGTGTCATAGCATGTCTATTCTTCTCACAAACCACATAAGGATCCACCAGTGTCATTGGATGTGTGTTATTCTCATGAACCACACATGGATCCACCAGTGTGATTGCATGTCTGTTCTTTTCATGAACCACATCTAGAGTCATTGCATGTCTGTTCTAATCACAAACCGCATATGGATCCACCAGTGTCATTGCATGTTTATTCTTTTCATGAACCACAGCCAGTGTCATTGCATGTGTGTTCTTCTCATGAACCACACATGGATCCACTAGTGTCATTGCATGACTGTTCTTTTCATGAACCACAGCTAGTCATTGCATGGCTGTTCTTTCCACAAACCACATATGGATCCACCAGTGTCATTGCATGTCTGTTCTTTTCATGAACCACAGCTAGAGTCATTGCATGTATGTTCCTTCCACAAACCACATATGGATCCACCAGTGTCATTGCATGTGTGTTCTTTTCATGAACCACAGCTAGAGTCATTGCATGTGTGTTCTTCTAACAAACCACATAAGGATACACCAGTGTCATTGCATGTCTGTTCTTTTCATGAACCACACCAAGTGTGATTGCATGTGGGTTCCTCTAAACAAACCACACTTGGATCCACCTAGTGTGATTGCATGTCTGTTCTTTTCACAAACCACACATGGATCCACCAGTGTCATTGCATGTCTGTTCTTTTCATGAACCATAGCTAGAGTTATTGCATGTCAGTTCTTCTCACAAACCACATAAGGATCCACCAGTGTTATTGCATGTCTGTTCTTTTCATGAACCATAGCTAGAGTCATTGCATGTCTGTTCTTTCCACAAACCACATATGGATCCACCAGTGTCATTGTATGTCTGTTCTTTTCATGAACCACAGCTAGAGTCATTGCATGTATGTTCCTTCCACAAACAACATATGGATCCACCAGTGTCATTACATATGTGTTATTTTCATGAACCACAGCTAAGGTCATTGCATGTGTGTTCTTCTAACAAACCACATACGGATATACCAGTGTCATTGCATGTGTGTTCTTTTCATGAACCACACCGAGTGTCATTGCATGTCTGTTCTTTCCACAAACCACACATGGATCCACCGGTGTCATTGCATGTCTGTTCCTCTAAACAAACCACACATGGATCCACCTAGTGTGATTGCATGTCTATTATTTTCACAAACCACACATGGATCCACCAGTGTCATTGCATGTGCGTTCTTTTCATGAACCATAGCTAGAGTCATTGCATGTCAGTTCTTCTCACAAAGCGCATAAGGATCCACCAGTGTCATTGCATGTCGGTTCTTTTCATGAACCACACCTAGTGTGATTGCATGTCTGTTCTTCTCACAAACCACACATGGATCCACCAGTGTCATTGCATGTGTTTTCTTTTCATGAACCACAGCTAGAGTCATTGCACGTGTGTTCTTCTCACAAACCACACATGGATCCACCAGTGTCATTGCATGTCTGTTCTTTCCATGAACCATAGCTGGAGTCATTGCATGTCTGTTCCTTCCACAAACCACATAAGGATCCACCAGTGTCATTGCATGTGTGTTATTTCCATGAACCATAGCTAGAGTCATTGCATGTGTGTTGTTCTCACAAACCACATAAGGATACACCAGTGTCATTGCATGTGTGTTCTTTTCATGAACCACACCCAGTGTCATTGCATGTCTGTTCTTTCCACAAACCACACATGGATCCACCTAGTGTGATTGCATGGCTGTTCTTTTCACAAACCACACCCAGTGTGATTGCATGTCTGTTCTTTTCAAAAACCACACATGGATCCACTAGTGTCATTGGATGTGTGTTCTTTTCACAAACCACACATGGATCCACCTAGTGTGATTGCATGTATGTTCTTTTCACAAACCACACATGGATCCACCAGTGTCATTGCATGTGTCTTCTTTTCATGAACCATAGCTAGAGTCATTGCATGTCAGTTCTTCTCACAAAACGCATAAGGATCCACCAGTGTCATTGCATGTCTGTTCTTTTCATTAACCACACCCAGTGTCATTGCATGTGTGTTCTTCTCATGAACCACACATGGATCCACCAGTGTCATTGCATGTGTGTTCTTTTCATGAACCACACATGGATCCACCAGTGTCATTGCATGTGTGTTCTTTTCATGAACCACAGCTAGATTCATGCATTCATGAACCACACATGGATCCCCCAGTGTCATTGCATGTGTGTTCTTTTCATGAACCACAGCTAGAGTCATTGCATGTATGTTCTTTTCACAAACCACACATGGATCCACCAGTGGTATTGAATGTGTGTTCTTCTCAAGAACCACAGCCAGTGTCATTGCATGTCTGTTCTTCTCACAAACCACATAAGGATCCACCAGTGGCATTGTATGTGTGTTCTTCTCATGAACCACACAAGGATCCACCAGTGTCATTGCATGTCTGTTCTTTTCATGAACCACATCTAGAGTCATTGCATGTATGTTCTTCTCACAAACCACATATGGATCCACTAGTGTCATTGCATGTCCGTTCTTTTCATGAACCACAGCCAGTGTCATTGCATGTGTGTTCTTCTCATGAACCACACATGGATCCACTAGTGTGATTGCATGTCTGTTCTTTTCATGAACCACAGCTAGTCATTGCATGTCTGTTCTTTCCACAAACCACATATGGATCCACTAGTGTCATTGCATGTCTGTTTTTCATGAACCACAGCTAGAGTCATTGCATGTCTGTTCCTTCCACAAACCACATATGGATCCACCAGTGTCATTGCATGTGTGTTATTTTCATGAACCACAGCTAGACTCATTGCATGTGTGTTCTTCTCACAAACCACATAAGGATACACAGTGTCATTGCATGTCTGTTCTTTTCATGAACCACACCTAGTGTCATTGCATGTCTGTTCCTCTAAAAAAACCACACATGGATCCACCTAGTGTGATTACATGTGTGTTCTTTTCACAAACCACACATGGATCCACCAGTGTCATTGCATGTGTGTTCTTTTCATGAACCATAGCTAGAGTCATTGCATGTCAGTTCTTCTCACAAACCGCATAAGGATCCACCAGTGTCATTGCATGTCGGTTCTTTTCATGAACCACACCTAGTGTGATTGCATGTCTGTTCTTCTCACAAACCACACATGGATCCACCAGTGTCATTGCATGTCTGTTCTTTTCATGAACTACAGCTAGAGTCATTGCATGTCCGTTCCTTCCACAAAACACATAAGGATCCACCAGTGTCATTGCATGTGTGTTCTTTTCATGAATCATAGCTAGAGTCATTGCATGTGTGTTCTTCTCACAAACCACATAAGGATACACTAGTGTCATTGCATGTGTGTTCTTTTCATGAACCACACCCAGTGTCATTGCATGTCTGTTCTTTCCAGAAACCACACATGGATCCACCTAGTGTGATTGCATGGTTGTTCTTTTCACAAACCACACCCAGTGTGATTGCATGTCTGTTCTTTTCACAAACCACACATGGATCCACCAGTGTCATTGGATGTGTGTTCTTTTCACAAACCACACATGGATCCACCTAGTGTGATTGCATATATGTTCTTTTCACAAACCACACATGGATCCACCAGTGTCATTGCATGTGTCTTCTTTTCATGAACCATAGCTAGAGTCATTGCATCTCAATTCTTCTCACAAACCGCATAAGGATCCACCAGTGTCATTGCATGTCTGTTCTTTTCAAGAACCACACCCAGTGTCATTGCATGTGTGTTCTTCTCATGAACCACACATGGATCCACCAGTGTCATTGCATGTGTGTTCTTTTCATGAACCACACATGGATCCACCAGTGTCATTGCATGTGTGTTCTTTTCATGAACCACAGCTAGATTCCTTGCACATGTGTTCTTTTCATGAACCACAGCTAGAGTCATTGCATGTATTTTCTTCTCACAAACCACACATGGATCCACCAGTGGTATTGCATGTGTGTTCTTTTCATGAACCACGACCAGTGTCATTGCATGTCTGTTCTTCTCAGAAACCACATAAGGATCCACCAGTGTCATTGGATGTGTGTTCTTCTCATGAACCACACATGGATCCACCAGTGTCATTGCACGTCTGTTCTTTTCATGAACCACATCTAGAGTCATTGCATGTATGTTCTTCTCACAAACCACATATGGATCCACCAATGTCTTTGCATGTCTATTCTTTTCATGAACCACAGCCAGCGTCATTGCATGTGTGTTCTTCTCATGAACCACACATGTATCCACTAGTGTCATTGCATGTCTGTTCTTTTCATGAACCACAGCTAGTCATTCCATGTCTATTCTTTCCACAAACCACATATGGATCCACCAGTGTCATTGCATGTCTGTTCTTTTCATGAACCACAACTAGAGTCATTGCATGTCTGTTCCTTCCACAAACCACATATGGATCCACCAGTGTCATTGCATGTGTGTTCTTTTCATGAACCACAGCTAGAGTCATTGCACGTGTGTTCTTCTCACAAACCACATAAGGATACACCAGTGTCATTGCATGTCTGTTCTTTTCGTGAACTACACCTAGTGTCATTGCATGTCTGTTCTGCTAAACAAACCACACATGGATCCACCTAGTGTGATTGCATGTCTGTTCTTTTCACAAACCACACATGGATCCACCAGTGTCATTGCATGTTTGTTCTTTTCATGAACCATAGCTAGAGTCATTGCATGTCAGTTCTTCTCACAAACCACATAAGGATCCACCAGTGTCATTGCATGTCTGTTCTTTTCATGAACCACACCCAGTGGCATTGCATGTCTGTTCTTTTCACAAACCACCTATGAATCCACCAGTGTCTTTGCATGTCTGTTTTTTTATGAACCACAGCTAGAGTCATTGCATGTCTGTTCCTTCCACAAACCACATATGGATCCACCTGTGTCATTGCATGTGTGTTCTTTTCATGAACCACAGCTAGAGTCATTGCATGTGTGTTCTTCTCACAAACCACGTAAGGATACACCAGTGTCATTGCATGTGTGATCTTTTCATGAACCACACCTAGTGTCATTACATGTGTGTTCTTTCCACAAACCACACATGGATCCACCAGTGTCGTTTTGGCAAGAGACCAGTTCTGCATGTTGCACAAAACACACATGAACCTAGTCAAAATTTTATTTGGACAAAAAATGTGTAGTTTCCATTTTTATTTCGATTTAAACCAATAGGGTAATTTCTGGAATTAACAGATCTACTAAAAGAAAAAGGGCAGAGGGTGCGGTGGGCCGGCTTCTCTCCGCGTGGGAGGAGACGGTTTCGAACTAACGCGCGGGGCCCGTTTGCCAGCGAGGGCGGAGGGAAGAAGAGGTATCGGCTCCCCTAGTCCGTAGGATTAAAAGGGGATCGAACGGTCGATGACCATCGTCCTTCTCCCGGCGGTGGTGGTGGGGCAGAAACCCTAGGGGGCTCGGGCAGCGCGCGGGGAGTTTACCTGGGGCCGTCTCTGGCGACGGGGAAGGGCGGAGGCGACGTCGTGGTCCGCGACGAGCCCGGGGATGGTCGGCACGATCCCTATTGGGGATGGGGTCCTGCTCCCACGACGACAACCGAAGGGAGCTTCGTCGGAGCTCGCCGGCGAGGCCAATAGAGGTGGACCTAGACAGAAATGAGGGTATGGTCAGAAAGAGGAGGGGAGGGGATCACCACAGAGGGACATGCAGCAGGGGAGGAGGCGAGGAGAGAGAGAGCTTAGCTCGATTTTTGGGGGAGTCCGAGGTTCCTCTTTCTTCTTGCGAGCAGAGCAGAGCAGGGGAGAGGAAGAGGGTGCTCTGGGAGGGGAGTGGAGGGTGATTGGGGGCAAATGCTCTAGAGAGGGGAGAGCTAGGGTGGCCTAGGGTATTTAACCCGAGAGGAGAGGTCCATGATGGACATGGCCTATGGAGCAAGGGTGAGGGGGTGAAACCAGGGCTGGTATTGTTGTGGGCTAAGGGAAGGTGGTTTTCTGGTCGACCTGCAGGGCAGAGGGAGCAGTGTGCAGTAGCTGCAAGGGTAGTAGGGAGGTTTGCAAGGCAAGACACCCACATGGGGATAAGCTCTAGTGTCCAAGCACTAGAGGACAAGCTGCTATAGTGATTTGCTGCAGTGATCACGACCAGAGGAGATGGTGGTTGCTATGGTCAGTGGTGGTGAGCCTTGGTGGTGGTTGATCCTTGGTTTGGCTTGATAATTCCTTAGTTTGCCCCATTTGATCAAATGGATGGTCATGAAAGAAGTCTAGAAATTTGACCTATTCAAGATGAGGCAAAGATGTTGGTAGATGGGTGTGTACAAGATATAACTCCAGGAATTAATTGAGATTTATTGGATGAATTTTGTTCCACTTTAGATCATTTATTCAAAAAGTGCAGAAGTAGTTTCGAGAGGATCATTTGATAATTTTACATTGGAAAAGGTTGGTTTTTGGTTGTAGATGGTCCCAAATGTGAATACACACTTAGGGGAATTTCCCAAGATTTATTGAGGCTTAAAAGTATTTAAAACATTTATTTTGTTGTTTCTGCCATTTAGGAAAAAGGGCAAAAATAATTATTAAAGTTCTTCAAAAATAATTATTTTTGAAGTCCGATGATAGGGTAAGATATATAGGACTCAAAAGTGCTTAGATTTGGGGAAGTGTTTTGGCAAAAACCAAACCTTCCTTTGGGAAAGGAGTTTTGGAGATATTGACTATTAAAGGGATTAATTAGATTTGGAGCCATAATAATTATGGAGAATTATTGATGATCAAGGTAGATGATGTAGACAAGGTGTAGCAAGCATTTGCAACCTTGGTATTGGAGAATCCAAGTTGATTTTGGTGGAATACCCTAGATTAAGGATCTAGGGTGATGTTAATTTCATACCATCAAAACATGGTTGTATCTTGGAGTTCAGATCCCCCCTTGGGGCATGGGGTAGATGGATGGATAGACCAAGTGAGGTGGATTGCAATGGTACGGTGTAGGGGTTTGAGCTTCATCCTGCTTGAGCTCACCAAGAAAAGCTTTCAAACTTTGAATAAAATAAGACTGCCAAAGTAGATTATCAACTAGCCCTCAAAACCTTGTGGGTTTAAGAAGCACAAAGATCCACTTGGAACAAGTGAAGTAGATATTGATAGACCTATATTAGTAGAACACCACCATGCAAAGAGTTGGTCCATAGAAGGTTGGATGATGGTGTGAGATTCTATCAAAGTCGGTATGATGACTAGATTTGTAGGAAAAGTTATTTTTTTACCTGCAAAACCATCAAGAATAAGTGGGGTGGAGGATGATCTAACCAAGGGCAAGAGTGGGCCTTCGTAGTACTTAGGATGGTTAACAATATGGTTCAAGTTCATTACCAAAAATGCACAAGGGTTGAGAAAGGGAGACATTCAAAAACATGATGTTGAAACAGATTCCAGACTTGGCCAAATTTGGCAGATTTAGGGATTTTGACTAGAGTATGAGAGGGGATGTTTTGATGGGGTGCAAGGTACCCAAGCATCATCAAGTGGATGATGTTGAAGTGTAGATTTAGTAGGAAGGATCCTTTCTTGATTTTGTTCTTCATTGACGTGGAAACTTCTAGAAGGGATCACTTCAGAAGGGATCTGGTTAGGGTTTTAGAGGATCACCTAGTAGTTAGAGATCAGATCCAGGTTGGTACTCTGGCTTAGGGTGTGATGATTTGGAAGCATCTTGATCCTACTTATGAGCTCCTAGAGTATCTCATAATACTTCTAAGCAATCAGGTCAATCAGCAAATCAAGGCAACTCATCTTACAAACAAATCAACTACTACTAGAGTTACCATCAAGCCTAGCCTGAGGTAAGGTTGATGCATTTTGAAGAGGTTGGATTTTGAATGGGATGAGAGTCCTTAGTATCTCTACCAAGAGTAGAATTCAAAATCTTACTAAAATGTTTTGGAGGTCTTTGAGGTGAGAGTAGTTGAAGGTTCTGTCTTGAAAACAATAAGGAGATTATGTTATATATCTCTCCATAGTTTTGTCAATGGATACTACTAAAATAGTTTTGGTTACCTAAGCATCTTGGCTCAGGTTTTGAGATGCCAGAACATTTGAGAATATGTAACATGAGCCAGGATAGTTTTGTTAAATAGATTTTGTCAACTGATGGTGAGGTAAGGAGTATATCATCTAATACACATTCATATGCATAAGCATATCCAAAAAACAAGCAAGCACTGCACCAATGAACAAGAAAAAGTTTTTGTGCCCCCTGATTTTTGCATTCAGGACAACTAATCAGGGTTGCTGAAATTGGGATGTTACACACCTTTCCCCCTTAAAAGAATCTCGTCCCGAGATTCGGGAGAGTAGGGTTAGGGGATTTTGAGTCAAGGGTTAGCGCTACTGGGTTCAAGCGTGCTATCTTACGAACTCCGTCTTTGAAGGTGGCTACTCTGTTGATGAAGTTGAGCAGAGCCCAGCCTTGGTTACGAGGAATGACCTTCGTTTCCTTCTGGACTCTATATCTCGAGGGCTTAGACTGGGCAGACTATCTCGATGCTGAACTTCACGGAGTACTCGTCGGAGGATAGAATCTACAGCTGGGGGTATCTCGCTTTAAGGGTCCACAGTTCTTCCTTAGAGTCATAGCGTGTCCTCTGAACGACGTTGGGGTCGATACTCTTGAGTTTTCTTCTGGCGAAGAGTTACTCTATTTTTGTGGTAAAGACGCAGTCTTTCCCCCTTAGGATTTGACTAGGTTGGTTTGGAGATAACGCATTCCTTCCTTATTGACTTCATTGGTGGCGGTTCTGAAAATTGTCATCCATCCTTCTCCTGGAGTCGAGGTCTTCCGAAGGCGTCCATGGAGCTATGGCCTACGGGGCTTATATACTACTATTATTCATACTTAGCCTGGTGGACTCATTGGAGTCTCACATCCTCTAAGCATTAAGGACCTAGGGTTTAGCGGTTCGGCGGTCCTTCGGGTGGGTCTTCAGCTGAAGTAGCAGAGGGACTTTGTAGAATCTTCAGTTAGGTTCACATCGGATAACTCACGGGTTGTTGCTTGGCAGGAAAACTTCGGAGCCGGAGATATTTTCTGAAGTATCTTTTGGTAGACAGTTTTCTGAAGATTGAGTGGAAAGACGCAGTCTGTCCACCTTAGAGCTTCACTAAGGTGCTTTAGGAGTGGTGCAGATCTTCTGTCTGGGAGTGCTAACCTGATGTTAGCGGAAGGCTGTATCTTCCTAGAGTCTTGAGTTGGGGTCTTCGAGTGACGCCTTATTTTATCAACCTTGGCGGGGGTGGTTTCCTAACGCAGCCTTTAAGGGGTTAGCTCAAGGTAAATTAGAGGTTTACGACTCTTCTTGCTAGTAGCTAGTCAGGGTTGAATCAGTCAGCATCGGGTAAGCGGTCTTCATTGGCATTTCTTGCGTTGCTTCTACTTGATGGTGGAGTGGACTTGTTGTCTTCGCGCTTCCTAATCACCTGACTTCAGGGGTGGTTCTGACCTTCTAGGGAGAATCATTTTGTTGGTTTGGGTAGGGTTGACTAGATTAGTTAGTCTCCTGAGGCAGTCAGAAGCTCTAGTGCACTAAAGGTTAGTGTGGTTAGGTCTTCACTTTTTGTCTTGGTTGACTTGTCGAGGGGTTTATCGTGGATATTGAGGATCCTTTGGTGGTTGACTTCCGGCTTCAACGGGATTCTTGCTGTAGTGTGGTGCTATTGACGAGTCTTGTGAGGTGAGTTTGACGAGGTATGCCGCCCTGCCGAGGTGAAATCTTCGAGTTGATTCTGACTTGACGATGTCGAACTCCTGGTTCTTGCGATGCTTTTCCTCTCATATACTCTCGAGGTTAGTCTGGGTCTTATTACCGATAGCTAACACAGGGGTTTCCTGAGTTACTAGGTGGGTTATCGTTCCTCGAGTCACATTTTTAAAGAGGTCAAAGCAACCAGAACATACAAACAAGGCGAACAAAACAAGGGGATCTCAATGTCCTCGGCAAACAACACACATCAAGCAACACATGATGCACTTAGGCAAGCAAACACGGTCAACGCTAGGGACCAAGGAGTTAACTACTCGCGATGTAGGGGAATCCTACTGGACTATTGACCCTTGATATCGTCTTTCTTCAGGTTGGATTCACTATCCTGCAGATGAAGCCTTCGTCGTATCTTGGACGCTTCTTGATGGTCCAATACTTGATGTCTTCTGATTATGAGGATTCCGCTGGGAGGGCGATATTGTAGTCTCCTTGTGTTTGCTAGAAGTTACTTGTCTTCATCTTGTCCTCATTGTCTTCACCGGGTTCTAGATCCTAGTTAATTAAAATCCGTAGGTTTGAAGTTTGGACGAGGGATAGAGGAAACCATTTTTGAAAGCATTTACTTGGAGTAAGAGAAGAAGTAGAACTTTTTGAAACTCATTGGGAAACTAGTTTTCGAAAGCCGAGGTTCTCAAAATAAGGTTCCTGTCTAGCGACCATGCTAACTAAGGTTCTCCTACAGTCAGGATGGCTCTAATACCAAGTCTACGGGGCCCCCGGATTAATCCTCCGAGAATCCCTATTATGCATACAACCACGATCCCATGATCAGTTAGTCGTGGCACATAACCGACAAGTATCATTACAACATCCGAATCATACCGAATTACAAAACTTACATAGGTGCCATTATGGCTACATCAATGATCATCAGTGGAACTTCATCAAGCGTAGAGCCTGATCCATGCCTTAACCTACAGGCAACTGACTGGGAGAACGGCCTAGCTCGCATAGTTGTCAGCTTCATCCTCTTCTTGAGATCTGACCAAGTTAATAGCCAGGGACAATGCCAGTGAGTATGTTGAATGTACGCGCAAACCACCTTACGAGAAATAAATAATAGCAAGAGGATATGCATTATGGCTGTGGTCGTAGGAGGGCTCCAAGAAAGGTTCTTTTCTAAATTAGTTTCTCTTGTAGATATAGCATCTACATATCTTTGTTGAAAACTTTTTGTAAACTATTTTGGAAACCATTTTGAAAAGTTTTGGAAAACACTAGGACTGGATCACCCATTTGTTCCTTTCTTCCGGTCGTCCCACGACCAAACTCCTTTCATTCCGTTCTGACCATCCCATGGTCAGAATAGGTATCCTTTCCGACCATCCCATGGTCAAAACATTTCAAAGCCATTGCTTTTTCGAAATCCTTTTTGAAAACAAAACCAGCACCGCTCTACAGCAACCTTCCCAACCGTCCATGACTACGGACGCGGCTATTCGAATAGATTTACACTCTGGAGAGGTTGTACACTTTACCCACACCATCCGGGTACACTACCCTGATCTTCACCGATCGTGGGTCGAGTAACCGATCAAGACTCTCCGGATGCCCACTCCAATATAAGTGCCTACCCTATGAGTGTTGTTCCCCCTCAAAACTGGGACGTCGGGTACCTAGGACCAACCAGAGCGCATTTGCACTTCCCAAGTGTTGCACTTTCAATGAGGGGCTCATAGTAACGCGTGGAGGTCTGTAAACCCTTCGTTCCTTTTCCAGGTCGATGTCCCACATGGACCCTTATGTGAGAAGGCCCACCCTCCAGGGATTTTTATCCCTTGTAGTTGTTGCGAGGCAGCTTATACCAGAATAGACAAACATCAAATCCAGCCCTGTCCCATACCAGAGTAATGTGGTTGCACGGGTTAATTGTTCTAGCAAAACTGCAAAGAACTGGGTGCGTTTTTGTAAACCTTTTTCCTCCATCTTTCCTTTAGCATTTTGTAAAACAAAACCTTCTTATTTTTCAACATCTCTTGGGAGGTCCCACCTCACCAAGGTTTTATCATAAAACATTTGGTAAAACTTTTTCCGGGGTCTTCCCATCCTCTAGCTTTGCTTCGGCTAAATCGGGGTCTCTAAAGGGGTATGGTGGATATGCACCATCTACTCTACTAGGGACAATTAGGTATCACAAAGGGGGTTGTACTTAATAGTACAGAAGTGTAATAGTTTGGAGGAGCCAAACCACTACCATATATATATACATCAACATAAAGTAAAAAGGTGCAGTTTTTACTAAACAGTAGTTAAAACATGCATAAGTAAAACAATAGGACAAGGCTTATGAGCAAGAAGGTGGCTTGCCTGAGATCAGCAATATGGCATAATTGTCCCCTGGACATCTCTTTTTAGAAAACCATAAGAATACCAATAATAATGAGACCTCTTCTTCTTGGCGTCAATACAAGCGCAACTATCGTCGTCACCGAGTATACATGCAAACAAGCAAGTCCATAATCAAACAAGGCATTCAAGCATCAAAACCATATAGCAAGAAAATGACAATACAAGCTTATAAATCAGTAGGTCTTAGGAAGAAGGGATTTGATAAGATTGGTCTTGTCTTGGGAATATGGAAGAAAATCCCCTTAGGATTTATAACCGAGGAACTACCTAAGAGGGGGTTTTGGACTAAGGACATTTTCTGTATGACACCATTGTGTAAAAAAGGTACTGACATATAGGAGTTGATAGAATGAAACCAACAAAAGTGGTTTCACTATTTTATCACCTACCAAAGATTTATAGTGATTTTTATAGTGAAAAAGACCCTAGTTTTAGGAGATAAATCACCAAAAAAGTTCTGGAGCTCCAAAAATTATTTCCTTGGGTGGTTAGGTAGGTCTTGATGTACTTGTTCAATGAGATTTATAATCACTCCAAAATAATTACCAGAATGCCCTCAGGAAATTCACAAAGGCAGTTCTATAGACAAATTGTCTTTTTCACCAGATTAAATCAACATCAGCTTTTTATTTGATTCCAAGGGAACATGGTGGGAATTTAGAATACCTTTCAGTAGAAATTGGAATCAACCTTTTTGGAGTTATAGAGCTACTAGGGTGATTTATCTAGTGATAGCACTATGGACATAAATGTTTAATTCATTATAATTGAACCAGAGCTCAATAAAATTTGAGTTGTTGGGGTTTGATAGATGTTGATATGGAGTTTTACTAGGAGTTGGAAATGGGCCAATATCACTGTTGGTTTGACCCAGAGAAATTACCTAAGGCAGATAATAATAGTTTTTGTTATTTTTACTATAGACAAACTACTCTTCACCTTCCAGGAGAATTTTGATTCATCCCAAATGGGCATGTAAAACTCCCTGAGGAAATTATTTAGTGCAAAAGACACACTTTAGTAGTTGCCAATAAATAATAAAAAATATTTTTGGCAAGAGACCAGTTCTGCATGTTGCACAAAACACACATGAACCTATTCAAAATTTTATTTGGACAAAAATGTGTAGTTTCCATTTTTATTTCGATTTAAACCAATAGGGTAATTTCTAGAATTAATAGATCTGCTAAAAGAAAAAGGGCAGCGGAGGTGCGGAGATAAGCGCGGGCCACCAGCCAAGCCCACCCAGGCTTCTCTCCGCTGGAGGAGGCGGTTTGAATCGACGGCGGGGCCTGTTTGCCAGCGAGGGCGGAGGGACGAAGAGGTATCGGCTCCCTTGGGCCTCAGGATTAAAAGGGGATCGAACGGTCGACGACCGTCGTCCTTCTCCCGGCGGCGGTGGCGGGGCAGAAACCCTAGGGGGCTCGGGCGGCACGCGGGGAGTTTACCTGGGGCCGTCTCCGGCGACGGGGAAGGGCAGAGGCGACGTGGTGGTCCGCGACGAGCCCGGGGATGGTCGGCACGGTCCCTGTTGGGGACGGGGTCCTGCTCTCGCGACGGCGACCAAAAGGAGCTTCGTGGGAGCTCGTCGGTGAGGCTAGTAGAGGTGGCCCTAGACAGAAATGAGGGTACGGTCAGAAAGAGGAGGAGGAGGGGATCACCACAGAGGGACATGCAGCAGGGGAGGAGGCGAGGAGAGAGAGCTTAGCTCGATTTTTGGGGGAGGCCGAGGTTCCTCTTTCTTCTTCTTTCAAGAAGAGCAGAGGAAGGGAGAGGAAGAGGGTGCTCTAGGAAGGGGAGTGGAGGGTGATTGGGGGCAAATGCGCTAGAGAGGGGAGAGCTGGGGTGGCCTAGGGTATTTAACTCGAGAGGAGAGGTCCATGATGGACATGGCCTATGGAGCAAGGGTGAGGGGGTGAAACCAGAGCTGGTATTGCTATGGGCTAAGGGAAGGTGGTTTTCTGGTCGAGCTGCAGGGCAGAGGGAGCAGTGTGCAGCAGCTGCAAGGGGAGTAGGGAGGTTTGCAAGCCAAGACACCCACATGGGAATAAGCTCTAGTGTCCAAGCACTAGAGGACAAGATGCTACAATGATTTGCTACGGTGATCACGACCAGAGGAGATGGTGGTTGCTGTGGTCAGTGGTGGTGAGCCTTGGTGGTGGTTGATCCTTGGTTTGGCTTGATAATTCCTTAGTTTTCCCCATTTGATCAAATAGATGGTCATGAAAGAAGTCTAGAAATTTAACCTATTCAAGATGAGGCAAAGATGTTGGTAGATGGATGTGGACAATATATAACTCCAGGAATTAATTGAGATTTATTGGATGAATTTTGGTCCACTTTAGATCATTTATTCAAAAAGTGCAGAAGTAGTTTCTAGAGGATCATTTGATAATTTTACATTGGACAAGGTTGGTTTTTGGTTGGAGATGGTCCCAAATGTGAATACACACTTAGGGGAATTTTTGGTTGGAGATGGTCCCAAGGATGGTTTTATTGAGGCTTAAAAGTATTTAAAACATTTATTTTGTTGTTTCTGCCATTTAGGAAAAAGGGAAAAGGAATTATTAAAGTTCTTCAAAAATAATTATTTTTGAAGTTGGATGATAGGGTAAGATATATAGGACTCAAAAGTGCTTAGAGTTGGGGAAGTGTTTTGGCAAAAACCAAACCTTCCTTTGGGAAAGGAGTTTTGGAGATATTGACTATTAAAGGAATTAATTAGATTTGGAGCCATAATAATTATGGAGAATTATTGATAAATCTTGATGATCAAGTTAGATGATGTATACAAGGTTTAGCAAGCATTTGCAACCTTGGGATTGGATAATCCAAGTTGATTTTGGTGGAATGCCCTAGATTAAGGATCTAGGGTGATGTTAATTTCATACCATCAAAACATGGTTGTATCTTGGAGTTCAGATCCCCCCTTAGGGAATGGGGTAGATGGATGGATAGACCAAGTGAGGTGGATTGCAATGGTGTAGGGGTTTGAGTTTGATCCTGCTTGAGCTCACCAAGACAAGCTTTCAAACTTTGAATAAAATAAGCCTGCCAAAGCAGATTATCAACTAGCCCTCAAAACCTTGTGGGTTTAAGAAGCACAAAGATCCAATTGGAACAAGTGAAGTAGATATTGATAGACCTATATGAGTCGAACACCACCATGCAAAGAGTTGGTCCATAGAAGGTTGATGATGGTGTGAGCTTCTATCAAAGTAGGTATGTTGACTAGATTTGCAGGAAAAGTTATTTTCTTGCCTGCAAAACCATCAAGAACAAGTGGGGTGGAGGATGATCTAACCAAGGGAAAGAGTGGGCCTTGGTAGTACTTAGGATGGTTAACAAGATGGTTCAAGTGCATTACCAAAAATGCACAAGGGTTGAGAAAGGGAGACATTCAAAAAAGGTGATGTTGAAACAGATTCCAGACTTAGCCAAATTTGGCAGATTTAGGGATTTTGACTAGAGTATGAGAGGGGATGTTTTTGATGGGGTGCAAGGTACCCAAGCATCATCAAGTGGATGATGTTGAAGTGTAGATTTAGTAGGAAGGATCCTTTCTTGATTTTGGTCTTCATTGACGTGGAAACTTCTAGAAGGGATCACTTCAGAAGGGATTTGGTTAGGGTTTTAGAGGATCACCTAGTAGTTAGAGATCAGATCCAGGTTGGTACTCTGGCTTAGGGTGTGATGATTTGGAAGCATCTTGATCCTAGTGATGAGCTCCTAGAGTAGCTCATACTACTTCTAAGCAATTAGGTCAATCAGCAGATCAAGCAACTCATCTTACAAACAAATCAACTACTACTAGAGTTACCATCAAGCCTAGCCTGAGGTAAGGTTGATGCATTTTGAAGAGGTTGGATTTTGAATGGGATGAGAGTCCTTGGTGTCTCTACCAAGAGTAGAATTCAAAAGCTTACTAAAATGTTTTGGAGGTCCTTGAGGTGAGAGTAGTTGAAGGTTCTGTCTTGAAAACAATAAGGAGATTATGTTATATATCTCTCCATAGTATTGTCAATGGAGGTTACTAAAATAGTTTTGGTTACCTAAGCATCTTGGCTCAGGTTTTGAGATGCCAGAACATTTGAGAATATGTAAGATGAGCCAGGATAGTTTTGTTAAATAGCTTTTGTCAACTGATGGTGAGGTAAGGAGTATATCATCTAATACACATTCATATGCATAAGCATATCCAAACAACAAGCAAGCACTGCACCAATGAAAAATAAAAAGTTTTTGTTCCCCCTGATTTTTGCATTCAGGACAACTAATCAGGGTTGCTGAAATTGGGATGTTACACACGTACTCTGCATCGCTAGGACAATGGGCACTAGAATCATGTCCAGCATCATCTTTCCACTCGTTTTTAATTTCTTTGGGCAGCAAAATGACTGACCCGGCAGTCAAGTTTCTAACCTTGTGGTGCTTCCTATCAAAGAAACAGGATTATTGCATAACTGCCCAATATCTACAGAGTAAATGAAACAAAAATTACAATTCAGCACAAACATGCGAACCCTATGAGACTTTTGCTTACCAGGAGCTAATTGGGTTCGAGCGACCACCCTTTCCGAGAATAGAAGGGTGAGTCCTAGTTGCAGTAGCTTCCACATCTAATACATCACAATTCAGCTCAAACATGCAATCCGAAGCATGCCTTTTCATCAACCCAATTAGCTGACTGTCACACATTAGAGGAACCATGATGCCACGTTCATCCATGAAGCTGAACTTTGCAGTCTGCTTCGGCCATAATTCATCATGATTACGCAGAGCAGCAACCATACCAGATATAGTGCAGATCTGCGCAGGCGCTTCTTCCATCGTGATACAATGGTGTCCATACCACTTGCTCTTAGAGTCGTACCTGAAGAGGACTACTGTAACCAGGTAAGGGTGGTCCACAGAGATCCCAGTTGATAGAAAACTATGAACAAAATATGTTTGTCAGCGTTGGGATAACAAACAATTTTAGGTTCAGTAGCCAGCTAGCAGTTATAATTAGTGCGAATAGCAAAGAGAAGGGTAGCTCACCCGCTTGTAGCCAGAACTTCTTCTTCCTTGGTAGTAGGATTTGCCATCCTCCGAGAGGCTCGGCTCATCGGCGGTGGAGGCAGGCTAGAGCCTCGCAACAGCGGCTACAACATGCGCCATTGGAGCTCGGGATCAGCGATTGGGCGCAACAACTTGGCGCCGGAAGTCAAATGTCCGAAGGAATCGTCCTGCCTGGAGGGTGGATTCCGACGCCACCGGTGCTAGGAGAAAGGTGGGAATGGATTTGTGAAATTGGTCAACGCATCCAATCCACTTAGTTACTCGATTTTCCTAAGAGGTTGCCGTGTTGGCGCTCACGTCACGGACAGATGACCGACATGAGGGTCCCGACCGTCTACTTCATGGGGCAGTTTAACGGAATGTTTGAATTTGGCAGGGATGAGATGAGTTTGCCTCGAAATGGCCCCTCTCAGTAGTTGGCGGCCCAACATTTCGAAACGCGGCAATTTCAGGCAACTTAGGTAGCACGGTGCACTGGCCTACGAACTTTGGTACCACAGACGAACAGGCCCAGAGTCGCCGCATCGTAGGCGGTTGATGTTCATCTCCTTGGCGGCCCGCATGCTGTGAAGGAGGGCCTTGTACTCCGCCATGTTGTTGGTGCAGGGCTTGAAGTGGAGGTGGAGCACGTAGCGAAGTTTGTCTCCCTTAGGGGAGGTCAGTATGACCCCGCCCCCTACGCGGAGGTATGGTAGCTTCTCCGGCTTCTGTGCTTCTTCCCAGTCTACGAGGAAATCAGCCAGGGCTTGCGACTTGATCGTTTTTCGGGGCTCGTCTTTGATGTTGTGGACGCCGATTTTGACGTCCCACTTGGCGACTCGCCCAGTCGCCTCGTGATTGCGTATTATGTCTTGCAGTGGTGCGGAGGAGACGACCATGATTGGGTGCTCCTGGAAGTAATGTGGGAGTCGCCGTTGAGCTCGGAATACCGCGTATACTAGTTTCTAGTACTGCGGGTAGCGCTGTCTTGAGTCCGTCAGGACTTCGCTGATGTAGTAGACGGGGCGCTGTATGGGGCGCTCCTTGCCCTCCTCTTGTCGTTCGACGACCATCACGGTGCTGACGACTCGAGTGGAGGCCACCACATAGACGAGCATTGGCTCTTTGTCGACAGGGGCGGCAAGGACTGGGGCCGTGAGTAGCACTTCTTTGAGCGCTTTGAGTGCGTCGTCCACCTCCGCGTCCCATTGGAACGTGGGGTTCTGGCGCATCAGGCGGTAGAGGGGCATTGCCTTCTCGCCGAGCTGGGGGATGAAGCGACTGAGAGCCGCGACTCGCCCAACCAACTTCTGGACGTCGAGCAGGCACTTAGGTTTCCCGAGTCGCACAATGGTGTCGATCTTGGTGGGGTTGGCCTCGATGCCTCGTTTGGAGATCACGTATCCTAGGATCTATCCGGTGGGGACGCCAAAGGTGCATTTTCCTGGGTTTAGCTTGATGTTGTCACTCCGCAGGTTTGCGAAGGTTTCAGCCAGGTCGGCGAGCAGGTCGTCTTGGCGGGTGGATTTTACCACCACGTCGTCGATGTAGACGTGAATGTTGCGGCCAATTTGGCTCGCAGGGCACTCCTGCATGCACCTTTGGTATGTGGCGTTGGTGTTCTTGAGGCCAAACATCATTGCGCTGGCGTGATGAACACCATCTTCTCCTCATCCTCGACCGCCATTTTGATCAGGTTGTAACCAGATTACACGTCGAGGAAGCACAGCGACTCCGATCCCGCGGTCGAGTCGATGGTCTGGTCAATGCGCGGTAGGACGAACTCCTCCTTCGGGCAGGCGCTGTTGAGGTTGGTGTAGTCGATACACATTCTCCACATGTTGTTCTTTTTAGGACCAGGACTGGGTTTGCCAGCCACTTGGAGTATTTTATTGGCCGAATGAAGCCTGTGGCTAACCGGCGTTGTACTTCTTAGGCGATTGCTCGATGGCGCTCTTCATTGAAGGGTCGTAGCGACTGCTTTACTGGTCGCACTTTGGGGTCGGCGTTGAGTTTGTGCTCAGCGAGTTCCCTCGGGACACCTGGCATGTCAGATGGTTTCCATGCGAAGATGTCGCGGTTCTCATGGAGGAACCCGATGAGCGCGCTTTCCTATGCGGGCTCATGTGCTCCCCAATGGTGACCGTCTCGCTGGAGTCGCCTAGGACGAGCACGACGGTGCGGGTGTGCGTGGTCGCCTCGAATGTGGAGTTTGCGGCGGTTGGCTTCTTCAGGATAGTGGGGTCGTCCTTGTTGATGTTGCCCGTGTATTTTGCGAGCTCCTCCATGTGGTCAGTCTCCGTGGCGATGACAGCGTCAGCGAGCTCAGCACCTTTGTCCTTGCATTCCACGGCCATATCGGGGTCGCCGTGGACGGTGATGATGCCGCTTGGCCCTAGAAGCTTCATCATGTTGTAAGCGTAGTGGGGAGTCGCCATTAATTTGGTGAACATTTGCGTCCTAGGACGAAGTGGTAGGGGCTGAGGAAGTTCACTAGCTCGAACACGATCCTCTCCGTGCGGTAGTTTGCTGGTGTGCTGAAGGTGACTGGCAGCATCACTTTTCCAATCGGGTACGCCTTCCGACCGGGGACGATGTCGTGGAAGGTTGTCAAGGTCGGCTCGATTGCTGCTTCTTGGAGCTGGAGCCTCTTGAACGTGTCCAGGTACATGATGTTGATGAAGCTCCCGCCGTCCATCAGTGTCTTGGGCAGCCAGTAGTCGACCACCTTGGGCCTGACCACCAGGGCGACTCGCCCTGGGTATTTGTAACAACCTCGGACCCTACGCTCTAAGTTCAAGCCTGGATGAACCAAAAGTGGTTAAAGAAGTACAGCAGGGGAACAGGTCCACCCACGTGTAGGCCCGTTGGCCGCCCTAACCACTTCCACGAACATCGGGACAAGAGCGAGCGGCGTAGGCAACAGGCGAAGAGATCAAATACATACACAAGTGAGTATGTATGCAAGCTACCTTACAACAGTTCTCAGAGCCATACCATCTAAAAAAAATAGAAATATTGCAACGCCATACGGCAAGATCCAAATAACCTAGATAGATATAATAGTGTAGGATAGCTCCTCATACATCAATCAACAGAGTATCAAGCGGCAGCGGGAAACAAGATCCGAGTACGGACAAGAAGCACATCGGCATAAGATGCCACATAAATAAGCACATCCCGCCCACAGATCTCACGGATCCCCATCCCTAGAATCTCTACACCAAAAGATCGTTGTCACCATCGTCTGTCTCTTCAACCCAGAATCCATCTTGCGAGCATACCTGTCCACCTAAACCAAACAATTTATCGTGTGAGACCCTAGGGGTACTCAGCAAGTCTTTATGCCTCTAAAGAGGACATAAACCTGGGGTGACGCAATTGCAGCAAAAGATAATAACTAACAAGTCTATAGATACTCGCTAACCATCCGCCTGACCAAAGATAGACGGATGTCCGTTAATTAGAAACAACAGTTATAACAGTATAAAGTAACAGATCCATCCTCCTTCTCGCTTACCAACGAGAAAGTGGACGAACAACCCAACCGTTGGTAGTTTTATTAATCATTCCATGAATATCGTAGTATTTACTAATCAGATATTTAGTCAAATTAAAGACGGTACTTTAGTTATACTTGTCTATGATCGAGAAACTGTGCTCCAAGTCGTCCATAACCGTGGACACGGCTTTCAGAAAGATTTACCCTGCAGGGGTGCACAAATAGCAACACACACTCGATCAACCTCGGAAAAACCAACTCAAAACCAACGAGGCATTCACGACAAAGCGATCACAGGATTCATAAAATATTTCACGGGGCCACCCCACTAAGCTACCCGCAACGAAGTTAGCCGGCTCCGGAACAGACCCAGGGTTTGTGTGGACGGCGGTAAACGACTGGGAACCCGAAAGTGTGACTGGGCTTGTCGATACAGCAAAAACGTGTCACAATCCAAAACAGTACAGGTGCTCCACGCACAATCTTAAATAGAACAGTAAAGCATGGCATAAGTACAGGATAGTAATAAAGCCCCAAACTACTTTGTGGCCCTAAGAAATAGAAATGAATCAAGCTCTGGCTCAGGGGGGTCCATAAGGCCTCCCGGATGTGGATACTGCGAATAGTCAAGGAACAGGAATCAAGTACTCGGGGTCCTATGGGACACAAGTGAGCATGAAAAACCAAATAACAGATATTGCCCACCGGTGCCTCTTTCATTAGTTATCCCATACTACTCAGGTTAAGTTGTTTAGGTACCTCGTTATCCATCAGACTCTCACATACCCTACACATGCTGTTCTACGACTCGCATGGCTCAAACAACTCCTGTAGTAATGGCTCATAGGATGGAGGAATAAGCTTTGGTGGGGTTTAAAAGTAAAGGCTATGTAGTACTTGGGATTCAATTTAATGCAATCGCGACTCAATGATGCAAGAATATGATAGAAGCAATAGGTACTATATGTATGCAAGCATGTGGTAGTGCTTGCCTGGCAGCTCAATTGAAGCGAGAGGTGGATCTGGGTAGTACTCCTGGGATTCCTGATAATTCCCCTGCTCGGTGTCTATTCGAAAAAGAACCAAACAAACAAGGGCCAACATAAATAAAGTGCACAAGCATATGAATAAAATGCGACAAGCAAACAAGCATGCCATGATGAATGATGCACAATTTACATGGCAATAAGGTAGCACGGCAAGGGTGAGGTGTGGGGACAAGAATAAATCATTTTATTAAGTTTTTAGTCATGTTTTGCTCCCATAACACTTGCTGTCCACTTAATATTTATATGATGCATGCTTCAATTCATATCATGGAATGCGTAGTTAGAACGGCCTCGTCGCGCTGATCGATTTAGACATTTTATTTGTCAAATTTGGAGTTATGGAATTAAATTTATTAATTAATTAAGAAAAGGCATTTTTATTATAGTTAAACAATTTCGAAAATTTAAATTAGTCAAACATTGTTTTAGATGGCATATTTGAAATCCTCATATTTTTTTGATTGAAAAACATATCTCATTTGTATTATTTGGATAAGTCAATTAAAAGATATTAATTTCTGGATATTAAAACATATTAAACATTTTAAGGAATTTTTGTTATTTTGAAAAAGATCACGGAAACTTTCTGTACTCAGGAGGAACTAGTCCGAGTCACTGACGCGTGGGGCCCGACGCTGACTCAGTGGCAGGTGGGGCAGCGGGGTTCTCACCGCAGGGAGTCCCAGCCATAGTGGATGACAGGTGGGCCTCCGGCACGTGGTAAAAGAAAAACAAAAGGGGCGACCGCAGGGACTCGAACCCTTGACCCCTCAACTCGCGCCCAGATTGGATCAAGGAACATGCCATTGCGTCGGGCTGAAGTTGTTGTTAGCCTACCGCCTCCTCTTAAGTTGAGTTAGCTTCTGTTACTCGTTGGCCTGACGAAAACTGCAGATCGCACTACTGAATCTCGCGACTGAAGCAATGCTGCGGCTTGATCTTGCGGGCAAGAGATCTTCGCGCTCGCTGGACGGAATTAGGCCTATGAGTACTCAAAACGACGGGGAGAAAAAGATCTACGCACTGGTGTGGACGGTTCATGCTGGGGTGGACTGTGTCTCATGCAGTTTCGTGAAGAACACGGAGACAGAAGAAGACAGATCTGAATCGGACATCGATCTTGCGAGCAAGATTCCCAAAGATCTATTAGATGGTTTTGAATGTTCTTTAGCTAGTTTTAAAGAGGAAGTCCTGATCTACAACTTTCGTTCAGGCTCCAAGTGCAGAAGAGCACCATAGGGAGAGCTAGATTGCGATGAACACATGCAGCAACAAGATGGCTGGCACATCTTCGACAGAGAGCGCGACCTGCGGCGAGGCCGGCGGCGATGCAAGGTAAGATGGGGAGGGAGATGATGTCAGAGAGGTCAGTAGGCTCACCTACGACCCTCAGGTGCAGCTAGTTGGCTCGGGCAGGCATAGATCAACGAGGAGGCAGCGGGAACGTGGTGTTTTCGGTCTCCTCTGTTCACGGTGGCGGCGAGGCTCCTCCGGCGAGCTCCAGCGTCGATCGCTGGTACAGGTCGAAGAAGAGGAAGCAGTGGCACCTCCTGGGCATCGTGTTTTCTCCTGGGCACAGCTCCAACCGCCTCCTCTCGAAGCTTGGCCGAACTAGGGTTTGAGATGGTCATGGAGATGGCCATGGCCTAGGTGTCCTTGGGAAGAAGGAGGGAGGAGAAAGGAAGGACGAACGAGGCATCTGGATCTCGATCTAGTACTGGGAGAGATAAGGATGGGAGGGAGGAGAGCACATGGGAGGTGGTGGTGGTGTTTCTTTTCAAAAAGTAAGGGAGGTGGCGTCAGTGTGAGTTCTCTTCTCTAACCCTCTTGGGCCTTAGCTAAAAGCAGAAAAGGGAGAGGGACCAGGGAGGAGGACGTGGTGGACTTGGAGCTTGACAGAGGGGGAAAAGATGGGAGAGGGTTTAGACTAGATGGTTAGTCTATGTAGATAAAAGAGAAAGAGAGACATTAGCTAGATGAGGCTTGGTTGAGAGAAGATGGCATAGGTGTGCACTTGCACACGCATGGGAGGGCGAGAGAGGATGGTGCTTTGGCTAGCTTGGTTGTCTTTTCAATCTTCCAAACTTTGCTTGAATTAAAAACCCATAAAAATCACATAAGAACTCAAAAGAGGAAGTAGAAGATGAAAGGTCAATTGCATGGCTCATGCATGATCACATAGGGCCACATATATTTGTTCAAACAAATATAATTCAAAAAGGGCACTATGTTTTGCTGCATGCATTCAAAATTGAATGAAATCCAAGCTTAAGCAAGATTGTGAAAAACCACATGGTCAAGTATGAAATAAATGGCCTATTTGAATATAATGCAACTTGCTAGTGTGTATTGGCCACTAGCTATTTAGTTGGTTCCATAACATTCAAATACGCTCATCCTTCCAAGCTTTGGCAAATGAGCACTAAGCACTCCACATGTAATTCATTCAAACTCCCTCATGATTTAAGGTAGTTGGTGGATATATTTGAATTAAGAAGACCAAGTATAGTGTGCATGTACCACTATGTTCTAATATGGCCCCTCAATTCTAATATATCCCCAAATAGAATAACCCATGAAGAGAATAAAAATAGAATCTACCACTACATGGCATGCAAAGATGGCCAAGTGGACTTCCATAAGAAAATATCGTGAAAACAATATGATACATATATGGGAGCATGTGGAATTGTAAGTGGACCCATCCCAACCCACATGATCTAGAGGTGAACCCAAATAAAATGCAAAGCTCACATATAGTTGGATGGTGGAATTATGGGGTGGTGACAAAGAAAGGTGGTAGAGTTAATAAAAGATATGCGCCCAACTCAACTTGGGCATCAAGCATTTATCAAGAACCAAATACAATATATCAAGAGGCAAATACAATTAATAATGCATATGAAATAAGAACCACATGAAAAGGGTTTTATATGATGCTCAAATGCAATGTGGCATGATGACATGAGCATGATATAATTATGATGCAACAAATATATGTAGGAAGTAGCATTTTATAGACTAGGCTAGTAGCATTGCAATTGTTAGACAATCTGGATGCTACAACTATCCCCCACTAAACAAGAATCTCGCCCTGAGATTCCTAGGAAAAAGAAACCAACACAAGGAGAGGCGGGTGTTCGGAACGAAGGTGACCCTCATGTTCCCGATTTGATGAACAACGGAACGGTGCGACCACTACACCTTGAAAACTTGCTAGACTTGTTGCGAGTCTTGCATTTTGCTTGAGACACAAAGGGTTAGAAGAATTGAAGGATTGTCGTGAGACAAGAAGGATAGGATGAACATAGCTCCGGTTTCTCGAGAAACATGTTAAAAGAATAGAACCACTTGTGAAAGAAATAGAAAGGACGATGTATCAGGGAGAAAGAAACGACACACCATTAAGATTACAGATTTACAGATACAAGAGCAGATAAATCTTGTCTTGCCGGAAGAAAAAGAGCTACTTTGGAGAAGTTATGCACTACTATGAAAGTAGTATTGTACATTTCCTCAGATTTAGGAAAAGAAGTTTGGAGAACAATATTGCCTTCAAACAATAGAGTTCCTTGAGTTCAATGGAAAGGATTTGGGTTAGGAGTTCTCGGATTAGATCTTTCTTGCACCAGTAAGAACCAAAGGATCACGCAATTGAGGTGCGCGGATATCACTTCAAGAGAAGGGGAATGCTAGTTTATGGTAGAACCCCGAGAAGAAAAGAATATGGAGGATCTGGAGTTTATTGTAGAGATACTTATTGCTTTCTTTAACCTTGAGGCTAATGCAATAGATTTGTGACTGATGGCATCAACCATAATTGGCTTTACCAAGAGAAAGGGATTTGTCAAGTTGAAGACCGATATAGTTTCCTCCCATCTTGTTTGAGGATGTCGAGCACCGGTAGAATGAAGAGTAACCGAAAAGATAAATGCATTTGCTTCCACCAGATAATTGAAGATTTTGATCCATCTAGAATAGACAAGACCACCAACACGAGATTATTGATTATGTTCTTCGAGAGAGCACTCTGGAAAGACAAGGGCGGAAGTAAAGTATCGAGGGATAAAGGCCACTTCTAACTTCCGTGGAATGAGTGAAATTACATTAGATCACCAATTCAATGTACAAGAGCTAATGATAAGAGTAGTGGTATGGTAGCTACTCCATCCCGCACCTAAAGCATTACTCCGCACATGAAGAGGAAAACCATGCAACCCAACTACCGAAAACGACTGAAGATTATGACAAAAGACTCATGGAACTCCATAGGAAAACAAAGATATGATGCAAATGATTCGTTGGATCTAAAGTAGATAAAGATGATGATGTTGTCGGCGTGTCGGAAGATCCCAAAACACCGGCAAGGATATGAAGAAAGATTATGGAGAACAGCTGCAAGATTCGGTAGATAAGGAAAAGATAGCAACAACTTGAACAGAAGGATTACAAAAGATCTAGAAATTCTTCATGGCATCCGGTGGACTGAGCATAGAAAATCGAACGAGATGGTTCCAAAGATTACTTGACGAGAACTAGGTGAAAAGAACTCCATGTTCTTCTTGAAATGATTGAGAGAGATTTAGCAGTCTTGAGGAAATCTTCAGCGGAACGACGCTGATAACTTGCCAACAAGGAAAGACTCCGGGTTTGATTGAAGGTGGAGGATGGAATTAACAATGGACTTGCTGATTCCAGAATTGAAGCAATGTATTTAGCAGAAAGACGTGATCGAGATAGGTGACTTCAAGAAGTCAGAATTCACACTTTGAGACTTTGCACACAGGCAGTGCTCACGAAGCTTGAGAGAAAAGACACAGATGATCTTCCATGTCCTTCCATTGATATAGAATAGGCAAGCATATTATGATGATATACCACCACAGATTAACAAGATATTCCAAGAATATCAAGTTCACATGGCGGAAGAAACGAATAAATGGTCGAAACACTTTCTGACCTTAATGCTCTTTGAAAGATCAACATTAAGAGCAAGGATTCGTGTTGAAAGAGATGCATTGGCAGAATAGATCATCTGGTCCTTTGGAAGAGAACAAGAAATGCCACTTGGTTCACATTGTCGATCGGATCACCGGTTACAAAGATAAAGAGATCTTGGATAAAGGAACGATGATAGCTCATACCTTAAGAAAAGCTATCAGAGACGAAAAGATGCAATTCCCTCGTATCAAAGAGAATTTTGCAGATATGGAGTTCAAAAAGATGTGCAGCATGATGGACAGATGATAGACCACCGTAGGGCCTTAAGAAAAAAAACTCCGGATTGGCAAAGATACTTGAATATGATAAAGAGATGATCACGGTATAACTAAAAATCACAGGAGATAGCCGCCATCACTTGGAGGATAGGGTCGATAGCATTGTCCATATTCCACTCATGATAAGTGTCATATAGCTGTGCCACGAACCAAATTACAATCACAAGCATCGGATCG
The DNA here is from genome assembly GCA_023614405.1 of Avena insularis. NCBI lineage: Eukaryota > Viridiplantae > Streptophyta > Magnoliopsida > Poales > Poaceae > Avena > Avena insularis. The sequence goes on from CM042692.1 coordinate 54,632,967, forward strand.
ACACACGTTATGTCTTTAGCCCAAAAGAATTGAAGAAAAGGGAAAACTCCCAGATCAAGCGCCGGTGACAAAAGAATGAGTTATCATGAACATGCCGATAAAAGGAAGATAGATAATGTTTCACACATGACTGAAGAGGAGTATGGAAACACAGATGTATCAAAGAAAAAAAAATCGCATTTTTTGGCATTAAAATACCAATAGATGCGCAAAACCACTTATCAGATAGAGATTAGCAACTCCACATTCTGTGAAAGCATGCTGGAAGGAAGAACACCCTTAACAAGATAGCACTGGTTAACAAGGAGTCGGATAGATGGCGTCGGTTTACAAAAGCCTGTCGGTATGGAATGTACCAACAATTGATAACCAAAAGGTAGATAGCGATAACAAGTTGGATGCAACAGATAGACAAGGAATTACACACACACACACACTTTCTATGGTACTACGGAAACCCAGAACACGTGAATCCTAGTTTGAATTTTTAGAAGAGGATTGAAAACGTTACACTTCCTTACCAGAAAAAGGGTGGGTGGGTGGGTAAGAAGAAAAATGGAAGCAGTCCTACTCTCGCATTTTTGTTTTTCCCTAGTATACATAGCTACCAAAATATTTGCTAGACTGACAACGACCATTTGGCTGAGACCCTGAAGGGCGGGATGGCTCTGATACCAATTGTAACAACCTCGGACCCTACGCTCTAAGTTCAAGCCTAGATGAACCAAAAGTGGTTAAAGAAGTACAGCGGGGGCCCAGGGCCACCCACGTGTAGGCCCGTCGGTCGTCCTAACCACTTCCATGAACATCGGGACAAGAGCGAGCGGCGTAGGCAACAGGCGAAGAGATCAAATACATACACAAGTGAGTATGTATGCAAGCTACCTTACAACAGTTCTCAGAGCCATACCATCTAAAAGAAATAGAAATATTGCAATGCCATACGGCAAGATCCAAATAACCTAGATAGATATAATAGTGTAGGATAGCTCCTCATACATCAATCAACAGAGTATCAAGCGGAAGCGGGAAACAAGATCCGAGTACGGACAAGAAGAAAATCGGCATAAGATGCCACATAAACAAGCACATCCCGCTCACAGATCTCACGGATCCCCATCCCCGGAATCTCTACACCAAAAGATTGTTGTCACCATTGTCTGTCTCTTCAACCCAGAATCCATCTTGCGAGCATACCTATCCACCTAAACCAAACAATTTATCGTGTGAGACCCTAGGGGTACTCAGCAAGTCTTTATGCCTCTAAAGAGGACATAAACCTGGGGTGACGCAATTGCAGCAAAAGGTAATAACTAACAAGTCTATAGATACTCGCTAACCATCCGCCTAACCAAAGATAGACGGATGTCCGTTAATTAGAAACAACAGTTATAATAGTATAAAGTAATAGATCCATCCTCCTTCTCGCTTACCAACGATAAAGCAGAAGAACAACCCAACAGTTGGTAGTTTCATTAATCATTCCATAAATATCGCACTATTTACTAATCATATATTTAGTCAAATTAAAGATGGTACTTTAGTTATACTTGTCTATGATCGAGAAACTATGCTCCAAGTCGTCCATAACCGCGGACACGGCTTTCAAAAGGATTTACCCTGCAGGGGTGCACAAATAGCAACACACACTCGATCAACCTCGGAAAAACCAACTCAAAACCCAACGAGGCATTCACGACAAAGCGATCACAGGATTCATAAAATATTTCAGGGGGCCACCCCACTAAGCTACCCGCAACGAAGTTGGCCGGCTCCGGAACAGACCCAGGGTTTGTGTGGACGGCGGTAAACGACTAGGAACCCGAAAGTGTGACTGGGCTTGTCGATACAGCGAAAACGTGTCACAATCCAAAACAGTACAGGTGCTCCACGCACAATCTTAAATAAAACAGTAAAGCATGGCATAAGTATAGGATAGTTATAAAGCCCCAAACTACTTTGTGGCCCTAAGAAATAGAAATGAATCAAGCTCTGGCTCAGGGGGGTCCATAAGGCCTCCCGGATGTGGATACTGCGAATAGTCAAGGAACGGGAATCAAGTACTCAGGGTCCTATGGGACACAAGTGAGCATGAAAAACCAAATAACAGATATTGCCCACCGGTGCCTCTTTCATTAGTTATCCCATACTACTCAGGTTAAGTTGTTTAGGTACCTCGTTATCCATCAGACTCTCACATACCCTACACATGCTGTTCTACGACTCGCATTACTCAAACAACTCCTGTAGTAATGGCTCATAGGATGGAGGAACAAGCTTTGGTGGGGTTTAAAAGTAAAGGCTATGCAGTACTTGGGATTCAATTTAATGCAATCGCGACTCAATGATGCAAGAATAAGATAGAAGCAATAGGTACTATATGTATGCAAGCATGTGGTAGTGCTTGCCTGGCAGCTCAGTTGAAGCGAGAGGTGGATCTGGGTAGTACTCCTGGGATTCCTGATAATTCCCCTGCTCGGTGTCTATTCGAAGAAGAACCAAACAAACAAGGGCCAACATAAATAAAGTGTACAAGCATATGAATAAAATGCGACAAGCAAACAAGCACGCCATGATGAATGATGCACAATTTACATGGCAATAAGGTAGCATGGCAAGGGTGAGGTGTGGGGACAAGAATAAATCATTTTATTAAGTTTTTAGTCATGTTTTGCTCCCATAACACTTGTTGTACACTTAATATTTATATCATGGAATGCGTAGTTATAACGGCCTCATCGCGCTGATCGATTTAGACATATTATTTGTCAAATTTGGAGTTATGGAATTAAAGTTATTAATTAATTAAGAAAAGGCATTTTTATCGTAGTTAAACAATTTCGAAAATTTAAATTAGTTAAACATTGTTTTGGATGGCATATTTGAAATCCTCACATTTTTCTGATTGAAAAACATATCTCAATTGTATTATTTGGATAAGTCAATTAAAAGATATTAATTTCTGGATATTAAAACATATTAAACATTTTCAGGAATTTTTGTTATTTTGAAAAAGATCACGGAAACTTTCTGTACTCAGGAGGAACTAGCCCGAGTCAGCGACGGGTGGGCGACGGCGTGGTAAAAGAAAAACAAAAGGGGCGACCGCAGGGACTCGAACCCTTGATCCCTCAACTCGCGCCCAGATTGGATCAAGGAACATGCTATTGCGCCGGGCTGAAGTTGTTGTTAGCCTACCGCCTCCTCCTAAGTTGAGTTAGCTTCTATTACTCGTTGGCCTGACGAAAACTGCAGATCGCACTACTGAATCTCGCGAGTGAAGCAATGCTGCGGCTTGATCTTGCGGGCAAGAGATCTTCGCGCTCGCTGGACGGAATTAGGCCTATGAGTACTCAAAACGACGGGGAGAAAAAGATCTACGCAGTGGTGTGGACGGTTCATGCTGGGGTGGAATGTGTCTCATGCAGTTTCGTGAAGAACACGGAGACAGAACAAGACAGATCTGAATCGGACATCGATCTTGCGAGCAAGATTCCCAAAGATCTGTTAGATGGTTTTGAATGTTCTTTAGCTAGTTTTGAAGAGGAAGTCCTGATCTACAACTTTCGTTCAGGCTCCAAGCGCAGAAGAGCACCACAGGGAGAGCTAGATCACGATGAACACATGCAGCAACAAGATGGCTGGCACATCTTTGACGGTGAGCGCGCCCTAAGGCGAGGCCGGCGGCGATGCAAGGTAAGATGGGGAGGGAGATGATGTCAGAGAGGTCGGTAGGCTCACCTACGACCCTCAGGTGCAGCTAGTGGGCTCGGGGAGGCGTAGATCAACGAGGAGGCAGCGGGAACATGGTGTTTTCGGTCTCCTCGGTTCACGGCGGCGGCGAGGCTCCTCCGGCGAGCTCCGGCGTTGATCGCTGGTACAGGTCGAAGAAGAGGAAGCAGTGGCACCTCCTGGGCGTCGTGTTTTCTCCTGGACACAGCTCCAACCGCCTCCTCTCGAAGCTTGGCCGAACTAGGGTTTGAGATTGTCATGGAGATGGCCATGGCCTAGGTGTTCTTGGGAAGAAGGAGGGAGGAGAAAGGAAGGATGAACTAGGCATTTGGATCTCGATCTAGTACTGTGAGAGATAAGGATGGGAGGGAGGAGAGCACATGGGAGGTGGGGGTGGTGTTTCTTTTCAAAAAGTGAGGGAGGTGGCGTCGGTGTGAGTTCTCTTCTCTCCCCCTCTTGTGCCTTAGCTAAAAGTAGAAAAGGGAGAGGGACCAGGGAGGAGGACGCGGTGGACTTGGAGCTTGCCAAAGGGGGAAAAGATGGGAGAGGGTTTAGACTAGATGGTTAGTCTATGTAGATAAAAGAGAAAGAGAGACATTAGCTAGATGAGGCTTGGTTGAGAGAAGATGGCATAGGTGTGCACTTGCACATGCATGGGAGGGTGAGAGAGGATGGTGCTTTGGCTAGCTTGGTTGTCTTTTCAATCTTCCAAACTTTGCTTGAATTAAAAAACCCATAAAATCACATAAGAACTCAAAAGAGGAAGTAGAAGATGAAAGGTCAATTGCATGGCTCATGCATGATCACATAGGGCCACATATATTTGTTCAAACAAATATAATTCAAAAAGGGAACTATGTTTTGATGCATGCATTCAAAATTGAATGAAATCCAAGCTTGAGCAAGATTGTGAAGAACCACATGGTCAAGTATGAAATAAATGGCCTATTTGAATATAATGCAACTTGCTAGTGTGTATTGGCCACTAGCTATTTAGTTGGTTCCATAACATTCAAATACGCTCATCCTTCCATGCTTTTGCACATGAGCACTAAGCACTCCACATGTAATTCATTCAAACTCCCTCGTGATTTAAGGTAGTTGGTGGATATATTTGAATTAAGAAGACCAAGTATAGTGTGCATGTACCACTATGTTCTAATATGGCCCCTCAATTCTAATATATCCCCAAATAGAATAACCCATGAAGAGAATAAAAATAGAATCTACCACTACATGGCATGCAAAGATGGCCAAGTGGACTTCCATAAGAAAATATCGTGAAAACAATATGATACATATATGGGAGCATGTGGAATTGTAAGTGGACCCATCCCAACCCACATGAGCTAGAGGTGAACCCAAATAAAATGCAAAGCTCACATATAGTTGGATGGTGGAATTATGGGGTGGTGACAAAGAAAGGTGGTGGAGTTAATAAAAGATATGCGCCCAACTCAACTTGGGCATCAAGCATTTATCAAGAACCAAATACAATATATCAAGAGGAAAATACAATTAATAATGCATATGAAATAAGAACCACATGAAAAGGGTTTTATATGATGCTCAAATGCAATGTGGCATGATGACATGAGCATGATATAATTATGATGCAACAAATATATGTAGGAAGTAGCATTTTATAGACTAGGCTAGTAGCATTGCAATTGTTAGACAATTGGGATGCTACAGTATTTGATCCTAGGCGCGTGATCCTGGCGACTCCAGGTGATTCTCTGTTTGGACCAGTTGAGGAAGCAAGGGATGTCAACTTGGGTCACTGCATTAAGGGGGCTGCATGGGCGAGGACCTTCTTCTCGCGTTTGGTGCCGAGCCCGGTGAAGGTGTGTAGCGAGCCGACGGCATTGCCAAAGCCGCCGGCGTTTCTGTTATCCCGTGGCGGATTGTTGTTGGGGTCCTCCCTTACTCGCCTTGCCTTTTCGATCTCCTTGAGGGAGTGGCAGTCGGTGGTGGTGTGGGTTGCGGGTTTTCCCTCCCTGCTGTGGTAGATGCAGGGCTGGTTGAGCAGGGCGGTAGGGTCGAATTTCGGCCTCGCCACGTTGTTGGCATGTAATTTCCGTTGTCACGGTAGTTTCCTCCATCGTGGCGGAAGTTCTTTGAGTCGCGTTGGCCGTAGCCGGCGTTGGCGACGAAGTCGACTCGCCCATCACTACAGCACTTGTCGGCGATGCGAGTGTTGCTGTAGCACATGTCGCGCTATCGCCCGCTGTCATGGCCGCTGGTGCGGCGTCTTCCTCCTGACTCATCGTCGGAGTCTTGGTTGGGGTCCTCTTCTGCGTAGCGCTTGGCGATCTCGAGGAGGTCGGGGATGTTGTCGAGCGTCCGGTAGACCCTATTGATCTTAGCGACCAGGGGCTCGTATCGGCACACGTTCTTGAAGCAATGTATCGCCGTGTCCGGGTGGATGCCGAAGGCGTTGATCCATAGTTCCTGCCACCTTTAGATCCAGTGGTGGGTCGACTCGTGTTGTCCCTAGATGCATCGCTCTAGGTCCTCAATGGTGGTGGCATGGGTGTAGGAACCCTCAAAGTGCCTGACGAACGCATCCCGCATCTCCTCCTAGGAGTCGATTCTGTCGGCAGGGAGGGTGTTGATTCATTGCCGGGTCGCACCCTCCATCATCAGGGGGAGGTAGCAGGTCGGTGTGGCTGGCAATTCCCATCGCCATGAGGTATGTGTCCAGCCAGACCGCTAGATCATATGTCGGATCGTACTTTTCGATCTCTTTGGCGCCTTGAAGTTGGCGGGGTACTTCTCTCCTCGGATCATAGGTCCGAAGCACTGGGGGCCGACTCGGCTGAGCGAGCCTCTGGGTTTAGGGTCGCCGTGGTTACTGAGGGTGTGCCTCAAGTCGTTGGGCTGGCGCGCCCACCAGGCCTGGTTGTTAATGATGTGCGTTCGGGCATCTATGGGCTGCCCGTTGGCGGAAACCGTGTTGTTCTCCGATCGCGGCTTGTTGGTGGAGAGCTTGGGGTTGGCGGCCCGTGGCTGGTTCGCCAGGGGCTGTGGTGGTGGGCAGGTCACGACGTTGGCGACGGTGGGGTGACCGCTTGAGGCCGCCCTACTTGCCGAGGAGCAGGAATACATCCGCCCCCGCGGGTCGACTCCCGCGGCTTGCTTCTCGACGGCCCTAGCAAGTAGGGACTTGGCGTACTGGATCTGCAGCACGCCCTCTCCTTGGACTTTGAGGTTGGCAACTGCGGCGTCAGCCGCGACGACGTTGTCCATCGGGTTGGAGTATAGTGGGAGTCCGTTGGCGTCGCGGGCCTATGGCGAGATTATGATCCGCAGCTGGTCCGGCTGGGGTGCGCGACCAATGGGTGGTGACGGGGCCCCAGTCGCCGGTGCGCCGGGTGGTGGTCGATTGCTGCCACCTGGTGGTCTATTCTCGCAGTACTCGCGCTCAGCCGCGCATGCGGAGTCGCTCTCGTCGTTGAAGTTTAGGACGCGGCCTTGGACGTTGGAGTTCAGGCGGGTCCTGATGCGGCGCTGGTGGTAGAGCGATAGCTCCTGCGCCATCGATCGCTCGAGGCAGAATTTCTCGCACTCGGCTATCTCCTTGCACGTCGCCTCCTCCAATCGCTGGCGGGCTTCCTCCACCTCCGTGGTCGTCGCAGTTGGAGGGATTGGTGTGGAGAATGGATCTGGCGGGGCGACCATGCTGCCCACCATGTAGATCACGTTGAAGCGATTGGATCTAGCGTGGAAGTCCTCGGGGGACTCCGAGCCTGAGTCAGAATCAAAGATCCCAAGGATTGAGGAGTCCTCGAAATCCTCAGGGTTGGAGACCCGTGTGATGGAGTCCTCCCGTGATGCCGCGGTGATGGATCCGTCGACCGAGGCAGGGGTCACAGAGTCGGCATCGTCGTGTAGGGCCGCGTTGTCCGCGGCGGTGTTGGTCTCGACCATGTTGCTGGCGGACGAGTCGTACTCGATGATGAGGCTCCTGATGGAGTGGACCTGCTCCTCTGAGAGCAGATCATGGTGCGGTGGTGATCCGCCCATGATCACCATTGTCGTTGGGTCGACCGCGTCGGTGCAGCCGACAAATAGGTTGATGGTGCCGACTGGCATTATCGCGCTGTGGGTGATTGGGCGCGATGCCGGGATGTAGCTGCTGGGCAGGATCTGTAAGATCCCGCCGATGGTGATCATGCAGCCGGTGGTGATCGACTGATCGATCAGCGAGTAGGGTCTCTCCGCAAAACTCAGGCCAGTCCGGCTAGGCCCCACGGTGGCTCCATTGTCGTGGAAATGGCCACGACAGTCGCTGCAGTAGGCATCGATTGATAGAATCGGGGGCGAGAGCTGGCGGCCATCTGCGGTGCGAGATGGGGGCGGATGCACATGGATTTATCCAGGTTCGGCCCCCCAGAGGGTAAAGACCTACTCCTGCTAGATTAGATTGATGGAGAGCAAGTTACAAGGGTGGCGAGCTCGGCGTCTAAGCAGCGAGTCGCTCGAAGGGGTGTATGATGGAACATAAGTCCTCAGAGTACCCTAGGGAGGTTTATATAGGAGGCACCTCACTAGGTTTTACAGTTTACAACCGACCAAGATATGGATTTGGAGGCTTTAACCTAATCTGACTAGGCTTCGAGTACGCTTCTGGGCCTCTAGTCTCCAGTCGCCAGGCCTTCTCCTTAGTCGCGTTCCAGTTGCCGTCATGCAGGCCCACTCACGAGGCCTTTGGCCCAATCGGAACGTCCTGCTGGGCATACCCCATTCGGCATATCCCCATCACCCTGTACTCACCCTTGCTTTGTTGATACTTTCAGAGTAAGTGTTCCCCTGAAGACGAGTTTGGTACGAGATCGACACCAATGAGTAGCTTGGGGTTCCCGGCCGGCGGCCTTGAATCTATGGGCTGGGACGTTATCGTTATGCTTAAGGCCTCTTAGGCCATTTGTTAAGTTTGCTATACTTAATAGCATAATTTGCCTTCCGTTGTTTGATGTTTGTGGTCAGTGACCTCTGCTTGTAATATTTTGGTTCTTCGCTCAGTCATGAGTTTGCTGTAATAATTTTTGTGTCACAGGGTTACTGTTGTGTTACCGATTTCTCACGGAATATCCTCGAGCTCTAGGTTAAGCTTATGTCAGGCTAAGGTCTGGGATTTGTTTAACCCTGATCCCGGGGGTGTTACAATTCCTCACTTGACAGATGGAATTGTTATTCAGTAGTCATAGTACATTATAGATTAATGTTCGTTATATGGATGATTGGTGCATTATCTCATTATCCATGCATTTCCTCTAGTTCCAATTTCAATGGGTAAATATTTGGTTTCCCACTGAAATTGTAGTTAGTGGAAAAGTTTGTTTACTTATTTATTGTATCATTTCATCATTGTTTTAGGAATATAATCAATTATTTCTTAATTCAATTAATCACTCAATCAATGTTTACTTAAGGTTGTGAATAGGGTGTAGATACTTGGTTACTGTATGTGATGACTCTTAGTTGAGTGTACACAGATGGTAATCAAGCCTATGTGCTTGTGCTTACTTCCTAGCAACTAGATCATTATCATATATGATCTACGGGTACTAACTATTAGTGTTAATGCTATAATCATATCTTTCCCTGGATCTAGATGATCCATGACTACCAATTTAATTATTTTTCTACCCATCCTAAGAGTTCTAAGCTAAAACCTTCGTAACTTCCTAAATCTGCTTGGTGACGATCTATAGTAGCTCCTGCCTTCTTCTTCCTCTAGTTCTTGAAGTGTTCTTCAAGTTGCTCTCCTCCTTTGTTGCTTCTTCTACCTCTTAGATCTCTCTCTAACTAGTGTGTGTGTGTATATTTGGTGTGATCTAGATCAGTAAGTTGTGAGCTCTATGGTCTCAGGTGGTCAGCTATTTACAGTGTTCCTAAATGTCTGCGGTGATGACACATATGCCATGCATTTAGGTGATTTAGTTGCTTGGGTATGTGTGAAACTGCCTCTGTTGCTTAACTTAATCATAGGTGACATGTATTTTTTGGTGGTTAAGCCCATGCTGTCTTTAACTTGTGTGTGTATGCCAACATTGGCATATTGAACTTTTGTTCTTATATGCAGGGGTTGGTATCTACATATGAATAATCAGGCATGTCAGTTTATCTTTTATCATGTTCTGGTTTTGGAGCATGACAGGTCTATATTCATTTTATTATTAGTGATTTTAGTTTGGATTTCATTCACGAGCCCTTGCAATTCTATTTGGATGATTGTTTGTAGTATCCTTTGTTGTGAAGTTTGATTCGTTTACATTTCTCATTGGTCATTTTTTAAATTCCTACTGTTCTAGCTAGGGTTCTTGGTAGAATCTAAATCTTGGGTATATCCTTTCATCATAGATCTTTTATAGTGGTGGATGTTACTTCTATTGGTTTACATGTTCTATAGCTTATGTTTTAAATTCCTGGGATTTACTTGTTCTTGATGGAATTCTAAGCTTGGGGATTTCCATTGGTTAATAGTCTTACTTTATGGTTTCTATGATTCCTAAGGTCTATAATTCCTACTTGTTATGTTTAGAAATTCTAGGATAATTACTAATTTTAGGATTTTGGTTTACTTTGGGATTTTGCTAGTGTGCTGTGAGATGTTTGGCTTCTAGGATCTTTATCTAGTAATGATCTAGTTTCGATTTAGATAGTTATACGGGTTTACTCTAATCCTTTTGGATTATGTTCTGGAGTGGTGAACTGTCAAGTGTTCATCCTCCAATGTTTGATGCTTCTTATATGAATCCAAGGCCTGGGTGTTGGTTTAATTGAAAGTATTTCTATTTAGTTCTAGTGCTTATCATGTTGGTTTATTTGTACTGGATGAAATCCTAGTGCTCTAGTGTGGTTGGCTACTGTCTACTATGAGTAGTCACTCACCCTATCTTTGTTTTGGTTCTTGTTATTCACTATTGTTTATTCTGGCTATCATTCCTAGGTTTCTATTTTCTTAACTCAAGCCTCTGAGATTCAGGACTTGTTCTTGGATCCTAGTTTTGGATTCTACATAATTTGGTTTTTCCTTAGGGCAAAACCTACATTTTAACTTTGAAAAAAAGTTCTTTTGTGATGGTTGTGTTTGCAGGTTCAGCAAAATCAAGACACGAATTTAGAGTAGAGTGAATATAATATGATGAAAAGATAGATAAGAAGTAGATAGGTTCAGTGCTTAGGGTTTTTCTTCTTTCTTTGTAATTTTCTTCTTCTTTTGTGTCAAGTGATAGCTATGAGATTCAACACATTTTTTATGGATTTATTTGATGGTTTTCTCCCGGATTTGATCGTTTTCTGGCTTTACCTAAGGCTAATACTTCGGTAGCAAAGAAAACTTGGTTTTTAATGTGTGTTTTAGGTTCTGAATGTCAATAGAAAGATTTAACTAGAGAAACACAATATTCTGGGGAACACAAGCGAGTCTCACTTTGGAAGCACGCGAGGGGAGCTCACAGAAGCTTTAACAAGCAACTATACAGCGGGAATATTTTTCTGGCCGTATAGTTCCCATCGTATAGTTGCCGCCGCCTCTGTCTTGTGAAAAGGGACAACTTCCATGAAGGGACGGAGGACGAAAACACAACGCAGCAGGCGCCATACCATCTAGAAGGGAGAAAGAAGAGATCCGGAGAAGAAGGGGAAGATGTTCTTCATCTCGCTCCACGATCTTCCACCTCCTAGCCAATACACCCCCATAACCACTACTTGTACTTGAGAGAGAGAGAGGGATCTCCACCTTGCAAGACTAGGGTTTGAGATTGTTTCTTCCCATCTTGAATTGCGTTGGATATTTTTCTATTCTTATTGTGGATCTCCACGGTAATACAAAGACGAATTCCCTTTATTCAATTATAATGATGATCCGTTCTTCTCTCATGTGTGAGTAATTACTTTGGGCATGGGAGATGTAGGGGATTGGTGAGATGTGATGTGCCTTCATATTTTAGTTTGTGATTGATTTTAATTACTATATTATGTGTGCTTGACTATCTGTGGGATGCCTAATGCTTGATGTCTAATTAAGGGCCCAGACAACATGATATCTTGTTCTACATAGATAAGATCATGTTTTCTAGTGGACCGGCGACCCCTGGGTGACATGGGGATATCAATGGAAAGCTAGTTGACTCAAGGATAATGAGTAACCACTGTGCTTATTGCATTAGTCTGATCCAAGGAGCTTAATCGCTAAGCAACCTGAAGGGTCTTAATCGTCTAGTGTCTGACCATGGTTTTGGTAACAGGCTAGTAGGATTGTTGAAGTTAAGATGAAATCTACCAAGAGGAGTTCTGGCTAATTATGGGTTGCTCGCCTACACATATATCTATAAGATTATAATTGTTACATTTATCACTCGTCCACCTGGCACAGTCACTATCACCATGAACTGAATCTCCCTGTGCCTTCTTTCTCCATCTGTAGGAAACAACAAACAAAAAGTCGTTCTTAATTTTTATGCTTTATATTTCTGAAGTTACATTTTAGTTCTATTTAGATACATCTCATTTAATCAAAACCCCATTACTATTTTCAACACTTGCAGTCAATTCACTCGAAGACCTGTGACAACTTCGGGTGTGACAGAGACTTCACCTATAAACATTTACCTTTGGGCTCCCTATGGGATAAATATCTGAACTTCGAAACTAGCTACAAACGATCTGTGCTCTTGCAGACATCAAGCTATTTTCTAGCATCGTTGCCGTGGAGCTAAGAGCTAAGTGTTTGTCTTTTGACATTTCAGGTGTTGCTACTACAAAATGTTCTCCTTAGGAGACAAAGGGTCTACATGCTCTGGTAGGACCTACCTGCCGGATTATATTGAGCGTGTGCCTGCTCAGAGGCGCGAAGAAATTATTGAAAAACATTTAAGATCAAATAAAGTTGAAGTTGAAAACCTGAGTGATATTATGGAAATCATGTCTATTTATAGGACAACTCCTATGAAACCTGAGAAAACTCTCAGGGAATACAGTGCTCCAAGTTCTGAATTTCTTAAACAACCAATAGAGTTCCCTAATCTTGGAGTTAGAGAATATCGATTTGATGGTGGAATTATTAAAATTTTGCAGGAGAAAGCTTTTAGTGGAAGGGAAGATGAAGACCCAGGAAGACATATTAGAGAGTTTGACGATGTGATAACATCACTTGGACCAAAAGGTTTGCCAGGAGACTTCTCTCGTCTTAAATTATTCCGATGGTCTCTTAAAGGTAAAGCTCTAGACTGGTTATATTCTCTCCCTCGCCATTAATTAAATGTTGGGAAAACTGCATTACTAAATTCATAAAAAAGTTTCTTCCTTTTAAAAAGGTAACTGAACTAAGAAAGAACATATGCAACTTTAGTCAGAACGTGGGAGAAAACTACCCACAAGCCTGGGAAAGATTCTTTGGAATGATGAATAGTATTCCTAATCATGGCTATTCTGAACTAAAAATTTGCCATTTATTTTACCACGGTCTCAATACTCAATGTAGAGAGTTACTTGATTTCTCAGCAGGAGGATCAATAGATACTTTGACTATTGAAGAATGTTTGGAATTAATGTGTACTAGGGCTAAGAATGATTCTTTATATAATCCTGATTTTGGTACTAAGCTAGAAAATGGGATACTTCGCATAACTCCTGATCTTATGCCCGAGGTACGCAAAACTATGAAATAAAAGGTATACCTTCTAAACTTGTTAAGGAAAACAAATTATATTTGTTACAAGTTTTAACTGAAGAAGATGAAACTATAAAAGTTTTTCAAGAATTAAAACATCGACAAGTAAAATCTCATAATAACTTGCATAAGCATTTCCAAAAACACAAAAAGATTTTGGCGGAACTCACTGAAAATTATGATGAGTTGGCCAAGAAATAAAATTATTCCATAAGTACCTTAGTATGATTGAAACTCAGTGTGAACAAATAGCATCTGGTTATCAAATTTTTCTTCGTGAAGACGAAGATATTCCTATTTATGCTAATGTTGTCGCAAGAAGGGGTGCAGTTGTTATAGGACCCTTAGGACCACCAGAATACGAAGCTGAAAAAGAGCGAAAGGAAAATGCTTTGCTCGAAGCAAGCCAAGAAGATGATACATTGGTGGATCCTCAAGATGAAACTCAAATGCAAGATCAAACCAAGGAGGACCAAAATGATGCACAAGATGACCGTTATGACTCTGATGCAGAGATGGTTGATCCAAGATAAGATAAAGAAATAAGCAAGGAAGATGAAGTTGTTATAGTAGAAAAGAAGAAAAGCAATAAGCAACAACAAAAGAAAGCAACGAAAGAGCCTGACCCTCCACAAAAGGTAAAAGACAAGAGTAAGTCAGGCGAGAAAAAGCTTCCTTATCCAGATAAAAAAAATAAAGCACCGAATCAAGTAATTTATAATTCTTTTACAAAGGCACTTAGTGACCTTCGTCTGGAAATTCCATTTGTGGATGCAATCAAAGAAATAACTGAAACGGTTACCATGGTAACTAGCTATCCTGCTAATGGGAAGTTGTTGTCTAAGTCTAGAGATCTCGAAATACCAACTATTTCATGCTCAATAGGTAAAACTGATATTCACAATGCCTTGTGTGATCTAGGAGCAGGAGTTAGAGTAATTCCATACTCCCTCTATACAAGGTTAGGATTAGGGGAGTATTCTCCTACTACTATCACTTTACAGATGGCTGACAAGTCCACTAAACAACCCATTGGAATGATTGAGGATGTCTTACTTAGGATAGGTGAGCATGTTATTCCCACTGATTTTATTATTCTTGAAATGCCAAAAGATGAAAGATTATCTATAATAATTGGAAGACCTTTCCTCAGTACTGCAGGTGCATCAGTAGATTGTGCTGAAGGAAAGATAATCTTAAATGTTTATGATGCTGAAATCATCCGGTATTTTCCAAAGAAGCTAAAAGCAGGAGAAAGATATGTTCCACCGGCAAAACGAGTTCATGTGGTAAGTTCCTTTGATAAGGGGCAACCCAAGGTAAGACTTCAAGAAGAGAGAAGAGATTGAGTTATTCAACCATTCTTAATAAATGCTTAATGGGAGTCAACCCATTTTCGTCAATTTAGTAGGATAGAGAATAAAAAGTTCATCGCATTCCTACCACTTTTTCACAGACATTCTTGCGGAAGCGCACCCGTGAAGATGCAGCTATCAAAAAGTAGTAGAATCATCGATTGAATGAGTAGAGAATAATTATAAGAATAAAAGTTTGAGTTTTCTATTTACAGAAGTTAAAATTTTGCTTTTAACATGCTAATGTTGGTCGACAGTTTTTACTATCAATTTTCTATTAAAAACTAGGTATTTCGCTAAGTTATGGGGTAAGAAGGTATCCTCGAAGAAATAGAAAAAATTTGTTGACTACTGACAGTTTAACGACCAACTATACAACTGGAATAAAAATTCTGGTTGTATAGTTATCTTTGCCATCAACAAATTTTCCTCGAAGGCACAGAGAGTTTAACAAACAACTATACGGCGAGGAATAAAAATTCCAGCCATATAGCTCTGGTCGTATAGATATCGATGCCTTCGTACAAAAATTTCTGAAAGGTACTGAGAGTTTAACAACCAACTATACGACGGGAATAAAAATTCTGGCTGTATAGCTCCGGTCGTATAGATATTGATGCCTTTGTAGAATTTCATCCCAAAGGTACTGAGAGTTCAACGACCAACTATACGGCGGGAATAAAAATTTCAGCCATATAGTTCCGGTCGTATAGACATCGATGCTAGTTTTAGAAATTTATCTCGAGAGGCAGACAGTTTAATGACCAACTATACTGCGGGATCGTTGCGATCTGGCCATATAGTTTCATCCGTATAGCTATTTCCTGTATAAAGAAACCCTAGTTGGCGGCGCCGCCGCAACTATACGGGTGGAGCAACATCACCTGCCCGTATAGTTCCGGCCATGTAGTTCGGTGCTGAAATGGATCGTATGGGCACCTAGAGGGGGTGAATAGGTGCTACATCAAATTTTAATGCTTTTTCAATTTTAGGCTTGACACAAAAGGTAAATTCTCTAGATATACTACTGAGTAGAATTTCCCTATATGCAAACCTAACTACTAATGAGTAAAGGAAATTAAGATAGAGGAACGAGGAAACCATAGTGGAGCACGCGGAGACACATGATTTGTTTTACCGCAGTTCCTTCCTTGTTAAGTGAAGTACGTCTGCGTTGGAGGGGTGGGCGGTACTAAGACCACCACGCCACAATAGGCCTCACCCTGTTCTCCGATGGATCTCGCCACCAAAGGCCTGATCCACCTTTCCACTATAGGATCCCTTCGAGGCGGGAACCGGCGCCTTTACACAACTAGTGGGGCATAACTCCACAACCGAATTGGAGGCTCCCGTAATGACAACAAGCTGCCACAAGAACAATAGTTATCAATAACAAAACACAAGATCTAGATATCAATGAGAATATTAGATCGGGGATTCTCCAAGTGAATGGAGAGGAGTTGAAGTGCTTGATTCGTGATGACGAGGAATGATGTCTCCTCCTTCAATTCCCCCAAAGATCGAAGCCTACTGGTGGTTGAAGTGGAGATCTCAGGAGAGAGATTTTGCAACAGGTCTGTTCTTTTTCGAATGAATCAAGTGATCTGACAGGAGGGGAAGATGTGGCTTTTATACCCCCTGTCCAGATGGAGCCGCTGGAGCATTTTGCGGCCAGATTATCCGGCCTAAGTGAGGGCCGGATTATCTAGCCCAGGGAAAACTCCGTCCTAGCCTCGGACTATCCGGGGGATAATCCGCCCCCAGTCTGAGTGTCGCGCCATGCCAGCCTTTGCTCGTCTCCTGGGGGCCAGATTATCCGGCCCAAGGTGAGAGCCGGATTATCCGACAGGGTGAAGAAAATCCACCCCACTTTGGATTGTCTGGGGGGAAATCCGCCCCTAGTCTGAGCGTCGCGCCATGCCAGCCTTTGCTCGTCTCCTGGGCGCCAGAATATCCGGCCCAAGGTGAGGGCCAGATTATCCGGCAGGGGAAGAAAATCCGCTCCACTTTGAATTGTCTGGGGGAAATCCGCCCCCAGTCTGAGACTCGCGCCATGCCAGCCTTTGCCAAGTGGGTCAGGACGGATTATCTGGCCCTTGATGAGGGCGGATAATCCGTCCCCCAAACACCAAGAACACTTCTTTGCACACTTAGCACACATGAGAAAACTCCGCGGTATTGTTATCTAACACATAAAACACAGGGAACCATGAAATGTTCTTTCAATCTCCCCCTTTTTGGTGTTAGATGACAATACTAGGATTTGCAAGATATCTCTCATATCAACAATATTTAACGAATGAAAAAGACTCACCCTCAATGTGTGCATAATAAAATTTTCATTTGATTACAAATACACACAAGAAGGTATAAGTCTATTTCATTGGAACATAGGCAAAATATTCATACCACCGAGAGAGAGATAGAGGCATCCTCAATATATTATAAGAAAATCCAATGATAGACATGATGAGCGCCTTCCTCGATATAGATATACAATATAGCCAATATGATAGATGAATCCATAGGAATAATCCACAAGATAAATCCAGAGCCACACATGAACATAGTCTCATACAGAGCAAATCACAAATAGAAGTTCAACGCTAAATGGGCACAAGCGAGAAAAAGACCGAAAAGATAAAGCAAATGCTTGCGCCTGACCCATGCAAATCCACGAAGACCTAATAGAACTACTTCTCTCTGTTTGGCATCGAAACACCAAAAAGGAAGAAGAGCGATGCTAGCGCCCTAAGGGATCACTTGTAGTCATCATCATCGTCCTCGTCCCCGTCCTCATCCTCATCCTCAAGCTCCTCGGTGTCATCCTCCTCGTCATCAGCAGTGGCCACGGAAGGAAACAGGTGACGCTCAAGCTCTCCATAGTTGAGCCCAGAAGACAAATTCCACCGAGCATATGGTGTGGGAGTAGTAGGAGTAGGGGGATCGCCTGATGCTCTAGACACATGGTGAAGAATGAGCTGCTGAGTGTGGGCCATCTCGTGGTGCTGCTTGTACGCCTCATACTATCCCTTGCGAGTGTCCACCCCCATGCAAAGAATGTTCCGCTGGAACCAATTCAGCTGCTTGATCTCACAAGCAATAGGAGGCACTGGGGGCCTACGAGCACTGGCACGAGCATCCCTCATGAGTCACTCAGGAGCATAAGATGGGTGTGAGGTCTTCCTAACCTTGTTGTAGATCTTCTTTGCCTTGTGCTCAACATTAATGTTAAATTCTTTAGTGGGATGCAGGTGCTTGATCAGCATCATATTGTAGGGTGCATACAGGATGGATAGCCTATTGAACATGGGATCAGTCAACTCATGGTAAATAACGTCCATCACATCCAGCTTGTAATTAACGGACTCATCCTCACTAGATGCAACCTCATGAGAGAAGGATAGAAGCTAAACTAGGTGACCACAAATGTTGTCATTGTTCCCTCCACTCGGGGTGATAGAATCGCGGAAGAGCCCCACCAAGCTAGCATACAAAGGAGAAAGACCAGCAAAGGTGCCCACAATACCATTGTCAACTGTGCAAGGAGAGAGGATTGCATCTTTATTGGGCTTGAGCTGGGTGATGATACGATGGCCACTAGCACGATCCCTGTGATGGAAGGAATATCCAAGCACTCTAGCGAAAACACGAAAATCATCTTGCAATGGCCTGTCACGGGTCATCCACTTCATGGTGCGCGTGCTCATCACCACAAATGACCAAAGTGGAGAAGAATTGCTTCACTATCTCGGAGTCATAAGAGCATTGAAGAGCCATGAGATGGTGCAGCCCCATCCTCTCAGTCACATACATAGCATCAATAAGTTGAGGTTTCTCCATGGCCTCAGCAATAATCAGGGGATGCATAGGTCGAATCTTCTGCCGAGCATAAACATCTTCATAGATAGACTTTTGGTCAGCACACCAAAAGCGAGAGTCACCAAGCTCAGTATCTTGCGCAGACTCATCAAACAGGTCATGATGACGAATGGAAGAGTAAGTAACAGCATCCATCTTCTTATAGTTAATCTTGGGCTCTTTGCCCTTCCTCTTGGACACACCCTATCTGGTCCTATCCCTCTTTACCTGTTCAGCCATGCATGCAGCCTCGTTCTTCCTTCTCCTCAGCTCAACCTCGTCCACTAAGTTACCCTCACTATCGTCCCGAAAGTAGTGACCACGAGGACGACGCTTGTAGGATTTGGGAGCACCAGAACCACCTTTGAAACGAACAAGATGGATAGCATGGGGATAAGCACACACGCAAGCCCGAGAGAGAACGTAGAAATAGTAGGCAAACAGGACATGATCCAAACATATACAATACACAAAATCCATAAGAATCTGAACCAGTTTTGACTCTGTCAGGCCGGATTATCCGGCCTGGCTAGGGGCGGATAATCCAGCCCTGGTGGAAATTTTTAGATCCACCTAGATTGAGTGCAAAACTATAGATCAGACCTAGGAACTGCAAGACTACGATCCCTACACGAAATAGCAACCTTCTAGTCCATGTTCCACCACCAAGTGACACATCAACTTAAAAGATGGGGAGAGAGGGAGTTACCCTCACTCATTGGAGGAAGAACGCAGAGGAGAAGGTACCCGGAAGCACGGAGAAGAAGATCTAGGGGAGGCCCAGAGAATCCGATGGCCAGGAAGGCTCCGGGGAGGGTGGGGGTGATGCCCCAAAGTATATCAAGCTCATTAGGGAACCCCAAGAGTAAGGTATGATGAGCACAGCAACACGTTTTCCCTCAGTTATGAAACCAAGGTTTATCGAACCAGTAGGAGCGATGAAACACCTCTAAGGTGGTGCTAGCTGGACTTTGGCAGGGCGCACTACCGGCGCCAGCAGCAACGTGGAAACCTGCACAACACAACCACAGAACTTTGCCCCCAACTTACAGTGAGGTTGTCAATCTCACCGGTTTTGCTGAAAACAAAGGATTAAACGTATTGTGTGGAAGAAAGTAATTTCTTGTACAAAGTAAACAGAAAGCAGTAAACAGTTGTAGATTGATGGTAAAAGAAAGGACCGGGGTCCATAGTTCACTAGGGGTGGCTCTCCTTAAGGTAGATGACATGTTGGGTGAACAAATTAGAGCGGGGCAATTGAAAAACATCGAGAAAGCATACAAGCATATACTAATGATCTTGACTCCTATGAGATTTGATTTGGCATTACAACATTATACATAGACCGTAATCCAACTGCATCTATGACTAATAATCCACCTTCAGGTTATCATCCGAACCCCCTCCAGTATTAAGTTGCAAGCAACAGATAATTGCATTACGCATTGCGTGTAAAGTAAACAATACGATTGTTCTATGAACAAAGGATTGTTGTTTTCTCCCTAGTAGCAACATCACATCTAGTACCTTAGAGATTTCTGTCACTTCCCCAGATTACTAGAGGCACGAACCCACTATCGAGCATAAATACTAACTCTTGGAGTTGCTAGCATCTACTTGGGCAAGATAGCTACTAACAACGGAAAGCATGCAAGATCACAAATAACAAAGACATGATAGAATCAATAATCAATCTGAAATAGCATCTCAATATCCATCGGACCCCCGCAAACACAACATGTATGATTACAAATAGATGATCTTGATCATGAACGGAGCTCACAAGATCTAAACATGGTAGCACAAAGGAGAAGAACCAACCATCTAGCTACTACATGGACCCGTAGTCCAAGGATGAACTACTCACGCATCACACCGGAGGCTTGCATGGTGATGAAGAAGGCCTCTAGGGTGAACTCTCCCCTCCGGCAGGGTGCCAGGAAGAGCTTCAGATCCCTCCAGATCTAGGCATGGAGATGACGGTGGCTACAGACTCTTTTCTGGAATTTTGATCGGATACTTAGGGTTTCTGTATCGGAGGCATCTTATAGGCGAAAGGGGAGGCCGAGGCATGCCCTAGGCGGCCAGACCACCCCCTGGCGCGGGCCGGGTGGTGTGGCGGCCCCCTAGCCCCTCTCTATCTCGTATTCTGGCTCTGTGTCCCCCTCGGTGAAAAACTGACTTTGGCCTTTGTCCCGTCCAATTCTGAGAATATTCATTTTCTGACTTTCCTGGAACCAAAAACAGCAGAAAACAGGCAGCTGGCACTGTGGGTCTTGTTAATAGGTTAGTCCAACAAAGTGTATAGAAAGTACTCCAAAGTGTGGACAAAACATAAGAAAGTAGATAAAACCAAGCATGGAACATCAAAAATTATGGATACGTTTGCAACATATCAACATCCCCAAGCTTAACTCCTGCTCGTCCTCGAGTAGATAAGTGATAAAAAGAAAGAATATTTTTTAGGTGACATTTACCATCATAAACTTGATCAAAATATTTGTAAAACATTGATAGCTGGGATCATAGTACTTCAACATAGCATGAAAGATAAAGTTCTAACAATAAGACATAGCAACTATGTTGCAACATGAAAAGGCACAAACAAAAGATTCATGAATAACAATGCTTTGCAAGACATTTGTTTGTTTCACATAAAGAAAACATAGCATAGTGGCATTCAACTTGTCCCTCATAGAGTAGCAAACATAAATGCATAGGACACCTTCAAAGTTCATAAGAGTGACTAGATATAAATAGTTTAAGAACAAGCAATATCAAAATTATGCATCAATCAACAAGTCTTGGGACAATGCACATAGAACTAAGAATGGCCACTATGCTCTCAAAGTAGGTGCATAAAGATAGAAGGTGGAGACTCAACATAAAAGTAAAAAAAGGCTTTCATAGAAGGAAGTAGGGATTCAAGTTTCATAAAGAGCTTCCAAAAATTATGGTACTTATTAGCTTTCATCTCTCATTGCCCTATCATAAGCATCTTTAGGTGATTAAGGTTAAAGTGACACAACTAAGAGGATATGCTTGACATGTTATAAGCTGAAATCTCATGCCCCTTACTTACGAAGACCGAACCTCATGCTACTCAACTTCAGTCACAAGTAAGCTCTTGTCATTGTAAGTACATATGTATCATAGAGAACCGCCAACGAGGTACCCCTTGCACATGATACAAGAGATATCCCATAATCAAAATGACAAGGCAAGCAGACAATGAGCATTGATACATTACAAATGTATCTATAATTTTTGATGTTCCATGCTTGGTTTTATCTGCTTTCTTGTGTTTTGTCCACACTTTGGAGTACTTTTCATATGATTTCTTGGACTAGCCTATTAACAAGAGCCATAGTGCCAGCTGCTTGTTTTCTGCTGTTTTTGGTTCCAGGAAAGTCAGAAAATGAATATTCTTGGAATTGGACGGGACAAAAGCCACAGGTGCTATTTTACCGGAAGACGTCTAGAGCCAGAATACAAGATGGAGAAGGGTTGGGGCCCGGCCACACCACTCGGCCGCTGCCAGCTCGCCACGCCAGGGTGGTCCGCCGACCCCAAAGACCCTCGGCTTCTCCTTCCGCCTATATATTTCCTTCGCGACCAAAACCCTAAGTACCCGATCAAAAATGCAATAAAGAGTTTGTAGCCACCGTCATCTCCATCCCTAGATCGGGAGGGATCTGAAGCTCTTCCTGGCACCCTGCCGGAGAGGGGAATTCAACCTGGAGGCCTTCTTCATCATCATGCAAGCCTCCGGTGTGATGCATGAGTAGTTCATCTCTGGACTATGGGTCCATGTAGTAGCTAGATGGCTGGTTCTCCTCCTTTGTGCTTTCATGTTTAGATCTTGTGAGCTCCGTTCATGATCAAGATCATCTATTTGTAATTCTGCATGTTGTGTTTGCGGGGATCCGATGGATATTGAGATGCTATTTTAGATTGATTATTGATTCTATCATGTCTTTGTTATTTGTGATATTGCATGATTTTCGTTGTTAGTAGATATCTTGGCCAAGTAGATGCTAGCAACTCCAAGAGTTAGTATTTATGCTCGATAGTGGGTTCATGCCTCTGGTAATCTGGGGAAGTGATAGAAATCTCTAAGGTACTATATGTGTTGTTGCTACTAGGGAGAAAACAACAATCCTTTGTTCATAAAACAATCGTATTGTTTACATTACATGCAATTCGTAAAGCAGTAATCTGTTGCTTGCAACTTAATACTAGAGGGGGTTCGGATGATAACCTGAAGGTGGATTATTAGTCATAGATGCAGTTGGATGGCGATCTGTGTATACTGTTGTAATGCCCAATCAAGTCTCAAAGGAGTCAAGATGATTAGTATATGCTTGTATGCTTTCTCGATGTTTGTCAATTGCCCCGCTGTAATTTGTTCACCTAGCATGTTATCTATCTTAAGGAGAGCAACCTCTAGTGAACTATAGACCCCGGTTCTTTCTTTTACATACAATCTACAAACTATTTACTGCTTTGTGTTTACTTTCTACAAACTATTACTTCCTTCCATTCGATACATTTAATCCTTTGTTTTCAGCAAAACCGGTGAGATTGATAACCTCATCGTAAGTTGGGGACAGAGTTCTGTGGTTGTGTTGTGTAGGTCTCCATGTTGCTACTAGCACCGGTAGTGCTCCCTGCCAAGGCTCAACTAGCAACACCTTTGGGGTGTTTCCTTAATCCTACTGGTTCGATAACCTTGGTTTTATAACTGAGGGAAATTTACTTTTGTGCTCATCATACCTTCCTCTTGGGGATCCCCAATGAGCTCATCAATCACGAGCCATCAAAGTATTTTTCTGGCGCCGTTGCCAGGGAGTCAAGGACATCTTCACAAGGGGAGTCCCTCATAACCAATCTCTTTACTTTGTTATTTTTTTTGCTTAGTTTACTTTTGCTTTGTTTGCTTGTTTCTTTATCAAAAACACACAAAAATTAGTTTTACAAGTTTGCTTTCTTTATTAAAAACACAAAAAATGACTACTCTTGAAAACACTAAGTTGTGTGACTTCACTAGCACCAACAACAATGATTTTATGAGCACACCTATTGCTCCACGTGTGCCTAAAGCTACTTTCTTTGAGATAAAGCATGCTTTACTCAATCTTGTTATGAGAGAACAATTTTCTGGTATGGGTAATGAAGATGCTGCTGCCCATCTAAATAACTTTGTTGAACTTTGTGAGATGGAAAAGCATAGGGATATAGATGGTGATATTATTAAGCTGAAATTGTTTCCTTTCTCTTTGAGAGGAAAAGCTAAAGAGTGGTTGAATTCCTTAACTAGGAATAATATTGATTCTTGGACTAAATGCAAAGATGCTTTCATTGGAAAATACTATCATCTTGCTAAGATTATATCTATGAGAAGTGAAATAATGTAGTTTAAACAATCTGATAATGAACATGTTGCTCAAGCTTGGGAAAGAATGAAATCTATGGTAAAGAATTGTCCCACTCATGGACTGACTGCTTGGATGATCATCCAAACTTTTTATGCAGGATTGAACTATTCTCAAGGAACCTATTGGATTCTGCTGCTGGAGGTACCTTTATGACCATTACTTTGGGTGCTGCAACAAAGCTTCTGGATAATATGATGGTTTACTACTCTGAATGGCATACTGAAAGAGCTCCACAAGGTAAGAAGGTAAATTATGTTGAGGAAACCTCCTCCTTGAGTGATAAGATTGATGTTATTATGTCTATGATTGTTAATGGGAAAGCCCATATTGATCCAAATAATGTTCCTTTAGCCTCTTTGGTTGCTCAAGAAGAGCAATTTGATGTGAACTTCATAAGAAATAACAATCTTAGCAACAATGCCTACAGGAATAATTTTGGTAACAACAATTATAAGCCATATCCTCCTAACAATGGTAATGCTTATGGAAATTCCTACAACAATAATAGGAGTGCACCCTCTGAACTTGAAGTTATGCTTAAGGACTTTATTAGTAAGCAAACTGCTTTCAACAAAACTATTGAGGAAAAACCCTCTAATGCTGAAAGAAATATAGCATCTTTGGCTGAAGCTCAATCTTCTTTGAATAAAATGGCTGCTAAAACTGAAACTAATGATAATCCCTTTGCAGCTACTAATGCTATACAAGTAAGAATTGATGAAATTGTTAGACTATTAGCTAAATTACATGCTAAGTGGGAAAGAGAAGATGAAATTGCTAGAAACATTAGTGTTTCTACTATCACTACCACTAGTGTTGAGGCTAGTAATAGTTCTACTACTTTAGATGATAAATTTGATTTTGATCTTGATGGTTGCAATATCTCTGAAGTTATTAAGTTCCTACAAAAGCTTGCTAAAAGTCCTAATGTAGTGCTATGAACAAGGCCTTTACAAAACACATTACTGATGCTCGCATAAAGATTAAAGAAGAAAAGATGAAACATAAAGCTTCTATTCCTATAAAACAAGAAGATGGTTGGGAACCCATCATTAATATGAAAGTGAAGGATTTTGATTTCAAAGCTTTATGTGATCTTGATAGTAGTGTTTCTATTATGCCTAGAAGGATTTATGATATGCTTGATTTGCTCCACTTGAAGATTGTTATTTGAATGTCCCACTTGATGATAATGCTAAAAAGAAAGTCATGGGGAGTCTTAATGATGTTCTTATTATGGTTAACAATGCATATGTCCCCGTTGATTTCTATGTTTTGGATGTTGAATGCAATGCTTCTTGTCCTATTACTTTGGGAAGACCTTTTCTTAGAATTGTTGGTGTCATTATTGATATGAAAGAAGGCACCATTAAATATCAACTCCCACTCAAGAAAGGTATAGAACACTTCCCTAAGAAGAGAGAGAAGATTTATTTTGCCTCTCCTATGAAAACAAAATTTGGTTTTAATGCTTCTTCATTTGAGAACACTTGATTCTTTCTTGCTTCTTATGCCTAACTTAAAGGCGTTAAAGAAAAGTACTTATTGGGAGATAACCCAAAAGTTTTAAATGAGTCTTGGAAGTTACTACTTCAGTAATAACCGCTCCTTATCCTTTTTATTTGCTTTTTGTGCCAAGAGTAACCTCTAATGAGAGAGAAGTAATGATTGGGAAAGTTGTTGTCCCGAAACAGATTTTTGTGCTTCACCGTAAAAATTCGTATAAAATCTCTATACGTCCTTTTGAGGCGTGAATTTTTGTGCTTCTGCCCTAGGTTATTATCTAACTTTCGTTAGTTCAACACTTTTTTGATTTGAGCAACAGAAGGTCTTCGAAACAATTCGTCTTTACTTGCTGGTCTGTTTTGACAAATTTCTGCCATTTTCTGCATTTGCTTCTTATTGGTTCCTTTTTGAGTTCTTTTGGGGAATTGAGCTTTTTGAGTTCTTTTGGGGAATTGAGCTTTTTGAGGGAAGTGCTACAGTAGCTAGTGTTTTAATGGAAGTTTTATTGGTGTTAGAACTTAACCTAAAGACTTATTATCTTGAGTGCACTAATGTTGCTAATAAAGATTGTGTGAAGTTTTGTATGAAGGAAAATTTCAGGTGTATGGAAGGAATGAGTAATGAGATGAAGGATGGACTAAAGCTCAAGCTTGGGGATGCCACGCGTGTCACCCCAAGAAATATCCAAGAAGTAAAAGCATCAAATCTTGGGGATGCCCAAGGCATCCCCTTCTTCATCAATAAAAATCCCAGGTTTCTTCCAAACGCTTCATTTTTATTGTTTCATGCACAGTTGTGTTGTTCTTGGAGCATCTTCTTTTTCGTTTTCGTTTTTGTTTTTTGTTTGCTTGGTTTGCTTAGTTTGCTGAATAAATTGGTTGGACCCCCTCTTTCATACATTGGTTTTCAAATAGTTTGGAAAAGAGTAGGAAAGTTCATGCTTAAGTGGTAAAGAGAGCTTGTTTTTGACTGTGGCCTATGCTTTGTCATGCCATGCTTGATATTGTTTTGGCTTTATGCTTAGTATTCTTTGCTGTAGCATGACTTGTTATAAACAATTGAGATTGCTTAATGTGCCTTGGATGAATCATGCGTTGTTTTAGCATATTAAAGCATAGTATAGTGGTATTATCCTTTGATGCTTTATTTGGGTTGACTTGGCGCATGCTCACACCATGTTATGACTATCTCAAGTCACCATAGCCTTTATGATCCTTTAGTTTTCAACTTGTAGTATCACTTTATGCTTTGATCAATGATGTTTTGTCGCTCTGCATGATTATGGCCATTATTGCTCTCTTAGTTTGTCGCTCCCAGTCTTTTACTAGCCTCCACAACCAAGTATGAGTTCCACTCATGCATCCAACTCCCTAAACCAAGTTATTCCAAAGAGTCCACCATACCTACCTATTAGCATTTGCTATTCCAAGTATATTCATGCTTTTGTTTATCTTCCAAATTAAACTTGTTATGAGAAAACTAGTGATTAAAGCTCTCACGAACTTGATGGCACACTTTACTTTCTGCATTTAATAAACTTGAACCATTGGGTCCTTCTTTGTTGCGTATATGCTTGCGATTTATAAGTTGAAGTTAGCAGAACCATGTATCATGGGGAACGCTTTCAACATTGCACGTGTACTTTGTACCCCGTTGATATCATGTTCTATTGCTTATGGATCCCGACGGTGTGAAATAAAAGTGAAACTTGTAAGATCATGGAGTTTGTATGTGTGTTAGAGAAACGCTTGGGCCGCTAGCCTAAGCCATGCCTAATCATGGTGGAAACTTGCAGCATACCCATAATGAGCACTCTATGAAGCATCCTCAATAAAAACCTATGCAAATAGCAAATAAAAATATCACTGAGATGCTCATTGTCTGCTTGCCTTGTCATTTTGATTATGGGATAGCTCCTGTATCATGTGCAAGGGGTACCCCGTTGGTGGTTCTTTATGATACATATGTACTTACAATGACAAGAGCTTACTTGTGACTAAAGTTGAGTAGCATGAGGTTCGGTCTTCATAAGTAAGGGGCATGAGATTTTGGTTTATAACTTGTCAAGCATATCCTCTTAGTTGTGTCACTTTAACCTTAATCACCTTCAAGATGCTTATGATAGGGGCAATGAGAGATGAAAGCTAACAAGTACCATAATTTTTGGAAGCTCTTTATGAGACTTGAATCCCTCTTCCTTATATGAAGGCCTTTCTTCCACCATTACATTGAGTCTCCACCTTCTACCTTTATGCACCTACTTTGAGAGCATAGTGGCCATTCTTAGTTCTATGTGCATTGTCCCAAGACTAGTTGATTGATGCATAACTTGATATTGCTTGTTTTAGACTATTTGTATCTAGTCACTCTTATGAACTTTGAAGGTGTACTATGCATTTATATTTGCTACTCTATGAGGGACAAGCTGAATACTATTACGCTATGTTTTCTTTATGTGAAACAAACAAACGTCTTGCAAAACATTGTTATTCATGAATCTTTTGTTTGTGCATTTTCATGTTGCATCATAGTTTCTTTGTCTTATTGCTAGAACTTTGTCTTTCATGTTATGATTGAAGTACTATGATCCCAGCTTTGAATGTTTTACAAATACTTTGATAAAGTTTATGATGGTGCATGTCACCTCAAAAATTATTCTTTCTTTTTATCACTTACCTACTCGAGGACGAGCAGGAGTTAAGCTTGGGGATGTTGATACATTGCAAATATATCTATAATTTTTGATGTTCCATGCGTGGTTTTATATACTTTCTTGTGTTTTGTCCACACTTTGGAGTAATTTTCATATGATTTCTTGGACTAACCTATTAACAAGAGCCACAGTGCCAGCTGCTTGTTTTCTGCTGTTTTTGGTTCTAGGAAAGTCAGAAAATGAATATTCTCGGAATTGGACGGGACAAAATCCAAAGTCGCTATTTTACCGGAAGACATCTGGAGCCAGAATAGGAGACGGGGAAGGGCTGGGGGCCGGCTACACCACCTGGCCGTGCGACCAGGCCTGGCCCGCGCCAGGGGGTGGTCTGGCCGACCCCAGCACCCCCTCGGCCTCTCCTTCGGCCTATATATTGCCTTCGGGACCAAAACCCTAAGTACCCAATCAAAAATCCATGAAAGAGTCTATAGCCGCCATCATCTCCATCCCTAGATCGGGAGGGATCTGAAGCTCTTTCCGGCACCCTGCCGGAGAGGGGAATTCACCCTGGAGGCCTTCTTCATCATCATGCAAGCCTCCGGTGTGATGCGTGAGTAGTTCATCTCTAGACTACGGGTCCATGTAGTAGCTAGATGGCTGATTCTCCTCCTTTGTGCTTTCATGTTTCGATCTTTTAAGCTCCGTTCATGATTAATATCATCTATTTGTAATTCTGCATGTTGTGTTTGCGGGGATCCGATGGATATTGAGATGCTATTTCAGATTGATTATTGATTCTATCATGTGTTTGTTATTTGTGGTCTTGGATGCTTTCCGTTGTTAGTAGCTATCTTGGCCAAGTAGATGCTAACAACTCCAAGAGTTAGTATTTATGCTCGATAGTGGGTTCATGCCTCTGGTAATCTGGGGAAGTGACAGAAATCTCTAAGGTACTAGATGTGTTGTTGCTACTACGGAGAAAACAACAATCCTTTGTTCATAGAACAATCGTATTGTTTACATTACACGCAATTCGTAAAGCAATAATCTGTTGCTTGCAACTTAATACTAGAGGGGGTTCAGATGATAACCTGAAGGTGGATTATTAGTCATAGATGCAGTTGGATGGCGGTCTGTGTATAATGTTGTAATGCCCAATCAAGTCCTCAAAGGAGTCAAGATGATTAGTATATGCTTGTATGCTTTCTCGATGTTTTTCAATTGCCCCGTTGTAATTTGTTCACCCAACATGTTATCTATCTTAAGGAGAGCCACCTCTAGTGAACTATGGACCCCGGTCCTTTCTTTTACATACAATCTACAAACTATTTACTGCTTTGTGTTTACTTTCTGCAAACTATTACTTCCTCCCATTCGATACGTTTAATCCTTTGTTTTGAGCAAAACCGGTGAGATTGAAAACCTTCATCGTAAGTTGGGGACAGAGTTCTGTGGTTGTGTTGTGCAGGTCTCCACATTGCTACTAGCACCGGTAGTGCGCCCTGCCAAGGCTCAGCTAGCAACACCTTTGGGGTGTTTCCTTGCTCCTACTAGTTCGATAACCTTGGTTTCATAACTGAGGGAAACTTACTTCTGTGCTCATCATACCTTCCTCTTGGGGTTCCCCAACGAGCTCATCAATCACGAGCCATCAAGCATCTCAGCGATCTTTTTATTTGCTATTTGCATAGGTTTTTACTGAGGATGCTTCATAGAGTACTCATTATGGTTATGCTGCAAGTTTCCACCATGATTAGGCATGGCTTAGGCTAGCGGCCTAGGCGTTTCTCTAACACAAATATAAACTCCATGATCTTACAAGTTCCCCTTTTATTTCACATCACCGAGATCCATAAGCAAAAGAACATGATATCAACTAGGTACAATGTACAAGTGCAATGTTGAAAGCATTCCCCATGATACATGGTTCTGCTAACTTCAACTTATAAAGCGCAAGCATATACGCAACAAATAAGGACGCAATGGTTCAAGTTTATTAAGTGCAAGAAAGTAAAGTGTGCCATCAAGTTTGTGAGAGCTTTAATCACTAATTTTCACATAACAAGTTTAATTCGGAAGGTAGATAAAACATGAATATGCTTGGAATAGCAAATGCTAATAGGTAGGTATGGTGGACTCTTTGGAATAACTTGGTTTTAGGATTTGGATGCATGAGTGGAACTCATACTTGGTTATGGAGGCTAGCAAAAGACTGAGAGCGACCAACTAAGAGAGCAATAATGGCCATAATCATGCAGAGCGACAAAACATCATTAATCAAAGCATAAAGTGATATTACAAGTCGAAAGCTAAAAGATCATAAAGGCTATGGTGACTTCGGATAGTCATAACATGGTGTGAGCATGCGCCAAGTCAACCCAAATAAAGCATCAAAGGAGAATACCACAATATTATGCTTTAATATGCTAAAACAACGCATGATTCTTTCAAAGGAACATTCGGCAATCTCAATTGTTTATAACATGTCATGCTACAGAAAAAATCACTAAGCATAAAGCCAAAACAATATCAAGCATGGCATAACAAAGCATGGGCCACAGTCAAAAACAAGCTCCTTCTACCACTTAAGCATGAACTTTTCCTGCTCTTTTCCAATCCAAACCAAACTATTTGAAAACCAATGTATGAAAGAGGGGTCCAACCACTTTATTCAGCAAACTAAGAAAACCAAGCAAACGAAAAACAAAAAAGAAGATGCTCTAAGAACAACACAACTGTGCATGAAACAATAAAAATGAAGGGTTTGGAAGAAACCTGGAATTTTTATTAATGAAGAAGGGGATGCCTTGGGAATCCCCAAGCTTTGACGCTTGTACTTCTTGAATATTTCTTGGTATGACATGGGGTGGCATCCCAATCTTGAGCTCTAGTCCATTCTTCATCTCATTACATCATTCTTTCCATACACCTGAAATTTTTACTTCATACAAAACTTCACACAATCTTTATTAGCAACATTAGTGCACTCAAGATAATAAGTCTTTGGGTTCAGTTTAAACACAAATAAAACTTCCATTAAAACACAAGCTACTGTAGCACTTCCCTCAAAAAGCTCAATTCCCCAAAAGAACTCAAAAAGGAAGCAACAAGAAGCAAATGCAAATAATGGCAGGAATCTGTCAAAACAGACCAGCAGGTAAAAACCAATTTTTTCGAAGACCTTCTGCTGCTCAAATCAAAACGTGTTGAACTAACGAAAGTTAGATAACAACCTGGGGAAGAAGCACAAAAATTCACGCCTCAAAACTACGTACATAGAGTTTACACGAATTTTTACGGTGAAGCAAAAAAATCTGTTTCGGGACAGCAACTTTCCCAATCATTACTTCTCTCTCATTAGAGGTTACTCTTGGCACAAAAAGAAAATAAAAAGGATAAGGAGAGTTTATTACTGAAGCAATAACTTCCAAGACTCATCTAAAACTTTTGGGTTATCTCCCAATAAGCACTTTTCTTTAACGCCTTTAAGTTAGGCATGATAGTTTGAGAGGATGCTCACATAAGAAATATGAATTGAAGTAAAAGAGAGCACCAAGAAGCGAATTCAAAACAAATTTAAGTCTAACCCACTTCCTATGCATAGGAATATTGTATGCAAATAAATTCACAAAGAACAAAGTGACGGGCATAGAAAGATAAAACAAGAGTAACTTCAAAACTTTCAGCACATAGAGAGGTGTTTCAGTACCATGAAAACTTCTACAACCATATTTTCCTCTCTCATAATAATTTTCAGTAGCCTCATGAATAAACTCAACATTATAACTATCACATAAAGCATGCTTTTCATGATCCTTTGGTAAGCATGGGTGACAATCAAATAATGTAAGGGGTAAAGAGTTACTCTCATTAGAAGGTAGGAATGGGAAGATCCATTCTTTCTCCTCTTGATCATCACTCTCCTCCTCTTTTTCATCCAATGAGCTTCCAGTTTCAGCAATTTCTTCTTCCATAGGCTCCTGCAAGACATTAGTCTCTTCTGCCGGTGGAGAGCATCTATTAAGATATTCAAGAATATAGCCATTTTCTTCCTTGTAATTATCAAAGCAAAATTTAAGTATATCATAAACCTCATATTTATAAGGTGCATCATCAGTATTTTCAAGCAAATAAGCTAGTTCTGATGCACCCTTCCAAGCAATAAATTCTTCAATTTGTTCCACATCATAAAAGTCATAATTTCCCTTAACATAAGAAGATATGATAACATCATCATTATACTCACATTGAAAAGGGAGGTGTTTATACCTCTTACAGCAACAAGATTTATCAAAGCAATAAGTAACATTATAAGTAGAGCACATGTTTCTAGCAATGGTATACAATTTATCAATTTGTTCCCATAAGTGTTTCCCTTTTTGTGACAAGCGGTGTTCCTTATAATAATATTTTTGTTCTTCCGTGAACCCACCTTGCCAATTAGATTCAGTTTCAAAGAAACCAACCATTGATAGAAAGCATGATAAAGCAAGACAATAACAGACCAACGAAAATAACAACTATAGTAGGAACTAATTTTTTTATATTTTTGATAAAAAGAATAAGCAAACAGAGCAGAAATAAACTAAGCAAAATGAAAACAACAAAGTAAAGAGATTGGTTATGAGGGACTCCCCTTGTGAAGATGTCCTTGACTCCCCGGCAATGGCGCCAGAAAAAGTCCTTGATGGCCCAAAATATATCAAGCTCGTTGGGGAACCCCAAGAGGAAGGTATGATGAGCACAGCAGCAAGTTTTCCCTCAGTTATGAAACCAAGGTTTATCTAACCAGTAGGAGCAAGGAAACACCTCCAAGGTGTTGCTAGCTGGACTTTGGCAGGGCGCACTACCGGCGCCAGCAGCAACGTGGAAACCTGCACAACACAACCACAGAACTTTGCCCCCAACTTACAGTGAGATTGTCAATCTCACCGGTTTTGCTGAAAACAAAGGATTAAACGTATTGTGTGGAAGAAAGTAATTTCTTGCAGAAAGTAAACAGAAAGCAGTAAACAGTTGTAGATTGATGGTAAAAGAAAGGACCGGGGTCCATAGTTCACTAGGGGTGGCTCTCCTTAAGGTAGATGACATGTTGGGTGAACAAATTACAGCGGGGCAATTGAAAAACATCGAGAAAGCATACAAGCATATACTAATGATCTTGACTCCTATGAGATTTGATTTGGCATTACAACATTATACATAGACCGTAATACAACTGCATCTATGACTAATAATCCACCTTCAGGTTATCATCTGAACCCCCTCCAGTATTAAGTTGCAAGCAACAGATAATTGCATTACGATTATGTAAAGTAAACAATACGATTGTTCTATGAACAAAGGATTGTTGTTTTCTCCCTAGTAGCAACAGCACATCTAGTACCTTAGAGATTTCTGTCACTTCCCCAGATTACTAGAGGCATGAACCCACTATCGAGCATAAATACTAACTCTTGGAGTTGCTAGCATCTACTTGGCCAAGATAGATACTAACAACGGAAAGCATGCAAGATCACAAATAACAAAGACATGATAGAATCAATAATCAATCTGAAATAGCATCTCAATATCCATCGGATCCCTGCAAACACAACATGGATGATTACAAATAGATGATCTTGATCATGAACGGAGCTCACAAGATCTAAACATGGTAGCACAAAGGAGAAGAACCAACCATCTAGCTACTACATGGACCCGTAGTCCAAGGATGAACTACTCACGCATCACACCGGAGGCTTGCATGGTGATGAAGAAGGCCTCTGATGTCTACGCACTTCTATTCTTGTAGACAGTTGTTGGGCCTCCAAGTGCCGAGGTTTGTAGAACAGCAGCAAGTTTTCCCTTAAGTGGATCACCCAAGGTTTATCGAACTCAGGGAGGAAGTGGTTAAAGGTATTCCCTCTCAAGCAACCCTGCAATCAAGATACAAGAAGTCTCTTGTGTCCCCAACACACCCAATACACTTGTCAGGTGTATAGGTGCACTAGTTCGGCGAAGAGATAGTGAAATACAAGTGGTATGGATAATTATAAGTGGTAAAGGTGATAGAAAATAACTTGATGGCATGGAAAAGACTAAAGGCAAACTGAAATAAAGATCAAAGCAAGCAAACATGTAATAGATCTAGTAGCAAACGGTGTATCAATGCTTAGAAACAAGGCCTAGGGATCATACTTTCACTAGTGAACACTCTCATATAAATATCTTCTCTTTATGATACTACTCTTAACTACTCTCCGGTTGGACACTCTAATCGATGGTAGGGCTATAACAGCACTCCTCAAAGTAAGTCTTTCCCATCTAGAAAACCCCACACTGTCACCTTGAGTACTAGATGAGTCCAACAAACACCACAATTTCATAAAGACATCCAACTCCAAATATAACTCATAACAATTATTTGTAATCTCTAGCCTATGTGCCACCATGGTGTGCACGCTGTCACTTTCACACACATGGGGAGAGCAGAGATCTATTAAAGCACTTGAGTAGCAAGGTAGATCTACTAGATTACAAGCTCATGATCACAGTATGATCACGCATAGAGAGAGAGAGATGAACACATAGCTACAGGTAGAACCCTTAGCCTCGAGAAAGAACTACTCCCTCCTCATCATGGGAATCAGCAATGGTGATGGAGATGGTGGTGGAGATTGATGGAGATGGCTCCGGGGCACTTCCCCGTCCCGCGGTCGAACAGAGACTTTCCGTCTCTCCTAATCTCCCCTTCGGTGCAAGTGTGCTACGGAACTTTCGTGGATTTCTGATTGACTATCTAGGGTTTTGCATCGGAGGCTCTTATAGGCGAGGAGGCAAGGTCGGTCGGGCGGCCCACACCACTCAAGGCTGGCGTGGCTGCTCGCGCGCTGGGGTGGTGTGGCCACCCCTGGCCCCTCTCCGACTCTCCTTCCGCCCGTGAGTATTCCGGGAAAATAGTACTTTGGCTTTTGTCCTTTGGCTTTTGTCCAATTCGATAATATTCATTTTCCGACTTCCTAGAACCAAAACAGCAAGAAAAGGTGCAACGCAATGTGGCATCTTGTTAATAGGTTAGTCCAAGAAATCATATGAAAAGTACTCCAAAGTTGGAACAAAACACAAGAAAGTGGATAAAACCAAGCATGGAACATCAAAAATTATAGATACATTTGCAATGTATTAGCCTCTGGGGTGAATTCTCCCCTCCGGCAGGGTGCCAGGAAGAGCTTCAGATCCCTCCCGATCTAGGGATGGAGATGACGGTGGCTATAGACTCTTCCATGGAATTTTGATCGGGTACTTAGGGTTTCTGTATCGGAGGCATCTTATAGGCGAAAGGGGAGGCCGAGGGGGTGCCCTAGGAGGCCAGACCACCCCCTGGCGTGGGCCTGGCTTGGCCGCGCGACCAGGTGGTGTGGCGGCCCCCTGGGCCCTCTCCGTCTCGTATTCTGGCTCCATGTCCCCCTCGGTGAAAAACTGACTTTGGCTTTTGTCCCGTCCAATTCCGAGAATATTCATTTTCTGACTTTCCTGGAGAAAACAGTAGAAAACAGGCAGCTGGCACTGTCGCTCTTGCTAATAGTTTAGTCCAAGAAAGTGTATAGAAAGTACTCCAAAGTGTGGACAAAACATAAGAAAGTAGATAAAATCAAGCATGGAACATCAAAAATTATGGATACGTTTGCAACGTATCAGGGGGCGGCAGGCGGCGGCTGGGGAGCGGGAGGAGAGGTCGAGGGAAGAGCTGCTCGTTATGAGCCCTTTCCCCCGATGCCAGCCTTAATAGACTGCAGCCTCTAGGGCCGGATTATCCGGCCTATACTTGGGCCGGATTATCCGGCCTCAAATCTGAATTTCTGTTAAACACAGATTCAGGCCCACACGTCCGCAAACAAAACCCTTACAAGTGTGACCAAAGGACTTGTGTGAAAGAGTAGATGGTTTAGGGGTAGAGAGAGGCTTGGGACAAGAGAACCAAATTGAGATGGTACTACCCACTCAAGATTGCAAGAATCAAATCAACTAAAAGCCAAAATTGAGTGTGATTCCCATAAGAACATGAGATGAGCAAAATCAACCAAAAAGGTCCTAAAAAATCCAACTCTTCTCATGGAAGAGGGCAGTGGCCGAGGCCACCTTGTTGGAGTGCATGGTATGACACCGCGAAGATATATCTTGGGTTTATGACCAAATACTCATTAATAAGCTCACATATCACAAAGTGATATTAAGAGAAATGATTTAACTTGCTTTCTGCATTATGGGGGAGGGTTAGCCCAATTAATTAGGACCACACTCCCCCTATATACATGCCCACACCTAGACCAAATAAGAATGAGATGTAAGAGTGAGTGCATGGGTAGTCAAGACAAGCTCCATGAATCAACGATATTTAGCTCATTCCTCAAGTAACAAAACCTTGCTTCATCAAGTGGCTTCGTGAAAATATTAGCAAGTTGGTTCTTCGTGTTCACAAAAGATAGGTCAATATCGCCTTGAGCTACATGGTCCCGAATAAAATGATTCTGAATCTCAATATGCTTCGTCCTTGTGTGTTGTACCGGATTGTATGCAATTTTGATTGCACTTTCATTATCGCATAAAATAGGCACTTTGTCACAATTGACATCGTATTATTTTGAAGTTTGCCTCATCCATAATAACTGAGTATAGGCACTAGAAGCAGCTATATATTCAACTTCGGCGGTGGAGAGAGATATACAATTCTGCTTTTTAGAAGACCAACATACTAGAGACCTTCCCAAGAATTGACAAGCTCTAGAAGTTGATTTCCGATCATCCTTATCACCAGCCCAATCTGAATCAGTATAGCCACATAGAGAGAAACTGGAGCCCTTGGGATACCATAGACCAAAATTAGGGGAATGAACCAAATATCGGAAGATCCTCTTAACCGCCACTAAGTGGCTTTCTTTAGGACCTGCTTGATACCTTGCACACACACCTACACTGTTGGGGGATACCCCCGGGTAGGGTCACGCCGGGGTATAAAGGCCAAGTTAGCCGAGGTACGGCAAGGTCAAAGTGAATGCTGGCCGAGTTACCTCAAGGCAGGCCGAATCTCGGGGTAACCCGGACCAGGGGGTGTCCACCTAACTGAGTCTCATCCGACTTAAGCCGTAAGCCGGATAAATGAATCTAACTTGTATGCAGGAACAGGTGTGACCGGATCAACTACGATCCGGGTCATAGCAAGCTTCTAGGAGAAGGAAGGCATCTCATTTGGTTAAAGTAGCCCAAGACGCAAAGATGAGCGCGCACAGGTCGGACCAAGGCGTGGCCGACAAAGGTGATGACGCTGATGTCGGCTGACGCAGGCGCCACAGAGGCTCACGTAGCCTCTGCATGGATGACGCGTGGGAAAAGCGACCCGGTCGGCTTACTATTTTGGGAGGAGGCATATTCCTTGGAATATGCCTCCACGTATGCCCTAAGTGGAGACCTAGCCACTCCTATATAAGGGGGGATAGGGCCTCTGTAGAAGGGGTTGGTCTCATTTGGATAGAGCTTCACTGGATTGATCTCTATAGGCTAGTTTTACTTGGTTCCTGAGGGCTAGCTAGCGGGGAGAGTAAGAGAGTACCTTCTTCCTCCTCTCTCCAATACAGCTCGAGGAGCACTTGTAATCTGTGAAGTGAATCAAATATAAACCTTCTGTGTGAGGAATCACCTCACTATCCCTCCCTGGATTCCCCTGGTGCTATTAGTCCCCACCTTTAGCCTATCCATGGCATCTGCCGTGACACAACCACGACAGTTGGCACCCACCGTGGGGCTAGCGGCGCTAGCAGGGGTCAAGATCCGGACGGGAAACCTCATCGGCACCGGCGAACGCATCGTCTCCGGGCTCGTTCAGTGCTTTGGAGCACTGGACTTTGTCAGCGACAACGCTGGCTGACGCCTGCGCCCACTTCCGCAACGGCCTCTTCGTCAAGCTCGGTGCGCACAAGGTCTACGTTCTTTGCCGATGTGTCGCATCCATCCGCTGACGACGTCGTCGGCAGGGAGCCTCCCCTTAGCGTGGTTCATGGGGCGCGTATCACTCGCTCCCCGGACCATAATGAGGTGATGATGACTGCGCCTGGCGCAGGCGCAAGCAAGGATCCGGCACCAGATCCGGAGGTAACACCTAAGGCACCAAGGAAAGGTAGAGGTCCTCCACTAGAGAGGCCTGAGAATGTACTGAGAGAGGCTATGGATAGCTTGTAAAACCCGGTAGCAGCAGTGGTAGATCCCGCTTAGGCACAGGCCGAGCTGGAGGAAACTAGGCAAAAAATCCTAGAGGGAGCAAAAAACATAGTTGCGGCTCAGCAGTCGTTGAACATGATGTTGCGTGAGTACGCAAAGGCAAATAAAGTAGATGCTGTAAAAGTGAAGGGGAGAAATCTCATGAGTGAAATGAACAAAGAGGGTGATACTAGGGTTGAGGAGTCAGAGAACTGTTTGTCCGTGGGGCTGCCGAAGTATAGTACCCCGGCAAAAAACCTCAGAGCAGCAGATGCAGCTGCGTCCGAGTTAGAGGGTCTAACGGGTGAAGCCCGTCAGAGACAGCAAGATAGGGTCAATGAGTTGGTTCGGATCGCGAACAGGCAAAATGAGGAGTTGCTCAAGGCTAACCCAGAGAGAGCTGGGGCCTCCAAGATTGTTCATTCGGCGGTGGGTAACCCGGAGAAATCCGCTGGAGCCGCATTGTCCCCTCGTGGAGGTCCTAGGATAGAGGAGGTAGTAACCTCGGCCAGGAGAAACAAGCAGATTGTTCCGTATGACCCGACAAGGGCAGGAAAAGCAAAAGAGGTACAGAGAAATGACGATCGATGAAGTGTAAGCCGAGGTGAAGCTGGCCGAGGTAACCGTGACCAAGGCAATGCCGGTCAAGGAAACGTTGTTAATGGCAATGCCGGACAGCGCAACTCGGCAGGACAACCGCAGCAGCGGAATATACCAAGGCAAGAGCAAAGTGCTGGCCGAGGTATGCAACAGAGAGGTGCTCCACGAGAGCAAGACCGGTATAACGATGGAGATTCGGAAATGGTGAATGCAGGATACCCAAGGCCGGACTATCATGTGATAGGGTCGAGATTGGGAAGCAGGGATTTGATGCCTGATGACGCCAGGTTGAAACTGGATCGACTGTATAGGTCGGAGCAGATTGAAAGTCAGGGTCCTCCGGGTCCTGCATGTTTTGGACCCCGGATCATGAAGGAGCCACCGGTACCTAACTTCCAGCTACCCAGAGGCACAAAGACGTATGACGGTAGTACTAAGCCGAAGGATTGGTTGATAAACTATGCAACAGCT
The DNA here is from genome assembly GCA_023614405.1 of Avena insularis. Lineage (NCBI taxonomy): Eukaryota > Viridiplantae > Streptophyta > Magnoliopsida > Poales > Poaceae > Avena > Avena insularis. Next base: position 54,672,498 of record CM042692.1, read on the forward strand.
GTGAAAATTGCTACAGGCAACTTGAGATGGGCTGTGAGATACGTACCCTAGATGTTGGAGGGGCCAGCAAGGGTATGGTTAAACAATTTGCCACCCGGAAGTATTAACTGCTGGATCGATTTTGAGGAAATGTTTATCAGCAATTTTTCGAGTACGTATCAGAGGCCAAATAGGCCACAGGCCCTAGCTATGTGTAAGCAGATACCGAACGAGACAGACCGGGAGTTTTTAACCCGGTGGTGCACCGTGACAAACTCGTGTGAAGGTGTGATAGAGTCACAGGCCATAGCATGGTTTGCGCAGGGATGCAGGTATGCAAGCGAGTTGTGGCAGAAGTTGCAAAGGAAAATGCCAACCACTTTGGCAGAAATGATCCGGATTGCTGATTCGTTGCTTTGGGTGATCCGACCCAACCTAGGCTCGTGTCGAACGAGTCGAATGAGGAGTACTACCAGAGAGATGGAGCCGGATCGTCCCGGAGGAATGATTACAGAGGTAAAAGAAGAGATGACAGACCGGATCACAGGTACAGTTCGCAACAAGTTGCAGCTGTGAATCAAGATCAGCCCGGAGCAGGGAGCAATCAACGTCAGAAAACTGGAGGGCAACAATGCACACCAAGAAATGATGGCAAGAAAACTTGGACGCCAGAGCAGAAGAAACAGTGGCAAGAAAAGAAAGGACCATCCGAGGTACACTTATGAGTCGATGTTGGATCAGCCGCGTAAATTTCACACGCCAAATCCGAGTAACCCAGCGGGTCATACAACGAGGCAATGTGAGTGGATGCGTAAGATAGAACAAGGTGGTTCGGGGAATGCTCAGGCACCCCAGAATGATCAACCTCGGCAGGAGTTACCCCGGCAGCAATTGCTCTCCGGAGCGAACACGCAACAGCTAATGTTGCCTCCCCCTCCGTCGAGGTATGATAACCATGAGAGAAGGGATGCAGTGCATCAAGTAGAAAACCAGCATCAGCCGGATCAGAGGTACCCCGGAAATGAGGGGAGGAATGAATACAGGGAGCATCATAAGAGTTACTGTGTGTTTACCACTAAGGAAACAGATAGAAAGATCTTGCAGCGCCGACATATGGAGGTCAATGCGGTAATGCCAGCGGTGACAAGGTATATGCCTTGGTCGGACCAGGAAATTACCTGGAACATCAAAGATCACCCCAAGCTTATGACGAGTCCTGGTTCGTATGTGTTAGTGTTGGATCCGACATTCATTGGGCCTAACATCAATGTGAGGTTCTCCAAGGTACTGATTGACAATGGCAGTAGCATTAACATTATGTATGCGGATACAATGCGCAAGTTGGGTATCTCGGAGAACATGCTCCAAGCTACAAGGACAACTTTCCATGGCATTGTGCCAGGCATCTCTCGTGAGCCAATAGGCAAGGTCCGGGTTAACGTGTTGTTCGGCACAAGAGATAACTGCCGAACTGAGAATTTGGAGTTCGAAGTGGTGAACTTGGAAAGTGCATATCACACGTTACTCGAAAGACCAGCATTGAACAAGTTCATGGCGAGCTGTCACATCAGTTACTTGAAGATGAAGTTGCCCGGGCCAAATGGAGTGATTACCATTGCTGGGGATTTCCGACGTTCCATTGAGTGTGCTTCAGCCGGGTCTAACCTAGCCGAGTCACTCGTAATTGCACAAGAGAAAAGAAAAATCCAGGAGGTGGCAGCGTTGGCTCTGTCCGCGCAGCAGTATATGCCGACGTTGAGTAACCCGCATGGTAGCGTTTTGTTCCAAGCCACAAAGGATACCAAGAAAGTGCTCGTTGATGATATGTTCCTAGAGCGCATCGTAACAATTGGTGCCAGGTTAAATGATAAATAGGAAAGCAAGCTCGTCAACTTCCTCCGTGAGAATCGGGATATTTTTTCTTGGTCCACACAGGACTTGCAAGGTGTTCCGAGGGAGTTGGTCGAGCACTCTTTGAATGTGAGACCCGGAGAAAGGCCGGTGAAGCAACCTCTCCGCCGCTTCGCCGAGGATAGGAGAAAAGTCATTGGGGATGAAATAGCTCGGTTACTAGCAGTAGGATTTATCATGGAAGTACTTTACCCGGATTGGCTATATAATCCGGTGCTGGTGGAGAAGAAGAAAGATGATCTGAATGTGGCAGTGGTTTGGCGTATGTGTATCGATTACACGAACATGAACAAGGCGTGTCCAAAAGATCCATTTCCACTGCCGAGGATAGATCAGGTCATAGACTCAACTGCTGGATGTGAACTGTTGTCATTCATTGATGCATATTCTGGTTTCCACCAGATACCTCTGAATCCGGATGATCAAATAAAGACTCCATTTATCACCCCGTATGGGGCTTATTGCTATCGCACCATGCCGTTTGGTTTACGTAATGCAGGGGCAACGTACCAAAGATGTATGCAGAAATGTTTACACGACCAAATAGGTCAAAATGTACAAGTGTATGTGGATGATGTGGTTATCAAGACCAAGGAAAGCAAAACGCTCCTTGACGAAATCAGGCAGACATTCGCGAACCTAAGAAGGTTCCGGATGAAGCTTAACCCAAAAAAATGTACCTTCGGTGTCCTGGCTAGAAAATTACTCGGATTTCTTGTATCCAGCCGAGGTATCGAAGTCAATCCAACTAAGATCCGGGCCATTGAACGAATGGAGCTGTCGAAGTGTCTTAACGATGTCCAGAAGTTCACTGGTTGCCTGTCATCGTTAAGTCGGTTTGTATGTCGGTTGGGAGAAAAGGCATTGCCTCTCTATCAACTCATGAAAAAGTCGGATAAATTCGTTTGGACGCCGCAGGCCAATGAAGCCTTTGCCTACTTAAAGAAGATGTTATCCACTGCACCAGTGTTAGCTTCTCCACTATCAAAGGAGCCAATGTTGCTCTATATAGCCGCAACCAACCGAGTTGTAAGTGCAGTGATTGTGGTAGAGCGCGATGAAGAGGGTAAGTCGGTGCAAAGGCCAGTGTATTATCTGAGCGAGGTGTTATCTGCCTCAAAGCAGAATTACCCACATTATCAAAAGGTGGCTTACGGTGTCTATATGGCAGCTAAGAAGTTGAAGCATTACTTTGAGGAGCATCCCATCAAAGTAATATGTGAAGCTCCCATATCCGAGATAATGAGTAACAAAGATGCAAGGTTGCAAAATGGGCAATTGAACTAGCTCCCTACGCACCACAATATGACAGAAGAGAAGCAATCAAGTCTCAGGCTGTGGCCGACTTTTTTGTGGACTAGGCTGAGGTACAATACGAACCACCGCTACCAGATCCGAACTACTGGAGGATGCACTTTGACGGGTCAAAAACGAGAACCAGGATAGGATCCGGAGTTGTACTTACCTCGCCAAAGATGGACCAGCTGAAATATGTGCTGCAGATCCATTTCGCGGCATCAAACAATGTCGCTGAGTATGAAGCACTTGTGCATGGGCTCAAAGTGGCAAAAGAGATTGGGATACGTTGGATACTATGCTTTGGCGACTCGGATTTGGTAATACAGCAAGTGTCGGGATTGTGGGACGCCCTTGATCCAAACATGGCTCTATACATATTTCATGTGCAGAAGATATCTGGTTACTTTGAGGGATGTGAATTTCACCATGTACCCCGGGTGGAAAACGAGGCTGCCGACATGCTGTCAAAGCTCGGATCAACCCGACAAGCAATTCCACCGGGTGTAGCATTGGAACACCTCAGAAAACCGTCTATCAGGCCGTCTCCAGGAACCGACTCAATCTATGTCCCGAAAGATACAGAATCCGGAGCTGTGCCCATGGATATTAACATGGGAGGTGGTGCGCGAAACCCGGGGACTGCATCAGCAAACCCGGGGACTGCCTCAGCGAACCCGGGGACTGCCTCGCAGGACCCGGGGACTACTCAGCGTGATCTGGTTGAAGTTATGCCAGTGGATCAGATGGAAATTGATGAGGATGTGTTCCCTGTACGAGCAATACCAGCTTGGGCACTGCCTATATTTCAATTCCTGAAAGACGGAACGTTACCCACTGAGGAGGTGCTATCCTGGCAAACTCAGAGGAGAGCAAAGGCATACACAATCATCAATTCCGAGCTATACAAAAGGAGCGTGACCAATGTCCTCCAGCGATGCGTTGACCCAGAAGAAGGGCTTGACATCCTCCGAGATATACATCAAGGGGAGTGCGGGCATCATGCCTCGTCCCGAGCCTTGGTGGCAAAAGCTTTTCGACATGGATTCTATTGGCCAAGTGCCTTAGAACAAGCAGAAGATCTGGTGAGAAAATGCAATGGTTGTCAGAGGTATGCTACTAAGACACATATGCCTATGTCGGAACTCAAGACCATACCAATCACATGGCCATTTGCTGTATGGTGTTTGGATATGGTTGGCCCGTTCAAACCAGCAAGGGGGAATATGACTCACATTTTGGTCATGGTGGATAAGTTTACAAAATGGATTGAAGTGAAGCCAATAAGAAATTTTGATGGAGCTACGGCCGTAACATTCCTCAAAGACATCATCTTGAGATACGGTTATCCTCACAGTATCATAACTGATAATGGCACAAATTTTGCTGAAGGAGCATTTGCGCGATTCTGCCGGGATAAGAAGATCCGGCTGGACGTTGCCTCGGTAGCTCATCCCGCATCAAACGGACAAGTGGAAAGATCCAACGGATTAGTACTATCCGGGATAAAACCCCGGCTCGTTGAGCCGCTGCAAAGATCAGCGGGGTGCTGGATAGAAGAACTACCAGCGATACTGTGGAGTTTAAGAACAACTCCGAATCGATCAACAGGCTATACGCCATTTTTTCTGGTATATGGGGCAGAAGCTGTATTACCAGCCGACATAGAGCATGATTCGCCTAGCGTCACCCAATACACAGAAGCCGAAGTGCAAGAAGCCCGGGAATTGGCATTGTCCAGATCCGCCATATATCAGCAAAATCTCCGACGCTATCATAGCCGGAAAGTAAGCCCCCGAGTCTTCCGGGAAGGCGATCTGGTGCTCCGGTTGGTACAACGTACTACTGGCATGCATAAGTTATCCCCCCATGGGAAGGTCCATTCATTGTGAGCAAAGCATTGCACAATGATTCTTATTATCTTATCGATGCAAAGCCACAGGAAAAGAGCAAGGCGGACAGGTCCGGCGAGGAATCTAAGCGTCCATGGAATGTAGCTCTACTTCGTCCTTTCTACACTTAGCAGAGAAGTGTATGTATACGAGTCTTCTCATATGTCGGTATGTATGCCGGCAATGAGCTTATCAATGAAATGTTGGCACCTCGAGCAGTAACTCAGGGACTGCCTTAATAATATTTGTTATCTTGTATTATTTGTGAGTCAGCTGGAATAAGTTGTTCTACTTAACTCGGATTAGTAGTGTGTGAGCACCAAAAACCCAACTCTTCGACTTGCTGCTGTCCAACAAGATTTGGCTTCATGGCAAGCAAGAGAACAAGTTTGGAATTGCCTAGCACATGAAAAACGACTAAGGAAAAGAACTTAATCGAGCCGACGTTTTTTTTCTGGACTAACCCTGTATTTACTTTCAAATTGTTATGCTGAATTATTTTGAGCTAAGCCTAAAGTTTCCAAGTATTGTTAAGACAATTTTTGAAGCTCGGATTCGTGAGTCGTAAAACCGAATCAAGGTAGACACGAACCGAGCCAAAAAATTGGACGAACAAGAAAATGAAACTCGGGGACTATGCCCAAGTTACTCCGGCATAAAAACTTAGTAGCAAAATATCACATGTGTACTGGATACAATTCCACCTGTCATACCGGGGATCTGATAAATTTTAAAGTGTTTTCACTCAAGGAGCAGCAGGAGGAGGAAATTTGGCATCATCTTCGTTGTCTTTGATATCGGAGGCATCGCCCTCTTCATCCTGATCCGAGCCGTCTTCAACGTTCTCAGCATTTTCGTCACCAGGGGCTTCCAGGAAGCTCGGACCCTCAGTCCATTCATGAATGGGAGCATATTCAATGAGGCTATGGGCGCAAGCCTGGCGTCGAGCTACCCACTCCGGGTCATTGGACCATTTGGATCCGGTGCGCAGGTGCGTCAGGAGGTTGAGGTCGATCTTCTCGTACCACGTGAGTATGTGGTGAAGAACGGTCTCAGCTACGGCATGTCCAGCGGACTCCCTCCAAAGATCGAGCTGTGTCTCGATTTCCATCAGCTTTTCAGCGAGAATTGCGGTTCCCTCCGGAGTGTCTTCGCCAGGCCAGAACATGTTGAAGATTCGGACTGCAACGTCAAGGAGATCCTTGCATAGTTCTTGATGATTTCCACGCGAGATGACAGGCTGACCAATAGGTCCTCCATGTCATAGGGAATGTCTTCACCGTCAGGAGCAACGGGAGTACCCCTATCTCGGCGGAAATTAGCAACAGCGGCGCTCGCAATGGTAGTGCCCTCTGGAAATTTGCCTGAAAACTAGACAAGAGAAGCAAGAAATGAAAAGACATGTGAAGTAACCCAGAGGAATATGCCGAATAAGGGAAAGGAACTTACGTAAAATGTGGCTGTGGATCCGGGTCAATTCCTTGGTACAGTCATCGCGTCTTTTGTGGAGCTGCACAAGTTCAGCGTTCGCCGACTCAAGCTTGACGTCGGCCTCCTAGAGAAGTTCTCGATCCTTGGCAATTTGGAGATTAATGCGCTCACGCTCCTCAGTATAGTCCTGGCCAGCCTTTTCAAGCTCGGATTGGTGTTGCGCTTTCATTTTCTTCATCTCAGCTTTGAGCTTGGCGATCTCATCATCCTTGGTTCGGAGGAGGGCAAGCTCATAGTATTTCTTCTTGAGCTCGGCCTGATGCTGCCCTGCTTGTTCGAGAAAATGAAGCATCATATTAGGCACGGGCACACTATCTTCCAGCGATACTAAAATAGTTTGTTAACCCGGCAAAGCCGAGGTATGAATGTTTGCCGAGCCAAGGAGAAAAGGAGATAGAAAGCATAGCAAGGTCGGACAAAAGTAACTTACCCTTAATCTGATCCAGATTCTTCCTCATAAGCTTGTTCTCAGCCTCCACCCCAGCTGCGAAAACCGAATGATGGATTAGTTCAGCAGAAAAAGATGAAGGAAAACAGAAAAATGTGAAGAAGAGAACTTACCCCTTTTCTCGTGCTCAGCGAGATGTGCATTATGTTTTGCGAGCAGCATTTTGTGAGTGTCCAGGAGACGCTGGAACTCAGTGCTCCGGTGGTTGGTGGTCACCTGAAAAGAGTACAAAAATATAGCTTAAGCCTTGTGCATATTCGAAGTATACAAGATCCGGGCCAAGTGGAACTTAACCCGGCTCTAGGTGTGTGCATATTCGAAGTGTGCAAGATCCGGGCCAAGTGGAACTTAACCCGGCTCTAGGTGTGTGCATATTCGAAGTGTACAAGATCCGGGCCAAGTGGAACTTAACCCGGCTCTAGGTGTGTGCATATTCGAAGTGTACAAGATCTGGGACAAGCGGAACTTAACCCAGCTCTAGGTGTGTGCATATTCGAAGTGTACAAGATCCGGGCCAAGCGGAACTTAACCCGGCTCTTGGTGTGTGCATATTTGAAATTGTCAAGGAGCTACGTTAGTTTTCTAAGGAGCATCCGGCCGAGTAACAAGTTACTCCCCCGGAGGCTCGGGGACTAATGGTTATATCACTAATATCTACAGCATGCTAAGGAAAAGGTTAAGTAACATACCTCCATCATCCGACCCGCGAGGTTAATTGCCTTAGAGGCTGTGTTCATTTGAGCGGAAAACTCGGCGGGACCGAACTTCTCCGGGAGATCGTCGTTGTAGACAAACTCCGACTTGTTCTAGTTGTTCATGAACTCGATCAAGGTCGGAGGATACCGTTCACCGCTGAGCATGTGGGGTGCCACCAAGCCCTTGGCATGTGCTTCCCTCCTCTCAACCTGAGCAAGGGCCGGGCTGGTGTGCAAGACAAGTTGCTGCACATTAGTTGGCTCGGCAGGGGCGTCCTTCGGTGCTGGAGGCTTCTTGGAAAGCATGGACGCGAGAGTGCGCTGTCCAGACTCGACGGACGCTACCCTGGTGGTGTCAGGGGCCTTTTTGCCTTTGGGCTGCTGAGAGGAGGAAGTAGTTGCAGCAGATTTACCCTTGGGAGCTGCCTGGGTACTTTCTCGCCGGGACTGAGAAGACTCGGACGAGGCAAAGGGGCTTGGCGTTGCTGCTTTGGCTGCTAGCGCTAGAGTTGGTGCTGGTGCTGGTGCTGGTGCTGGTATTGTTTTCTTCTTCGGAGGAGGTACTGAAGTAGACTCGGTGGTAGCTGGTTGCGGTGGAGCCGAAGTGGTGGACACTGTTGCCTCAGCTGGGCCAGTCTCCCCCGCTTCGAGGTTGCCCCCCTCTTGACGAGGTGGGATGGAACCCGGAGCAGCCGCTGAACCCTCCGGAATAGGGCTCAGCGGGCGTGAATCGTCGCCACGAGGGGGAGAAGGGCTGAGTCGGAGCAGCGAAGCGATGCTGGATCCACTCTGGGGGACGTCCACCGTGGCCCTGCCGAATCAAACAGTGTCAGATGAAAACTATAACAATGCAAGAGCAAGTAAATGGCAGAGGGAAAAAGAGACTTACGCATCCGAGGTCAGGGGCTCCTTGGGCTTCCGAGCCCTTCGTGCTGGGGCCTTGGTTGCAGGTTTGGAGGCAGTCTTATCCTCGGACTTCTTTCGCCTCTTGGCTGGCTGAGAAGGTCTGGAGGATGAAGTGGATGCGACTTCCCTTTTCTTCTTCGGCGCAACCGGAACAGGATCACCCATGGCAAGGGGAGGGTCCTCATGGATCTGCCCACCGGGGTTAGCTGATGCCGGAAAAGCATAAGAAAGGGGGACAACGTCAAATGCTTCCATCACCTCAACATCTAAGTCATCTTCATCGTCGGGCCAATCTCTAATAGAAGAGAGTTTACCGGTGGGTCGCTTGGTCACGTCGGCCATTGGGAGGAATATCTCCTGGTCCGGTTCTTCCTCGTCCGAGCTATCCCGGTCAGGCGCACATTTGAGGGTGGGATCAGTGCCATCCTCGATAGTTTGCTGAAGGAATTGCTAAGGGAGAAAAGTGACAACCGAGTTAAAAATACAACAGCAACCGACATAAGATTTAATTCAAAGAAAGCTTGTGGCACGAAGCTTACCACGGGAGGAAGCCTATTCCGGCAATAGTGCTCAATTCCCCACGTCCACTCAGAGGAGAAGTCCTTGTGGGTGGTGAAGAGAGCCTTGACCCGGCGATAGATTTCTGTGTTGCTCAGCTCGAAAGATGAGGTCCGGTTGGGGTCGTGGCCCCAGCTCATGTGGCACACTTTGTGAGTGCGTTTCTGGAGAGGGGAGATCCGGTTGCGGACGAATGTGATCATGGCGTCCTCGTTACCCGAGCTCCTTCAGCTTCGCGAACCTTTTGTTGACCTGGTTGGCCAATACTGTGGGCTTCTTGGGGACAACGTCCCACAACTCCGGGTTAGGAGGACTCGGAGCATAGGGGCGAAGCCGGATCAAGTCTTCAGTGCCGTCGTTCCGAACATAAAAGAAGGTCCAGGCCCATCCTTTGCAGGAATCCAGCCCGGTAACCTGGGGAAAGACGGAGAGCCTCCGGGGTGAAATGGACGCAGCGCCGAACTATGTAAGCTGCTTGTCCTCTGGCTCTAGATCGACATTCGGAATAACGTTACGACGAAGGCCAAAGAACCGGATCCATAGCTCCTTTGTGGGCCATAATCCGGCGTAGCCTTCGATCGTGGAGGCGAAAGCAGAGAGAGATGTGATAGCGTTGGCAGGAAGGTGGTGCGGATGGAGTTCATAGGTGTTCAACCAATCATGGAAAAAGTCGCTAACTGGTAAACTGAACCCTCACTGGAAGTGTGACAAGAACACCACAAACTCACCCGGATTGGGTGAGGGGCGAGTTCGGCGGAGGTGAGGCGCACAGTGATGCCTGTGGGGATGCGCCTGGTGCGGTAGAGCCAGTCCAGGTCATCCTGACAGACCCAGGATCCAGCCCACGCACCGCGGTCCGCCATCGCGGCGTCCTCCTCCATCTCTTGCTCGGCAACGACAAGTTCATCTTCTGTCATCTCAAGTTCATTTCCCTCACTGTCGCTAGCGGCGGTGGGGGGCAGCGGCCTAGATTGACAGTGACCCGTTGCGGAGGAGCTGCACGGCAGCGACGGCAACGCAAATGCGTGTGGAAGCGGTGCGGCGGCGGCGCTGCTACTCAGACGCGGTGGCGGCGGCGCTGTCGCGGGAGAAGATGAAGAAGAAGAGCTAGAGGCAGAGGGGCGCGGAAGGGGGAAAAGACCCAAGGGGCGCACCCCTCCCCTATTTAACCGCTCCATCAAGGAGGAAGTGGGATCGTGCTGTGCAGATATGCCACACGATGTGGCCGTGTATAAACCAGATGGACCAATCAGCAAAGAGCCACACGAAAGACCACAGGGTGTCGCAGATCCCATGACGTGACGCATTGATGCGGTTAACGAGGAGGCAGGCCAGACGTGACGTGTTCCATAGTGATAACTGACAATTACTGCAGCGGTTACTGTGGCTGGCCCTTAAAATGAGGCAACCTAATGATTAGCCTCCACGTGGGAAAGCGTACGAGAGAAGGAAAGATAACCCGGATGGGATTATGGTAACCCGGCCAGCAAGTGAAAACTTGAAATGTGCCAAGGGAAAGTAAACCCATGAGATCCGAGATAAGAGGTAACTCAGAGAAGGAGCACAAAGCTCGGAGAGATTGAACCTTCGGTGGCCTTAGCGGCTAAGGCAACTAAGACCGCACTAGCTTCGGGGACTAATGTTGGGGGGATACCCCCGGGTAGGGTCATGCCGGGGTATAAAGGCCAAGTTAGCCGAGGTACGGCAAGGTCAAAGAGAATACTGGCCGAGTTACCTCAAGGCAGGCCGAATCTCGGGGTAACCCGGACCAGGGGGTGTCCACCTAACTGAGTCTCATCCGACTTAAGCCGTAAGCCGGATAAATGAATCTAACTTGTATGCAGGAACAGGTGTGACCGGATCAACTACGATTCGGTTCATAGCAAGCTTCTAGGAGAAGGAAGGCATCTCGCTGGTCAAAAGTAGCCCCGATACGCACAGCATGAGCGAAGCGCACAGGGGCATGACCACCGAGGCTTAGCCGACAAAGGTGACGACGCCGATGTCGGCTGATGCAGGTGCCGCAGAGGCTCACGTAGCCTCTGCATGGATGACGTGGGGGAAAAGCGACCCGATCGGCTTACTATTTTGGGAGGAGGCATATTCCCTGGAATATGCCTCCATGTATGCCCTAAGTGGAGACCTAGCCACTCCTATATAAGGGGGGCTAGGGCCTCTGTAGAAGGGGTTGGTCTCATTTGGATAGAGCTTCACTGGATTGATCTCTATAGGCTAGTTTTACTTGGTTCCTGAGGGCTAGCTAACGGGGAGAGTAAGAGAGTACCTTCTTCCTCCTCTCTCCAATACAGCTCGAGGAGCACTTGTAATCTGTGAAGTGAATCAAATATAAACCTTCTGTGTGAGGAATCACCTCACTATCCCTCCCTGGATTCCCCTGGTGCTATTAGTCCCCACCTTTAGCCTATCCATGGCATCTGCCGTGACACCACCACGACATACACTCAACACAATTCAGGTCTAGATGCGTAGAGGTAAAGAAGAGAGCTGATCATGGATCGGTATACCTTTTGGTCCACATCTTTACCATGGGGATTAAGTTCAAGGTGACATTTTGTTTGCATCAGTGTGGCGACGCCATTAAGATCCGTCATCTTGAAACTCTTGAGCATGTCTTGGATGTATTTTCCTTGATTTATGAAGGTTCCTTCTCTAAGTTGTTTGATCTCAAATCCAAGAAAGAACCGTAACTCCCCCATCATAGACATCTCAAACCTGTCAGTCATAAGCTTTGAAAATTCATCACTAAAAGCTTTATTAGTAGAGCCAAAGATAATGTCGTCTACATATAGTTGGAATACGAAGAGCTCCCCCTGAACCTTCTTAGTAAAAAGAGTGGGATCGATTTGCCCAACTTCGAAGCCACGGTCTAGCAAAATATCTTTAAGGTGCTCATACCATGCACGTGGGGCTTGTTTAAGGCCATAGAGTGCCTTATAGAGTTTGTAGACATGGTTCGGAAAGTTAGGATCCTCAAATCCCGGGGGTTGCTTTATATATACCAACTAATGTAGAGGACCATTAAGAAAAGCACTCTTAATGTCCATTTGTTGTAATTTAAAATTGGTATGAGTAGCATAAGCAAGGAGGATATGGATGGACTCAAGATGAGCCACTGGAGCATAAGTCTCGCCGAAGTTGATGCCCTCAACTTGGGAATAGCCTTGTGCCACGAATCTTGCCTTGTTCCTTACAACAATGCCATTTTCATCTTGCTTATTCTTAAAGATCCACTTTGTGTCGATAACATTGCGGCAATCCTTGGGCTTCTCTACTAATTTCTAGACCTTGTTGCGCTCAAAGTTATTCAACTCTTCATGCATAGCAACAACCCAGTCCGGATCTTCAAGAGCTTCAAACACTTTCTTGGGTTCCACCATGGATATGTGAGCTTGGTGCTCACCAAAACTTGTTAGCTCCCTTCGTGTGGACACCCTTCGTCGAAGATCACCTACAACTTTGTCAAGAGTGTGACCCCTTAATTCAAGATTCCTATCTGCACGAGCTTTGCGACGAAGTTCAATTAGCTTGTTGTCTCTTGGGGAATAACTTCATCATTTGAGTCTTTGTTGGAATCATTGGCTTGGCCTTGATCTTTAGCTTGATTAACAGGAATAGAAGATGATGAATCTTGTCCTTGATGTTGATCAAGAGCCGTAATAGGAGGCTGTTGTTCTTCAGGATTTTCAGGGCCGGATAATCTGGCCGAGGGTGGGGCCGGATAATCCGGCCTGGGAGTACTTGAAGCACCTTCACAGTCTTGAGTGATCCTGTCACGAACTGGAGAGGGGCCGGATAATCCGGGGTCAGCCGGAAAATCCGGCCTAGGCTTGTAGCAGAATCTTCACCATTTTGATCACTTCTGCCAGTTGAGGAGGGTTGGCCGGATAATCCGGTGTCCACCGGATAATCCGGCCTGGAGCTTTCAGGAGCATTTTGATCTTTAGCATTTTGTGGGGTTGGTGTAAAAGTTTCTCCAATGGTTGGAGCATGTTGAGCTTGTGTCGATGAGGGCCCTACTTGAGTAGAGCATTGTCCTTCCCGATCCACCACAAGGGGTTCCTCAATGGGGCAGAAAAATCCCACGCCCATTCTTCTTATGGCATGTTGGGGTATTTCAACATCTGCATCACAAACATCAACTTGCCCCGCATGGGAGCCATCATTTTCCTCGGACACCACACTACAAGATTCTGCAACAGTTTCGGAGAGCTTATTGTAGACTCTATAAGTGTGGGATTCGGCACCATAACCAACAAAAATGCCTTCTAAAGCCTTAGACTCAAATTTAGATAAACAAACTCCTTTAATAAGAAAGAAACACTTACAACCAAATACCCGGAAGTAGGAGATGTTTGGCTTGTTACCAGTAAGTATTTCATACGGAGTCTTGTCCAAGATTTTGCGGATATAGAGCCGGTTGGATGAATGGCAAGCGGTAGAGATTGCTTCAGCCCAGAAGTTATAAGGGGACTTAAATTCAGCTAGCATAGATCTGGCCATATCCATTAAGGTCTGGTTCTTCCTCTCGGCAACACCATTTTGTTGAGGGGTGTACGCAGCGGAATATTGATGTATTATCCCGTCTTCACTTATATATTCATTTAAGGTGTATTTCTTGAACTCGGAGCCATTATCACTTCTAATTGCCAATATAGGGACATTGTGTTGACGTTGAACCTCGTTGGCAAAATCGATGACCGTTTGTTGAGTCTCGCTCTTCAACTTGAAGAAATAGACCCATGTGTATCTTGAGTAATCATCAACAATCACGAGGCAATATTTCTTCCCACTAAGACTTGCATGAGATGGAGGACCAAAGAGATCCACATGGAAGAGCTCCAAAATCCTCTTTGATGAAATAATGGTCTTCCTTCGATGGGGAGAGTCATGCATTTTCCCTTCAACACAAGCCCTGCAAACACAATCTTTGGGAAAGGAAACATTTTCTTTTAGTCCAAGGATGTGGCCACCCTTGTGGAGACTTTGAAAAGTTCTCATATTGACGTGGGCTAGTCGGCGATGCCATAGCCAACCCTCGTCGGCCTTTCCAAAAAGACACATCGGGCCTGTGGTGGTTTTCCCCAAAAATTCCACCATGTACAGGTCATTTTCGACATATCCCACAAAAGCGACTTTTAGAGACTTGCTCCACAAGAGTACCACCAAATCAGCATCAATGAAAACTGCAAAGCCCATCTTACCAAGGGCACGAACTGAAAGTAAATTGTAACCAAGGGTCTCAACAAGCATGACATCCATGAGAGAGATATCGTGAGCAACCACAACTTTGCCAAGACCAATACCTCAGATTTTGACTTGTCATCATAGGAGACAGTTATGTGATCCTGGTTTGGCCGCATCTCTGAGATGATCTCCTTGCTTCCAGTCATATGACTAGTGCACACGCTATCGAGTACCCATTTAGACCCACCAGAAGCATAGCCCTGCAAGAAAGTTACTTCTTGGTTTTAGGTACCCATTTTTAATGGGTCCTCTCATGTTAGTGACAAGGGTTTTGGGAACCCAAATAGACCAAGATATGTAACTATCGAAAGGACCTACATATCTAGCATAGACATCACCATAATAATCACAAAATAATTCATAATTAGGATTATTAGCCCCTGCAAAACCATCATAGTGAGTCTTGTCATTAGTGGTGGTGTTTGACTTTGGTTGAGCAATTTTGCTCTTCTTCTTCTTGTTGTTGTTCTTCTTCTTTGTCTTGGGAACATAACCAAGACCTTATTTTCCATTGTTTGTCCTTTGCTTGCTAAGCACCTCATATAGAACTTCTTTACCTTTATGTTGAGATCCCTTTACAAGTTCTTCTCATCCACAAGATGGAGTGGAGGTGCTGGGCATATCATACTTGTCCAATTGAGTTTGGAGCTAATCACGAGACTCATTTAGAGTAAAATGATCACTCTCCAATGCCTTGTGAGCAATGTCAAGTTTCTCAAATTCTCTGAGAGTCTAGCATGAGCAGCCCCAAATTCAATCTTTTCCTTCTTTAGTTTCTTTACCTTAGCAAGAGCATTGTCACGTTCTTTAATGAGCTGGGCAACAACCTCCTCATGGGACTCCTCAATTGACTCAAGTTTCTCCTCCAAGGATACTCTAGCTTCCTCTTCTTCCTCTAAGGCATTCTTCAAGGAGGCAATTTCCAAGGTATCTTATCTTTCAATTCTACCCTTTTCTTCGAGAAGTTCTTCGGAATGAGCAAGTTGACTCATAAGATCATCAAAATGAAGTTTGTGCTCACCTTGCAGGTTAGTGAAAAAATTGTCCAAAGCAATAACTTCTTCTTTTATCTTAAGACTAGTATGATCATCCATATCCATATTTATATTAGTCTTAGGAAATGAAGAAATAGAAGATGATACCTCGGACCCTCTTGCCATGAGGCAAGTGACGTTGTTGTTGATGACATTTTCATTTGGAGAGTCGAAGAGTGATGACGGGGTAGATGTGGTGGCTATAGCAGCCACCTCTCGAGAACTATCTGCATCCTCTTCGTCTTCACTTGCAGAGGAATATTCTTCTTGTGCCACCAAGACAATCTTGGGTTGCTTATTGTAAGGACCATTCTTTTTGATAAATGGCTTCTTTCGAGGTGCCTTGGACTTCTCTTTAAGGATGAGCTTGCCACCATTGTCATCTCTACTTTGATATGGACATTTAGCCACAAAGTTCAACCTATCTCCACAATTGTAGCATGTTCTCAGTTTTGGGTCATTCTCTCTTCTTCCACTTGACACATTATTACGCTCGAGTTTAGACTTGGCCTTGGCTGGATCCTTCCAAAAATTCCTTGCATAGAAAGCCATGTACTCTCCATGAGCACGCTTGACCTCCTCGGGACAGCCCATGGAGACAGCCTCGTATCCTCTTTCATCCTCATCTTGTTCAACAACATTTTCCTTTAGAGCAACATTGACTCCTTTTTGCATTCCAATAGCCCGGGCACGGGCATCTCTAGTGTTCTTAGCTACAACCTTGAATGACGCCATTTCTTGCATGACTTCATTAGAAGTCATTTGATGGTAGTTGTGTCTACCTTGCAAACTCTTCAAGTCCGTTGACTCAAATGGCATTAGAGCACTCACATATTTCCTTTTTATCCAAGCATCATCAATGTGAGTGGCTCTATGCTTTCTAAATGTTGTTGCAATACCCTTGAGCCTTCTATACATATCTTCATGGTCTTCACCATCCAACATGTAAAATGCTTCAGCTTCATTGCTAAGGGCATCATACCTATTTCTTCTCATGCTTTCATTTCCAATGAACAGGTCGGTGAGTGCATCCCATGCTTCTTTGGCTGTGTTGAAGTGATCAATGTGGGGCATGTCCTTGGGACCCACTCCGAGCTGAATCATGTGGAGAGTCGTTGCATTCAATTGACTGTCCACAACTTCCCTTCTAGTCAAGTTGGTGGGGTCTCCAATATGAAGACCATCTTCGATAATCCTCCAAAGTTCAATTGACGAACTGCATACATGAGATTTCATTAAGAATTTACATTTATTAAATGTAGATGCAGTAAGCTTGGGTGGATCACCCCTATTGTTTATATGAGGATGAGGGATAGGTGGGTCGGGAGAATATAGATGAGGAACCTCACTATAGTCCTCCTTACCACTTCCCTTGTTGGAGGCGGAACCATTATGTTTTTCACCTACCACTTCATCTTCCTTAGATCCGGCATGAGCCTTATCCTTAGATAGAGGAGTGGTGGCCCCAAAGGAAGATGGGGATGGGGCTGTAGATTATGTGAGACAAGCAATCATTTGATGCATCTCTTCCATCTTAGTCTCAAAGGATTTCAACAAGGTTGTTTCCAACGTCTTGAGGTCATCCATTGTGAACTTACCCATAGTCTCATTCCCATTTTCCTGAGTACCCATACTTCTCTTAGGCGGTTAAGCCGAATAAAGAGCCGAGGCTTTGATACCACTTGAAATGGATCGTATGGGCACCTAGAGGGGGGGTGAAAAGGTGCTACTTCAAATTTTAATGCTTTTGCAATTTTAGGCTTGACACAAAAGGTAAATTCTCTAGATATACTACTGAGTAGAATTTCCCTATATGCAAACCTAAATACTAGTGAGTAAAGGTGATTAAGATAGAGGAACAAGGAAACCATAGTGGAGCACGCGGAGACACAGGATGTGTTTTACCATAGTTCCTTCCTTGTTAAGGGAAGTACATATGCGTTGGAGGGGTGGGCGGTACTAAGACCACCACACCACAATAGGCCTCACCCTGTTCTCCGATGGATCTCGCCACCAAAGGCCTGATCCACCATTCCACTATAGGATCCCTTCGAGTTGGGAACCGTTGCCTTTACACAACTAGCAGGGCACAACTCCACAGCCGAATTGGAGGCTCCCGTAATGACAACAAGCTGCCACAATAACAATAGTTATCAATAACAAAACACAAGATCTAGATATCAACGAGAATACTAGATCGGGGATTCTCCAAGTGAATGGAGAGGAGTTGAAGCGCTTGATTCGTGATGACGATGAATGATGTCTCCTCCTTCAATTCCCCCAAAGATTGAAGCCTTCGGGTGGTTGAAGTGGGAGATCTCAGGAGAGAGCTTTTGCAATAGGTCTGTTCTTTTTCCAATGTATCAAGTGATCTGACAGGAGGGGAAGACGTGGCTTTTATACCCCCCAGTCCAGATGGAGCCGTTGGAGCATTTTGGGGCTGGATTATCCGGCCTAAGTGAGGGCCGGATTATCCGGCCCAGGGAAAACTCTGCCCCAGCCTCGGACTATCCAGGGGATAACCCGCCCCCAGTCTGAGCATCGCGTCGTGCCAGCCTTTGCTCGTCTCCTGGGGGCCGGATGATCCGGCCCAATGTGAGGGCCGGATTATCTGACAGGGGGAAGAAAATCCGCCCCACTTCGGATTGTTCGGGGAGAAATCCGCCCCTAGTCTGAGTGTCGCGCGATGCCAGCCTTTGCTCGTCTCCTGGGGCCGGAATATCCGGCCCAAGGTGAGGGCCGAATTATCTGGCAGGGGAAGAAAATCTTCCCCACTTCGGATTGTCCGGGGGAAAATCCGCCCCTAGTCTGAGACTCGTGCCATGCCAGCCTTTGCCAAGAGGGTCAGGCCGGATTATCCGACCCTTGATGGGGGAGGATAATCTGGCCCCCAAACACCAAAAACACTTCCCTGCACACTTAGTACACATGAGAAAACTCCACGGTATTGTTATCTAACACACAAAACACAGGGAACCATGAAATGTTCTTTCAGGTGCGACCACAAAATCGCACCGGAGCGGCTAGGTCTTCCTCCTCTCCTCATTATTTCTCTCATATTCTCTCTCCAAACCTCTGAAAATCCACCTAGAACTCTTGATTCTTCGTGGATTTCGTTCGTTTGAGTTGGGGAATCAATAGATCGGTATGTTTCTCTCCCTATCCATGCTTTATTTTCAGATTTCCATGGTTAAAACTCTCACATTGATCTAGTGGATGAACTCAAGCTTATTTTGTTTTTCCTATTAATTTCTCATGTTAGGATTGAATTTTTCCATGTAGAATCGTTCATATATCATATAGAAACTATATGCCTAAGGTTTTATGGTGAAATTTTTCAGTACATCATGATGAACAAAATCGGTAACCTTTTTCGTTCGAGGAAGTGCCAACAGGGAGAGGGCTCGGGCTCAGGGTCCCGAGCTCCGCGCAACTCCAAGTTGGACATTATCTCATCGAGGAGGGTGCTTCCCACATGATGGGTCGACCACAACTTTCTCACCGTGGCAGGATTGAAGGAGGATTTCGACCTCATGTGCAACAGGGCGGGGTTGATAGTGCTTGGCTTCGCAAGCCACGAAACCTACGCCGAGCTTACTCGTGAGTTCCTTGCCTCCTTGAATGATGACCACAGGGAGAAAGGTAATTTGTGCATGATAAGCTTCACCATGAACCAGCAGCACTATGATGTAAGTTTCGAACAATTTTGCAATGCTTTCAGCTTCCCTCATACCGGGGAGCCTAATGTTACTAACCTCTATAGCGTCACAAGTGGAACGACTTGGGATGTTATTTCTGTTAATGGTGGCAGGCAGTTTTATCATAAGAAGATGTCCACCATCCAGAACCCAACCATTTGCTACTATGCTCTATTCCCCACCAACACACTACTGGGGAGAGGTGACACAGGCTCCATGGCTAATGCGGACATGGCGATGATCACCAAGGCCCTCTTCCCCACTTCACCGCAAAGCCCCAGTCCTGCAGCTCTACTCATCCAGCACTTCCGCCACCAAAGCAACAAGACCAAAGGTGATATTCGCATTGGTGGATTGGTAACCCACCTTGCCTATGCATTGAACATTGTACTACCTGTTATGGAACCTATTAACGGCTCCAAACTCATGGATGTCAAATATTTGACTGCTTGTGGCTTCCTTGGTGTTTACCATGCTAACTGGAGGCTCCGAGCATATCAATTTAGTTATCTTAATGATACATAGAGGGAGCAGGTTCAGTTGCCCTGTCCCCAAGCCTTCTCCATTGTGGACAAGAACACTTGGATCCTCACCAAGGACCAAGTGATGGAGATCTTGGCCGAGCACCAGCCCAAGGGAGAGGAAGGTGAAGGGAAGCAGGATGATGAGGAGTAGGAGCAGGAGGAAGAGCAGGGACACAACCCTGCTTGGGAAGGACAGCAGCAGCAGCAAGGAGAAGCTTGGGACCCGTGGCCCAATCAGCCACAACAGGGGTATAGCTACGTCCCCTATCAGGAGTTACGACAGCTCAACCAACATGTTGGGGAGATCGACCACACTCTTCAGGATGTGAATGAAGATGTGAATACTTTGACTCACAACTTCAGACACTTCATGACCCACTTCCCCGACTACTACTAGCAGTATCCGTACCAGCCGCCAAATGACGGCAACAACTGAGCCTGGCAATCGCCTAAGCTTGGGGAAGGTTTGAAAACCTCCAAACTTTGCATTAATATTTTCATTTCTTCTTTTGATTTATTTTATTTTTTCAAATTTGCATGTTTATTTCCATCTTTGCATTTCTAAACCGAAAATACAAAAAAATAGTTGTAACTTTATTCGCAAGTTTGTTTCTTTGTTTCTCTCATAGATTGCTTAATTCCAAGTGACTTGGCAATAGGGAAGCGTAGAGGGGGTTTGACTCAAATATAGGAACAAAGCAAGTTAGAAGAGGTATCACATTCCTTTCATCATCCTCTCTACAACTTTAAATTGATCCTACAATTATTTACTCGCTTGCACTAAAGTCACTCCCCACTTACCTTGTTATCCTATAAATTCTATTCCGTTGCTAGTGTCTCCTTTTTAGATTTTGAAACAATGAGCAAAGAACTTGGTTAAAAATACTTCCTAAATGTTTACAACAAGAAAAAGCATCTGAAGATGACTTGAGTCCATGTTTAGCCCAAAGAATTTAATTTTAGAACTACCCCATTCCATTTGAGCTTAATATTGATAGACTTGATAGTACCTTTGATTGAAATTGTTTGATAAAATGGATGCTTCGAAGTAGTAGAAATTTTGCCACTAATTTTTCTAATAATTACCGTAAGATATTGCTTTACGCGTGTTATTACAACTCTATCGTGCTCCATGGGAAACTATTAACTCCGCTGGCCAACGAACGATCCAAATGTGGGAAACCGCTTGATTTCGGCTATTGAGTTATGTAAACGTCTGTAGCAGCAATTGAAGTTGTAGTACTCCTTTGGCCCATTATTTCTCAACAATTATTTATTGGCATGGTCACGAGTGCACAACACAGCCCAATTAAACATGATAAAAATAGTGGCATGATTTCTCTATGAAAGAGCTAAAGTTTTTGAAAGGCAAAAGCAAAGAAAGAGATGCTTTGATAGTCTTGAAATTTTGACATGGAATAGATGAGTTGTTCTTAAATTACATGCTTTGATGCCAACTTGAGTACTCCTAATGGTTAAACAAACAAGAACAAAAAGGTTTTATCTCTCTAAAGAGAGGCACCAAAAGAATTTGCCTCACTTTCCTAGCTAAACTTTCGACACTTGCCTGGGCATATGATTTATTTGCTAATAAGATATACGTGGTTACGAAGTGGAGTCGGTGCAATCTTCTGAATACTTGTATGATCATATTTAAGATTGCAGGAATTATGAAGAAAAGAATTTGACACCAATTCAAACTTGTGAGTTCCTTTATTTTCAGTCTTGGATCTTCGCTATTCCTCCTTATTTCCTTGTCACTCAAGGGCAAGCAACATCTAAGCTTGGGGGAGTTGATAGCTATGAGATTTGACACATTTTTGATGGCTTTATTTGATGGTTTTCTCTCGGATTTGATCGTTTTATGGATTTACCTAACGCTAATACATCGGTAGCAAAGAAAACTTGGTTTTTAATGTGTGTTCCAGGTTCTGAACGTCAATAGAAAGATTTAACTAGAGAAACACAATATTCTGGGGAAACAAGCGAGTCTCACTTTAGAAGCACGCGAGGGGAGCTCACAGAAGCTTTAACGAGCAACTATACGACGGGAATATTTTTCCGGGCGTATAGTTCCTGCCATATAGTTGTCGATGCCTCTATCTTGTCAAAAGAGACAACTTCCGTGAAGGGACAGAGGGCAAAAACACAACACAGCAGCTGCCATACCATCCAGAAGGGAGAAAGAAGAGATCCGGAGATGAAGGGGAAGACGTTCTTCATCTCGCTCCATGATCTTCCACCTCCTAGCCAATACACCCCCATAGCCACTACTTGTACTTGAGAGAGAGAGGGATCTCCACCTTGCAAGACTAGGGTTTGAGATTGTTTCTTCCCATCTTGAATTGTGTTGGATATTTTTCTATTCTTATTGTGGATCTCCATGGTAATACAAAGACAAATTCCCTTTATTAAATTATAATGATGATCTGTTCTTATCTCATGTGTGAGTAATTCCTTTGGGCATGGGAGATGTAGGGGATTGGTGAGATGTGATGTGCCTTCATATTCTCCATTAGTTTGTGATTGATTCTAATTACTATATTATGTGTGCTTGACTATCTGTGGGATGCCAAATGCTTGTTGTCTGAGTAAGGGCCCAGACAACATGATATCTTGTTCTACATAGATAAGATCTTGTTCGCTAGTGGACCGGCGACCCTCGGGTGACACAGAGTTATCAATGGAAAGATAGTTGACTCGAGGATAACGAGTAACCACTGTGCTTATTGCATTAGTCTGATCCAAGGAGCTTAATCGCTAAGCAACCTAAAGGGTCTTAATCGTCTAGTGTCTGACCATGGTTTTGGTAACAGGCTAGTAGAACTATTGAAGTTGGGATGAAATCTACCAAGAGGAGTTTCGGCTAATTATGGGTTGCTCGCCTACACATATATATATAAGATTATAATGGTTACATTTATCACTCTACCACCTGGCACAGTCACTATCACCACGAACTGAATCTCCCCGCGCCTTCTTTCGCCATCTACAGGAAACAACAAACAACAAAGCCATTATTGACTTTTATGCTTTATATTTCTGAAGTTTACATTTTAGTTCTGTTTAAATACATCTCATTTAATCAAAACCCCCATTACTATTTTCAACACTTGCAGTCAATTCACTCAAAGACCTATGACAACTTCGGGTGTGATAGATACTTCACCTATAAACATTTACCTTTGGGCTCCCTATGGGATTGATATCTGAACTTCGAAACTAGATACAAACGATATGTGCTCTTGCAGACATCATCAAGCTTTGTAAGTCTCAAACTTGTACTTATTTGGATTATGAATAAAGTTCAATTTATTTTAGATTGATGTGATCCCACTTGTGATGATTTTCCTTTTTAGTTGTTGTGTTATTATCTTGTGAATTCAAGTTTGAATAATTTAGACCTCAATTTCGAATTCCAACTGTAAATGTAAATTGTTCTATTTACTTTCATGATCATATGTGAGTGTGTGTTTATAATTAAGTGTTTTAGATTTGGTGAGTCTATCCTTTCAAGTGACTCTCAAACAATAGACCATTGAATTTGAATTCAATTCCTAGGGTTAACTTGAGTAAAACTTAACTCTAGCTTCAAATTTCAAGTGTTGGCATTCAAAACATAAAAAGTTAAAATTCTGCCTCAATTTCATGTCCTAAAATGTAATGCACAATTTCAATATTAGCCCTTAGCCCTTTCCTATTTCTTTGGGTTATTACGACATGTCCCCCTTACAAACAACTTTGTCCCGAGGTTGCAGTATTCCTATATGAGGGTTGAAGATATTCCTATTTCTGAGGTTTGCTATATGTTTTTCTATGCAATCTCTCTAGGATTTGCTTTATTTTCTAGTTATTATGTGCAGATGAAGGAGATATGCCCTAGAGGCCAATAATAAAGTTGTTTTTATTGATATGTCTCATATGGTCATAATAGTTTTGTATCATTATGTAATTGTATTAAGTGGAAACATTAATACACGTGTGATATATAAACAAACCAAGTCCCTAGTATCCTCCAGAAGACTAGTTTGTTGGGCAGCCGATGATCGAGGTTTCCCGGTCATGGACCTTTTATGTCAACTCACAACGAGGTCACTTCATTGAATGAATGAAATGATGGACACACACCCAACCATAGTATTGCATGTGATCCTATCATAAAGTTCAGCATTGCAATATCTATAAAAGTGTAGTAACTCAGTCCCTTGACTATGAGATCATGTTTAATCACTATCACCCATAGCTGCTTTGATCACATCAACCGTCACACCGTAATAGGGTGATCATAAAGGTGTGTATTGGGTATTCCAAAGGGATATGCTGAGGCGTATGCATCAAGATCGAGATTTTCCTATCCAAGTGACGGATAGATACTCTAGGCGCACGTAGTGAAATTACATCAATGAGCTTACAAGCATGGGACAAGGTCACGAGGATGTAATATCACAGGAACGAGTAAATGCATTTGTTGGTAACAAGATCGAACTAGGTATGTAGATACCTGATGGCTCCCAAGTGCAGGAGATCAATTATAGTATTTATCAATAAGAAAGTTTTTCGAACCCACGAGGAGCTAAAGGTATTGGTTAGTAAGTTTGACAAGTAAAAAAATAAAAGGGTGCAGTGGTTTTGGTGTTTGAGTTTGTAGTTTGTAGTAAATAAAGTACTGAAAGTAAATAGAAACAAGTAAATGCTCTCAATTAGAGAAAGCCCAATCCTCTATGCAGCAAGAGGACAAGCTCAAGTGTGTGTGAACTTATATGTGACAAGCGTTCCCGAGGGCAGCATGGATTTACTTAGCATTTAGATTTCTACATAACATGGTGAATATCTTGTCAAGTTTCATTCCTTTAGGGCGGAGCCTATATTATGTGCAGCCATAGATATGAGAAAGTACACCCTTTATGATGGTTCCTAGAGCCATTTTCATGAGAAAGTATAGGAATCATTAAGACATAAATTTCCAACCATAGTAGTTAGTTCATTGGCCCCCGACAGAAATCCCTCTAATGCAACTCAAAGTATTGGAAAATGGTTTCTATCATTCCGTACTTTCCAACCCTCATCATTGCATTAAAGTGTAGCCCTATGAGCCCATATAGGTGAAGTAATATGCAGTCGATGTTCGCATAAAACCATCATAGAACCACATAAAAGATAAAAAAAACTTGACCAAATACTCATTGCGTACTACATGAAAATCATAGCCAGTTCATCATATTCCCTCAGGAACATGGGGATCTACTCACAAGTCACAAACATGATATGGATCAGTCGCATATGGATTACAACACAATCTCAAAATATAATCTCCACCAAATAAAGACAAATTGCCAATCATAAACATGCAAATAGCACTTAAACAATATCCGGGGGTTCAATCAATCAAAAACTACGAGTGGAACAAGGTGGATCTTGGAGATGGATATGGTGATGATGATGATGATGATGTTGATGGAGATGGAGATGTTGATGGAGAGGCCTCCCTCTATGCTAAGGAGGAGTGGTGATCATGATGGCGTCGATTTCCCCCTCACCAGAGGATCCGTTGCTACAGGATCTGCCCTCTCCCAGAGTAGGAGAGGACTTTCCCCTCTGATGTTGCCTCTGTAAATTGTGGGGAAAATATGGCATAGGTTTTCTGGTGAGGCAGAGGTGTCTGTAAAAAGGAGGAGCCAAGATAACACTCGAGTTCAAAATAGGCCTGGGTGGCGCGCCCAGCAAAGGAGGGCGCGCCACCTGGTCTCTATCGGGCCTTGTGGCTCCCCTCTCATAGTTATTTGGCCCACGGTCCTTATCTTGATGAAAAAATGATCAGGTATTTTTCCTTTGATTTTTAGGCATTCAGAAGGTCCCTGAAACAAAAAAATACGAAAAATAATGTTTTTTGCCTCCCAAAAAATTAAATACCAATGAAAGGGAGTTTGTAGGAAAGTCCCATAAATCAACTAAAAAGGCATAAATAATGATATATCATGGAAAATATTATTCAAAACAGATCATATAAGTCACCACATTGATGATGCAAAATGCTCGTAACAACTCCCCCAAGCTTAAACCTTTGCTTGTCCTCAAGGAAATAAGCGAATAGATCATATCATGTACCAATGAGCTTATGGTTTATAATAAAATACGAGCATGGCATCATCAACTTAAGCATATTCATTTGTCTTAAAAGGTCTATAGGCTAACAATCACACAAATGTGGGGTTCATAGACAGGATTTCTAGCAACTACCCCTTGCTTTTGAACAAACTAACCATTGTATGTTGGAGAAGTGAACAAGTATCCAATTCTTCTTCTATCTTTGCTAATATTAGCTTGCATGGTTTTTTAACTTGTTATCTTTGATTCACTCTTGCCTTTGCAATGAAGATAAAACTCTTATGGAACAACTAGTTAAAAAAAGAGAGTTAAACAACAAGATAGACATGAAGTTTGAATTCATCAAACACTTTCACCATTTTTCAAATGGCATCAGTTAATGGTCTTGACTCCTAGTAACTAGTATAAACCTTATTCATGGATCTTTCAATCATGTCATATGCCCTACTCAACCTTTTCCTTTCACTTTCCATGGCTAACCAAATCCTCAGGTGCCTGCCTTTCATACACTTTCCATAGAGTATATGTATTGAAATATCCACGACCCTCAGTTTACTCGTTGACTACTAAATAGAAAAAGAGTATCTCATGCCCCCTTGTCATCATCTCTTCCTAACTTTTTTTCTACAAAACCATATCTCTACTACAAATTCAAGGTATTTTATTATATATATATATATGTAAACATAACTCGCATGGATCTTTCCTTTGTTGCAAGTTTTTGTTTGTTTGAGAAGTTCTATACTTGTCCAGCACACTGAAGTTAATTTAATTCAAGACAAGATGTAACTAAAACTTCTAGATATGAGGTGCACATCCGCATGAGTGTTACCCATAAATCTCCAAACAAAAGAATCATGGATCACATCATACTTCCTATTTCATTAAAAACCTCTCGACCAAGGATACAAGATAATGCCCTAAAATCCCTTTAAGCACTGACAAATTCGATACCTAATAGATAAAAGCAAAAACCAACCTAACGATAATGACTAGAAGCAATATAATAAACTAAAAAGCATAGAAGGCTAGATGAAACTCCCCCAAGCTTGAGTATTGATGTAGATCTTCACTTATTCTTCCCCTTCTCTTGTCCTTTTGGATCATGGTGACTTTGGAGGTCCTTAAGTATGCTCATCATGAGGTCATAGGCTTGCTGAAATTGTTTGGAGGATTGGGCGAAGTTTTCCCAAAGTTTTTCTCCAACTTTCTCCTTGCTAGGATTCCACTCCGGGCTTGATCCTATTTCCTTCCTCTTTGGGATATGGTGATCCCACTCTCTAGGAAGATATTTCGCTGGGACATGCATGAACTCCCTACGATTAATATTAATAATAGGCTTTTGAGAAGCAAGATAATGCCTTGGAGCTTTTCCACCGGTACTCATGCGAGTGGTTTGCCTGATCCTCTTCGGAGGCCACATCACTTTCACCATAGTAAGGGGCGTAGTAGAAGGACGAAGTATTCCTTTGTAATCATGGTTGGTGATGTGCATGTGGTCCTCCTCCTCCTCATCTTCTTCTCCATCATGGGCATTGTCTTCATCATCTAAGTGATCCTCCCTCGTATGGTTTCTCTTCCAAATTGAGTTGGGGCTTAGGCCCTCAAGCTCATCATCGTCATCCATGGAGGAGCATTGGTAGGAATATCTCAAAGACATCACGGAGTTTCTTGGTGGAGAGAGATCTGAAAAACAAGAATAGAAAGCAATGTTCGCTTGAAAAGACTCGATGTGAGATTACATCTGCAGAGAGGGGTATATATTGGCAGGTTTTAGGGTAAGACGGAGAGTTTGAGACAAAACCAGGGCAAAATAGACTTCAGAGGGGCGAAAGAGCCTAGGTGGCACGCCCAACAAGGTAGGGCGTTCCACCTGGCCTCTTTCCCTCTCCGGGACTCCGTTTCATCCATATTCTTTCACCGCATGCTTTAATTTTCCAAAAATAATGACATACCTAAAATATTGAGATATTCTGAGATAGTTACGCACCTGAAAACCTCTGTTTATTGATTTTTGGTATCTGGCAGGGGATATTTCTTTGCAATCATGGTCTTGGGGCTCTAGAGATTTAACTCTTCCACCTTTCCAATGAATTTTTGGCCTGCAATATAATGTTTAAGACATTGTACATTAACAATATGAGGTTTACTTTTGTAGTCTCCATGAAGATGGATGGATCTAGAGCGATACACCTCATGTGCAACTAATGGACCCTGCCACTTTGATGCTAACTTACCTGCAGAGAACTTGAAACGAGAGTTCAGCAATAATGCTTGATCTCCTACTTTAAATTCCTTTCTCTTTATTCTTTTATCATGCCAATTTTTCACTTTTCCTTTAAACAGCCTAGCACTTTCATAAGCTTCATTCCTCCATTCATCTAGCAAGTTTAGGTTTAGAATTCTCTTCTCTCTAGCAGTTTGAAGTCAAAGTTGAGTTGTTTAATAGCCCATGTTGCTTTATGTTCTAATCTACAGGGAAGTTACATGCTTTACCATAAACCATTTTATAAGGAGACATACCCATAGGATTTTTTTAAAGCGGTTCTATAAGCCCACAAAGCATCATTGATTTTGGTTGGACAATCAGACCGAACTCTATTTACTGTATTTTCTAAAATGAGTTTGGTTTCCCTATTACTTAGTTCAACTTGACCACTAGTTTAAGGGTGATATGGGGATGTTACCCTGTGATTAACACCATACTTAGCTAAAGTTTTTCTAAAGACTCCATGTATAAAGTGAGAACCACCATCAGTAATTAAAAATATAGGTACTCCAAACCTAGGAAAGATGATGTCCTTAAGCATCTTCATTGTTGTAGCATGATCTGCACTTTTTGTTGGAACTTCTTCAACCCATTTTGTAACATAGTCCACTACAACCAAAATGTGAGTGTGTTTTTGTTGATGATAGGAATGGTCCCATAGCATCAAATCCCCATACATCAAATAGTTCAAGAGGTAGTGAATAGTTCATAGGCATTTCATTTTTCTTACCAATCTTTCCAACAGGTTGATATTTGTCACAAGATTCAACATAGTTAGCACAATCTTTAAATAGAGTAGGAAAATAAAAACTAGATTGTAATACCTTTGAAGTAGTGCGGTCTCCTGTGTGATGTCCTCCATAAGGACTGTCATGACAATCTCTTATGATATCCTACTGCTCAAATTCAGGAACACAACATCCAATAATACCATCTACACTTTTCTTATAAAGTAATGGATCATCCCAAAAGTAATGTCTAAGATCATAAAAGAATTTCTTTCTTTGTCGGGAAGTGAAGTGTGGCAGCATAACTTTCTCAACAATAAAGTTAGCATAATCAGCAAATCATGGGGAGGCTACTCTAGCACTACATAAAGTAATGTTTGCTAGTTGTTCATCAACAAAGCTATCACTAATAGGAATAGGATCTACCGAAATGTTTTCCATACTAGATAAGTGATCAGCTACCATATTGTCCTCACCTTTCCTATCAACAACGTGCAAGTTGAATTCTTGTAACAAGAGAACCCATCTAATAAATCTAGGCTTAGTGTCTTTCTTGTTCATTAGATATTTAATAGTAGAATGATCAGAGTGTTACTATGACTTTAGAGTCTACAATATAGGGTCTAAACTTATCACATGCAAAGATCACAACTAGAAATTCTTTTTAGTGGTAGCATAGTTTCTTTGGGCGCCATCAAGAGTTTTGCTAGCATAGTATATGACATTCAGTTTCTTATAAACTCTTTGGCCTAAGACAGCACCTACAACATAGTCACTAGCATCACACTTAATTTCAAATGGCAAATTCCAATTAGGAGGTTGAATTGTGGCAGCACTTATCAAGGCATTATTTAACACAATAAAAGACTCTACACAATCATCATTAAAAGATAATGGAACATCTTTTTGCAAAAGCTTAGTTAGAGGCTTTGATATTTTGGGAAAGTCTTTGATAAATCTTCTATAAAAACCTGCATGTCCAAGAAAACTTCTTATACCTTTGATATCCTTTGTATATGGTAGCTTCTCTATGGCTTCTATCTTGGCGCGGTCCACTTCAATGCCTCTTCCTAAAACTTAGTGTCTAAGAACAACACCTCCTATTACCATAAAATGTCACGTTTCCTAGTTCAGGACTAAATGTTGGTCCTCACAAGTCACAATGCTGCAAAACTTTGTTAAGATTGAGCAAGCAATTATTGAAAGAGGTACTGACATGGGCATGAATATTCGGGTTCCTGTGATTAGTTACCCTTGTTACATGATGACTCATGGCCCACGGAGCGCAAAAAGAAGGCCTAGGAAGCATCCGACGGAAAGTACAAACTTTCTAGATAAGGAAATAGAAACTGACATTGTATTAGTGTTGTAATTGTAAAATTATAACCTATCTGTATAAGGCCTTGGGACCTAGACTATTATATATAGGCTGGGAGGAGCCAATGGAGATAGGTCGGAAAAAAGCCTTGAGCGATCTGTAATCGATTTGACCATAAGCAATCAGACAACTTTGACTCCCTTGTTTGCCTGATCAGACGATGAAATCCCCATCGTTCTCTTTTTCGCGAAACCCTAAGTCCATAACCATGGGCATTGCTGAGGTTACTCCTCGTCAATTGGCGCCGTCTATGGGAAATCTGGACGCTGGAGTCATGGATTCGGAGGCTCCCTCTCCATCAAGCAACAATCCAACAATAGTGGATTCACACCCACCCACCCCTGTCTCGGTTCCCGCCGACTTCAATGGTGGATCCAATCTCATGGTCGGAAGTTTCCACTTTCGCGTGGAGGAACCCGAAGAGCCTGCCCTATCGGCCCCGATATTATCGGACCTGTCGGCCCCAATAGCAGCACCTACGGTGGTACCGGCAACTTCTGTCGGTTCATCTGAAGAAGACGCACTCCGGCCGGTAAACAACGAAGAAAAATCTGAAAACTCAGCAGATCTAGGGGATCTGGCCGATCTATACGGCGGTCTCTCCTTTGGGTCAGATGCCCAAGTAACACCACCACATGGCTCGAGTCGACCAAATAACGATCCCCGGGAAAGTGACGAAGACATCGACTTTGGAATCAGGATGGCTGAAATTTACCCAGAACAAAACCCGCAGGATTTCATGGACAGTGTCTCTTGTGGGTCCAGTAAAAATAGCAGTAGCATGTATCTCACGCATCACCAAGTATGCATGATCATTGGTGAATCAACAACGACACCACGCGTCTCCAACGGTAAACCACTCCTTGACCCTAATGATATTTGGTTAGATGATAATGCAGAAAACCATGGAAATGGAGGAGACCCACCCAATAATACCAAGAAGAAAAGAACCACACAAGGCGAGCAGCAAACCCTTTGGATGTTCGCCGGAGCATGGCAAAGAGCAAGGTATGCAATATCGAGTGCGGTCTCGATGATAGTAGAACATGCGAAGACCTAATGGCCTACAAATACTTACTCCATCACAAGAAAAGGGACCTACTCATAATTCAGAGGCAACTCGATGAAAGTAAAAGACTATCCGATGAATCCAGCCTCTAACGGGCGCAACTAAGCTCCACCCACAGATCAGGAAGCGTGACTGGAGGTGTGCCACCAAGGAGAAGAACGTCGCGGCTGGAGAATAACCCCGAAGCAAAAAGAAATGAGATGGCTCGAAACCTCAATCTATAGTTTATGTCGGTAGACCAAGAGGGACACATAAGAGCAAAAATGGCACAAGCCGCAATCGTCGCTGCCTAGACCTATCTAATCACAACTCAACCGGCATTCGATGATCCCTGTGCAGCCCTTCATTGATCTTTTCTCATGAACCTTGGTACAGTGGGAGCATCCCTCGCACAAGGAGAACAAGGAGTCACGCAACAACCCGATAGATCCCCACACCATCGCAGCAGCCCTCGACATGTGGGGCACACCCGGCAATCGCAATCACCACATCAGGTGCACCTCTCAAACATTGAACCACGAGACGATGCAAGAAACAACATCACGCATCGAAGGACTGACAGATACAGGGAGGAGCGTAGCAGCCGCAGATTTTACAACGGGGAAAGTGAGGACGAGCACGAACTATGTGGAGCCAGTTGCTTTATCCAACGGTTTCGCAAAACACCAGGACCCAAAGATTTCAAACTACCTCATGATCGTCAAATATATGATGGTCTTCAAGAACCCGAAGTTTGGCTGGTAGATTATTTGGCAACCGTCAAACTACAGGGTGGCTCCAAGGCTAACGCAATGCAAAGCCTATAGTTACACCTAAGTGGTGCCGCACGATCATGGTTAAAACAATTACCCAAAGAATCCATTTGAAGCTGGAGCGACCTTGAAGACAAGTTCATCCAAAACTTTACATCTACTTTCAAGCGACCCGCATCCTTGGAGCAACTGCGAGGGTGCAAGTTGGGTGAACCAATACGATCTTTTTATCCAGAGGTGGAACATCATCAAAAACTCGGTTGAAGCTATATCCGATGAAAGGGAGATTGATGCCTTCAACGATGGTCTTCGACAAAGCAAATTTATAGAAGAGCTGGGGCAAGTCAAGCCAAAGACAATTTTGCAATTAATGGACATGGACAATTGATGGGTAGATGGTGAAGACTCAATAAATAACAAGTGAGGACGCTCACCCGAAGAAGACCGGGACATATGCAATAATGACAGAAGAAGGTGGAACAACGACAGACATAGTGTACCAAGTCATGTGGCGGACGGATTTTCGGGAGAAGATAATCGAAGAAGCAACAATCACAACAGTGGATATCATATTCACAGAGATGTTAACAGAGGAACCCAACCAACACAATGATACCAACACAGGATTCGGGAGCCCCCATGTCTCCATTACAAATGTTGGAAGGACCCTGCAACATGCATTGTTACTTCGACTCCACGGGAAGGAGGCGATCAAACCATCTCATGAAGGACTGTCGTACTTTCTTAAAAATGCAGGAGGTGTTTAACACAAAAGCAGCAGATGCAGCGAATCAAGGATATACCGCAGCACCTGGTACATTGGCAATTGGCGCGCCACCACCACTGCTATAGGTACAGCCGACAACAGAGCAACCACAAACCACGGTAAACAGAAACTAGGAGGATGAATACCCAAGGTCCAAAGGTACAATGTCAATGATCCAAAAAGGGCGTCCATCAAACAGGATCTAGAAATTAATCACAAGACAAGTCAACATGGCGGTAACAACACCATCACTGTCGTGGTGGTGTCACGGCAGATGCCTGGTATAGGCTAAAGTTGGGACCGATGGACGATGGAGGAATCCAAGGAGGTATGATGAAGTGAAGAACTCACACGGAAGAACTCAGTGAGACACGATATACCCAGGTTCGAGGCTCTCCTAGTGAGATAACACCTCTACTCCTGCATCTAATCTCATATATCTTGCCATGCTTGTGGCTACAATGGTGCTCCTTGAGCTGTAATCTTATGCCTCTCATGGAGAGAGCAGAGGAAGAAGAATCCATGCTCCTAGTGAGCAGAGGGAGAGGAGCCCTCCTGGGATCCTCCCATGTAACGTTACCCCTGATGCTCCTTATAAAGGGGAGCCCAAGGGACAAGGTATGTCATCTAAAGTACTCCTATGAGCTGTCTTGTGGGGCTTGCCTAGTCACCTTGTCCTTTATTGAGTCACCGGTCTTATCCCTTCGGCATATTCCTTAGCATCTTTAGGAGATGCCAGGCATATTCCCTAGCATCTCCCAAGATGCCCAGCATATTCCTTAGCATCTTGGACCAATGGGGCCAGTCTGAGCCAGGGGCGTCCCAAGACTAGCACATGACGTAGGCTTGACTTGACTTGGTAGCGTGTCGATGTAGAGGTTGCTGGTGGGTCCAGGTATGAGCAAAGTGACATCCCGGACGAAGTAATTCGGCCCGGGGAAGTGAAATTCGGCCAAGGAGGAAAATAACTCGGCCCGGGGGTGAAATGGGGCCCACCTAGGCGGTGAACAGTGCCCCATCCGGATTATTTTCCTCCCAGCCGGATTATGAGGTAATTTGGCCCAGGTGGAGGTAATTCTGAGGGCCCGGCCGGGGTTGAAGAGAATTCGGCCTGGGGCGGCCCAGCCGGGGTTTGCCTGAACCCGGCCTGGGGTGACCCAGCCGGGGTCTTCTCGTCTTGGCCCAAGGGTTGCGGTCCGGAGCAGCCCATCTGGCGGGATCCGGCCGAGCTAGGAGGCGGCCCGGGGTGGGCCGGGGTGTCCGCCGAGTCAGCCCACCCGGGATTTCCATGGCGAGGTGGCGGAGCGGCAAGGCCGAGGTGGCCTCATGGTGGGCGGACCTCCTACCGCCTACCCGGGGACGAGGATGACGGCAGCGTGCTGGCGAGGTGGCGTTGACAGGGCGACATGGAGATGGCGAGACTGGGCATTGACCCGGGGCACGAGAAAAGGATTTTGGCGAGAGGAGGCCCGCGGTGGGCTGACTTTGGCTAATGTCGACCGACCCGGGTGACGAGGCCAGCTAGGGAAGCAAGGGGACGGGCCTGATTTAGGCATATGTCGGCCCAGCCCTATTCTTCTTCTCTTTTTCTTTATTTCTACCTCTTTCATAGCTTATTTTATCCACTTAATGCCTTTATCTTCCATATATATCTTTGGTCGAATTCTTTATTGCTCTATTTGAGTCACTTAACACGTCAACTCTAGGGTACCTGGGGTTACATCCCCAACAATCACCTACACCCGAGTATCTCCATTGGTCCAAACAAGAAATTACATTCTGCAGAGCCGACCACCCACTTCAGGTCCCACGACCAGGACACTGAACTCTAATAGTAGAAGCACAAATCGACGGATTTGATACGAGCAAGGTCTTCATGGATGCAGGAAGAAGCAGTATCAACCTAATCTACGCCAAAATCCTATGGGCAATGAACTTCTCTTTGAAAATTTTGGCGCCAACGGACACATCTTTCCACGGCATTGTTCCAGGTAAAGCCAAAATTCCCTTAGGTAAAATTTATCTTGACGTTGTTTTTGGATCCAAAGATAATTTCATATGCTAAAAGCTTGAGTTTGAAGTCATGGATTGGCCATCACAATACCATGCAATCATGGGACGACCAGCCTTTGCACGGTTCATGGCTTTGCCACACTACATGTATTTGGTAATGAAGATGGCAACACCATGAGGAATCATAACCGTGAGAGGCAGCTTTACCCAATCCGATAACTGTGATCGAGAATTCAATAAAATCTCGGAATCCTTCGGGATGGAGGCAGAATTCAAGCAACTGAAAGTATCAATGAAAGCAGAGCCGCTGGTAACATCACAGATCAACCCTGATCAAACTTTTGACACTATAAAAGATACATGAGAAGTCCAAGTGCACCCCACGGATCCGAAAAGACAACCTTTGTGGCCTCCAATCTCGATCCCGCATAGGAAAGCGCGCTTATTGAGTTCCTCCATGAGCGCTGGGAGATTTTTGCATGGCTGCCAGCCGACATTGCCAGGAATCCCCAGGGAACTCACTGAGCACGCACTTAATCTGGATCCTAATGTGAAGCCAGTAAAACAGTCACTTCATCGTTTCGTAGAACCAAAACAAAAATCCATTGGAAAAGAACTCCATCGCTTGACAAACGCCAAATTTATCAAGAAACTTAAGAAAGCAGAGTAGGTCGCAAATCTAGTATGCACCCCGAAGAAAAACACAGAGGAGCTACTTATATGCATCGAGTTCATGGTGTTGAACAAACATTGTCCAAAGGATCACTTCCCACTACCATGAATTGATCAAATAATCGATGCAACTACGAGGTGCGAATGTCTTTCTTTCTAGACGCATACTCAGGATACCACCAGATTCGGATGAAGGAGGAAGACCAGAATAAAACAGCATTTATCACACCCTATGTTGTATTCTGCTGCACAACAATGCCCTTCGGACTCAAAAATGCTGGTGCAACGTATCAACGGATGATGCAAAATTTCCTAGGAAGCCAAATAGGAAAAAATGTACAAGTTTACATCAACGACATCATAGTTACAACAAAACAAGGGTTGACCCTTATCACTGATCTTTGAGATACATTTGATAACCTCAACAAATACTGCATCAAGCTCAACCCGACAAAGTGCTCCTTTGGATTCCTTGCAGGGCAACTCCTCGGATACCTTGTATCAGCAAGAGGAATAGAGGCTAGTTCCGAGAAAATACAATAAATCCTCATGATGAAAAAGCCAACAAATCTTTGGGGCGTGCAGCAATTTGTTGGGCGAGTTGCGGCACTCAGCTATTTTATTGCCCGTTTAGGCGAAAAAGCATTACCATTCTATGCCCTCATGAAGAAATCAGATAAATTCGAATGGAGGGACGAAGCTCAGCATGCTTTCAAAGACCTCAAGAAAACACTTCCGACATCCCCCATCGTTGTGTATCCACAAGAAAAAGAACCCCTGCTTCTCTATATTGCCGCTACTAACCAGGTGGTAAGTATAATTTTGGTCATCGAGCGACCGGAAGAAGGGAAAACCCATGGTGCTCAAAGACCAGTTTATTTCCTAAGCGAGGTCCTCTCTCCATCCAAACAAAGGTATCCGCATTATCAGAAGCTAGCTTACGGAGTTTTCATGATAGCACACAAGCTACGTCATTATTTTTTGGAACACCCGATCATAGTGGTCAATGAAGCACCTCTCTCCAATAATCTTAACAATCTAGAAGCCACAGGGCGCATCTCTCTATGGGGCATTGAGTTATCCCCTCAAGATATCACGTATGAGAAACACAAAACAATTAAATCACAGGTTTTGCCCTACTTTATGACTGAGTAGATAGAACTACAGCGTGCGGGCCCGCCGGACCTCTCCAGCGCATGGACAATGTATTTCGATGGGTCCAAAAGAACAGAAGGAGCAGGAGTCGGGGTCATATTAGTATCACCTCAAGGCGACAAAATGTGCTACATACTTCATATGAGTTTTGCAAATGCGTCAAATAATGAAGCTAAATATGAAGCCCTGTTGCACGGCATGCATATGGCTAAAGCTTGAAGTGCAACTCACTTGAAAATATTCAGTGACTCCAACCTTATGGCACAACAAGCAATGAACAAGTGCGACGCTGTCAGCGACAACATGATCGCTTACCTTGATCTATACAGCATCATGGAAGCTCAATTAGATGGGTGTGAAGTTTCACACATAGGAAGGGCAAGCAACAAAGTGGCTGACAATTTAGCAAATATCGGATCCTTATGCTTACCAGTGCCACCCGGAGTTTTCTGGAAAGAAATAACGGAGCACTCCATCAAAGCCAAAAGGGTCTCTAAAGTCATAGTGCCCAAAACATGAAAGAAGGTCAAGCCGCAGAAAGACTTAGGGGTTGCGCCAACACCTGGAAGCACAGAAGAAGTCCTTGGCGAGGAGCTAGAAACCGACGAAGTCATGATACTAGAGCCTACATGGATACAGCCGTACGTAGCATACATGATGAGAGGAGAACTCCCCCAGGATGTGAGAGAGGCATGACGAATCACACGTAAAGCTTTCAGAGTCATTAATGGAGAATTGTATAAAAGAAGCATCTCAGGGGTGCTACAGCGATGCGTTACACCTAAGGAAGGGAAGATCATCCTTAAAGATATACATGAAAGAATGTGCGGCCATCATGCCAGCAGTCAAGCAATTGCAACTAAAACCTTTCGCGCTGGGTTCTATTGGCCCATAGTAGTACAAGATGCAAAAGATATCATGTGAACATGCGAAGCATGTCAACGCTTCACAACAAAACCCAACACACCCACTACAGAACTTAACCCCATACCTCTTGATTGGCCATTCGCTCAGTGTGGGCTTAATATGGTGGGTAAACTTCATAAATCTTTGCTAGGAGGACATGTCTTTCTGCTAGTAGCAGTTAACAAATTTAAAAAATGGATTGAGGCGATGCCTGTCACTAGCCAAGACGGAACCTCGACTGTGAATTTTACCAAATCAATAGTGTTCTGATTCGGGGTACCAAATAGTATTATCACTAACAATGGAACAAACTTCACTTCCAACGAATTCAAGGAGTACTGCAAGGAGATGGGTATAGAGTAAGTTATGCCTCAGTTGCTCACCCGCAAACCAATGGGCAAGTGGAAAAGGCCAACGGTCTCGTCACTAGTGGTATTAAGAAAAGATTGTTGGCACCACTCGATAGAGCAAAAGGAGCCTAGGTAGATGAGTAACCCTCCATCCTATGGAGTCTACGCACCACCCCAAACAATTCAACACAAGAAACACCTTTCTTTCTGGAACATGGCACGGAAGTTGTCCTTCCGGTCGAAGTAATTCATGAGTCTCCTTGAGTTGCCGAATACGATGAATAAGCATCCCAAGAAGCACTGGAAGATGACGTCGATGTACTCAACAAAGCTCGCGACGTTGCTTTACAAAGAGCAACCATATATAAGCAGAATTTATGAAACTACCATAGCCATCGATTATGACCCAGGTCTTTTGTACTAGGGGATTTGGTCCTTCTGAAGGAAATATGCCCTGAGAGGCAATAATAAAGTTGTTATTATGTATTCCTTGTATATGATAGATTTTTATTTTACATGCTATAATTGTATTGATAGGAAACATCAATACATGTGTGTTTAATAAACAAAAAGGGTTCCTAGTCATGCCTCTCTTATAGACTAGCTTGTTGATTAATAGGATGATCAAGGTTTCCTGATCATGGACATTGTAACACCCTCAGAATCGGCCCTATGCAAGTTTTAGCGATTCCCGCCAAACCCGCATAGAAACGATTCGAAGGTGCCCACCAGGCACTTTCGTGCGGGTGGAAAACGAAGTAATAACATTACACAACAGTTCTCGATGGAACCCACAGAACAGATATATATACAACACGACTCCATGAGTCAAAAATACAGATATACAGGACAAAGATCCAAATCACCTTGAAATTGATAGAGCGTCCGACTACGGACAAGATACAAATGGGGCTAAGAGCCCTGGAGAATAACCATTGGCGTCCATAACCCTGCCCAGGCCAAGCCGGAAGGGTAACCCTGCTAACGACGTCGATCTCAAAACCTGCTTAAACAAAAGGGGTGCCGACAAAGGGCAAAGGAAAAAGAGAAGGTCAAGACTGAGGCCAAGACATGCAGCGAGACTAGAATTGGCGGTCCTCGCCACATAGGTATGGTGGATCAAGCGGCAGGCAAGATGCAATGAACACCCTATAGAGACTCGATACAACAAAGGCAATCGAGAGGGGTAAGAAAGACCTATCCGAACCAGCCTGATACTAACACCAAACAAACCCATCATGGCGTTTCACCCATAGAGAACAAACGATGAAGTCAACCGAGGAACTCACACAGTTGGCAGTTTTACTTATTCAGTTATAGTTGCGGCACTTTACTAGTCAGGTTTAGATAATCATCCTGATAAAATAAGCAGTGGGCACTTTTAGTTGACCATTCCGTGATAGTTGCAACACTTACTAGTCAGTTACAATTAGCATGAGATAACCCCAAAACCCAGCAGTTGTTGGTACTTTTATTTAGCCATTCCGTTGTAGTGAAGCTGATTACTAGTCATATCGGATACAAGTCAATTTATAACAATAAACTTTAGTTATAGTTGTCTATGATCAAGCACTGTGCTCCAAGTCGTCCATAACCGCGGACACGGCTTCTCGAAAAGATTTAACCTGAGGGTGCACCAAAGTATCCACAGGCACTTCGACCCTTTTTGCCAGATCAGTTAACATACACCCATCGGTATGTCGGCGGGGCCTAAGTCACGACGTTCCCAGACCCAAAGCAAGTACATGGGGGCCACCCCACCAAGTCGAACCCGCAACGAAGTCGTCCGGTCTCCGAGACGGACTTAGGGTTTGGGTGAACGACAAAGCAAATCCCAAAATCGACCGGACACCGCGAAAACGTGTCCCGATCCTAAACAGTACAGTGTGCTATCCATCGCACAATTTAAATAAAGCTGTAAGGCATGGCATAAGTACAGGATAGTAAATAAAACCTCAAACTAGTTGTGGCCCCCAGTACAATACTTTGAAATCAGGTAATAATCAATGGGGGGCCCATATCTCCCCACCTGTGGTTAGCGCGCTCGATCTCGGAACAGGTGTCAAGAACTCGGGGTCCTACGGGACACAAGTGGGCGGTCGGAAACCAAATGTTATCTATCACCCACCGATGCCTCTGCTTACTTACTTCAATTTTAGTTATTAAACAGTAATTAAAGTGAACAATAATTAAAGCCATGATCATCTCCAACGTTGAACATGCGGCTCTTCTCCAACAGCTGTGGTACTTGACGACACGCAACAACACTTGAGCAAGCGACTACGACGCGCAAGTCCAACTATCTACCAAACAACAGGTAATAGGATGTGTCCAAGGCAATATGAGGCTGCAAGGGATATCACGGGTACGAAACTAGAGCATCGCAACACAGATAGCAAAAGATCAACAGGCGGGAATAAATACTAGAAAAGTAAGATAGGTAGAAAGGGGGAGATGCTCGCCTGAAAACATTGCCGAAGGTTCATCCGAAGATCGGGCCGACACTCGCATCAACTCAATGGCCTAGTCCGCGAAGAAGCAAAACACTAGAAGAAACACCGGATGCAATATTTAATACTACGGCAAAAGATCAGGCATGATGCATGTATGATGTATGACATGGCAAGATGCGATACAATTAGGCAAGATTAAGCGGAAACGGGGTCCCGACCACTAAATATATGGTTCCAGTTGTTTAGATACCCCGCAATTTAAATGTTGGATTAACATGGCAAAAGATAGCACCGGTTCGCTACACAAATTTAAATGGGGCCAATATAAGACTCGATTTGCCCGCAGATGGATCCCATATTTAATTTTTAGGTGAATCGGCATAAGGCCCCCAAACCCACAACATGTATGCAAGTATGACAATTTAATTATGCAACAAGTAATATTCCTTATAAAATATAGGTCACGGAAAGAGGGTCACACTTTGGGGTTTGGCGAACTTGGTTCCGGGGGTGCAGGGTTCGATAGGGTTCGACGGGTCAGCGGGATCGGTCTCGAACTCCGGGATCAGTCTTCGGATTCCATGAAGTTCTGTCTTCGGAGTTCTTTGCTTCTGGGAATCTCGCAGCTTCCCACCGCACTGTCAAAGCACCAACACCAAACCACTTCCACCAACAGCACTTCTCCGATTCTACCTCACCACACCAAAACGTCTCACAGCAGCAGGCCAACACGAACGGCAGCTGCAGGCCTCGGGGCGACGGGCTCGCTGCCGACAGCGATGATGCGAGGACGGGGTCGTCGGGCGGCGACGGTGGCCCGCTGCAGCGGAGGAGGCCGGCTGGGCGTCGAGGGCAGCGCGCGACTGGCAGCGGTGGCGGGCCGAACGCGGCGAGGAGGAGGGTGGCGCCGCTCGGGGCACGCAGACGACGGCGAGGGCGGCGGCGGCGAGGAAGGGGCGAGGCGAGCTTGCGCCGGCGGCCGGAGCAGGGCGGCTCGAGGAGGTGCGGGCGTGGAGGGGAGGAGCGGCGAGGGAGGACGCGCCGGCGGCGGGCGAGGCGCCACGGGCGGAGGGGCAGAGACGGGCGGGGTGGGGGTCGGCCTGCGGGTGCGGTGGTGCAGAGGGGAGCGAGGCGCCGGCGGCGGAGGCGGACGGAGGAGGTCGACGGCGCGGCGACCTCGGGGAAGAAGAGGGAGGCGCCGGCGGGGCGTGGCGGCGAGCCAGAGGAGGGGGAGGGAGGCCTGCGACGGGAAGACGGGCGCGAGGTCGTCGGGGGAAGAGAGGTGAGGAGAGAGAGGAGAGAGGAAGGGAGCGGGGACAGGTGGGGTCGGGTGGGTCCCAGCGGTCCACAGGGGAACGTGGCAGGGTGGGGGTACCGCGCGGGTGGAGGGCTATGTGGTTGCGTCTGTGTGTGTTGGGGTGGGGCTGTGGGAAGAGAGAGAGAGGTGGGGAAAGGGGTAGGATTAGGTGGCGGCCTGGGATAGGTTAGGGGGAAGGGGCAGGGTGACGTGGCGAGCTGTTACTGGTTGGGGTGAGGTGGAGGCAGGGTGGGTAGATAGGACTGGGGTAAGAAAAGACTTGGGGTAGGGTCTAAGCTGGACCGATTTTATTCTGGGGGTGGTCGTTCGGGTCGAATCGGCCCGTTCGACTGCCCCATTAAAAATAATTAAATATTTTATTTATTTCAAACCGGGCTTTTGCAAACCGATAGCAGACAAAACAAAATAATCCGGAGACCCGGGTTTTGCGTTTGACAAAGACGGGGCGTTTAGAAAACAAATTAGGTTTTCCCGAAAATAGTTTTATGCGAACAAATGCAAGATGATGACGATGCTCAAATGCAATGTGGCATGATGACATGAGCATGCGGTCATGATGATGCAATGCACAAAAACAACGCGATTTTCTAGTAGTGGTTTTGCGGGATGCCACAGACATTGGATGTTGTTAATAACAAGGTCACACCATTGGTGGAATGATGTGATGAACATTCATCCGAATTATAGCATTACGATCAAGTCATTGTGTTTATATTGCTATAACATCATACGAAGTAATCTTTATCCTTAGACCATGAGATCATGTTAATTGCTAACACCGGAAGAGTATCTTGATAACATCAAACGTCACACCGTAACAGGGTGACTATAAAGATGGGTTCAGTGCTACGAAGGTGTTATGTTGAGGCTCATGGATCAAGAGTGGAATTTGTCAATCCAGATGTCGGATAGATATACTCTGGGCCCTCTCGGTGATATCACATTAGGATAGCTTGCAAGCAAGTGATGTGATCACTAGAATGTTATATCACGGGAACGAGAAAAGAGTGCATGTCGGTAACGAGATCAAACTAGGTATGGAGATACCGATGATCGAATCTCGGACATGTAATATATCGAGAGACAAAGGGATTTAGTTACAAGCGTTAAAGGTTCTCACGATCACAGGAGTCATCGTTGAATGTGTAGGAGTCAAGACGGATCTCCGTGTCCTGCTGATTATTGATCGGAGAAGGGTCTCGATCATGTCTGCATTATTCACGAACCGTAGGGTGGCACACTTAAGAGTTACCGGACACCATTTTGGAGCACATATGTTTCAGACGAAAGAATTGCAAAGCGCAGGAATTGTTTCAATAGAAACCGGAAATTGTTTCGGGTGAAATTGCAGAAGGTGGTTCTGCATGTGATATTGAAATATTGCAAGGGGCTATATGTGAATGTTTGTTAATTAAAGTAATTAACAAAATTCTGAATAAATTTAATAAAACAGTTTTATTAAATGAGAGAGCATTAAATTTG
Organism: Avena insularis; assembly: GCA_023614405.1. Lineage (NCBI taxonomy): Eukaryota > Viridiplantae > Streptophyta > Magnoliopsida > Poales > Poaceae > Avena > Avena insularis. The sequence goes on from CM042692.1 coordinate 54,715,611, forward strand.
GAGAAACTTAATGCATTTAAATTGGAGACTTTAAAAGGGAATGTGAACAGGCATTTTAATGTGGAGGAGTTACCACCACATGAATGGGGGAGGTGAGGGGTCACCCCCCCCCCATGCGCCGGCCATGGAGAGAGGGGGCACCCCCCTCCTCCTATAAAAGGCCACCCATTCCCTCCTTCATCCTCACACCTCCTTGTGAAGGATCTCTCTCCCCCTCTAGAATTATTCCCCCATGGTCTCGGATTAGCGAGATACATGTTCCCGGTGGCATTTCATCTGGAAGGAGTTGCTGCTTCCGCTGGATCACTGGAGCAAGGAGGTGGAGGTTGTCCGGTGGCTTGAACGTGTGTGCGAGTGTGGATGCGCTGTTGAGTTACGACGCTCGGACTTCCTCACGATCTTGAGATCGGCAAGTGTACGACTACATCAACCATGAGTTCCTACTCGTTAACAAAGCTCGTTGTCTTTGAGGGTAAGTTCTCTATGGATGTATGTCCACCCGTTTGCTTTGTACCTAGTATATAGATCTTGGCGTGTAGTTCACACCGTAGGAAAATTTTTGTTTTCTATGCTGCAGACCCAACAGTGGTATCAGAGCCTGATCTATGCGTAGGTGCTTTGCACGGGTAGTACACATATGTTTATATGTGGGCGATGATGATCATGTTATTGCATCTTCTATGTACTTTGGATATTGGTGGCATAGTGGGATGAAGCGGCCCGGACCAACCTTACATGTCATCGTACATGAGACCGGTTCCACGACTGACATGCAACTTGTTTTGCATAAGTGGCTAGCGGGTGTCTGACTCTCCTACTATAGTCAATATCTGATTTACAACGAGTTGCAAATAACTTGGTTATCCTCGTTGTGGTTCATGTTCGTAGGTTAGACAGGTTCTATCTCCGAAAGCCCTAAGCCACGTAAAACTTGCAATTGATAAATTAGAGGCATCTAGTTTAGATTGTTGCTGGGCTATTGTTTTGATATGGTATTGTTGTAAGTAGATGTATGATAGATACTCTTACAACTCACTTAACGTGTAAGTTCCATAGACCTTGGCCTTACACACAAAGGAATGATAGAGATCATACCACGATGCAAATAATAGAGATCAAATGCATGGACCATATCACCTCACTTCACACATTAGATGTTAGCATCTTATACTGCTAGTTTGGCGCGTTTGATAGCATTATAAGATGATCCCTCATTTAGATATCAAGATAAAATGTGTTCTTCCTTAAGTATGCACCATTTTGTGGATCGTGTTTTGAGGCATCACGTGATAATCGGGTGTTCTCAACTCTATGCTTTCATACAACGGGTGTAAGACAGTTTTACACACGCAAATACTAAGGTTCTTACTTGACGAGCCTAGCATGTACAGACATGGCCTCGGAACACGGACCGAAAGGTTAAGCATGAGTCATATAGTTGATATGATGCCCATATAGATGCTCGCCTTTGAAGCTACACTGACTCACGTGATGATCGGACTTGGTGTAGTGGATTTGGTTCATGTAATCACCAAAAGGACATGAGGGATGTCGTTTTTGAGTAGGAGTTCATCAGTAATTTGGATTAGTTGAACTCAATCTATCATAAACTTAGTCTAAATATACTTTACTAATTCTGTTGTAGATGGCACCACCTGCTTTTAATTTCAATGTGTTCATGGAGAAAGAGAAACTTGCTGCGAATGGTAGCAACTTCACCAACTGGGCTATGAATTTGAGGATTCTCCTCACTGCTGCACAAAAGCAATATGTGCTAGATGCGCTAGGCCCCACCAGCTCTGATGCCTGACGAGGAAAAGAACGTCTATATAACTCGTCGGAGGACCACAACTTAGTTCATTGCGGCATCTTGTATGGGCTAGAGCGAACTTGAAAGCATTTGAAAATGGCAATGCCTTTGATACCATGGGAGAATTGAAAATGATTTTCGATACCCATGCTGCCGTAGAGAGTTATAATGCTACAGAAAAGTTCTTTAGCTGCATGATGGAGGAAAACAGCTCCGTTAGTGAGCATGTACTCAAAATGTCTGGGTACGCCGATAAGCTTGTCTCCTTGGGAATAACGATTCACATTGACTTAGGCATACATCGTGTTCTCCAATCTCTGCCACCTAGCTACAAGAGCTTCGTGATGAACTATAATATGCAGGGCATGAAGAAGTCTCTTCCCGGGCTTCTGTCAATGCTTAAGACTGCAGAAGTGGAGATTAGGAAAGAACATCAAGTGTTGATGATCAATAGGACCACCGGTTTCAAGAAGGACAAGAAAGGCAAGCACAAGGGAAAGAAGGGTGGCAAGTCTGTTGCCACGCCTGAAAAGAAACCCCGAGCTGGCCCTAAGTCTGACACCGAGTGCTACTATTGCAAGGGGACTGGCCATTGGAAGCGCAACTGCCCCAAGTATTTGGCGGACAAGAAGTCCGGCAAGGCAAACAAAGGTATATGTGATATACATGTTATTGATGTGTACTTGACTAGTACACACAGTAGCACCTGGGTATTTGATACGGGATCGGTTGCTAATATATGTAACTCGGTTCAGGGGTTGCAGAACAAGCGACAACTAGCAAGGGATGAGGTCACGATGCGGGTCGGCAATGGATCAAGAGTTGATGTGATCGCCGTCGGAACGCTGCCTCTCCATATGCCATCGGGATTAGTTATAAACCTAAATAATTGTTATTTGGTGCTGCCTTTGAGCATGAACATTGTATCCGGATCGTGTTTGATGCAAAGTGGTTATTCATTTAAGTCTAAAAACAATGGTTGTTCGATTTATATGAATAATATATTTTATGATCATGCACCTATGTTGAATGGTTTGTTTCTGTTGGATCTCGATAGTAGTATTACGCATATTCATAATGTTGATGCTAAAAGGATTAAACTTGATAATGATATATCTACATATATGTGGCACTGCCGTCTAGGTCATATTGGCGTTAAGCATGAAGAAACTCCATTCGATGGACTTTTGGAATCACTTGATTTTGAATCATTTGATACATGTGAGCCATGCCTTATGGTCAAGATGACTAGAACGCCGTTTTCGGTTCAATGGAACGGGCGATCTATTGGAAATCATACATACTGATGTGTGTGGACCAATGAGTGTGTCGGCGTGAGGTGGATATCGTTATTTTGTTACTTTCACGGATGATTTGAGTAGATATGGGTATATCTATTTGATGAAACACAAGTCTGAAACTTTTGAAAAGTTCAAAGAATTTCAGAATGAAGTGGAAAATCATCGTAATGAGAAAGATCAAATTTCGCGGTCCGACCGTGGAGGAGAGTATCTTAGTTACGAGTTTAGCACACATATGAAAGACGTGGAATAGTTTCACAACTCACGCTGCCGGAACACCACAACGTAATGGTGTGTCGAGCGTAATCGTACTTTATTGGATATGGTTCGATCTATGATGTCTCTGACTTACCCTTATCATTTTGGGGTTATGCACCGGAAACTGCATTCACTTTAAATCGGGCACCATCTAAATCCGTTGAAACGACACCGTATGAATTATGGTTTGGAAACAAACCTAAGTTGTCATTTCTTAAGGTTTGGGGATGCGATGTTTATGTGAAGAAACTTCAACCGGATAAACTCGAACCCAAAGCGGAAAAATGCGTCTTCATAGGATACCCTAAGGAAACGATTGGGTATACCTTCTATCATAGATCCGAGGGCAAGGTTTTTGTTGCCAAGAATGGATCCTTTCTTGAGAAGGAGTTTCTCGCGAAAGGTGTGAGTAGTCGGAAGGTAGAACTCGAAGAGGTTATTGAACCTTCTCTTCATGGAATGGCGAGTGGCGCAGCACTGGAAGTTGTTTCGGAGTTGACTTCACCTAATTAAGAGAGAGCTAATGATATTGATCATGAAACTCCGAAAGAGGACACTACCAAACCTCGCAGGTCAAGCAGGACACGTGCAGCTCCTGAACTGTACGGCAATCCTGTTGTGAATTTCATGGTTGATGAAATGGATGACCCTGTGACGTATGAAGAAGCGATGATGAGCCTGGATTCCAACAAATGACTAGAAGCCATGAAATCCGAGATGGAATCCATGTACGAAAACCAGGTTTGGACCTTGGTGGACTTACCTCACGACCGAAAGGCCGTTGAGAATAAATGGATTTTCAAAAGGAAAACTGATGCTGATGGTAATGTGACCATCTATAAGGCTCGACTTGTCGCAAAGGGGTTTCGACAAATTCAAGGAGTTGACTACGATGAGACATTCTCTCCCGTAGCGATGCTTAAGTCGGTTAGGATTATGTTAGCAATTGCTGCATATTTTGATTATGAAATATGGCAGATGGATGTCAAAACTGCGTTCCTCAATGGTAAGATTGAAGAAGAGTTGTATATGATACAACCTAAGGGTTTTGTCGATCCTAAGGATGCTAATAAGGTGTGCAAACTTCAGCGATCCATCTATGGACTGAAGCAAGCATCACGAAGTTGGAATCTCCGCTTTGATGAGGTGATCAAAGAGTTTGGATTTGTCCAAACTTATGGAGAGGCTTGTATTTACAAGAAAATGAGTGGGAGCAATGTGGCATTTCTGATATTATATGTGGATGACATATTATTGATTGGAAATGATTTAGATCTTTTAAACAGTGTTAAAAGTTATCTAAATAGCAAATTTTTGATGAAGGACCTTGGTGAAGATTCATATATATTAGGCATTAAAATCTATAGAGATTGATCAAGACGCCTAATTGGGCTATCGCAGAGTACATACCTTGATAAGATATTAAAGAAGTTTAATATGGACGGAAGTAAGAAGGGGTTCTTACCTATGTTGCAAGGCAAGACATTGAGTAAGACTCAAAGTACGGCTAGGCGGAAGAAAGAGATAATGGATAAGATCCCTATGCCTCAGCCATAGGCTCTATAATGTATGCCATGCTATGTACAAGACCGGATGTGGCACATGCTATTAGTTTGACTAGTAGGTACCAATCGATCCAGTTGGAACACTGGATAGCGGTCAAGAATATCCTTAAGTACTTGAGAAGAACTAAGGATATGTTTCTTATATCTGAGGTGAAGAAGAGCTAGTCGCTAAGTGTTATGTCGATGCTAGCTTTGACTTGATCCTCGATGACTCTAAGTCTCAATCCGGATACGTATTTCTCTTGAGCAGAGCAGCGATTAGTTGGAGGAGCTCCAAACAACCTGTGGTGGCTGGATCAACAACGGAGGCGGAATATGTTGCGCTTGTAAGCAAGGTGGAAGCGGTTTGGATGAAGGAGTTCATAACGGAACTGGGTGTGGTTCCGGTCGTTGGACCCGATGGTGATCTATTGTGACAACAATGGAGCCATAGCCAAAAGGAACCAAGGTCTCACAAGAATTCCAAGCATATTAAGTGCGGTTTCACTCCATCATGAGCATGTCAAGGATGGAGATATAAAGATTTGTAAAGTGCACACGGACCTGAATGTAGCAGATCCGTTGACTAAAGTACTCCCTAGGGCAAAACATAATCAACACCAGAACTCCATGAGTGTTAGATTTATCACTATGTGAACTAGATTATTGTCTCTAGTGCAAGTGGGAGACTGAAGGAAATATGCCCTGAGAGGCAATAATAAAGTTGTTATTATGTATTCCTTGTATATGATAGATGTTTATTTTGCATGCTATAATTGTATTGATAGGAAACATCAATACATGTGTGTTTAATAAACAAAAAGGGTTCCTAGTCATGCCTCTCTTATAGACTAGCTTGTTGATTAACATGATGATCAAGTTTTCCTGATCATGGACATTGGATGTTGTTAATAACAAGGTCACACCATTGGTGGAATGATGTGATGAACATTCATCCGAATTATAGCATTACGATCAAGTCATTGTGTTTATATTGCTATAACATCATACGAAGTAATCTTTATCCTTAGACCATGAGATCATGTTAATTGCTAACACCGGAAGAGTATCTTGATAACATCAAACGTCACACCGCAAATGGTGACTATAAAGATGGGTTGATTATACGAAGGTGTTATGTTGAGGCTCATGGATCAAGAGTGGAATTTGTCAATCCAGATGTCGGATAGATATACTCTGGGCCCTCTCGGTGATATCACATTAGGATAGCTTGCAAGCAAGTGATGTGATCACTAGAATGTTATATCACGGGAACGAGAAAAGAGTGCATGTCGGTAACGAGATCAAACTAGGTACGGAGATACCGATGATCGAATCTCGTACATGTAATATATCGAGAGACAAAGGGATTTAGTTACAAGCGTTAAAGGTTCTCACGATCACAGGAGTCATCGTTGAATGTGTAGGAGTCAGTACGGATCTCCAGGTCCCGCTGCTGATTATTGATCGGAGAAGGGTCTCGATCATGTCTGCATTATTCGCGAACCGTAGGGTGGCACACTTAAGAGTTACCGGACACCATTTTGGAGCACATATGTTTCAGACGAAAGAATTGCAAAGCGCAGGAATTGTTTCAATAGAAACCGGAAATTGTTTCGGGTGAAATTGCAGAAGGTGGTTCTGCATGTGATATTGAAATATTGCAAGGGGCTATATGTGATTTTTTGTTAATTAAAGTAATTAACAAAATTCTGAATAAATTTAATAAAAGAGTTTTATTAAATGAGAGAGCATTAAATTTGGAGAAACTTAATGCATTTAAAGTGGAGACTTTAAAAGGGAATGTGAAGAGGCATTTTAATGTGGAGGAGTTACCACCACATGAATGGGGGAGGTGAGGGGTCACCCCCATGCGCCGGCCATGGAGAGAGGGGGCACCCCCCTCCTCCTATAAAAGGCCACCCATTCCCTCCTTCATCCTCACACCTCCTTGTGAAGGATCTCTCTCCCCCTCTAGAATTATTCCCCCATGGTCTCGGATTAGCGAGATACATGTTCCCTGGTGGCATTTCGTTTGGAAGGAGTTGCTGCTTCCGCTGGATCGCTGGAACGAGGAGGTGGAGGTTGTTCGGTGGCTTGAACGTGTGTGCGAGTGCGGATGCGCTGCTGAGTTGCGGCGCTCGGACTTCCTCACGATCTTGAGATCGGCAAGTGTACGACTACATCAACCACGAGTTCCTACTCGTTAACAAAGCTCGTTGTCTTCGAGGGTAAGTTCTCTATGGATGTATGTCCACCCGTTTGCTTTGTACCTAGTAGATAGATCTTGGCGTGTAGTTCACACCGTAGGAAAATTTTTGTTTTCTATGCTGTGGACCCAACACCTTCGCCTCAAACAAGATGGTCATCGAAAGCTGGAATCACCATGGGAAGGGCCCTACATCATTACATAAATAATCCCCAGCGGAGAATATTGGCTCCAAGACAAGAAAATATGAGTCGAGTACTCCAATCCATGGAACGTTGCGCAGCTACGACGTTTTTATGCTTAGAGTTTTGTTATTTTTCTGCAATTTATATTAAATAAAGTCCAATAGCCAGGAAATTATGCTAGAACATGTACCTCCGTCTTAAGTTTTACAATAAATGATAAGTTCTTTTGAACTCAGCTTTAGTTCTTCATATTTCTATACTAGGGGGCTCCATCAATAGAATATATTGATGATTGCATAAGTTGTCGCAATGTCGGGAAAATAGACAAAACGAGTCACCACCATGAGCTTATGTTCCAATGAAAGCATCCGGACATAGCCTCAGAGGTTACTCCCATGGGAAGCACTACGCGCACCCAATAAAGACGTCATGTGATGATTCTCGAAAAAAAAGACTCGCGTTGAAAATTTCATCAGATGACTAGAGACTTGAGCATACAATCGAATACAAATATTCGACTATAGCCTCGGGGGCTACTCCCATCAGAAGCGTTGTCACGCACCCAATAGAAAAACTTTGCTTTACATATAAGGTCAAAAGCACGACCCGAAGAATTATTATCCTCATGTGTTGAAAGCACACCCGATAAAATAAAAAATACAACGGAGTCAAAAATATGGACCTATGAGCATTACATAATCCTATCCTCAAACAGTTCCTCCCATCGGGAGCGTTTATATACATTACCCGAAAGAAAAACGGAAAAGGTGACAACTTCAGCAACTCCAATAGCCAAATAAGGCAGTCTATGAAATTTCAAAAAATCTTGGACCGTGCCTGACACGATAAATAAGTCTGAATGTCGTGTCCATGACATGAAGGTAAGACCCTAGGATTTATCCTATGTGGCCTAGTATCCTGTGTGGTTCACAGTGTTTTTTCCCTAGAGCAATTAACTGATTCTCGATCCGTCAGATGCATCGGGCCTATTATACAAGATCCCTACAATGATTTAAATAAAATAAAAACTCTAGTTTACAGTAAAATTGTCTTTGAGACTCAACCCGAATCTATGATTCAGATGGAGTCTCAGGGGCTACTGACATGGGTATGAATATTCAGGTTCCTGTGATTAGTTACCCTGGTAACATGATGACTCATGGCCCACGGAGCCCAAGAAGAAGGCCCAGGAAGCATCCGATGGAAAGCACAAACTTGCTAGATAAGGAAATAGAAACTGACATTGTATTATTATTGTAATTGTAAGATTGTAACCTATCTGTATACGGCCTCGGGGCCCAGCCTATTATGTATAGGATGGGAGGAGCGAATGGAGACAGGCCAAAAAAGGCTTGAGCGATCTGTAATCGATTTAACCATAAGCAATCAGACGACTTCAACTCCCTTGTTTGTCTGATCAGCCGACAAAATCCCCAGCATTCTGTTTTCCACGAAACCCTAAGTCCATAACCATGGGCATTGTCGAGGTTACTCCTTGTCAGGTACCATACATAGAAAATTCATCTGTGAATACTTCCATAATTTTCTCAACATAATTAGCAAATATAGCATTCATGCATCTTTGAAAAGTAGAAGGAGCACTACACAAACCAAATGGCATTCTCCTATAAGCAAAAGTATCGAAGGGACAGGTGAAGGTCATCTTTTAGTGAGCATCTTTTTGCATCGGGATTTAGGATAAACTTGAATAACCATCTAGATAACAAAAGTGCGACTGTTTATATAATCTTTCTAGCATTTGATCAATGAATGTCAAAGGATAATGATCTTTACGAGTAGCTTTGTTTAGCTTCATGTAATCACTGCATGTTTTATAACCAGTAATAGTATGTTGGGCTACAAGTTCATTTTCATCATTTGGAACCACGGTGATTCCACCCTTTATAGGCACACAATGAACATGACTTACCCATTTACTATCAGATATGGGATAGATAATACCTACCTCAATGAGTTTGATTACCTCTTTCCTTACCACTTCTTTCATTTTTGGATGAAGACGACGTTGATAGTCAACAATAAGTTGTGCATATTCTTCCAAGTTAATTTTATGCATATATAAAGTAGGGCTTATACCTTTAAGGTCATCAAGTGAATACCCAATAGCTGGCCTATGAGCTCTCAGTACTTGATGTCTACGCACTTCTATTCTTATAGATAGTTGTTGGGCCTCCAGGTGTAGAGGTTTCTAGAATAGTAGCAAGTTTCCCTTAAGTGGATTACCCAAGGTTTATCGAACTCATGGAGGAAGTGGTCAAAGGTATCCCTCTCAAGCAACCCTGCAATCAAGATACAAGAAGTTTCTTGTGTCCCTAACACACCCAATACACTTGTCAGGTGTATAGGTGCACTAGTTCGGCGAAGAGATAGTGAAATACAAGTGGTATAGATAATTATAAGTGGTAACGGTGCTAGAAAAGAGCTTGACAGGTAGGAAGAGACTAAAGGCAATCTGAAATAAAGATGGAAGCAAGCAAACATGTAATAGATCTAGTTACAAACGGTGTTTCAATGCTTAGAAACAAGGCCTAGGGATCATACTTTCACTAGTGAACACTCTCATATAAATATCTTCTCTTTATGATACTACTCTGAACTACTCTCCGGTTGGATAACTCTAATCCACGGTAGGGCTATAACAGCACACCTCAAAGTTCGCTCTCCCCATCTAGATAACCCCTCACTGTCACCTTGAGCGCTAGATGGTTCCAACAAACACCACAATCTCATAGAGACATCCAACTCAAATTATACTCATGATAAGTATGTATGTAATCTTAGCCAAAGTGCCACACGGTGTGCACACTGTCAACTTCACACACGTGGGGATAAGCAGAGATTCATTAAAGCACTTGAGTAGAAGAATAGATCTATAGATTACAAAGCTCATGATCTCATAAGATCACGCATAGAGAGAGAGAGAGATGAACACATAGCTACCGGTAGAGCCCTTAGCCTCGAGGAAGAACTACTCCCTCATCATCATGGGAATCAGCAACGACAATGGAGATGGTGGTGGAGATCGATGGAGATGGCTCCGGGGGCACTTCCCCATCCCGGCAGGGTGCCGGAACAGAGACTTTCTATCCCCCGAATCTCCCCTTCGATGGCAGCGGTGCTGTGGAGGTTTTCGTGGCTTTCTCCTGGATGATTTAGGGTTTCTGCATCGGAGGCTTCTTATAGGTGAAAGGGGACGCCGAGGGGGTGCCTGAGGTGGCTGCACCCCCCCTAGGCATGGGCCAGGCCAGGGCGTGTGGCCATGGGGTGTGGCCCCCTCGAGGCCCTTCTCCGTCTCGTATTCTGGCTCCGTGAGTCTTCCAGTAAAATATCGACTTTGGCTTTTGTCCGGTCCAATTCCAAGAATATTTCTTTTCCAACTTTTCTGAAACCAAAAACAGCAGAAAACAGGCAACTGGCACTATGGCATCTTGTTAATAGGTTAGTTCCAGAAAATGCATAAAAGTATCTCAAAATGTAGACAAAATATAAGAAAGTAGATACTAAACAAGAATGGAACATCAAAAATTATAGATATGTGTACAACGTATCAACATCCCCAAGCTTAACTCCTGCCCATCCTCGAGTAGGTAAGTGATAAAAAAGAATAATTTTTGAGGTGACATGCACCATCACCATCTTGATCAAGGTATTTGTAAAACATTGATAGCTGGATTATTGTACTTTAACATAGCATGAAAGATATAGTCCTAACAATAATACATAGCAACTATGTTATAACATGAAAAGGTACAAACAAAAGATTCATGAATAACAGTGCTTTGAAAGACGTTTGTTTGTTTCACATATAGAAAACATAATGACAATGGTATTCAGCTTGTCCCTCATAGTGTAGCAAAACATAAATGCATTGGACACCTTCAAAGTTCATAAGGGTGACTAGATACAAATAGTTTAAGAACAAGCAATATCAAAGTTATGAATCAATCAACAAGTCTTGAGACAATGCACATTAAACTAAGAATGACCACTATGCTCTCTCAATAGGTGCATAAAGATAGAAGATGGAGACTCAACATAAAAGTAAAAGAAAGGCCTTCATAGAAGGAAGCGGGGATTCAAGTCTCATAAAGAGCTTCCAAAAATTATGGTACTTATTAGCTTTCATCTCTCATTGCCCCTATCATAAGCATCTTGAAGTGATTAAGGTTAAAGTGAACAAACTATGGAGTATATGCTTGACAAAGTATAAGTTGGCAATCTCATGTCCCTTGAATACGAGGGTCGCTCCTCATGCTACTCAAGTTTAGTTACCGGTAAGTTCTTGTCCTAGTAAGTACATGTGTATCATAGAGAACCGTCAACGGGGTACCCCTTGCACATGATACAAGAGATATCCCATAATCAAAATGACAAGGCAAGCAGACAATGAGCATCTCAGCAATCTTCTTATTTACCATGGGAAAATGGTGCTTTTTTCTCTCTTTCCTCTTTTCTCATCTTTTTTCTTTTTCTCAATCTCTATCTCTTTTTATAAGAAGAATGCTTCATAGATTGCTCACTATGGTGATGCTGAAAGTTTCCACCATGATTAGGCATGCCTTAGGCTAGCGGCCTAGGCGTTTCTCTAACACACATACATAACTCCATGGACTTACAAGCTCCCCTTTCATTTCACACCGACGACATCCATAAACAAAATAGCATGATATCAACTGGGTACAATGTACAATTGCAATGTTGAAAGCGTTGCCCATGACAGCATGGTTCTGCTAATCCCAATGTATAAGTGCAAGCATATACAACATAGATGACACAATGGTTCAAGTTTATTAGGGGCAAGAAAAGTAAAGTGTGCCATCAAGTTCGTGAGAGCTTTAATCACTAATTTTCACATAACAAGTTTAATTCGGAAGGTAGATAAAAACATGAATATACTTGGAATAGCAAATGCTAATAGGTAGGTATGGTGGACTATTTGGAATAACTTGGTTTTATTTGGAGTTGGATGCATGAGTGGAACTCATACTTGGTATGGAGGCTAGCAAAAGACTGGGAGCAACCAACTAAGAGAGCAATAATGGCCATATTCATCCAGAGTGACAAAACATTATCAATCAAAGCATAAAGTGGTACCACAAGTCAAAAACTAAATGATCATAGAGGCTAAGGTGACTGGTTCATAGTCATAACATGGTGTGAGCATGTGCCAAGTTAACACAAACAAAGCATCAAAGGAGAATACCACAATATTATGCTTTTGTATGCTAAAACAACACATGATTCTTTCAAGGCACATTAAGCAATCCCAATTGTTTGGAAAAAGTGATGCTACAGCAATAATCACAAAGCATAAGGTCAAAGCAACATCTAGCATGACATGATAAAGTCTAAGCCACGGTCAAAACAAGCTCCCTTTTGTACCACTAAAGCATGAACTTTCCTACTCTTTTCCAATCCAAATCAACTTTATTTGAAAACTAATGCATGAATGAGGGGGTACAACCAATTTATTCAAGCAAACTAAGCAAAATAAAACTAAAAACAAAACGAATACGCTCCAAGAACAACACAATTGTGCACGAAACAATAAAAATGAAGTGTTTGGAAGAAAACCTAAGATTTTTATTGATGAAGAAGGGGATGCCTTGGGCATCTCCAAACTTTGATGCTTGTACTTCTTGAATATTTCTTGGGGTGACACGGGTGGCATCCCCAAGCTTGAGCTTTTGTCCATACTTCATCTTATCACATTGTTCTTCCCTACACTTCTAAAATTTCCTTCATACAAAACTTCACACAATCTTCATTAGCAACATTAGTGTACTCAAGATAATAAGTCTTTTGGTTCAGTTTCAACACAAGTAAAACTTCCATTAAAACACAAGCTACTGTAGCACTTCCTTTAAAAAGTTCAAGAATTTTGGCAAGAACTCAAAGAGAAAGAGATTTAAGAAGCAAATGCAAATAATGGCAGAAATCTGTCAAAACAGACCAGCAGATAAAAACCAATTTTTTCGAATTCCTTCTGTTCCTCAAATCGAAAAGTGTTGAACTAACGAAAGTTCGATAAGAACCTGGGGCAGAAGCACAAAAAATTACAGCTCAAAGCGATGAACGGAGATTTTTCGTGAATTTTTACAGCGAAGCACAAAAATCTGTTTCGGAACAGCAAATTTCCCAAGTCTTACTTCTCTCTCATTAGAGGTTACTCTTGGCACAAAAACCACAAAAAAGGATAAGGAGAGGTTATTTCAGAGGCAATAGCTTCCAAGACTCAACAAAAGAAAAATCTATTGACTAAAAATTTGTGTTATCTCCCAATAATTGCTTTTCTTTAACGCTTTTGAGCTAGGCATGATAATTTCGATGATGCTCACATAAGAAATGTGAATTGAAGTAAAAGAGAGCATCACGAAGCAAATATGGAGTAAATTTAAGTCTAACCCACTTTCTATGAAAAATAATCTTGCAAAGAAACAAGTCATGAAAGCACAAAGCAACAAGCATAGGAAAGCAAAACAAGTGCAACTTCAAAAAAATTAACATAAAGAGGGGAAACTTAATATTGTTGAGACACATAAAACCATGTTTCCCTCTCTCATAATAACTTTCAGTAGCATCATGAATAAAATTAATAATATAACTATCACATAAAACATTCTTATCATGAGCCACATGCATAAAAGAATTAATACTCTCCCTATAAGCATAGTCATTCTTATTAATTGTAGTGGGAGAAAATTCAACAAAATAGCTATCATTATTATTCTCATCACCATAATCATCAAATATAGGAGGCATATTGTAATCCTAATTGATTTTCTTCTCAATAGTAGGTGGACTGAAAATATCATATTCATCATTGTAATTTTCATATATCGGAGGTATAGTATCATCAAAGTAAATTTTCTGCTCCGTGCTTGAGGGACTAAAAATATCATGCTCATCAAAACCAACTTCCCCAAGCTTAGACTTTTCCATAGCATTAGCAATAATGGTGTTCAAAGAATTCATACTAATAACATTGCTATTAACATGCAAATAAAGTTCCATAGGTATTTTAATTTTCTCTTCAAACACTTCATGTACTAACTCAAGATAAATACTATAAAGCTCTCTAATTTTGTTGTTGTTTTCCATTAAGCCTAACTAGTGAAAATAAAAACAAGAAACAAAAAGATATAATTGCAGAATCTAAAGGAAATAACTTCGAGCACTCACACACTAGATACAATACTAGAAGATAGCTTAGTAGCCAGAGGAATGTGAGTACCTTTTACCTTACCTCCCCGGCAATGGCGCCAGAAAATAGCTTGATGTCTACGCACTTCTATTCTTATAGACAGTTGTTGGGCCTCCAAGTGTAGAGGTTTTAAGAACAGCAACAAGTTTCCCTTAAGTGGATTACCCAAGGTTTATCGAACTCAGGAAGGAAGTGGTCAAAGGTATCCCTCTCAAGCAACCCTGCAATCAAGATACAAGAAGTCTCTTGTGTCCCCAACACACCCAATACACTTTTCAGGTGTATAGGTGCACTAGTTCGGTGAAGAGATAGTGAAATACATATGGTATAGATAATTATAAGTGGTAACGGTGCCAGAAAAGAGCTTGACGGGTAGGAAGAGACTAAAGGCAATCTGAAATAAAGATGGAAGCAAGCAAACATGTAACAGATCTAGTTGCAAACGGTGTTTCAATGCTTAGAAACAAGGCCTAGGGATCATACTTTCACTAGTGAGCACTCTCATATAAATATCTTCTCTTTATGATACTACTCTGAACTACTCTCCGATTGGATAACTTTAATCCACGGTAGGGGGATAACAGCACACCTCAAAGTTCGCTTTCCCCATCTAGATAACCCCTCACTGTCACCTTGAGCGCTAGATGGTTCCAACAACACCACAATCTCATAGAGACATCCAACTCAAATTATACTCATGATAAGTATGTATGTAATCTTAGCCAAAGTGCCACACGGTGTGCACACTGTCAACTTCACACACATTGGGATAAGCAGAGATTCATTAAAGCACTTGAGTAGAAGAATAGATCTATAGATTACAAAGCTCATGATCTAATAAGATCACGCATAGAGAGAGAGAGATGAACACATAGCTACCGGTAGAGCCCTTAGCCTCGAGGAAGAACTACTCCTTCATCATCATGGGAATCAGCAACGACAATGGAGATGGTGGTGGAGATCGATGGAGATGGCTCCGGGGGCACTTCCCCATCCCGGCAGGGTGCCGGAACAGAGACTTTCTATCCCCCGAATCTCCCCTTCGATGGCAGCGGTGTTGTGGAGGTTTTCGTGGCTTTCTCCTGGATGATTTAGGGTTTCTGCATCGGAGGCTTCTTATAGGTGAAAGGGGACACCGAGGGGGTGCCTGAGGTGGCTGCACCCCCCCTAGGCATGGGCCAGGCCAGGCCGTGTGGCCATGGGGTGTGGCCCCCTCGAGGCCCTTCTCCGTCTCGTATTCTGGCTCCGTGAGTCTTCCAGTAAAATATCGACTTTGGCTTTTGTCCGGTCCAATTCCAAGAATATTTATTTTCCAACTTTTCTGAAACCAAAAACAGCAGAAAACAGGCAACTGGCACTATGGCATCTTGTTAATAGGTTAGTTCCAGAAAATGCATAAAAGTATCTCAAAATGTAGACAAAATATAAGAAAGTAGATACTAAACAAGCATGGAACATCAAAAATTATAGATACGTTTACAATGTATCAGTACTTCAAGCAATTTTGTTTCTTCTTCACCTGAAAGGTTAGCACTAATAATAACAGGATATATTTTCTTCTCATCAAGAAATGCATATTTCATATCTTCGGGTAGAGGTTTAAGTTCAGAACTATGATCCTCTTTTGGTGGGGTAGTTCTCCTAGATCATTAGGTGGGATATGTAACTATAGTTGTAGTGGTTGCCGAGATAGTATTTGTTCCAATGTTTCTCTCTCTTCATCACTAAATGGCTCCTCTTGATTAAGCACATATCGTTCCATCGCATCCAATGAAGCGACTGCCACAGAAGCAAGAGTTTCCACTATATCTTATGAATTGTTTTATTTTTCTAAATGCTTATTAGTAAATTTTGAAAAGTTAAATGTTAATCTTTAACCAGCACATTTAATGAATACCTTCTCTTTTGGTAAACTAATTTCAGCACCCATAGTATGTAAGAATGGTCTACCAAATATGATAGGACAAAATGAGTCTTGGGAGCAACCAAGCACAATAAAATCTACGGGGTATTTGACCTGTCCTACTAATACTTCAACATCTCTAACCATACCTAGAGGACAAATATACGCTTTATTAGCAAGTTGGATAGTTATACATATCTCTTCAATGTGTATGGTATCAATGTCAGGCTTGATTTCAAGATATAGAGAATATGGTATCACACTCATACTTGCTCCAATATCACATAGACCATGATAGAATGAAGTTCCAACAACACATGTGTAATAGGTTTAGCAACTTTGGTGGTGTTACCTTCAATTACCTTGGTGGAATCTTCACATAAATAAACATAACAAGGAATTTCTTCATTCAGTTCTTTGATGGAAGAAATTTGATGCCAAACTTTGATTTGTTCATATGGTTCACTACACCTTCTAGCACTCTTGTTTGCAATAGTGGTGAGTAAATTTTCCTTCACTTTGCTTGGATATGGAAGAGTTTCAACATATTCTTCAATTGTTGCAGATGATACTTGATTAACCTGTTTCACAACTTTAGGAACAACTGTAGAGTATTTAAAAGGCTCAACATAAACATCAAATCCTTTTTAGGGACATTTAGGTGGTTAGCAAAAGATTTAGTAACTTCTACTAAGACATGAGGGTCAAGGCCAAACCTATTACTTAGTTCTTTAAACAATATAGTAGTAGAGAAATTCTCTACACATGAATATAACAGGGATCATTGCCTTTATCAAGATCCCAAGCATCAGTATTTTTATAAATAGTATCCAATAAGTAACATGCTTATTTTTGAGTTCTGTTAGTGAAACTTCCTTAAGAGGAATTATCCATAAAGTCCCTAAGTTGTTGGGGTAATCTCACATAGAAGTTGATTAATATAATGCTTTCAGGAATACCATGACAAGGATTTGCGAATGAGTTCATTCAATCTCCCCCAAGCTTGAGCAATACTTTCTCCAACATGAGGCCAAAAGTTATAAATACGACAACGATCATCATAAGCTTCTTTAGGAGTCTAATACTTGAGATAAAAATCCTTCCTCAGATATCCCTAATCAAGACGATATTTATCATCTAGAGATCTGAACCATATGTGAGCATTACCAGAAAGAGATAAATATAATAACTTCCTTTTCACTTCATCATGAGGAATACCATCAAGTTTAAATAGAGAACATATATATTCAATGTCATGTAAATGCCCCATAGCAGTTTGGCTTCCATCTCCTGCAAAAGTTAGTTTCATAGCCTTTTTGGCAATATCAATAGGGATTTGATACGCCACTTTTGGTTCAAGAGGTTTTTCAACCTTGTTCTTAACAGAATGAACATATTCATATATAGTTAGTTTCGTATCTTCACGGCCTATGAAAGCCATGATAAAACAAAAAGTAAATAGTAAGTACAGCTTTCAAGTTTCCTTACCAAACAACTTACCAATAGCGCGATGCTCCCCGGCAAGGGTGCTAGAAAAGTGTCTTGATGGCTCCCAAGTGCAGGATATCAATTGTAGTACTTTTCAATAAGAAAGGTTGTCGAACCCCCGAGGAGCTGAAGGTATTGGTTAGTAAGTTTGACAAGTAAAACAATAAAAGGGTGCAGTGGTTTTGGTGTTTTGGGCTTGTAGTTTGCAGTAAAATAAAGTACTAAAAGTAAATAGCAACAAGTAAATTCTCTCAATGAGAGAAAGCCCAATCCTCTATGCAGCAAGAGGACAAGCTCAAGTGTGTGTGAACTTATATGTGACAAGTGTTCCTGAGGGTGGCATGGATTTACTTAGCATTTAGATTTCTACATAACATGGTGAATATCTTGTCAAGTTTCATTCCTTTAGCTAGGGCGGAGCCCAAATTAGGTGCAACCATAGATATGAGCAAGTAGACCCCTTATGATGGGTCCTAGAGCCATTTTCATGAGCAAGTATAGGAATCATTAAGACATAAATGTCCCACCATAGCAGTTAGTTCATTGGTCCCCAATAGAAATCCCTCTAATGCAACTCAAAGTATTGGAAAACGGTTTCTATCATTCCGTCCTTTCCAACCCTCATCATTTCATTAAAGTTTAGCCCTATGAGCCCTTATAGGTGAAGTAATATGCAGTCGACGTTCGCATAAAACCATCATAGAACCACATAAAAGATAAAAAAACTTGACCAAATACTCATTGCATACTACATGGAAATCATAGCCAATTCATCCTATGCCCTCAGGAACACTGGGATCTACTCACAAGTCACAAACATGATATGGATCAGTGGCATATGGATTACAACACAATCTAAAAATATAATCTCTCTGCCAAATAAAGACAAGTTGCCAATCACAAACATGCAAATAGAACTCAAACAATATCCGGGGGTTCAATCAATCACAAACTATGAGGAGAACAAGGTGGATCTTGGAGATGGAGATGGTGGTGATTCTGATGCTGATGCTGATGGAGATGTTGATGGAGAGGCCTCCCCCTATGCCAAGGAGGAGTGGTTATGACGATGGCATCGATTCCCCCTCACCGGAGGCTCTGGTGCTACAGGATCTGCCCTCTCTCGGAGTAGGAGAGGACTTTCACCTCCGCCACTACTCTATAAATCGTGGGAAAAATATGGCGTAGCTTTTCTGGTGATAGGGAGGTATCTATAAAAAGGAGGAGCCGAGACAACGCTCAAGGCCGAAATGGGCCTGGGTGGTGTTCCCAACAAGGGAGGGCGCGCCACCTGGTCTATTTCGGACCTCATGGCTCCCCTATCGTGTTTCTTTGGCCCACGATCCTTCTCTTGATGAAAAACTGATCAGGTATTTTTTTTTTGATTTTTAGGTGTCCAGAAGGTCCCTTAGATAACAAAATATGAAAAAGGAGGTTTTTTGCCTGCCAAAAAATTTAAATACAAATGAATGGGACTTTGTAGGAAAGTCCCATAAATCAACTAAAAAGGCATAAATAATGATAGATCATGGCAAATATTATTAAAAACAGATCATATAAGTCACTATATTGATGATGTAAAAATGCTTTATCAATACCAGAGATTAGATCTTGGACAAACTAGGTATTGTAGTGCAAAAGGAATGGGACTCCATGTTTAAGGTTCAGGCGATCAATTAATTTGTGGAATGCAAAGGGGCTATCATGAGTTTCCAGACATCGTTGTTGGTCATTGATTGGAGAGAAGTCTCGATCATGTCTGAGCATTCCTGAACCGTAAGGGTGTCATGCTTAAGGGTAGAGACGCTTAGGTTTGATCTGAGATCATAATAGAAATAGGACAGAGAGAACTATAATCGTTCGGAAAAATACCGAAGATGTTTAGAGGACTTCAAAAGGTGTTTCGAAGTGAAAGGTATTGTTTAATTTGTGTTTATTATTAATTAAATGACTGAATTAATAAATACATATTTAAATAAATAAATAGAGCAAAGCCCACCTCATGGGCCCTCCCGGACGGAGGGGCCCAAGAGGGAAAGGAGGCACCGTGGGGTGGGGGACCTCCCCACTAATGGCTGACCATGGGCCTAGGCACGTGCGGGGTGGGGCCCACCCCGCCAACAGCGGCCAGCCCCTCCTCTCCCTTGGTTTCGTCCTACCCCAGGACTTGAAGGGAGGGAGTGCTCTCCTTTTTTTCCTATATATATGTGGGAGGTCACCTCCCACATCATCCAATTAAATTAGTTTGTATTCTCTCTCTCCCTTTCGTGTGTGTTTCCCATTTAGGAATGTGCGCTACGAGGTAGAGACATATCCACCATACGCACGCCATCGTGCAATTGGAGTCAGTCCGGATCTTTTTCTTCCGCTGCCTTGCTGGACTAGGGCCCGAGGGATATCTTTAAACTGGAAGTGTGTAACACTTCGGAGGCACCGCCACTTGTGTTGCTGGACACTTGAAGACTTCTCGACCTTGAGGTTAACTATGCGTCGACTACATCAGCAACGTTTGTGCGGGAACGTAATACCGCTTTTGGTCATCAATGGTATGAACACCACATCCCTTTCGTTACTATACATCTGCAAAGATAGATCTTGGCTATGGTGTTCATCGTTAGGATTTTTTGTTTTCTATCATGAAACCCCTTCAGAAGATACTAACTAAGTTTCATATCACTTAGGGTTTTGTCTCATCAGTTTACTGCTGGTGATACCTTTGTTTGACTAACAAGTTCTTGCAGAGTGTGTTCAACTAAAGTTCAGCTTCCATTCTAGATTTTTGTCTCCCTAATAGACTATTTATTCTCCATGTGGGTTTCTAATGGTTACTGTATTCTCTCCGTAGTCAATCTAGGCTCCATGGTTGGTTAACCAATCCATTCCCAAGATTATTGTAATATTGTTCATATGTATTACGAATAAGTACGCGTAGTACTCATAATTGCAAATCTTAATAAGAACTTGCTTTTCCTTTCTATAGGTAACGAGGCTTTTTCCTCCCGCTGATAATATTGTAATAGGATGGTCTAACAAACAACATCTAATTCCTTAGATTTCTACGAATTCTTGGGATAAGAAAGATACGGTGGCATCGGTATCAAACAATACCTTGCCAGGGTAAGTAAGGATCTCAAGCATACCTGAAGCTACCCTATCTGATTCTACACCTTGTTTCATGTTCATGCAGTTCAACTTTCCATATTATCGTCCTTTGTTGTTGTTGTTGGTTCCTCCAAAGTTTCTTCCTTTGGATGAGTTTCCTCCGTTTGGTGGGTTCTATCTGTTAAGACAAATGGTTTCATATGGCCTGGTTGTCTACATCCATAACAAATCACTTTAGGTTGTCTACTTTCGGATACAACTTGTCCTTTAATTATATCCACAGTTTTGACATGTGATTTGGCTTTTGGGGTTTGGGTTTCCTTTGTTTGGTTTATTCATGTCCGGTCTTAGTCTGGGTTTAAAACTCCAGTCTGGTATTTGGTCAGGAAATCTTCTAGGTTTTGTTTGTGCCTTATTTCTCATTTCTTCTTGGACTAGTTTGTAATTGTATTCTAAGATTATAACTACATTAACTATTTCTTGGAATTCCTTCGGCCGAGTTAATCGTAGTTGTGTTTTCATGTATGGGTGTAGCCCCTCCATGAATTTCTTCTTCCTTTTATCCTCCATGTCTACATCATCTTCCGTGTATCGAGATAAAACACTAAATTCCCTAACATATCTTAGTACCGGAGCATCATTTTGGCGTATGTTCTCAAATTTCCTTCTATTTAGTTCCATAATACTTTCAGGAATGCGAGTCTCCCTAAATCTTTATTTGAACTCGTTACATGTGATGATTGTATTAGGGGTTTGCATGTTTAGGATGTTCTCCCACCATGCTGATGCGGGTCCAAATAATAAGAAAGTGGTATATCATAGTTTTTCTTCATCATTGCATCCGATCCTATAGTATTTAGTTTTCTTTCTGTGTCTCTTAGCCAATCCTCATCGTCCATTGGTTCTGCTATGGATGCAAATAGAAGTGGTCTAGTATTTTGGAACTCGACTAGGCTTACTCTGCCACCACCATTTTTCTGTCTTTGTCCAGTTTGTGCCAAGAGATCGTGCATAAACTTATTTCGAACCTCTTGATCTCTTTTCCTTACCTCTTCCACCGGTTCCACATATTGCATGAAACTTTTTTCCGAGATTGGGGTGGTTTGGGATGTTGGTCCTATTCTAGATGCATTGTCGGCATCTTCTTTTTGTTGGGTTTCCCTAGCTATTATTTCAGGATCGTTTTCTACCCCTTGTCCATTGGACATATCCCCTAGTTATGTGGCATTTACGTCATAACACCATGTTACATCATGCAAATGCACATTGATTTGTTTGTTTTTAATGCACATAGCTAGTCATACAAAATAATCAAGATCCAAATATATCACTTCAATTTCCATTTTGTACATAGCCTTATGTACACAAACATAACATTCCCCATAAGTTTTATTACAAGTGAGTATTGCCAGACTTACCTTGATCAAAAGCCCAATCATTAAAATAACCATTACATTAGACCATCTAATTCTATATTTTAGTGGAAGGTTCTACTCGTCTACTTCATAACATCCTCCGGTCATCCATTCTCTACCATATTTAAATTGGTTTATATATCATGGAAGGCCATCGACTCTTTCTGGTTCTTTTCCCAATTCAGGATTGTTATCTTGAGTCAAGTCCATCATGGTGAAGTAACCACCTAAATACATGAGTGTGTCTACGACTTCTCTAAATTTATCACTTGTTTTAGGGTTACACAAGTCTTCGAAAGTCTATGCTTCACATCCAGTTGCCTCTATTATTTGATTTTCCCAAGTATTTACATGACTATCTCCTCCATCATAATTATACGTTGTCAGACTGTAATACCCACTCACGTCAATCCTAATTTTCTTGAGGTTTTATTGCTAGTATATAGCTTGTTGACAAGCTACGTAGAACTCAGTTAATACTTCTAGTTCGTCAAGGTTACTAACGTCTATTTAACCACCCATTACTGTGTCAAGTTCATCATCAGTTCCCCAACCAGTTGGTTCTATGGTGACACTAATACTAGGGTCATTCCAATTGATTTCATAAGAGTGATCCTTTGGAAGGTAAGTATTGTATGGTTTTGGGTTAGGTTCTATAATTTCTATTTTCGAGGAATCCTCATCTTCATCCATGTCCATATATATGTCTTACCGAGCTCTATTTAGGGGTACAACTTCATCTTCGAATTTCTTCCATCTAATTATTACTCCTACAAGATCAGTTAGGTCATACATGGCTTCTCCTAAGGCTTCACTAATAGTCTCGTGGGTATTAAAGCATGCTTGGATAGGGAGTGGCGTTAATATCTAGGTATGCGACTAACTTCTTAGTGGTAGAATTTTGGACAAAGTCCCAATTCTCCTGGGTTGTATCCGTTGGTTTGCTTTCATACAGTGTCACATGAAATGTTGTTAGTCTTAGTTCATAATTCTTATTTTTACGAATTGCTGTGATATTTTTTATGAGAGCAATCTCATAAGTTGTCTGGTCTTTGTTGGCTTCTCCCATACATATGTTCTTTCAAATGTCTAAGTTTGATGGAGTAATTATGGCAGCTTGGTACTTTATCAACTTTCCCCATCACGATGTTCTATGACTCTTACTATAGTCTTCTCATGGATATTCAGACATTCCAACATTTCTATGTAAACGTGCATCCAAGGACTTTCAAAGGTTTCTAACGCTATCTCCATTACTTGCATAGTTCGATAGGGACACCATTCGACCATTGGTTTCGTCATTCTTAATTGTTTATTACTAGATAAGTGACTAGATCCTCTTTTCTCCATAAAGAATTATCACACTAATTTTATGACATTTAGCCATATTACTAGAGAACTCCTTACTGCTCCTAGGTCTCTACGTACAGGTTTTGTCCACTTACTAGATTTTCATCCTAAGGTTAAAGCAATTTCTCTGATACTAGATGCGGTGACCTAGCACTCCATAACATGTTGTAGAGCATGAGTCGTTGGAATAACACTTACGATATTCCTCTTCCGTAAATAATACACCCCTCAGAGTGGTACAACAAAACCATTGTGGGTCCAACTAATTCTTTATTCCTTATTCACAACATGAGAATAATACAAGCTTCAATATCCTCCTCGGTCCAGTGAGGATTCACTTCTACTAATATATTTAAATAGCACTAGCTTTAGGAACAATGGTACTTCTAAGCTAAGCACCATCAGAGTGTTGTAACTTTATTGGGATAACTTTATTGGATTTGGTCTAGGTTGCTTAGTCCGGCTATCCCATGCGTGTGAAACTACTCTTCTAACTCTACGCGTTCCTCCTCAGTTCCATATTCTATTCCATAGTCTATGCCTTCAATTCCTCTTGAGAGGTCAGGTTCTTCATAGCATACCTCTTCTTCTATGTTATCTTCTATCTCCATGGTACTAAACAAGGGGTTTTAAGAAGTATAGGTTGAGTACGAGCGTACTCAACGAGTTCTATGGTAGCTGTATGATGCTTTAACTATAGCTGTGGATAAGAATCATGTGAGTATGCTTAGTTTCCGAAATCAGGGTTTCAGAAAAGGTAAGTTTTAGTCTTTCAAAAAATATGTCCGTCAGCCTTCACAGGTTGTACATGATTTCATGGAATCCCTTTCCCACTATGTTTGCAATCCTTTTCGAAGATAGGGAGTAAGATGTCATATTTCATACACTCTCGAGAGGGGCACTAATTTTTCCACAAATGATCTTAAGCCCGAGTGCATAATAGGGTATGCCTTCCAATTCATACTTCCTTGGTTCAAGGCTCAGTTAAGATCCAAGCCAATCACTATCCTTCACCATGACCCTGCAGTCCATCCATTGCAACGTGTTTTGGTCACGGGACATATGCTCAATTGCCATCCCTTCTAATATGCTAAGTTGGTACCCTGGAACACAGGATAGGGACGTCATGGGCTCCCACCCGCTCATATCCTCTTTGGATCTCAGCCCGACTTAGGATATGAGGATATACGAAAGGCAAAAGGTACAACTGACTTCTCTGTCCCATTTTAGAACTTGTGGATAGCGTGTTTTATACAACACAAGAATCGTTGACTAGATTGGTTATTAATCCTAAGTGAACACCCGGTACAATGGAATCTCCACCATATGGCTTCCCAACCATATATCTTAACCATGATTCCATCGCCCACAATTTTTAGATTACTCAACTACTCAGAGGCGGTAATCCATAATTCATATTTATTATGGAAATAGTACTTTGCTTTTAAATGCAAGTGATAAGATTTTGAAAACACTTTCTTAAATTTGTCAAAGGAATGTAAGAATTCTCTTGTAATCATATATTTCAAGTTAGGTCTCACAAGGTAATGAGAGAGTGGACTTGCCTATTATTTTTGAATTACGATAATTAGAAGATTCTAAACTATTCTGGACCTCCGTTTCTGAAAAGAAGCATCATTGTCCAGTAAGGACAATGTATAAAATCCAAATGCATGCTTCAAGTCTTAGATATAAGTTCTATTTTAGTTGGATATTCCTTTCCCCCTAATTTAGGTGTGTTAGTTTTTATTTAAGTATTTTCTAATTGTGAATTTTGTTTCACTTTAGAATTTTCATATATCCTTCAAGGTTTCCTTTTATTTATTAGGAAATTGGATGGTATCATTATTTGGAATTTCATGCAACACTCAATAAACATGAATTCTCAAAGATTCATTTTAATAATTGTGTTTCCAATATTTTGGAGTATTTTCATTCTTTTGAGTAATTAATATTTAGTGTTGGGATTTAATATAATATTTTTATAATTCCATAAAAATAGGAATCTTCGTTCCATATATTTTTCGTATATGGAATTATTTTTATTTGTATTTCTAGGAACATGCATTTTCTTTGAGCGACTTAATTCCTTATTAATTGAATTGAATTTTCCATCCCTTTATAACTATTATTAAAAATTCTCAAAAATTACTTTTTGGATTCTACACATTTTTATATTTCTAGGGGTATATTTATTTTATTTTTGTAAAATTTCTAGGGTTTCTTTTGGTTAATACCCTATCTACTATGGCAGGCGCATGTCGAGACACCCCCCCTCGGGGTACTCCATGTGCCGCTAGTCGCCGCCGCTGCTACTCTTCTTCCTCTTCTCAATCAGTGGTGAGCTGGGCTCCCACTTTTTGAAGGTAAATCTCCTCTCTCTCTCTCTCTTTTCTATAACCATCTATATTTCTTGCTCATCTAGAGAATTTTCCCCAATTTCTAGGGTTCTTAGTCTATTCTTTATTTTGGCTTTGATTCTAGGGTTCTTGGTAGGTTCTAGATGGTTCTAGGTTCTCCTACTATGCTAGTTATTAATCTAGTTATACTCATGATCTTGATTTAGGGTTCTGTCCATGTTGCTTGATCTAGGGTTCTACAGTTCCTAGGGTTAATTTCTTATACATGTTCTACTATTCATGATGAATTGGTGTGAGTATATTATATATTAATCATGGGTTCTTGGTACTGATCCTTTTATTTACATGATCAATACTGTGATTCTTCTGTTTAGGGTTTGCTGTTAGTTCTTAGTAAGTGGTGGGTTTAATTAGTTCCTTATTTTCTTATAGTCAGAATCCACAACTCAAGTGAGTTGGTGGTTTAACATTAATTCTTATTTAGTTTTTACTTCTTAATGTAGATATAAACTTGACTTGTTGCTCCTGACAGTGTCTTCCTCGTCCTCTAAACTTATAGTTCTCAGGGGATGGGGATGATATTGTTTAGGATTTCATTTCATTCCTCACTTCGACAGATAGCATTGTTATTTAGTAGTCATAGTCCATTATAGATTAATGTCTGTTATATGGATGACTTATGCATTATCTCATTGTCCATGCATTTCCTCTAGCTGTAATTTCAATCCATAAACATTCGGTTTCTGTCAACACCTGGATTTTTAATCCCAGATGCCTGTTATGCCATATATCGCAATCCCAGGATTACCATTTTTGCGAGACATAACAGATTGGATATCACAGTACATCATCCATTACAAACCATAATAAGGTTTTACACAAATAAAGGATCTCATGATCCAGTCTTCATACAAACAAGCAGCGGAATAATAATCGTAGCGGTGGGCTCCATCTTCAGTTTCACAGCCAATGCTGACGATGGGAGATGATCCTAGTTGTCGTAGCCGTCCTGCTGTCCATCTTCCTGATAGTCCTCCTCATAGTCTGGCCATGGGAATAACCAGGGACAAAGCCATGAGTACTCTTTAAGTACTCGCAAACTATCACTAACAAGTAAAATAGTTCTAGTAGGAATGCTAAGCTCTAAGTTTATTTGCAAAAAGCTAGATTTATCTAAACTGAGTTCAGAAGCAAAGAAAGTTAACTAAATGTTATAAATCACTTTAAGTTGGGAACCTAGTTTTCATATCCACAACCCTGTTGTGGTCAAGTCAAAACCATAGTTCACTTCACAAGTCATTTTGAAAACATCTGACAACGGAACAGTATGGCCACTCCAACTATCCATGACCGTGGACGCGGCTATTCCAATAGTTTGACACTCTGCAGAGGTGGTACACTTTCACCATAAAATTTGATACATTCATCAGGGATAACCCTGAATCATCATACTTAGTATGCGGATAATCAATCATAACCTTTCCTTTACACACTCTAGTATAAGCACCTCTCCTATGAGCTTGGCCTCCCAGCCATGGCCATCTACCATCCTGGGCACTGCATAGGTGGACATCATCAAGAGGTAGCCTCAGCTCAAACCTCTTTCGTGAGGGAACCCATACTAATGCATATAAACTTCTGGCTAAGCCTTACCCAATTCAGGTATTGTGGTTATACGGTAAAATTGGAATGGTATCGCATCCGAACCCAACCATTAGTTTTATAAAGGGCTAAGGCTCATGCCTCAATGTTTTCATCATCATAAACCATTTGTGTTTCTCAACACATGTCAAAACATTTCAATAGAATGACTCATCATTCCAAGGTTTTCATAATCATTATCACCAAGTATTCCCATCTAAAGTGATTAGGTTTTATGCTTAGCACTAGCCACTAAGTTAAGAGTGTTCACTAATGAAGGATGCTAATCTCAATCTCATGCCATAGAATGAAATCTAGTATAGGCCTAGTTTTATACTCTTTATGCTATCTATACTACTTTCCAAAACTCACAAAGCATTAACTAAGAGTAAAGAACTTTGGTAAAGCAAAAGAGTAAAACTTGCAAGTAAAACTTGGGATGGGTATAAATCAAAATGTATAACCAAGCATGCCTAATGCATCTTGCTTGGGTTATCTTGCATGGGTAACTTGTATAATTCTAGCTTGCCTTTATTGGTGCAGTGATTGAAGTACTTCGTCTTTCTCGGGGTAGAACTCCTCCTTTTCGTAGGCTTGGCCGGTACTATCGTCTATAAATAAATACGGGGTACACAATCACCACACAATACTTAACTAAGTCTATTTAGCACACTAAGGCACACACTTGATGATCTAGCATCATCACAATCATCACATGAATTAAAGAACTAGTTTTATTTAGTTTATTTGAGAAAAGTAATTTCTACTCATTGAAATTAATTAAGATTTAATATTCTCCAAATAAAATATGGGATAATGTGGACATATGTCATCACCACATATTCTAATACATGGGAATGTGATTTAAAGGGTTGGTCACATTTTATAAAGTTTAAGATTATTATTTAATAGATTCCAAAGTCACCGCATGCAATCCTAGATATTTTTACATATTCAGATAGGTATTGTCAAATGTGATTTTTGAGAGTTGGAAACAACTCAAAAGCTATTATGGTTGATTTTTGCAAAATGTTTGAAGTTGCAAAAGTCTTTGTTTTGTTATTTTTGCTATATATGATCTCTAACTCCAATTGATTTAAATCCAACGGGCTTGGATAGATATTTTAATTATCTCTCTAACAAAATTTGAATCATGCATTTTAGTTAAGTGAAACTCTCTGAATTAATTTTTGAATAAGTGGACAGAATAGGACTTCAATTTAAAAGGAAAAATACTAATTTGAATTTGTGGGCTAGCGCGGGAAAAGGAATGGGCCGGCCCAGCTGCACTGCGCAGACGCAGTGGGATCCTGACGGGGCGGTCCTACGCATCAGCGGCTGTTACTACGTGAAGCGGTACCGAGCGATCTGGGCGCTACGATTAGAATATAATCTAACGGTTGAGGCTCGTCATCCCCGTTGAATAGCTCGCCGGCGAGAACGAAACCTAGCGGCATGGTGGGGGTGCGTTGTGGCTCACCTAGGCTCCAGCTAAGGTCAGCGATGGGGGTGTTCGAGCTGGTAGATGACGGCGGTTCGAGGCATGGTCGCGGCAGCTCCTGGGGTGACTCCAATCGACGGCGCCTTTCTTCAACTGCAGCGGCCAACTCCGGTGCAATTCCAGCGGACTGAGGCTCGCCTTGCTCTGGGGAGAGTGTGGGAGGATCAGTGGTGAGAGGGGAGTGGAATGGTGTGAGGAATTGAGTGGAGGAGGCCTCTATTTATACAGCGGCATGGGTGCGACTCGTCGGTGGCTACGCTACAGGCAGCTAGCGGCGCGGCTGGAGGTAGGGGACGGTGCATGGTCTCTTGGCGGTCCTCTCTCGCTTAAAGGCGAGGCATGGGGCGGTCGCATTTGGTCGGGAGCGGGCGGTGCTCTGCGTGGCAGAGGCGGTGTTTGATGCGGCACATGGTGGCTGCGGGTCAAGCGGCGGCGAACGGGGATGTCTAGGCGGCTGATGGGGTCATGGCGAGCAAAGGCTTGTGAGGTGAGGTCGGCGCGCGGCGTGTGCGGCTGGTCGGGCGCCAAGGCGCTGGCGGCGTGCATGGCACAGACGCTCTAGGCACGGCTTTGCTGGGGTGGTCCATGGCTTGGCTTTGCTCGGGGAGTGGATAGGGGGCGGCGGTGTGGTCGCAGCTACCTTCTAGACATCGTGGGCGAGCTCGGGGTGGTCTGGGGTGAGCGATCCATGGTCGACCGGCATGGGGGTGCTCGGGGTGGCTCGGCACTAGCACAAACAGCAAGGGGGAGTGGTTCTATGGCGCTGGTTGGGACTAGGGAGACCAGGGACAGGTTTTGGCGACAAATGGTAGACAAAGCATTGATCAAAAACAGTAAAAGTTTGGCAGCTATTTCTATGCTCACCAAGTGTTCGACACAATTCCCGCATGAGGTTTAAATTTGAATTTTTGGCTGAGATTTGGTGGGTGTGTTGGTCACAAGCTTGGGCATCTGTGGTTGCTAGAGTTTGCCCAGGTGAACTGGTTTGGTTGGTTTTTGAGAAATGGCCATCTATACATATGAACTTAATTCCATTTCCAAATGTCTCTCATTTGAATTTGAAAATAGTTTTTACAAGTTTGTAAGTGGGCTTGGGTTCACTTTTACTTGGTCTAGTAAGGGGTGAAAAGAACTAGAAAAGTTTCTGTTAGAAATTCTCTTCTAGGAACACTCAAAGTGGCCTAGTGGTTAACTTTGGTCAAAATGACCATTGGCTTTATTTATTTTTATTTGATTTCTTTTTCTTTGGATTTTGTTTGTAAATGGTCTAGATGATGTGGCATTCACCTGTGAACCATTTCATAACATTTAGAACAATCAAGCATGGCATATACACACAATTCTACACTCATGCAAACACACATGCATTCCTATGTCTTTTCTTTAATAAGAGTTTTTGTTAACCTTAAATTGGGTGATTTGAACTTGATAACCTTGATTAAAGTTTTTGGGACGTTACAAACCTTCCCTCCTTAAATAAAGTCTCGTCCCGAGATTTAAGAAAAACTGGGAACTAAAGAGGTCGGGAAACTCAGTCCTACAGTAATCTTCTTGCTCCCAGGTAGCTTCTTCTTCGGTATAATTGCTCCATTGGATCTTGAGAAATTTGATACTTCGGGTCCTAGTAGTTCTGAAAGATTCTTTCAAGATACGAATGGGTACTTTACGATATGTCAGATCCTTGTTGATATCAATGGCTCGGTGATCGATGTTCTTGAACACTTTGGTCTTCTCCGGCACTTCTAGGAATTTGTGAAGTAACAAGATATGGAACACATTATGGATGGCTGACATCTCCTTTGGCAGTTCCAGTTGGTATGATACTTCTCCTCGGCGATTCAGAATCTTGAAGGGTCTAATATATCTGGGGGCTAACTTTCCTTTTAGTTGAAAATGTTGCATTCCCTTCAAGGGTGATACTTTGAGATACACAAAATCTCCGACATTGAAAGTCAGGTCTCTATGTCTCTTGTCGACATAACTCTTCTGTCTGGATTGGGCGGTCTTGAGGTGCTCACGGACTTTGTGAACCTTCTCTTCTGCTTCTTGTAGGATGTCGGGTCCGAAAATCTGACTCTCTCCTACTTGCGACCAATTCAACGAGGTACGACACTTCCTCCCATACAAAAATTCAAATGGGGTCATTTGCAAACTGGCTTGATAACTGTTGTTGTATGAGAATTCTGTGAAAGGTAGACAATCTTCCCATTTTGATCCATATTCTAGCACACAATCTCTCAACATATCTTCTAAGATTTGGTTGACTCTTTCAGTCTGTCCATCGGTCTACGGGTGATAAGCTATGCTGAAATTCAACTTGGTCCCTAATCCTTCTTGGACTTTCTGCCAAAATCTCGAGGTAAATTGGGTTCCTCGATCCGACACTATGGTCTTGGGGGTTCCATGCAAACTGACAATTCTAGCAATATACAGCTCTGCTAGCTTCGAACTCCGGTAGGTAGTCTTGACAGGTATAAAGTGGGCTACCTTGGATAGTCTATCAACTATGACCCAGATAGAGTCATTTCCCCTACTAGAAGTAGGAAAACCGGTAATAAAGTCCATTCCGACGGAATTCCATTTCCATTCCAGAATCTGCAATGGTTGCAACTGTCTTGTGGGTCTCTGATGTTCCTCTTTGACTCTTTGACAGATATCACACTTGGCGATGTAGCTTCCAATTTCTCTCTTCATCTTGTGCCACCAAAATTGCTCCTTCAAATCCTAATACATCTTCGTTCCTTCGGGGTGGATAGAATAAAGAGTATCATGAGCTTCTTTCATGATAACTTGCTTCAGCTCCGAATCTGCTGGCACACAGATACATCCTTTGTACCACAGAACTCCTTCTTCATCTTCGGTAAATCTAGGTACCTTTCCTGTACTAATACGACGTTTGATTCCGTCGATACTTGCATTTCCCTTCTGGGCTTCCTTGATCTGACTGATCAACGTGGGTTGAAGTTCAATGCTAGTTAAAAATCCTTTGCTAACAAGCTCCGTTCTAAACTGCTCCAACTCTTCATGCAAACTTGGTTGGGCTTCTTTGATCATGGTGTTTAATCTACATGGCAATCTGCTAAAAGCATCCACTACCACATTGGCTTTGCCAGGGTGATAGTGAAGGTCAAGGTCATAATCCTTGATTAACTCTATCCATTTCCTTTGCCTCATATTCAGCTCCTTCTGGGCGAAAATATACTTTAGCCTCTTGTGATCCGAATAAATCTCACAGCGGTTACCCATAAGGTAATGACGCCATGTCTTCAATGCTAACACTACGACGGCTAGTTCAAGATCATGGGTAGGGTAGTTTT
Organism: Avena insularis; assembly: GCA_023614405.1. Taxonomy (NCBI): domain Eukaryota; kingdom Viridiplantae; phylum Streptophyta; class Magnoliopsida; order Poales; family Poaceae; genus Avena; species Avena insularis. Next base: position 54,748,220 of record CM042692.1, read on the forward strand.
GCTCATGCTACTTCAGTTGTCGGGACATATATGCTATGACTTTGCCTTCTTGGATCAACACACATCCGAGACCAATCTTGGATGCATCACAATACACATCAAAAGGCTTCTTGATATCTGGCATAATCAAAATTGGGGCTGAAATCAATCTCTTCTTGAGCTCTTGAAAACTTGCTTCACATTTGTCGGTCCATTCAAACTTCTTATCTTTCTTCAATAGTTGGGTCATCGGTATTGCGATGCTCGAAAATCCTTCTACGAACTTGCGGTAATATCCCGCTAATCCGAGAAATGCACGGACTTGGGTTTGAGTGGTTGGGGCTTCCCATTCTTCAACATCTTTTATCTTGGCGGGATCAACAGTGACTCCTCCTGCCGACACAATATGTCCGAGGAATCCTACCTCATTCAACCAGAACTCACATTTGTTGAACTTGGCATACAACTGATGCTCTCTAAGGGTTTCAAGGATGGTTCTCAGATGTTGCTCATGGTCTTCTTCTGACTTGGAATAGATCAGAATATCGTCGATAAAAACAATAACAAACTTATCCAGAAAGTTCATAAAAATCTTATTCATGATATTCATGAAATAAGAGGGGGCATTGGTTAATCCAAAAGACATGACCGTATACTCATACAATCCATATCTGGTGGTAAAGGCGGTATTTGGAATATCCGTTGCACGAATCTTGAGTTGATGATAACCAGTCCTAAGATCAATCTTAGAAAACACTTTGTGCACCAGTCAACTAATCAAACAGATCCTCTATGTTTGGCAGTGGGTACTTGTTCTTGATGGTGACATCATTCAGCTTCCGGTAATCCATGCACAAACGGTTACCGCCATCTTTCTTGTCGACAAACAAAACAGGAGATCTCCATGGCGATGTGCTTGGTTGAATCAATCCTTTCTCCAGCATAGCATCCAGTTGCTTCTTCAGCTCCACTAATTCTGATGGGTTCATGCCATAAGGTCTCTGAGTTATGGGTCCAGTTCCAGGAATTAGTTCAATAATGAACTCGATATCCCGATCTGGGGGCATACCGGGCAATTCATCTAGGAATACGTCGGGATATTCACAGACTACTCTGACTTGGTCTATGGTGGGTAGGGTTAGACTCTTGTTGCATTTGAATTGGCGAGGCAAGGTTTCAGAAACATGCTCTACTGATATTCCAGAGCTACTGGTCATGGTTATGGCTTTCTTGGCACAGTCGATCAATCCTTTATGTTTCGACATCCAATCCATTCCTAGTATTACTTCCAAACCTTTGGTTCCAAGTACTATTAGATTGGCATAAAAATCTATCCCATGGATTCTGATAGGCACAGCCTTGCAAATTTTTCTAGCTTTGGTGGTTGAACCAGGAATTTGAACTATCATAACATGCTTCGATTTTGTTGGTTGAATCTTTCTAGTGCATGCAAATTCTTCTGTAAAAACGAGTACGATGCTCTAGAACCAAACAACACTCTTGCTAATACTGAGTTAACAGAAAACATACCCAGCACGACATCTGGCGCTTCCTAGGCTTCTTCAGCATTCATGTGAAACAGACGGCCGTTGCGGTTGAGCGAATTTCCCTGGGGCAAATCTCCTTCCAGGATGAACACGGCGTTGCTGCTGAGCTGGGGCATTCACATTGGTGGTGGTTGAAAGCTTCTTGGGACACTCGTTGGAGTAGTGACCCCTGACTCCACATTCGAAACAAATAATTTGGGACTTGTCTTTGGCTGCAATAGGCACGGCATTGCTTCTAGTCCTTGGGGCAGTATTGTGGTTGTTGTTGGACTTGGGCGGTGCACGGTTGAAGTTGTTGGAGTTGCCGAGGTTGTTGTTGTGGTTTCCTCTAGACTTCACATTTCCTCCGCTACGATTGGGGTAGCTTTGGTGAGACATTGGGGGTCTATTGTTTCTTGGGGCATATCCTGCAGACAGGTTGGGGCGATACTTCTGGGTATTGTGGGACCCAGTCTGGTGCATCATTCTGCGCTTGCGGTTGTCATTGGCTTGGTTGATCTTCCCTTCCATCTGGATGGCAGAGTCGACTAGCTCTTCTAGGTCTTCAAAACGGATGTTGACTAAAACAGTTTGCATCTCATCATGCAGTCCATTCAAGAATCTTTCCTTCTTCTTGGCTTCAGTGTTGATCTCATCAGGTGCATACCTAGCGAGGGATAGAAATTTGTCACGGTACTCCACTACTATCATCCTGCCTTGCTTCAGTTCTCTGAACTCATCTCTCATTCTTGTGTCTAAACCTTGCGGTACATGGGTGCGGCTAAACTTGATATTGAATGCTTCCCAAGTCACCACTTGACCGTGGTTCATAATACGGGTGCTATTCCACCAGGCTCTTGCATCTCCTGCCAGATAGTGGGTGGCAAACAGTACCTTCTCGTTGGCATCCACTCCTGCGACTTCCAGGTTATTTTCCATGGTTTGCAACCAATCATCCACATCCAACAGGTCTTCAGACTTGCTAAAGATAGGGGTATTGGTATTCTGAAAGTTCTTAAGCTTGGATCCATGATGATCTTGATTTCCATGGCCTTGATTATTGTGGGCCATTTGAGCTATATGTTGCAGGGTGGCTAGGTTGGCTTGGTGCTCTGCTCGACTAGCTTCACGGTCGAAAACTAGCATCTGCAGAAACGCAACATCGGGTCCTACGATGAGTTGCTTCCTCCTTGGTTTCCATGAGTCATCTGAAGATTGAGGTAGATAAGGGGGTAAGAGGGAAAGTTCTAAGGTTCATGGTTTTATTTTCAAAGCTAAAACTTTGAGTTTGAACTCAGGCTTTGCAACTAACTTCTTCTCAATCATTCATTCAAGCACACCATACAAACACACACACCACAACATAAAAGGAAAACAGATGGTTTTAAGAACCATTCTGTGAACTAAGATACAGTGGGACCGATAAAACTCCTTCCTACGGTAGTGATCAAGTGCATCTACTCATCATCAATGAAGTCAGAGTCATCATCATCGGTGTAGAAATCCATGGCATCATCCTCCAGGTAGTCATTGTCATCAATGAGGTATGAGTGAATATCTCCCTGAATGTCTTCACCTTCTTCCTCTTCTTCTTTTGCTGCAAGCTGAGCTTTTTGTTCCTGGATGGTCTTCTCGAGGTCGGCCACCTTCTTGCGAAGACACGCGATGGTGCGATCCTTCTTCTCGCGTTGCCGGTGAAGTCATTGGCGATCCCTAATGAGCAGGGCGAAAGTCTGGTCCTTCTTGGCGGCAATGGCAAGGTTGTGGTTGGCGTAGGCTCGAGCATTGTCCAATTCCTTCTGTCTATCATACAATATGAAGTCAAGATTCTCCACTTGGCGCTTCATCTCCAGGTGACTTGGCATCTCCAATGGCATTCCCATAGAATCACGCCTTACGTAGTGAGCAAAGCGAGTTCCCTGGATCAAGTTGATGTTTTGCCCACACAGACGGGCAAGAGCTTCATGCTTAGCTCTGGCTAATCCATCTAGCCAATTGTTCTCTCGCACGGTGAATTAAATCTTCTCATAAAGGGGGGCTTCCATTTTGCCTCGAAGATCTGCAACTATCAGCCATTGTAGATCTCCTCCTAGAAAATCTTTGAGTTGAGCTCCGAAGAATTCCGGACGCGGACGCTCAAGGTACTCAGACAATGCATCAAGATCCCTCTCGAAGATCAGTTGGCCTCCGTTGCCCAACTGGTAGAACTTGTAATACTGAACTTCCATCTATAAGAATTTAGGATGAGTAAATTAGTGATGTGACCAATTGTGTCAAATTTTATGTAGGAATGTAAGAATTTTTGAGGAACATGATTTTTTTTGAAAGAATCAAGGATAAGAGTGGGAATATGTTTTCATAAATACTCACTTCTTTGTTTTGAAACTGAGTTTTTGTTCGGACGTCCATTCTTACTAGGGTCTCCTATGGTCAGGATGGCTCTGATACCAACTTGTCAACACCCGGATTTTTAATCCCAGATGCCTATTATGCCATACATCGCAATCCCAGGATTACCATTTTTGCGAGACATAACAGATTAGATATCATAGTACATCATCCATTACAAACCATAATAAGGTTTTACACAAATAAAGGATCTCATGATCCAGTCTTAATACAAACAAGAAGCGGAATAATAAGTGTAGGGGTGGGCTCCATCTTCAGTGTCACAGCCAATGCTGACGATGGGAGATGATCCTAGTTGTCGTAGCCATCTTGCTGTCCATCTTCCTGATAGTCCTCCTCATAGTACGGCCACGGGAATAGCCAGGGACAAAGCCATGAGTACTCTTTAAGTACTCGCAAACTATCACTAACAAGTAAAGTAGTTCTAGTAGGAATTCTAAGCTCTAAGTTTATTTGCAAAAAGCCAGATTTATCTAAACTTAGTTCAGAAACAAAGAAAGTTAACTAAATGTTATAAATCACTTTAAGTTGGGAACCTAGTTTTCATATTCACAACCCTGTTGTGGTCAAGTCAAAATCATAGTTCACTTCACAAGTCATTTTGAAAACATCTGACAACAGAACATTATGGCCACTCCAACTGTCCATGATCATGACGCTATTCGAATAGTTTGACACTCTGCAGAGGTGGTACACTTTCACCACAAAATTCGATACATCCGTTAGGGATAACCCTAAATCATCATACTTAGTATGCGGATAATCAATCATAACCTTTCCTTTACACACTCTAGTATAAGCACCTCTCCTATGAGCTTGGCCTCCTTGCCATGGCCATCTGCCATCCTGGGCACTGCATAGGTGGACATCATCAAGAGGTAGCCTCAGCTCAAACCTCTTCCGCGAGGGAACCCATACTAATGCATATAACCTTCCGGCTAAGCCTTACCCAATTCAGGTATTGTGGTTGTACGGTAAAATTGGGATGGTATCGCATCTGAACCCAACCATCAGTTTTTATAAAGGGCTAAGGCTCATGCCTCAATGTTTTCATCATCATAAACCATTTGTGTTTCTCAACACATGTCAACTCAATAGAATGACTCATCATTCCAAGGTTTTCATAATCATTTTCACCAAGTATTCTCATCTAAAGTGATCAGGTTTTATGCTTAGCACTAGCCACTAAGTTAAGAGTGTTCACTAATGAAGGATGCTAATATCAATCTCATGCCATAGAATGACATCTAGTATAGGCCTAGTTTTATACTCTTTATGCTATCTATACTACTTTCCAAAACTCACAAAGCATTAACTAAGAGTGAAGAACTTTGGTAAAGCAAAAGAGTAAAACTTGCAAGTAAAACTTGGGATGGGTATAAATCAAAATGTATAACCAAGAATGCCTAATGCATCTTGCTTGGGTTATCTTGCATGGGTAACTTGTATAATTCTAGCTTGCCTTGATTGGTGCAGTGATTGAAGTTCTCTTTGTCTTCCTCGGGGTAGAACTCCTCCTCTTTTTTTTGAGGTGAAACAGTAGGGGAAAATCCCCACTACAATTTTTATTATAATATATGAGTATGTTACAATGAAAAAATGATCTAAGGTAGATCAAAACAGTAAAGTAAATCATTCTAACATGGGTAAAGTCCACCCTATCCCTGATCTAATTGTTGGTTAAGCCAGGCTTTGAATTTCTCCTTGTATTTTCCTTTGATTCTGAATTGTAACCATCTCATTTCTTGATAGAAGATTGCTTTCCATCTTTCAATTGTGGGCCTTTTGTCATTAAAAATATTCTCATTTCTGCATATCCAGATACCCAGGTAGTCATGATAATGATTTCCATTGCAAATGGTAGGTGTAACTTTTGTTTGATGTCTGAAAATAGCTTCCAATCCTGTTAGGTTTGCAGCTCTGTTTCTGTAAATATGGTCCCACCACTTGTTTGCAAATGGACATTCCTAGAAAAGATGATTTACTGATTCTTCCAAGTAATAGTTGGAGGTTACACAATTGTAGTCAGGCAGGATGAACTGCTTTCTTTTCAAAAGATTCCTTGTATTCAATCTGTCTAGAAGCAAAAGCCAGAACAAGAACTTGTGTTTATTTTGGCAGGAGGTTACCAATACCCAAGAGAAGTGTGGTGGTGATGGTGAATATCCAATCATGGCTGAGTAGGCCTTTTTTACTTCAAATTTATCTGACCCCCAAATATAGGTCCAATTATCATGGGTATCCCCCTGAGTGGTATGCATGAATTCCTGGCATCTTTCTTCCATGACTATAAACTCAGAGTATGCTTGTTGAGAGAGTGGAAGGTGAAAATTATCCTCTAAGTAGTCAGCATGTAAGAAGTCATGTACACTAACATTTGAACACTTAGCATAGGATAGAAGGTGAGGGAATTTATTCATCAAGCACTCATCTTGCCAAAGGTCAGACCAGAAATATGCAGACTTTCCAGAATTCAGATTGCACTTAGCCATGCCTTTAAAATTATCAATTAATTTGATATGAGATTTCCACCAGAATGATCCTTCCATGCTTCTTCCAGGTAGTTTTCCATTTTTGTAGTAAGTTTCCCATATGAGATGAACCCAAGGGATGTCATGGTGATTGTAGAATTTGTCCAAGTTTTTTAGAAGGAGGGCAGTATTTTGGATCTGTAGGTTTAGCACCCCTAGACCCCCCTGATTTTTAGGACGGCTGGTTTTATCCCAAGACACCAGAGCATGTACTTTTGCTTGTACATCTTCAGTCCTCTTTCTCTATAGACAATATCTCATGTATTTTATAATTTGATCTTTGATGGCAATTGGTACCTTCAAACAGCTCATGAAAAATAAAGGAAGTGAGGACAGAACAGATTTAACCAGTTGCAGTTTTCCTCCATAATTCAAGAAATCAGCTATACCACATAATCTTCTTTCAACGCTTTGAACAATGGGTAGAAAGTGCTCCATGGATGGTTTTGAAATGCCTAGTGGTAAACCAAGGTAGGTGAAAGGGAGGCAACCAGTTTGACAGTTGATTGTCATAGCAAAATGCATTAGCCTATCAGTACATATGTTTATTGGCATCATGCTAGATTTCAAATAGTTGACTTTGAGTCAGTGGAGCTTGCAAAAGTTTGAAGAAGTGCTTTCAAGCATAATAATTGAGCAGCATCTGCCTTAAGTACCACCAATGTATCATCAGCATATTGAATAATAGGAAAATCACTGTTGGGTGGTCCCTCTATAGGTGGTGTTAGAAGGTTCATATGCATGGCTCTATTCAGATGATTGAAGAAGGTCCGCAAGAACAAATAGTAATGGTGAGAGGGGGTCTCCTTGTCTCACACCTCTCCTGCAATAGAACTTTTTACCAGGCACACCATTTAGTAGGATTTCAGAGGTTCCAGATTCAAAGATCATTTCTATCCATTTGATCCATTTCCTTCCAAATCATCTAGCTTTAAGGATATTTATGATGGCAGAGTGATCAACTGTATCAAAAGCCTTCTCAAAATCATGTTTTAGAATTAGAATTTCCTCCTTTGACTTGTGGCATTGGAATAGGTATTCAAATGCCCATCCAATGCAATCTTGAATAGACCTATTATTGAGAAAACCATATTGATTTTTATGCACCAATTCCAGAATAACAGATTGCAGTCTATTTGCAAGAAGTTTGGTAATTATTTTGAATACACAGTTTAATAAGGAGATTGGTCTGAAATCAGCCGAGGTAGAAGGGCATGTGACTTTAGGAATGAGAGTAATGTAGGATGAGTTAATTCTCTCAAGGGAAACTTTCTCATTCAAGAAATCATGAATCAGTAATTTGATATCATTTCCAATGATTGACCAGCAGCTTTTGATAAATTCATTATTAAAACCATCAGGCCCGGGTGACTTGTCATTTGGTAAATCAGAGATAACCTCCTCAATTTCCTTGTCAAGAAAAGGTTTTTCAAGTGAATTCTTCATCTCATCAGACATTCCATTTCCATAGAAATCTGCTAGGTTTTAATGCATCTCAGTTTTGATAGATGTACCCATTCTTGCTCTGAAATCATTCCAAAGAATATCAGCCTTGTCATAGTGATTGAAAAATTCCTGTCCATTTTCATTCTTGATCATAGAGATATAATTGTGCCTATAGCTGATGGTAGCTTTGGAGTGAAGAAACTTTGTGTTTTCATACCCAAGTTTCACCCATTTAATTTTTCCTCTTTGTTTCCAATAGGTGTTTTGGTTCTGAAGAAGAGAGATAATATGAGATCTTAGGATATCTCTGAGGTGCCATTCATTGATGGTTAATGTTCTAAATTCTTCAAGTAGATCCAGAAGATCAATGGTGTCATTCACCTTAGCAATTTGGTCCCTCGGGCATGGTAACTGTTTGGCCCAAATCTTGATGCTTCTCCTCACATTCTTCAACTTGGCACATATTTTTTTTGCCAAATCCTGATAATTCACTGGTATATTCCAGGCATTTTGCACAATCATCTTAAACTCAGAATGGTGAAGCCAGTAATTTTCAAATCTAAAGATTTGTGCCTTGGGAATGTTAGTTCCAATAGAGATGACACAAGGAAGATGATCAGAAGTAGGCTTGGATAAGGGGGTAACCAAAGTGTAAGGGTATTTGGTTGTCCATGAGCTGGAAGTAAAGAACCAATCAAGTCTTTCCAGAAGTGGATATTTTTGCATGTTACTCCAAGTGAATTTCCTTCCTTTCAATGGTAGCTCAATAAGTCCCAGGTTGCTAATAGCATCATTGAAAAGCATAGTTTCATTAACATCCCCCCCACTTTTATTTCTATCAGTAAGTCTTGTGATAAGATTAAAATCCCCTAAGACAAGCCAGTCTACATTATCAGGCATAGTGATGTTTGAAAACCAGTCCAAAAATTCAATTTTTCTATCAGCTTGACATGGACCATATATATTTGTAAGAGTCCAGGAGTCATTGGATAATTGTGAGGTGAAAATGACAGATGTGGAGAATTCATTTTGAAAAGCTCTGATGCCATTAAATAATGAACTGCACCATATGATGATGATACCTCCAGAGGCACCAATTGAAGGTAGGAAGTCAAAGCTGTCAAACTTGTTTGGACAAAATTTCTTTAAATAATTGGTATCAAAGTTTTCTCGCTTGGTTTCTTGGAGACAAATGATATCACATTCAGATTCCATGATTTTGCTTTTTAATGCCAACCATTTTTTCTCAGAGTTAATTCCTCTGAGGTTCTAGTTCAGAATCTTCCAATTTCTGTTGTTACTCATTGATAAACAGGTTGAATGAGTAATGTGGTGACACAAGGTTTGTAGTCACACAAACAAGATTGAAAATATCATAGGGTACTGAGTTCATAAACATGCATAGCAGCATATAGGTCTTTAACAACTCATAACAGACACCAAAGGTAAATGATCCAGCCACAAAAGGACAAAAATTTGTAGACATTAGCAACATTATTTAGGTGCTTTCTTCTTAGACTGTTGTCCACAAGATTCAGCAGCACCACCTTTCTTCTTGCTTGGAAGGTTTGATTCAGAGCCAGTCTTCTTTGGTCCAGGTTTACCAGGTGGCTTGATGATCAAATCATTGATCTTGCTATTCTTCGGCAACCTTTTCTCAAGCTCCCCCTCCTTAACCTTGCAAAATGAATCAGCAAGGTTCTTAACAACTTTATTGCTGAGACAAGGCGGTGCAGCATTGCAAGAGAGACAATTAGAATCAGAACAATTCACATGGCTTTTAAACCCCCCATTAAGTTCCACAATTTTAGGGCTCCTTCTCACCTCAGAGTCCACCATTGGTTCTTTACCCCTCCTCCTCTTTGTAGGAGCATTTGGCACCATCAAGCATGATGGGGAATCATTCAGGTAGTGAGGAGGCATCTGTCCAACACATTCATCAGGGATAATGAAAGTGAAAGTATTTTCTTCTGCAATTGGCTCTTTAATAATATCCTAGAGGGGAGAGGTAAGAAAGTGTCTTGCCCAACTGAATTTTTCAGGAGTGATGAGCATGAGGGTGATAAAGTTAAACCAACTTACAGGGATATCACATTGCAGTTTGCCTTTGTCAGGTGAGGGACTAATGTGTGGAGCAAAGAATCTGTCCCATATTTCTAGGCCTTGCTTTGAGAAGGACTATCTAGCAGATAACACTTCAGAGGAATTGACAAATGGGATGATGGCCATTCCAACATGCAGGTGTGCCTCATTGGGGGAGAGAAGGTTTGTGTCCTCAATCATCCAGTAATCTTGTTGATTACCTTCAATAGCATGGTGGTTGTCCTCCTCATCATCCAGGTAATTTTGCAGAATATTAAGCAGTCCTTCTCCCATGCCCACATCCTAGTTAGCATTAGCAATTATTTGTTCTACTTCAATATCCTCAGCACCATGGACAGATGCCTTGTCATTGTCAGATGAAATATTGGCTACAGGGATTGAACCAGTAACAGCACTGTCAGCCTCCTGAGGTGGAAAATTCAGGTTATCAATAGGGATGTCAACACCCTCAGCAAACACAGGTCCTTGGACAGCATTCCAGTTCCCCCAGCCAGCATTATTTTGCTGAGGAGCAGGCTCAACCCATTGGTCCCATCCACCAATGTCCCCTTCAGGTGGAGGAGGTGGTGGTGGAGGGGGGCCAAAAATGGGTCCCACCACAGGCAGGGGATGAGGGTCAGCACCATCATCAGGTAGTGGGTCCTCATCAGGTGGGCCCCCACCTAGGAGATTGCTGTTTAAAATTTCAACAGATAAAGTCCATGATTCTATTTCCACAAGGTCTCCAATGGTGAATCTAACACTTTTAGGAACATCTAAAAGGTTAGTGACTCTGAGCTTAGCAATGATCCTGCCCTTGTGCTCAGGGTCCCTTTCCCAGAGCAGCACTTTACCAATATCAGAGAAGACTGCATTCAGGTCCTCAGTATGCCAGTGATCAAGTGGAGGACCCAGGAGCATAACCCAACATTCATTGTTAAATTGAGTCCTACGCCAGTTAATTCCCTCATTGTGCCTAACAAAAGAGATTGCAACATCCTGGAAGGGAATTGGACCCGCAGCAATTAACCGGTCTCTGTCACTGACATTGGTAAATTGAACATATGCAGAGCCAAAAGGGCAATCTTGAATATCACGAAAATCAACACGAGCTTCATTGAAAAAGAAATCTTGCAACACATCTCTGATATTATCAAAAGGAACTTGACCAGGGGGAAGGGGATGGATGTGCGCAATGGCATACTGTTCATGTGCCCTTGGTCGACGAGGAACCACCGCCCTTTTGACCCGATTCCGGCCAGCCACCTGCATAATCTCGAAGCCATGGGGTAGGAAAGGCTGAGGGTCAAGTGGAATGTTTGCCATTGCATCGGCGGTTGTCACCAGCGATGAGCAGAGCAAGGAAGTTGGGGTTTCTGCAGGCGTGGGAGTTGAGGAGGCAGGGGTTCGGGCGAATTCTTTTTTTGGGCAAGAGCAAAATCTTTAAGACAGTCGTACACCCTGGGCCGCGAAACTTGCGGCGTGACATGGGCCTTGAACCAATGCAGGTAAGATTTGTCGGGCCAGGGACAAGAAGGGAAAGTTGGAAATTTCAAATATGGAAATAGACCAGGCAATTTGATTGTGGTCGATTTGTTGTCTGTAATTGATTTTGCACCCCCATTAACTTGACCATTAATCACAATTTCCGCAAATGACGTACCTGGTATGACTCGTTTAATGTCACCTTTGATATGACCATTATTGCATGGGACCGTTGACGTCCAATGCGATCAAAGACAGAAATCTTATTTTTCTTTTTGTATGAAACAAAAGTCCAATCCTTGTCTAATTCTTTGTAATATTATTTCTCTTCGAATTTCCAATTTGGACCTCCATCACCCCAAAGGTTGATCTTCAAGATAAATGATTCATCTGAGAAAGAACCAGAATTATATATTTCGAAACCCACAGCTCTTGATGCAACAGAGAACCTAAAGGTTCTATCTTGGAGGATCTTGACTTGAAATTTTGATGCTTGTCCCCCAAAACATGCTTGAAGAACTATGCCAATAGTATGAACATCAATCTTAATTTGTACGGCCAAAAGAGCCAACTAGGAAGAAAGGCCTTCTGCGAAATCCTCTAGAGAAATTGATGTGATGACCAAATTTTTTGAACATATTTGTCTCAAAAATCTTCCCATTAGAGAAATCCAATGAGGTGCAATTGTTGTGCTTGTCCGATGATGCAAGAGGCACGTCGACAATCTAAGCACCCACCACCACTCTTTTGATGACAAGGTCCAAAGTCATACCAGAGGAGATTTTCTCATTTTGAAGAAGGAATCTAGCATCAGCCACCACCTTGTCATGATTTAGCAACACAATCCGCTTAGCAAGAGAATAAAGGACCAAAAAACCAGGAGCTTTGTCCAATTCATTAGATGGCAAGGAAGAGCTAGTATCGTGCCACATAAGTTTCAAATCTTCAATCTTGTTATCAAAATCATGAGAAGTCCCAAGAAAACCAGAAGATGGTGTCGAAATATCATTGATTCTTGCAAGATGAGAGGGGAACCTCACCACAGAACCAATCATGAGAACCTCCCCATTTTCCATGCTTCTACCCTCAAGTGGTAAACCATTGGCATTGAGAATGACCAGCCAGCGATTATCCGAGAGAACCAGAGATCCAACAAGGAACTTACCATCGGTGGAGCTCACGGAATAGGTGATTTCCAACCACCACCAGATGAATTCAGTGAAAGAGAGCCCATGATTTGGTGTGTGATGGCGCCGGAGTGGCGCCGACGAGAGCCGGTGGGAGGGTCCTCAGAGAGGCATGCCTTGGAAATCGTGTAGGTTAGCGTCCAACCAGGGACTACTTCTTTTTCGTTTTTGAACTCCTCCTATTCGTAGGCTTGGCCGGTACTATTGTCTATAAATAAATACGAGGTACACAATCACCACACAATACTTAACTAAGTCTATTTAGCACACTAAGGCACAAACTTGATGATCTAGCATCATCACAATCATCACATGAATTAAAGAACTAGTTTTATTTAGTTTATTTGAGAAAAGTAATTTCTACTCATTGAAATTAATTAAGATTTAATATTCTCCAAATAAAATATGGGATCATCTGGACATATGTCATCACCACATATTCTAATACATGGGAATGTGATTTAAAGGGTTGGTCACATTTTATAAAGTTTAAGATTATTATTTAATAGATTTAAAGTGACTAGAAATGCCTATATAGCATATTTTTACATATTCAGATAGGTATTGTCAAATGTGATTTTTGAGAGTTGGAAACAACTCAAAAGCTATTATGGTTGGTTTTTGAAAAATGCTTGAAGTTGCAAAAGTCTCTAGTTTGTTATTTTTGCTATATGTGATCTCTAACTCCAATTGATTTAAATCCAACGGGCTTGGATAGATATTTTAATTATCTCTCTAACAAAATTTGAATCATGCATTTTGGTTAAGTGAGAATCTCTGAATTGATTTTTGAATAAGTGGACAGAATAGGAATTCAATTTAAAAGGAAAAATACTAATTTGAATCTGTGGGCTAGCGCGGGAAATGGAATGGGTCGGCCCCAAGTCACCTTGCATGGGCGCAGCGGATGTATGCGGTCCTACGTGTTAGTGGCTGTATTACGTCAAGACGAAAAGCGATCTAGGCGTTACGATTAGAATCTAATCTAACGGCTGACGCTCGTCGTCCCCGGTGAACAGCTCACCGGCGAGAACGAAACCTAGCGGCATGGTGGGGGTGCGCTGTGGCTCACCTAGGCTCCAGCTAAGGTCGGCGATGGGGGCGTTCGAGCTGGTAAATGACGGCGGTTCGAGGCGTGGTCGCGGCAGCTCCTGGGGCGGCTACAATCAACGACGCCTTTCTTCAACTGCAGCGGCCAACTTAGATGCAATTCCGGTGGACTAAGGCTCGCCTTGCTCCGGGGAGAGTGTGGGAGGATCAGTAGTGAGAGGGGAGTGGAATGGTGTGAGGAATTGAGTTGGAGGAGGCCTCTATTTATACAGCGGCGAGGGGACCGAGCGGTGTGGGCGCGGCTCGTCGGTGGCGATGCTACAGGCAGCTAGCAGCACGGCTAGAGGTAGGGGATGGTGCGTGGTCTCCTGGCGGTCCTCTCTGGCTTAAAGGCGAGGCATGGGGCAGTCGCATTTGGTCGGGAGCAGGCGGTGCTCTGCGCGGCAGAGGCGGTGTTTGATGCGGTGCACGGTGGCTACGGGTCAAGAGGCGGCGAACAGGGATGTCTAGGAGGCTACTAGGCTCATGGCGGAGCAGTGCGTGTAGGGTGAGGTCGAGGCGCGGCGCTCTGGCGCATGCTTAGCATGGCGTAGACGCTCTGGGTGCGGCTTTGCTGGGGTGGTCCACGGCTTGGCTTCGCTTGGGAGTGGACAGGGGGCGGTAGTGTGGCCGCAACTACCTTCTAGACATCATGGGCGAGCTCGGGGCGGTCCGGGGTGAGCTGTCCATGGTCGACCGGCATGGGGGTGCTCGGGGTGGCTCGGCACTGGTGCAAACAGCAAGGAGGAGTGGCTCTACGGCGCTGGTTGGGACTGGGGGAGACCAGGGACAAGTTTTGGCGACAAATGGTAGTGGTATGGGTATACCCTACAGGTACTCGAGCTTGGTATATACGGCCTGAATACAGCGGAATCCCACGGTGTCGCCAAGGCCCAAATGGAGAACTCGAGTAACCTACGGACTCTCGATCACTTGCGGAACAAGAAGAAGTTAAAGATAGAAAGTTTAAAGGGAAACCCTAACCTGTAACCGACTCGACCTACTACCTGAGACCTAGCCTATCTATATAAAGGCTAGGAGGGGGCAGCGAGGAGGACACATGCAACCCTAGTTTCCACAACCCTCGCCAGATTGCATCTGCGCACCATTGTAATCCTCGATTCCTTTGATAATTCCACGAACAGACAAGCAGGAGTAGGGACCTCTACGAGGCCTGAACCTAGGTAAATCTTCGAGTCCCCTGTGTGCTTGTTTGCTAGCCGATAGATGCTTCCAGCGCTCCCTCCTTCTCCAAAACCCAAGTCCATAACAATGGGCATTGATGAGTTAAACCCTCGTCAATTGGCGTTGTCTGTGGGAATTGGGAGTGCTGATGTTGCAGCTTCTTCGGCCCCATCAACTGCGATCTACAACTCCGCAATAGTGGAGATTCGCCAACTCTTCGGTGCATTCGACTTCACCGTCCACATGCCGGCCACTCGCCCAGCTTTCGAGTCCGTGGGCGATGGAATCAGCTTGGCGATTGGGAGCTTCCGCTTCCAAGTTGGTCAGATGGGCACGCTTTGCATGCCGGACCAGCCGACGATACCATCGATTGTTCCAGCATCGTGGTTCCCTCTGTCGATCGGCACCCTCAGCGAACTCAATGCCTCGACAACAGTTGAGAATACGGTCAGCGACAGCAGTCGCGAATCCAATCTGGGAGATCTGGCAACTAAAGATGGAGCCTACGGCTCCGGATCTGAAAGTTGTGGGAGCAGAAGCTTCCCCAACCACTTCATGTGAGCCATCATCAACGCAGGCGACTCCTCCGCCAATCACGACAACACGGGCAATGGTGGCCATGAAGCCAACCCGCCAAACGACGGCATACCCAATGGCGGACCACCCAATGGCGGCCCTACCAATAGCGCCCCCGTCAACAACGGAGGGGCAGCCGAACCTCCCACCATGGTGAATGAGCACACCGGCGAGCGTGTCGTGATCAGACTCAGCGATCTCGAGTGGGCCCGTTGCCGAGAAGCTCTGTGTGGCAATCCCTGCCTCCAGGCACACCGCAAGAGATGCTAATGGGCTACCATTGGCTACTTAAGCAAGAATACAGACGCCAGCTGCAAACAATCGCGTAACTCGAAGTGCGTAAAAAGGCGGCAGATGAGTCGAGCCTTCGACGGGCCGGACTCTCCTCCCACGGAGGATCCTCCTCCAAGGGCAACGAGTATGTGGCCAACAAGAGACGATCTCGAATGGCCCATCTCACCGAGCAGGAGCGCATAGAAGCTGCAAAAGTCCTCGACTTCAGCTCTATGACAGTCGACACCCGGGGCAACGTGATCCCAAAGACGCCGCAGGCAGCGGTGACAGCGGCCACCATGTACCTGCTCAACAATCAGCCGCTAGCTGGAGATCCTCGAGCTGCCATGCACCGATCTATGATCACAGGCTTGGGATTAGTCGAGGCTACTCTCGACAAAGAACCAGCGCCGGAGCCGAAGAAAGGCAAGGCCCTGGCGAAATGCTACTCCTCACCCTCATCCAGCGACGACAGTCACGACCTGTCTCGACGTTGCCGCTCACGGCGACACGACCACGACTACGACGTGCGTGATGACATCACGCAGCGCAAAATCGACAAATCAAGGGCGCGACGTGCCCGATCGACTGACTCAGAAGATGAAGATGTGGAGCTCTGTGGCGCTAGATGCTTCAGCAGGGCCATCAGGCAAAAGCGAATGCCCAAGGGGTTTAAGCTCCCATCAGAAAACCCGAAGTTCGACGGTCTGCAGGACCCGAAAATCTGGCTAGAAGACCATATCTCCTCCATTAGGCTCCACGGCGGGAGTCAAAGCATGGCTATGCAATGCCTGCAGCTACGGCTGCAGGGCGCCGCCCGAGCATGGCTC
This sequence comes from Avena insularis, assembly GCA_023614405.1. Classification (NCBI taxonomy): domain Eukaryota; kingdom Viridiplantae; phylum Streptophyta; class Magnoliopsida; order Poales; family Poaceae; genus Avena; species Avena insularis. Next base: position 54,764,818 of record CM042692.1, read on the forward strand.
AACAACCTCCCATGCGGATCCATTCGCGGTTGGGAAGAGCTGGTCTACAGCTTTGTGCGCAACTTCAAGGGCACCTACAAAAGGCCCGCATCAATCAAAGAGCCGAGATGCTGCCAGCAAAGATCGGGCGAGTCACTACGCTCATACATCCAGAGGTGGTCCATCATCAAGAACTCCGCAGAAAATATCTCGGAGGATCGCGCGATTGACGCATTCAACAGCGGCGTACGCCGCATAGAGCTCAGGGAGGAACTGGGCCGCTCGAAGCCCAAAACCATCGACCAACTGATGGAAATCGCGAATCGATGGGCAGATGGAGAAGATTCAGTGAAGAATCGTGTTCATTCCGACGATGAAGCAGAACTCAAACGCAGACGCGACCGCCGAAGTAAACATCGCATGCGCATCTATGATGACCGCGACGAAGTCAACATGGTCGCAGCCGGCTACGCCGATAGATGCGACGACAACCGCAACAGCGGCTACCGCAACAGTGGATACCGCGACTCCGGGAAAACCACGCAAGTATGGCAGCGCCGCACTCAAGATGAGGCACCCGCAACATCCATTGAAGACAAGTTGTCCGGGCCATGCACTGTGCACTTCTACATCGGCAAGCACGACGGCAAAAAGAAGTCCAGCCACCTCCTCAAGGACTTCCACAAGTTCCTCAAGTTTCACAAGGGTCTAGCTCGGATGAATCGCGACACTGTAAACAGGGGCTACAGAGCCGCCCTAGGAGCTGTGGCACATGGAGCTCCGCCACCACCACCTGGACCACCCCCAAATGCAGTTGCGCCGAACCAGCACCACGGAGGTGAACCATACCCACGGGCCATGGGTACCATGATGATCCAAAAGGGACGCCCCTCGAATCAGGTGCAGAAGGCCATCACTCGCCAAGTCAACTTGGCGACAAACTCACCACCATCCACCACTGAGTACCTCAGTGGAAGCGACTCCTGCATTACCTTTGACAAGCACGACCGCCCCCGCCAGGTACCTCGTCCAGGCCATTGTCCCCTCGTCCTCGAGGCACAAATTGGAGGTTTTGACATGAGTCGTGCCTTCATGGACGGCGGAAGCGGCATCAACCTTATGTTCGCGAGTACCTTGCAAGTAATGAGGATCCCTCTGACCTGCTTAGAGGCCTCAGACACAACATTCCACGGCATCGTCCCAGGCAAGGGCGTATATCCCCTTGGCAAAATCAACCTCGACGTCATCTTCGGCACACCAAAAAACTTTTGGCGCGAGCGCATAGACTTCGAAGTCGTTGACTGGCCCTCACAATACCACTGCATCCTCGGACGTGTCGTGTTCGCTAGGTTCATGGTAGTGCTGCACTATGCCTATCTGCAGATGAAAATGCTAGGCCCTAATGGCGTCATCACAATCAATGGGAGCTTCGAGAGGTCCGACACCGACAGTTGCGACAGGGAATTCAACAGAATCTCCTAGTCCTTCGGAATGCAAGAGGAACTCGCAAGATTGAAGGAGTTGACAGACAACAGTCTACCTCCCCTAAGCCGGCCAAGCTCACCCGACCTGTCCTTCGACTCATCGGTCCACACGAAGAAAGTTCAGGTCCACCCATCGGATCCCGCCAAGACGGCCCTCATAGCCAACAACTTGAGTCCCACATAGGAACTCGCGCTCGTCGAATTCCTCCGTGAGCACTGGGAAATCTTCGCCTGGTGTCCAGCGGACATGCCAGGAGTTCCTAGGGAATTCGCCGAGCACACACTCAATGTCAACCCAGACGCAAGGCTAGTCAAACAAACAATTCGGCGACTGTCTGAACCAAGAGCAAAGGCAGTTGGAATGGAGATCAACAGACTCGTCGACGCCAAATTCATACACGAGATCAAGGAAAGCACTTGGCTCGCCAACACGGTGCTAGTACCAAAAAAGGACACGGATATCCTGCGGATGTGCGTAGACTTTACCTCTCTGAATAAGCACTGCCCGAAGGACCACTTTCCGCTACCGTGAATCGACCAGATCATCGACTCCACCGCGGGATGTGAGCGCCTCTGCTTCCTCGACGCCTACTCAGGCTACAACCAGATTCGAATGAAGGAGTAAGATCAAGAAAAAACAGCGTTTACAACGCCTTTTGGCGTGTTCTATTACAACACAATGCCCTTCGGGCTAAAGAACGCAGGAGCTACCTACCAACGGTGCATGCAGGCTTGACTCAAAAATCAACTTGGTCGCAACATTCAAGTATATGCCAATGACATCGTAATCAAGACCAAAGAGGAAGCTTCACTAATCGACGACTTGCGCGAAACCTTCGCTAACCTCGACCGCTACTGGATCAAGCTCAATCTGGACAGCCTTTGCTGCACTATCCGGCAACGCCGGGTATCTTATCTCCGCGAGAGGGATCGAGGCGAACCCGAAGAAAATAAAAGCCATACTAGCCATGGAGACGCCGAAGAACGTAAGAGGTGTCCAGCAGCTAGCTGGGCGAATTGCGGCGCTCAGTCGATTCATCAGTCGAATGGGCGAAAAGGCACTACCCTTCTACCAACTCCTCCGGCAAAACTGACAAATTCGAGTGGACCAACGAGGCATAGGAAGCATTTGAAGACCTCAAGCGCCTACTGTCCACCTCACCATTACTGGTGACCCCACGTGAAAGGGAACCACTGTTGCTATACATCTCTGCCACCAACTAAGTGGTCAGCACGGTGCTCGTGGTAGAACGAGCCGAGAAAAACAAGGTCCACGGGGTACAGCGCCTAGTCTACTACCTCAGCGAGGTACTTACGCCAACAAAATAGCGGTACCCGTACTACCAGAAACTGTCGTACAGCGTCTTCATGACAGCCCGGCGACTACGCCACTACTTCCAGGAACACCCAATCGTGGTAGTCAATGACGCCCCGCTTGGGCATATCCTCAACAATCCCGACACCACTGGACGAGTCGTGCTTTGGGGAATCGAACTATCTCCACGAGACATTACATATGAAAAACGCGATGCAATCAAGTCGCAAGTCCTCCCTGACTTCCTCGTGCACTGGATGGAGAACTAGCTCCCCGAAAAACCAGATATGTCCTACCTCTGGACAATGCACTTCGACGGTTCAAAGCGAAAGGATGGGGCAGGCATGTGTCATCGACATCGCCTGTGGAGACAAGCTGAAATATATCCTGCGAATGCAGTTCACCGCCTCCAACAATTAAGCTGAATACGAGGCCCTACTGCACGGGATGAGGATGGCAAAAGCCTGTGGCGCCAAGAGGCTCATAATATATGGCGACTCCAAGATGGTCGTCAACCAGACAATGCACGAGTGCGACGCACTGAACGACAACATGATAGCCTACCGCGACCTCTACGACACACTCGAAGGAGACTTCGACGGTTGTGAGCTGCGGCACATAGGCCATGAAAGCAACGAAGAGGTGGACACACTCGCCAACATAGGCTCTACCTGCGCCCCCATACCACCTGGGGTATTTCTCGAGCGCATCTACGAACGCTCCGTCAAGCCAAAGGCCGCAGAGAAGAAAACAAGCGCAACAACAGACTCGGAGGCTGTGCCGCTCAATGAGCCAATAGCACTCGACAACTTGGAGTTGGACACAGGACTCGAAGGACCAATGAGCGTCATGATGATCGAGCCATCCTGGACTCAACCATACATCACGTACCTTCTCAGCAAGAGGCTACCGGACGATCCGACTGACGCACAGCACATCACGCGGCGATCTAAGGCATTCGTTGTTATCAACGGTGAACTATACAAGCGTAGCATCACAGAAGTACTCCAACGATGCGTCTCCACGGCCGACGGAAGAGTTGTTCTCCTCGACATCCATGAGGGGACTTGCGGGAACCACGCCGGCAGTCGCGCCCTTGTCGCCAAAGCTCTACGAGCTGGATTCTACTGGCCTACGACCATGTGTGACGCCAAGGACATCGTCCAGAAATGCAACGCTTGCCAGCGATTCACGGACAAGCCACACGCACCTGGCGCAGAACTTCGTCCAATTCCATTGGCCTGGCCCTTCGTGCAATGGGGACTCGACATGGTCGGCAAGCTCCCAAAGTCCTCACGAGGAGGCTACGTCTACCTCCTGGTCGCAGTCGACAAATTCACCAAGTGGATAGAGGCCATGCCAGTGACTAATCAGTTAGGATACAGTGCAGTCAAGTTCTTCGATTCCATCGTCTACCACTTCGGAGTACCACACAGCATCATCACGGACAATGGGACGAACTTCACATCCAAGGAGTTCCAAGAATTCTGCGAATGGGAATCAACGCCGCCTATGCCTCAGAGCACATCCACGCATCAACAACAGTCGAAAAAGCTAACGGGATCGCTCACGGCGGCATCAAGAAACGACTTAGGCCACTCGAACAAAGCCGCTGGCTGCCGCCGCATTTAACCGCAATCGGTACTCTGGAGCCTGCGCACAACTCCAAACAGCGCCACGGGGTACACCCCTTTCTTCATGGTGCACGGTGCTGAAGCGGTACTACCCGCAGAGGTACGATACAAAGCACCGCGAGTGGTCGCTTACAGCGAGCATGAGTCAACTCTTGCACTCGAATACTCCGTCGACCTCCTTGACGAGGCACGGCAAATCGCCGCAGAAAGATCAACGATCTACCAGCAGAACCTACACAACTACCACAGCAGAAGGCTACGCTCCAGGTCCTTCGTCGAAGGAGACCTGGTCCTACGACCGAAACAGCAAGGGCCCCTCAAGCTTGAGTCCCCCTGGGAGGGACCATACGTGATTACAGAAGTAATCCTAGGTGGCGCCTATCGCCTCAAAGATTTCAAAACAGGAGTCGCATCTTCAACTCCTCGAACGTCATAGCATGCGACGCTTCTATCCTTAGTCGTCTTTTATTTTACATTGCAAATAAGGATACTCAGCCAAGGCTACTTAGCCACACATTGTACCCCGTACTATCCTGCGAATGAATAAAGCTAAGTGCCCCAAAACTCTGTGTCCCTTTTATTTTTGCAAAAATATCCACTCAGGGGCTGCGCCACCCTATACACACTTGTTCTATGAACTAACGCGATATCCTGAGTAGCTGGCACACCAATCGAAACCCTTGACAAACATCAACCCAGTTGCAACGCACCTGACAGGTTGGCAAGGGGCTGAGATAAACACAAGTCAGGCTAACAAAAAGGAATCGCATAGTGCAACGCACTCGCAAAACATACACGCTAACAAGCTCTTTATATACATCAATGTTAATCAATTGTACACAACATATATATGAACTTTACAACACTGGTATAACTATGTGCAGGATACAAACTAAACTACTATTGAAGCAAAGGAACGTTGGTCTGCTCCTCGAAGAAGTCGACGATTTCCTCCGCTAGACGATCCACCGCCTGGTAGTGAGGAACCATGTTCCAAGTCGAACCTGCTGGCGGTGCTGGCGGGCCGGCTGCAATTGCTGCAACGTCCACATCAGTTCGCAGGCGGTCACCAAGGATGTAGCAGCCTTGGCACCAGCCACTAGGTGTTGCCGTACACACTCGCGGACTGCATTCAAGTCTTGGAATTTGGCAAGAAGGGCCAGCAAGCTCGATGGAACGATGTCCAGTGGGAACATCGTCTGATAAATATTCTTCAAGCACGATCGTGACTTCTTCATGAAGTGAAGTACTCGCGGCGCATGATCCTGCAGGGTCGCCAGTATGATTGCGCGATCATGATCCACCTAGAAGTATCCACTCGCTTGAAGCTGCTCTTAGGTTAGATCATTCATGCGAATGGAGATCCTATCCTTCTCATCATGTGGATGGCACGCACTAACAACTATACCAAGCAAAGGCAGAAGTATGAAGACAACGAACTACTGTGAGTGACTACAAGGAAAAGGAAGAAGAAAACTAACATTTGAATTGGTCGCCCAGCTGCGTCACCTCCCCTAGCAGATATTGTTTTCGGGCGGCGGCCTTCTCCGCCCTCGATTTCCATACATCCGCATTACCATGGAGTACAGGAAATTCATGCTCCAACTGCTTCACGCGGTCACGGAGTCGCGAGAGCAGAGATGGCTCATCCACCCTTGAGCGCGGCGGCGCCAAGGTGTCATCAGGGGGTGGTGTATCCTGAGGTTCCCTCAAAGGATCACTCGATGTGCCCTATCACAAGTCAAGCAAAAGACAATAAGAAGACTAAGGCGAGGCATAGACAAAAGACTCGAATGCATTCAAGCATAATAAAAGTATCAGCAGATACACTCGCCAAAAGGCATGTTCCAGACAAAAGAAATAGGCTATCTAACTATTACAGACACAACTACTGAGGAGCAACTGGTTTCTTCGACTTGGACTTCGGTTTTGGGGGCCTCATCGAGTCCATGGCGGTATCAGACGCCATAGACTTTCCGCTGGCCCCTAACATCGTAGCCTTCGCCGCTTTCTTGGCTCGTTGTAGCTCCTCAGAGTACTTCGCAACTGTGTTGATCAATTGCGGCCCGTACTTGGCACAAGCAGATGCAAAAGGAGCAAAGACTACCTGCTGGCCATCCGCGCTGACAGGCATTGCCTTGGAGACCGCTGCGGGATCAACTTCGACTCCATGGGCTTGAACAATTGCGAGTGACATTGAAGCGCCAGCCGCACGGAGTGAGTTCTTGAAGCTCGAAGGAATGCCTCCGGCAAGGGACTCCACCAGCTCATCCATATTCTCGATCAACTCATCCTTGGGCGCCAGCTCTTACCGGAGGCGACTGAGCATGCCCTTGGCCTTGGTGAGCGTCCCCTGAACAGGCAGCACTGCGATCTTCGACTGACGAAATGGCACCCGCCAGTGCATCATCACGACGGAGTGCCTGGATCAAGCTCGATCACGGCATCTACACAAAACCCAAGCATGGGCACAAAAGTCAGTACCAACAACAAATTCGAAAGAAGAGAAAATAGCAAAAATTCAGTCAAGGGAATACCTGAGAGAGCCTTGGCAATCGAGAAAAGTTGTTCCTCGAACAACTTCTCCCTAGCCACAATGGAGGCGCGTAGATCCTCTTCGCGTTGGCTTCAAGACATGTTGCGATCGCCTCATCGTGATTCTTTACAAGTGCCAGCCGCTTTTCTCGAGGGAGGCAAAGTATGAGGAGTGCATTATGCTCAGCTATGACACAAACAAAGATAAACCGTCAGTAGAATATATCACAAGGATGCAGAGGAAAAGTAAAGAACACTCACTTTCAACCGCGCAATGGCGATTGTCCAGCATTGCATGCTAACGACCCATCGCAAGCACCTGCTCCTCAAGGCGAGCGACTTCCTTCACAATGAGCTGCGACAAAAGACATAGTAAAGAATCAACAGATGGCAAAGATGAAAATTCGACTACAAAATCAGAAGAAGAGATACTACACTTACATCATCCTCCAATGACTCTGAAGTCGATGGATTCGCAGATGTCCGGATAACCATCTAGTGCTCCACATTGTGTGGAGAACTTGACGAATTATGCCCGGAGTGGGCTGCCAATGGAGGAGAAGGGGCGCGCTCAGCTATTTTCTTGGCTTTGGAGGTTGTGACTCCAGATTCTTTCAAAAATTGTACGTCGCTAGAAGATGATGACGCTTGATGACTACAAAACAAAACCAACATCAAGAAAAGGCAACTTCAAAGAACAGCCAGAAGGAAGACTCGTACACTTACCAATCAAACTTGTCAAAATCGAAGGTTTGATCCCCTGACTCTGACGACGACTCCTTCGACAGTCGCATCTTCTTGCGAGAAGATGGCGCCACGACTCAGCGACCAACATGACTACAACTTCCAGAGTCGAAGGAGTCGACGATCGAATCCTCGCGCTGAAAGCCATGCAGTGTCTAGACCACTCGACTCGGGGGCTTCCTCCTCTACATCAGATAGGACGGTCGACTCCGACTCATCCTCCTCTAGGGCCTCACGAGGGATAACCCCCTCAGGAAGAGGGGGCATACAGGACGACACCCCTCAATCCTGCATACAGTAACAATTTAGCGCAAAGTCAAGAAAAAATAGCAAAGAAGCAGTCGACAAACAAAGCTACTACGTAGCAGAACTTTACCTCAGGAGGAGGGTTAGCAGCATCGAATGGAGGTATGTCTGGATCATTGGGGAGAACATCCTTGGTGATGTACTTGGTGACCAGTCGCACCCTTTTATCTACCTCACTCGCGGAAATGCCATCGGCAGATACGCGAGTGACATCGTCTGTGCCAGCCCACTGGAACATAGGATGGACTCTAGCCTGCAGGGGCTAGACGCGATGGCGTAGCCATGTGTGAATGAGGGTGCAGCCTCCCTCCTCTTTACCCATGCGATTCTCGAGGTCGCAGATGCGCTCGTATAGCACATATGTCTCCGTGGACTCGCCGGGCATCACTATGTTCTTCCAGGAGCGCCTCCTCTTGCACGGCATCACAGGATCGAAGGGCACGAGTCCGAAGTGGTCTCCATCGGCCTTCAGGTCGCGGATGTAGAACCACTTGTCCCTCCACCCTTGGACGGACGCCATGAGTTTGATGTCGAAGTATGTGGCGAAGGATTCGATGTGGATCGCAGCCTCCTACATCATAGACTACGGAGCCAGACGCCGATTGGCGCTTCAGCTTGAAGAGACGCTTGAAGAGACCGAAATGCGGCTCGATTCCGAGCCAGCACTCGGAAAGAGTAATGTAGCAAGCTACATGGAGGATGGAGTTGGGGGACAGATGATGCAGCTGGAGCCCATAAAAATAGAGAATGCCCCTGAAGAAAGGATGCAGGGGCAACGAGAGACCGTGGATGATGAACGCTAGGAACATCACCGAAAACCGGCAGGAGGAGAAGGGATTACCTCGCGGCCGGGGACACACGCGTCAGCGACTGCGGAAGATAGAACTCTGTCTTGGTGTAGGAGACGGAGCTCAGAAGACTTGATCACGGATGCACGCCACACGCCATTGGTGACGTGAGTGCCCGTGCCCTTCTTCTTGGCAGGGCGGCGGTGGCGACGGAGTCAGTCGCGGCACCTCCTTTCTTCTTTCCCATCTTACGGTGATGGTGTGACCAGAGAAAGTAACTGGGGAATACGCGGAGCTAGTCCAGCGCCGCGAGAAAGAGGAACACAAAGAAGCAGAGGAGCAGCAGCAATGGCGATGGAGGCAAAGGCAGAGAAAAGAAGCAGATGTGAAAAATTACCGTCGTAGCATTGCTATTTAACCCCCTAGAAGATGCAATCTAACGGCCAGGAAAAACCCTATCAGACGCGTGGCGTTCATCGTGATCAACACGTGGAGGAGCCGAAGCGTGAACCGTCCCCCACTACCCCCATTACGCGCGGAAATCTAGGAGGCACAGTTAAAACAAAGATTTACGCACGCCCGGTCAAGTCAGAGTTAGAAAATGGGACCCACCGCTCGTCACGTCTCACAAACCCGCCACGCAGTAATCGAGCTTATCACATCGTCAACACTGATGTCATCAAAAATTGAAGAGCAGAAGACTTCGGCTACTTTAGTCCTTGCTCGAGTCTTCGACTCCACCAAGCACTCGGGGGCTACTCCCATAGGGAGCGCTGGTCGCGCACCCTACGATTTTTTCGTTTTCTTTTCTGTAGGAACATGGACAATCAAAAGAAATCCAACCACTCGAATCCGCGATTCGACTATGGACATGGGTTACTCCCATAGGGAGCGCTGGAAATAAATTCGACTGAAACAACCAAATAAAGGACGACAGCAGTCGCAAAAGTTCTTTAGTCCCTGCCTGAGTCTTCGACTCAACCAGGCACTCGGGGGCTACTCCCATAGGGAGCGCTGCTCACGCACCCTATGATTATTTGTACATCATACTATGTGCCGATAGCATCCACACTCGAAGTTTATGGCGACACCGCCTCCTGATGTTTCCCTACAAGAAGACTGCGTCTCCCGGGTCACCCAAATCATCTCCGCGATGACAAAATTCGGATGCCACGCTTGCAGTGTGAAGATAAGACCTGAATAAGGCCTGTCAATGCATTTTCTGCGCACTGCCAGAAATATATCCGTGCCAACAGGTACGACGAACATGCCTTGACGGACGCGTCGAGTCCTCACACCTATATACTGGAATTCGACTCTTGTAAGACCTCCGCGGCTTGAGTCGAATTACACCAACACTTTTCCGGATTCGATTCCAGGGACTTGAGTTCGAGTAGATTGCGTTGTTTTACCCTAAGGTAGTTAACTGATACCGATACATCGGTTAAATCAGGCACGCACATCAACAATACCTATGACACAAACAGAGCAGTCGAAAAACATACTCAGTCATGCACTCGAAAGGATTCATAAAGTCCCCAGTCGAATCTGTGATTCCACTGGACACTCGGGGGCTACTGACATGGGTATACCCTACAGGTACTCGAGCTTGGTATATACGGCCTGAATACAGCGGAAGCCCACGGTGTCGCCAAGGCCCAAATGGAGAACTTGAGTAACCTACGGACTCTCGATCACTTGCGGAACAAGAAGAAGTTAAAGATAGAAAGTTTAAAGGGAAACCCTAACTCAGAACTCGACCTGCTACCCGAGACCTAGCCTATCTATATAAAGGCTAGGAGGGGGTGGCGAGGAGGACACACGCAACCCTAGTTTCCACAACCCTAGCCAGATTGCATCTGTGCACCATTGTAATCCTCGATTCCTTTAATAATTCCACGAGCAGACAAGCAGGAGTAGGGACCTCTACGAGGCCTGAACCTGGGTAAATCTTCGAGTCCCATGTGTGCTTGTTTGCTAGCCGATAGATGCTTCTAGTGCTCCCTCCTTCTCCAAAACCCAAGTCCATAACAATGGGCATTGATGAGTTAAACCCTCGTCAGGTAGACAAAGCACTGATCAAAAATAGTAAAAGTTTGGCAGCTATTTCTGTGCTCACCAAGTGTTCGACACAATGCCTGCATGAGGTTTAAATTTGAATTTTTGGTGGGTGTGTTGGTCACAAGCTTGGGCATCTGTGGTTGCTAGAGTTTGCCCAGGTGAACTGGTTTGGTTGGTTTTTGAGAAATGGCCATCTATACATATGAACTTAATTCCATTTCCAAATGTCTCTCATTTGAATTTGAAAATAGTTTCTGCAAGTTTGTAAGTGGGCTTGGGTTCACTTTTACTTGGTCTAGCAAGGGGTGAAAAGAACTAGAAAAGTTTCTGTTAGAAATTCTCTTCTAGGAACACTCAAAGTGGCCTAGTGGTTAACTTTGGTCAAAATGACCATTGGCTTTATTTATTTTTATTTGATTTCTTTTTCTTTGGATTTTGTTTGTAAATGTTCTAGATGATGTGGCATTCACCTCTGAACCATTTCATAACATTTAGAACTATCAAGCATGGCATATACACACAATTCTACACTAATGCAAACACACATGCATTCATATGCCTTTTCTTTATAAGAGTTTTTGTTAACCTTAAATTGGGTGATTTGAACTTGGTAACCTTGATTAAAGTTTTTGGGATGTTACAGATTCCCACTAAAATTGTAGTTAGTGGAAAAGTGTGTTTACTTATTTATTGTATTATTTCATTATTGTTTTAGGAATACAATCAATTCTTCCTTAATTCAATCAATCACTCAATCAATGTTTACTTAAGGTTATGCATAGGGTGTAGATTCCCATTTGTTAAGTTTGCTATACTTAATAGCATAATTTGCCTTCCGTTGTTTGATGTTTGTGGTCAGTGACCTCTGCTTGTAATATTTTCGTTCTTCACTCAGTTATGAGCTTGCTGTAATAATTTTTGTGTCGCAAGGTTACTGTTGTGTTACCGATTTCTCACTGAATATCCTCGAGCTCTAGGTTAAGATTATGTCAGGCTAAGCTCTAGGATTTGTTTAACCCTGATCCTCGGGGTGTTATTGTTCTTGGTATCAAAGCAGTACCGATCGTAGGAAAACCTTGCTATTGGTCGATGTTGAGTCTAGTGCTTGTGAAAACTATTTTAAAGCTGAAAAGTATTTGCGAAAACTCTAGTATGCTTCTTTTTCTCCTTATCCAGTTTCGCTCTAACTCTGGGTCATCTTATCTTGTGTTGATTTGGAAAAGTTTTGATATCTCTTCTAGTCTTTCAAAGCTTAGGTGCCTTCTTGGCATGTCGTTGTTGGAAATATGCCCTAGAGACAAATAGTAGTAAGGACTATTATCATATTTCATATAGTTTATGATTAAGTTTTATATCATGCTATAACTGTGTTGAGTGGAAACATCAATACACGTGTGATATGCAAACAACCAGGGGTTCCCAGTGAAACTCTAGTCACTGGTTCATTGGTCAACAGATGATCATGTTTCCTGATCATGTGGCATTTATGCCAGTTGGAAATGAGGTCATCACATTCTGAGAATGAGATGATGAACCAATACCCAACCTAAACATCATGACCCGGTCATGTCACGAAGTTCAAGTTATGATGATTAGAAATGGATCCTCGTAGACTATTCCTTAGACCGTGAGGCTATATCAATCACTGTCTCCCGAGAGTGCTTAGATAGCATCAAACACCATCTGGTAAAACGGTGGTTATAAAGGTGTGTTCAGGTACTCAGAGGAAACTGTAGAGGCAATATATGTCAAGAGCGGGATTTGTCCGTCCATGTGACGGGAAGATACTCAAGGGCCCACTCGGAGAGGTTATATCCAATAGATGCGCAGCGTGTGATTAGATCACGAGGATATCACTTGTCGGAACGAGTCAAGTAGCATTGTTCAGTAACGAGATTGAACACGACATGGTGTTGTCATTGATCAGATCTCGGGCAATGCAAGTATCAAATGACAAAGGGAATAAGACACGACTGTCCCGATTCAAACGACGAAAGATCTTCGTGGAACGCACAGGGGTCACATGGCCATCCAGGTCCCTCTGTCGATCATTGGTGTGGGAGTGTCCCGACCATGTCTGGAGTGTTCCCAAACCGTGGGGTATCACGCTTAAGGGCTTAATGATGCTTAGAGAGTGTTTATAGGATCGGTGGAATCACCAAAGAAGAGAAGAGAGAAAACCGGAAGGGTTTCGGTAAGTCCGGAGGATGTCCGGAGTGGAGGTGGAAGGTGTTCCATGGCCACGGATGTTGAATAATATGTGAATGAATGTTAAATGTTGATTTAATCATTTATTCATAATTATTTAATAAAGAGAAAAATCAATTAAAAGGTCAAAGGCTTAATGGGCCAATTCCCGGAGGGGAAAAGGCCCAAGAGGGGATCCCACCCCTAGGAAGGGCCTAGGGGGTGGCCGGCGGCCCTAGTGGGACTTTCCCCACGTGGTTCCCATGGTGGGGGCTGGCCGGCGCGCCACCCCACCCCTCTCCCATGTTTAGTCCCACCTCAGGACTTTGAGGGAGGGTGTACCCCCTCCTTCCCCTATATATAGTGGGGGTATTTGGCCTAAAAAAATACACCAATAATCAATAAAGGTCTCCCCACTTTTGGGAGGACCTCTAATTGATATTTTCTCTCTCCCCCTCTCTCTCTCGTGACCGCGGTCCCAAGTCTGGACTGCGTGAGCGAGAGACATCTTCACCATGAGCGCCTGGCCACGGGATTCAGATCCGGAGCTCTACTTCCGCAATTGCCGGATCGAGGAAGCGGAGTCATCGTCAGCACCGGACGGTGTAACTCCCCGCGAGGTGTCGACGTGAGGCACTCAAGTCGTTGGAGCCGAAGGAGCGAAGGACTTCATCACGACCTTGAGGTCGGCTTCGCTCGCTACATCAACCACACTCTCGAGCGCTGACAACGCTTTCGGTCTTCAAGGGTAAGTTCGAAAAGCTCCTCCATATCAGACATTAATAGATAGGTCCTGGCAGCTTCAGGGGTTCAGGGGCGTAGAGTAAAATTTATTGTTTTTATGCGCGGAACCCCAACAGTGGTATCAGAGCTAGATCTATGCGTAGTAATGCTAGTACGGGTAGAACACACGAGATGTAGCGTGTGGGCGTTGATCTTTTAGTTGTTACCCTCCCACGTGTACTTGTGTGTACCGCAGTAATGCTTGATGAAGCGGCCCCCAACTGACTTTACGCGTTCATTCGCGAGACTGGTCCACGCTTGACATACGGCTTGTACCGTATAAAGTGGCTTAGGGGGGTGTCTGTCTCTCTCGCATTAGTTGGTATACCATTTGCAACGGAGGGCCCCGAAAGGGGTGTAGTATAGACAACTACTTGATCAATGCTGTGTTGAAAATTCGTAGGTAAGAACGGTTCTTGTGCGAAAGCCCATTCAGCCACGTAAAACATGCAAAGATAAAGTAGAGGCGTCTAACTTTGTTTTCCAGGGGGGCATTGCTTTGTGATATGGTTGTGGCAAAGGTAAAGTGATTACCTTTTGTTACATAGTAGTAGATAGTCATGGAGGTGACGAACTACCACGCCGGAATTACACTGGTACCCTGGTGTCTACGGCGCCGGAACCCGGTGACGGTGGATGGAGATCACGACGTGAAGGGCCATATCACATAGCATTTACATTCAATGTTATTGTTTGTATGTCTTATTGTGTGATAGTATTAGATACTCGACGGTAGCTAATAAGATGATCCCTGTTAAAATTACCAACGATTGTGTTCCCCCTTAGTGTGCACCACCAAGAAAGTTCTTCGGTATGAGGCGATCCAGGGTTACAGGCCTGGGTGTCAGACATATCTATGTTCGCATACAGTGGGTGTAAGCCATGTTGCACAACAGATACACTAAGGTTGAGTTGGCGAGCCTAGCATGCCATAGAAGCGTGGCCTCAGAACTCGGATGGTCGAAAGATCGAGCACGAGTCGCATGAATGATGTGACCGACGTTTAGCGTCCACCTTTGAACCCACATCGATGGTCGTGATCAATCGGGGGAGATGTGGCTGATAGGGGTCGTGTTATCACTAGGAACCCTTTTGGGGATAGGTGTTTCTGAGTGGAGTTATCATTAACTCATTTAATTATAAACTTAGTCTAAATTCCTTTTGCAATTATAAATGTAGATGGCTCACCGTGAAGCTTACTTTGTCATTGAGGATTGGGTAAAGGGTGAGAAACTTAGACTTGATGGATCCAACTTCCCTAGTTGGCTTGTGCGCCTAAATGATCTCCTTACTAGGAATCATGTGGTAGACTACATACGTCGCACGATGGATTTGACTGAGCCAGACTACTATGAGACCCCACAAGAGCTGGCAGACCGCTACTATCATCAAGAGATGTCCACCTACATTCAGATAATAATGCGTTACAGGATGGTGGATGAACTACATTCGCTCATGGGTGATCTTGATCCATATTCGATGGTGGATCAGCTGAGAGCAGAGTTCATAGGCCATGTGCGCATGTGGAAGCACGAGCTGCTTGGAGAGTTCCTTTCTATACAGATGGAGGAGCACACATGTCTGAAGGGTCACTTGGAGCGCATGCTTGATGCACACATGAGACTGGTTCACTTCGTGGATTACTAGATGGCTGATCCATTTGCGATAGACGTACTGCTTCGGTCGTTGCCTCCCAGCTACGAAGGACATGTCCGGAGTAGCATCATGAGTGGTGATACGGAAACATTGGATTTCCATGAGTTCATATTACGTTTTAGGAATGTAAATGTTGAACCAATCACCGGAGAGGTCATCGATGACAAAGGTATATATTCGATATACAGTTTTATAAATGTTATAATCTTGCAAACACATTGCAGTGTTAAGTATATCTGATACTTGTTCTGTTTTGATGAAAACAGGTCCTTCTGCATAGAGGTGCTTGCTGGAGAGGAGGTGACGTTGCGTGTTGATGGCGAGCATGATGATGATGGCCGACGACACACTCCCTCGACATTTATCATTTAGTTTGTGTTTTAGGATGATTAATGTAATCAAGAGATTGTGAACTTCTTTAGTGTGTCTCACACTTCGTGAGACGGTTATTCATATGAGTTTGTAACAAATAGTTGTTCCACTTTTATGAATAATCTCTATTCGTGTTCATATCTTGTTTGATTACTTGTGAATTATCCTTGTTGTTTGAAACTAATTGACAATGCATGAACATTTGTAAAACATTAAAAATGCCTTGTTTAAAATACCCCACTTAATGATATTTCATTTATGAATGAAACCATTGTTTAAATTCAAAGTTATATGATAATATGTGAAAGTCATTCGATTTCTTCTCACATATATATCGTGCCTAAGTTCGGCAAAATAACTTGAACACCGTGTATTACTTGAATACAAAGTGTTTAAAGAATTGTTAAAAGTGAATACATATTCGTTGTATTGTGTTTTAACGAAAAATGGTAATTATCATTAATTGATTGTTTAAATGTGTAAAGTAGTTTGCCAAAGAAACATGAATATGAAACTATTTGATTTGATCAAAGTGTTTCATTAACAAAGGGTATAAATATAAAAGAGAATCCAATTACTATGATTTGATCAATAGTAATGAAATTCAACTTTATAAGAATGGCATAAAAGTAATTGTGGAAATGCAAAGCGTTTTGAAACATCAAAATACAAAGCATCACAATGTGATATTAGATATCAAAGGGGGTTGAATAGAAGACACCAAATAAATCGTTGTAGTGTAGATGTAGAGACCATTAGTTAGAAATAGTTAGCACTCAATTAGAATTGATAAACCATTTGAATTCGTGAAAGTTTTGGGGTTATTCGATATAACCAAAACAATAGCGAATAAGTCCTTGTAGAGTATTCATTGGAAACTTTGAATATGAAACCCACAGCTCAAACCAAAAGGAAAGCAAGATTCGTATTGCCTGGATTTTGGTGCATTCTTGAGAAAGCTCACCTCTAGTGAAGTTTCTCAATTATGGAGCAAATGGAAAATAGTGTAAAACATGATGACGATTCAAAACCCTGCATCAGAGTGTTGAGAAGCGCAACGGACAACGTTCCTGAACAATTCTCTTCACAGAAGGAAAGAATAAATGATTTTGATCATTGTGTTTTTCCCCTTCACTATTGTTTTTCACTACATGAAGTAGGATTCAAAATGTAAATCCATATCTTGTATGGAGACATTTGTGAATCATTTGTCATGATTTTGAAACATGACATACCTATGAACTACTAAGGAAATAATGGTAAATTAAATTATGAGAAGTCCTAAAAGCAAAATTCCCTTGAGATTAGAAAGCAATTCGTTGCCGAATCTCACAAGTAAAGGGGTTACTTGGAAATTTCCCAAATGACTGTAAAGCCATATTAGGAAAAAGGGGTGAATGACAAAAGCCCAATTTGTCAAGTATTGGACAAATTCAAATGAATTTGATTCATGTGTGCTAAATGTCTAGTGGATTTTAAACTAGTAAAGTACTAGTATCTCATAGTAAAATCTCCAAGTTTGATATTTGATCAAAAGATTTTGAAGTTGTTCAAAATAGTAAGGGGATATGCAATTTGCATAAAATTGAGTGGGAGCTATGTAAGTCTTCCTAAAACAATATGTGATTGACATATTTTTAAGTGGGAGCAACATAAGTCTCAAATTCAAATATGTAGGAACATATTTTGAGTGGGAGCTTATAGGAGTAATTCTTAAGTATGTTAAGGATGAAAGTGAAAATACTTATAAATAATGATTTATAAGATGTAGAAGTTGATAATAACCGTATTATGATATTATGTAGTATTCCTTAAGGGATTCTGAAAGGGGTTTCAGAATAGAAGTTAATTAAGGAACTGGTCCTTAACAACTCAAATTAGGAATAGCATTAAGTTTTACATCGATGGTTGAAAGAAAGAAAAGGATGATCGTCATCCACTATGTTGAGACATGGGTTCTGTCTTAATAAACCATGATGATAACTTAGCATAATATATGATCCAAATTAAGGAACGTTTGAAAGTGATTAAGTTCGAATCACAGAACATTGAGCTAAGTTTTGTTCGCAGTGTCTAGTAGAGAATTGTGGACATATTTTCCAAATCCATAAAGGATAACATATCTTAAAGCATAAAGATTTATGTTATAAGGGAATATGTTGGAAACTCCTGTAGATACCAATTAAAGTCAAGTAGGAAGCGAGGTGAACAAAACATCGAAAGTTCCACAGAGTGCACTAGTGTTTCGATGAATACATTTATAATAATAAATAAGGGTACCATCTAAAGTGTTCATAATGTTATGGCGGGGCAAGTTCGCTTTTAAGGTAGAATGATGTGTCCCAGGGCACAGTGCCCATGAGAAAACCCTCGAGGTTGATCTAATGTCACTATAGGCTCCTAGAATTAGGCCTCGTTCTACTGCCATAGCAATGATGCATTCACACAGATGCTATCATGTGATGATAAAGTATTAATGTCAATCAAGGTGACATTAGTAAGTTGCAAAGGATTTGGGACTATAAAGTACAGACCCAAGGCTCAACCTCTTCCATGAGCAAGCATGTTTAGGGTATCGGGTATATGGTGGCAACGATTGAGAACAAATGCAGCTAGTGTATTTGTACTCTAGTGCAAGTGGGAGACTGTTGGAAATATGCCCTAGAGACAAATAGTAGTAAGGACTATTATCATATTTCATATAGTTTATGATTAAGTTTTATATCATGCTATAACTGTGTTGAGTGGAAACATCAATACACGTGTGATATGCAAACAACCAGGGGTTCCAGTGAAACTCTAGTCACTGGTTCATTGGTCAACAGATGATCATGTTTCCTGATCATGTGGCATTTATGCCAGTTGGAAATGAGGTCATCACATTCTGAGAATGAGATGATGAACCAATACCCAACCTAAACATCGTGACCCGATCATGTCACGAAGTTCAAGTTACGATGATTAGAAATGGATCCTCGTAGACTATTCCTTAGACCGTGAGGCTATATCAATCACTGTCTCCCGAGAGTGCTTAGATAGCATCAAACACCATCTGGTAAAATGGTGGTTATAAAGGTGTGTTCAGGTACTCAGAGGAAACTGTAGAGGCAATATATGTCAAGAGCGGGATTTGTCCATCCATGTGACGGGAAGATACTCAAGGGCCCACTCGAAGAGGTTATATCCAATAGCTACGCAGCGTGTGATTAGATCACAGGGATATCACTTGTCGGAACGAGTCAAGTAGCATTGTTCAGTAACGAGATTGAACACGACATGGTGATGTCATTGATCATATCCCAGGAAATGCAAGTATCGAATGACAAAGGGAATAAGACACGATTATCCCGGTTCAAACGACGAAAGATCTTCGTGGAACGCACAGGGGTCACATGGCCATCCAGGTCCCTCTGTCGATCATTGGTGCGGGAGTGTCCCGACCATGTCTGGAGTGTTCCCGAACCGTGGGGTATCACGCTTAAGGGCTTAATGATGCTTAGAGAGTGTTTATAGGATCGGTGGAATCACCGAAGAAGAGAAGAGAGAAAACCAGAAGGGTTTCGGTAAGTCCGGAGGATGTCCGGAGTGGAGGTGGAAGGTGTTCCATGGCCACGGATGTTGAATAATATGTGAATGAATGTTAAATGTTGATTTAATCATTTATTCATAATTATTTAATAAAGAGAAAAATCAATTAAAAGGTCAAAGGCTTAATGGGCCAATTCCCGGAGGGGAAAAGGCCCAAGAGGGGATCCCACCCCTAGGAAGGGCCTAGGGGGTGGCCGGCGGCCCTAGTGGGCCTTTCCCCACGTGGGGCCCATGGTCGGGGCTGGTCGGCGTGCCACCCCACCCCTTTCCCATGTTTAGTCCACCCCGGGACTTTGAGGGAGGGTGTACCCCCTCCTTCCCCTATATATAGTGGGGGTATTTGGCCTAAAAAATACACCAATAATCATAAGGTCTCCCCACTTTTGGGAGGACCTCTAATTGATATTTTCTCTCTCCCCCTCTCTCTCATGACCATGGTCCCAAGTCTGGACTGCGCGAGCGAGAGACATCTTCATCATGAGCGCCGCATGCCATGGGATTCGGATCCGGGAGCTCTACTTCCGCAAGTGCTGCTGGATCAGGGAAGCAGGAGTCATCGTCAGGCACCGGACGTGCGTAACTCCCTGCGAGGTGTCGCACTTGAGGCACTCAAGTCGTTGGAGCCAGAAGGAGCGCAAGGACTTCATCACGACCTTGAGGTTGGCTTCGGCTCGTCTACATCAACCACGCTCTCCTGAGCATTGACAACGCTTTTCGGTCTTCAAGGGTAAGTTCGCGAAAAGCTCCTCCCGTTACTGTATTACTAATAGATAGGTCCTGGCAGCTTCAGGGGTTTAGGGGTGTAGAGTAAAATTTATTGTTTTTATGCATGGAACCCCAACAGTCGTTTCTCAACCAGTTGAACTAGTGTTGGTTTCTCTAGAGTTGTGTGTATTGTGGATTCCTTGTTCCCTTTGCCCTGTTTCAGCTGAGAGGTTCCTTTCCATCATGATCTCTCTACCTTATGGAACCACAATATTATATTGTAGGATCCATAGTATTCTATCCTAGGCTTCGAGGTTTCTTTTCGCCTCGTGTGCCTCCTTTTTATTTGTTTGGGTACTTCAGAAGTTCTTTCTTCTCTTGGAAGCTACCTCGTGATTACTACCTTGGAGTGTATGTTATGCCATTCAAGTAGTAGTTACTTCTCTCTCGGGTTTTAACCCTTGGACTTGAACCGAAGATCCCAGATTGTGTTGGATTCTAGTGTTATGAATCTTGTACATGAAGCAGATCTTTAACCCAAGGTCCATTCCAATGACCCCTATTGTTAATGTTCAAACATTACCTCGGGATGGCTGGTACTACACTTCTAGCCTTCGAGCTTGTGGGTTTTGTCGCGATTGAATCTCGACAATTAAGGATTTCCCCTACCACTAGCTATGGCAGATGTTATTTAATGGAACCAAATAAATCACGACAAGAGTGCTCGTCATGAGTCTCACTTCTATACTCGTGACTCTGCCACACCCTCCCCCCTCTTATGCATTGGTTTTCGGAAGAATGATAAACTATGCATCCACATCTCGGGATTTTATCCTAAGCATGTTCCTTCTCCCTTGTTGTTTTCTGACCTTTGTCTACTATTTGGTAGCCAAGTAGTAATGAGCATTGGTGTCTTTCGATGCAAAATACTCTTGTGGTCTATCATGACAAACCATTTTGGGATGTTAGGAGAAACAAACTCCAGTACCTCGTCATATCTAGGACCAGGTCAAAGTGTTGCAATCCGCAGATCAAGAGGCTTGATTAGCTTCTATCTATTCCACCTTAGAGTATCACCCTCTTTTATACTAAGAGGTCGTGTTGTTTCATGACCCTTGTAATGAAGTGATGCTCTTACCCATATTTACCCACCCTTGCTCCGAGCTTTCGCGCTCGAGAATGGTGCGTGTGCGTAATAATGTGGTCATCTGGGATTCTTAGCAAGTATTGTTGCTTCAAACTCCAAGGACATTTGTGTCATCTTTAGCGTGATTGGTTAACCCTATCACAAAGCAAAGGATGATTGTGCTACCAAGTCCGTTATTCTGGTACACTCTCCTCGGTCAAAGAGTTAGGCTTGTGCCAAAGCTTTGAGACTATGTCTCCTTGCCTTACCAAGCAAGTTTCCTCTCGAACTAAGTGACATATCGGTGGATCATGATATTCTAGACGTCTTTCTAGAAGTATCGCCATGTTGCCACATGACCGTGTTTGTCAAGTTCTAGAGCAAGCAAGTTCTTTGAACTGCTCCTTTTCTCCAAGGATTCGTACTAGATACCCCTGAACTAGTTGGTTGAGCTTAAACAACAACTTGGAGAGTTGTAAGACAAATGTTCTATCCGACTTAGTTCCTCCTTAAATGGATGTCTAGTTTTGTTCGTGATGAAGAAAGATAGTATCTCCTTCATGGATTTGTTATCTTCCCCTACTTTTGATTTGATTTGGGTTATCATCAATATCAAACTCAGTTCCAAGGACTATCCTGGCGATGTTGCTACTCGGGTTTTTCACTTGAGTACATCCTCATGTCCGTTGTCTGACCAATACTTGCCTTGTTCATACAACATATGAGTCCATCTTCCTGGAGTATCTCGATAAGTTTGTTTTTGAGCCCATCGACAATATCCTTATACTCTCCATGCTAGAATAGATTCATATGGAATATTTGGCATTAATGTTGGGAACCTTTGAGAACCATCTTCGGGTTATCTTGAAGTATGTGTTCTGGATGTTAGAAGTAACCTTCTCCGATTCATGTGCAATGGTAGAAATATGTCACCGTGGATTCGAGTAGAGTTTTCTTTGTAACCTCAAGGACACAGTTGTATTTCGTTGCAAGTACTTGATGTATGAGCAGTTGTCCTTCGACAAGTTGTTAATACATGGGTCTAGCAATCTAGCTCAGTCTTTTGGAGCTTGACACTGAAGTCCATATCTTGAGAATCTAGCGACTTTACTTTTACGGTAAATGTTGCAAACTTTCTATTCGGACATGCTGAGTCTGAAGTATCATCTCACCTAACCAAATCTAAATCTCAAGCAGATATGATGGTTTGTGTTCTTCAAGGTTTTGACATAGGTCTCTTTGTAAATCCGACAAGATTGATGTAACGGTGGGCACAATTAGTCGGAATGCCTATTGTCATATTCCCTTGAATCAGCAATAACAACCACCCTTCATAAGGCTCCTTCTATGATTTATTATAGGAGTTGTGCTTATCGTTTCCTTTATATTCGAAGTCCGACCTTTACTTGATGTTTCGTGTTTCGAACATCAAGGAGAACATTTAAAGTAGTGTTGCTAAATGTCTCTCGGTCGATCCTCTAGGCCCTTTATGTTGGCAAGCTTCTTGCTGTGCCAAGTAATGGAAGTCTGAGAATGAAGTTTCTTTTTCCTCGTGTCATCATGAATCTTCTTGTCTATTCATCTTGGTGGTTCAAAGTGATATCAGGATCTTTGGCAAAGATTTTGATAGACCTGGGTGAATAAAAGGTTTCCTTCGATCTCTCTAACATGTATGAAGAGCGACTATGAATAATCAGAAGTTTATCTTGTTACATGTTCTTTGTGACTCTTATGAGTCCTCGCCACAAAACACCTTTCTGTCTTGACCTTTTGTTGAACGAAGAGTGATCCTTCTGTATCAAAAGTAGTTCAACAACTTGGTCATCCGTATCTATGTACCCTTGGAAGCTCTACTTAAGTTGTTTAGTAGAGGTTCCCCTTTCGAAGTCTGTGGTCATGTTCTTCTGTTGTAAGCTTTCCTCTTCAGAAGCTTAAACTCTTCTGAAACTCCATGGTCTCAATCCTTATGAAGACTAGTTATCTAACAACTTGAAAACCTATCTCCTCTTGTTTCCTCCGTTACCTTGACGTGTTTCATGTTTGTCATCTTAGAGTTGTTTCTGAACACTCCTTCATGAGTTGACCATGATGTACTCTGTGTGTTGTTAGTGTGTTTCCCTCTTATCCTTAGAGTGGCCATGTTTCTTTCTCTCTCTGTCTCTCTTCCTACCTGCGGAATCTCGGGTCGAGATTCTCGTAAGGGGGATAGAGTTGTAACGCCGCAGTTTTAGCTAATCCTAATTAAGGTTGTTTGTGTATTCATGAGCATCATTCCTTAAAATTGCATGCAAAGAGAAACAAAGTAAAACCCCTAAAACCCTAATTTGCTCCTCCCTTTGAAAACATTCAAACTGGTTTTGAATTTTGAAATAACCCAAAATTGTTGGATCCCAAACTGAATAAATGGGCCCCACAATATCTTATATATTTTATAAAAGCCTCTAGTATTTTTGAACTATTCAAAAACAGATTTGAAAAGAATTTACAAAAACAGAAAAGGAAAATGTTTTAGCTATATAAAAAATAGAACCAGCAGCTCCAGGCCGGCCCACTCCATCTCTCCTCCTTCCCCTGCTTCTCTCCCGCCCAACGCGCGAGTCAGCAACCCAGTTCGGCCCAGGCCCAATACCGGTTCGTCGTCGTCGTCTTCGCTGGTGACGTGAAGCAGCTCGCTGTCACTGCCTCCACCGCCCGATGGTCGTCGTCGAGCTCTAGGATGCACACCGCCGCCTGCCGCCGCCTATAAAGGACCCCCTGCCGACACCGGAGAAGCCCTAGCACGCCTCTTCCTTCCTCCCTCGCTCTACTCCGCCTCATCCGAAATCCTAGCTCAAAGGAGCTCGTCGGCGCCACCGTCTCCGGCATCCCTAGGCCTAGCCGATGCCACAGTTGGAACCTCCATGGTCTTCTTGTTTGTTTGCCCCAGTCAGCGCAAGCGGAGGAGCTCCCAGGCGCCAAAATTAGACCCTCGTCCCCAACTCCGGCAATCGCTACTCGTCATCGATCCTGGCCTCCCCGCACCTCACCGACACCATTGAAGCAACCAGGGTGAGCAAATGGTTCTCAGGCACCCCCTCAGTGCTTCCCCTACCTCTCTGGCTTGTCCCCGCATCAGTCACCGTTGTTGTCCGCCGCCAGTTGCCGTCGAGATGGTCACCCTGGTGACCAATAGCCAGCGGAGCCATTGCTATTAGGTCCCTTTTGACGTGCTGATTCTAACCCGCACACCCGCGGCGTCCCGCAAGCCCTTAACCGCCGAGTCCATCGCCGATCTGCGGCTCACCGCCGTGCTGGCGTCATGCCAACGTCAGCCAAGGCTGGTCACCAAATAAACTCAAGGGCCCCCTCTGCAAGACGTATTTGAGAGGTGGCCTTGGGCCTCTCTGTCAGCCACTGTGGCTAAGGGTGTAGCTGGTGTGAAAAGTAATTCCTAGTTTTATTAATTTCTTAAATGGTTTAATAATTCCAGAAAGTGGTTTAATCTTATAAATTCAATATCTTGTTATTTATAAGTCAGAAAAATACAAATAATATATCAAAATGTTTAGAAAAATGAGATCTTTACAATAGACTCAAAATCATGCATTGTTCAACAAATTTAATTTCAAGTTTAATTACAGAACTAAATGAACCCCCGTAGGTGACTCCGAGGTTTCCCCTGTTCTAGGGTTTGCGACCCTCGGATCCTGTTTAAAATGGTCGAGCATGTCTTAGGGGTTCATTTCAATACTATTAAACTTGTAATATCATCATCCTTGCTTGAGCATTGCATCGATGCCATGTGTTGATTGTTGTTCCCCCTTTCTTTCCGGTGTTTGGTTCTTTCTGGTAGAATACGATATCGAGATCGAGATCGAGATCGAGATCGAAGACCGAGATCAACACCATCGAAGATCGACGAACAATACTTGACCAACTATAACCAAGTCAAGTACAAGGCTTCCGAAGATCTGCTCTTTGGTTATCAACAGGCAAAGGCAAGCATAGCCCCACACATAAAAGAATCCTATGATTTCGAAAGTATTTCATTCTTGCCATGTTGCATACGATTCTACTATGGTCTTTTATCGATAGATAGAGTATCCTATCTGTTGCATTACTCCCTTGAGCTTATATTACCTGATCCACTGCTCCTAGCATAACTAGGTTTGGCTTGTGTGTACTGCTAGAGCTTTTATCTGTGTCTTGCTTAGCCATGCATAGCTGTCAGTGCTGGTTCATCCAGAAGATGTGCCAAATGCAGAGAATATAGTATGACAGGAGAACGAGGTATACTGATGAGGTAAGATCAGTGGTAAAGGTTAAACATGCTAAGGCTTGTATGGGAGGCCATGGTGGGATGTGGTTTTTGTAGTCCTATGCTCGCCACCACTAGGAACCGAGTTCTTACCTTTGGACCAAGACGAGCGTATAGCCACACGGGGTTTATGGGGACCCCTCCGCTGACTAACTTGCCTAGTAGATTCCATGAGTCACATAGTTCGGCGTTCCATTCGACATATGCATAGAATTTTTTTCGAAAGAGGAGGTGAAGGAGGTGCATTCATATAGGTAGGTAAGCATGGCCGGGGTTGCTTGGGGTAGATGGTGCCCCTAGTAAACCAACCTCGACACACATCTCTAGGGACCGGCTTTGCGATTTGACCCGTTACGGCGGAACCATCCTTAGGGCGTGACTCATGGTCTCGGCGAAAGCAAGGTAAAGGTCGTGTCCAACCACCCTCTGTCGGCCTTCCAAGGAAGAGGGCTTATCTAGTAGCATTAAGAGTCGGTTGGTACGTGTGGGTAAAGTGGTATACCCCTGTAGGGTTAAATCTTTTCGAAAAGCCGTCTTCACGGTTATGAACGCTTGGTGACCGAATTTTAAGATCATAGAGAACATGAACCTAATCGTAAAACTTGGCAGTTCAACGTGTGCTTAAGGATGCTTCCTCTGTTGGAGATATGCCCAAGAGGCAATAATAAAAGTGGTTATTATTATATCTTTGTGTTTATGATGAATGTTTGCATCCCATGCTATAATTGTATTATAAGGAAACACTAATACATGTGTGTTTTGTAAACATGAAAGAGTCCCTAGTAAGCCTCTTGCTGAACTAGCTTGTTGGTTAATTGATGATCATGGTTTCCTGATCATGGACATTGGATGTCATTAATAACAAGGTTATATCATTAGGAGAATGATGTGATGGACATACACACCCATAGTAAGCGTAGCATAAGATCAAGTCATTAAGTTCGTATTGCTATAAGCTTTCAAATGCATAGTAACCTAATCCTTCGACCATGAGGTTATGTTAATCACCATCACCGGATGGGTACTTTGATGACATCAAACACCGCTTCGTAATTGGGTGGTTATAAAGGTGTCATTGGGTATTCTGAAAGTATGTGTTGAAGCGCATGGACCAAGATTGGGATTTGTCCATCCATATGACGGATAGATATGCTCTAGGCCCTCTCGGTGGAATGTCATCTAGTTAACTTGCAAGCATGTGACTAGGTCATAGGGGATGACATAACATGGAACGAGTAAAGAGTACTTATCAGTAACAAGGTGGAACTAGGTATGGAGATACCGACGATCAAACCTCGGATAAGTAGAGTATCGCGTGACAAAGGGAATTGGTTTCGTATGTTAATGGTTCTATCGATCACGAAGTCATTGTTGAGTATGTGGGAGCCTTTATGGATCTCCAGATCCCGCTGATGGTTATTGATCGGAGAGGTGTCTCCATCATGTCTACATATTCACGAACCATAGGGTGACACACTTAAGGTTCGAAGTTGTTTTAAGTAGATATTGAATGTGCGTTGGAGACCGAATGTTGTTCAGAGTCTCGGATTGGATCCGGGACATCACGAGGAGATCCGAAATTGTCCGGGGAATAAGATTCATATAATAGGGATCATTTTCTAAGTTAGGAAATATTCCGGAGTGTTTGTATGGGGATTCTAGAAGGTTTCAGAATATTCCGGAAGGTTCTAGAAGATATTTTGGAGTTTACTTGAAAACCAAGATAGGATAAGGGAAAACTTAGAGGGTAAGTAAAGGAAACTTGGGGGGGAAGGACTCTCCCCCCAAGCCCTTGGTGCGCCGGCCCTAAGGGGTGGGAACCCTAGGCCGCACCCCTCCCTCTATATATAGAGGGGTGGAGGCGCCAACCCCCTTGCCCCTTCCCACTCCAAACCCTAGCCGCCTCTCTCCTCCTCCTTCCATCTGCTCTGGCTTAGGCGAAGCCCTGCAGAATTCTCTACTCCACCACCACCACCACGCCATCGTGCTGCCGAGATTCCATGGAGAGATCTACTACCTCCGCTGCTCGCTGGAACGGGGAGAGGAAGGTCTGCTTCGACTCCGCACGTGTGACCGTCTGTGGAAGCGCTGCCGGAACGCGGCACCGGAAGGATCGTCCACTCGATCTTGAGATTGCCAAGTGATCGACTACATCAACCACGAGATCCGATCTCGAACAAGGCTTTCGAAACTACAAGGGTTAGTACAGATCTATCTCGTTGCACATGTCTAATAGATTAGCTCTTGGCTTTTATCTAGATTAGATCTAGGTTTTGTTCGTTCTTGCGGTAGAATTTTTTTGTTTTCCATGCTACGAACCCATCATCCTCATGGGTACGAGGGGGTGATCCTAGTTGTGAGATGATGATTACTTTGGTGGATATCAAGATGATGATAAATTCTTCGAAGATGTCACTCTCTTATCCCCTTTTAAAATATTCTGATTAGACGAGCTTCTTCTCCCTCTTTTTATAAACAAAGATGGTTTTATGCAGAATAACCCCACCAGCCATAAGTCTTGCGGAGTACACCCTGTACTCACCCTTGCTTTGTTGATATTTTCAAAGTAAGTATTCCCCCGAAGACGAGTTTGGTACGACATCGACACCGACGAGTAGTTTGGGGTTCCCGGCTGGCAGCCTGGAATCTATAGGCTGGGACGTCATCGTTATGCTTCAGGCCTCTTAGGCCATTCGTTAAGTTTGCTATACTTAATAGCATAATTTGCCTTTCGTTGTTTGATGTTTGTGGTCAGTGACCTCTTCTTGTAATAGTTTGGTTCTTTACTCAGTTATGAGCTTGCTGTAATAATTTTTGTGTCGCAAGGTTACTGTTGTGTTACCGATTTCTCACTGAATATCCTCGAGCTCTAGGTTAAGCTTATGTCAGGCTAAGGTTTGGGATTTGTTTAACCCTGATCCCGGGGGTGTTACATTAATAGTCTTACTTTGTGGTCGATATGATTACTATTGGTTTGAAATTCCTACTTATTGTGTTTAGAAATTTTAGGATAATTACTAATTTTAGAATTTTGGTCTATTTTGGGATTTTTCTAGTGTGTTGTGAGATGTTTGGCTTCTAGGATCCTTATCTGGTAATGATCTAGTTTGGATTTAGATGGTTATACGAGTTTACTCTAATCCTTTTGGATTATGTTCTGGAGTGGTGAACTGTCAAGTGTTCATCCTCCAATGCTTTATGCTTCTTATATGAATCCAAGGCTTGGGTGTTGGTTTAATTGAAAGTATTTCTATTTAGTTCTAGTGCTTATTCTATTGGTTTATTTGTACTAGATGAAATACTAGTGCTCTAGTGTGGTTGGCTACTCTCTATGAGTAGTCACTCACCCTATCTTTATTTTGGTTCCTGTTATTCACTACTGTTTATTCTGGCTATCATTTCTGGGTTTCTATTTGCTTAACTCAAGCCTCTGGGATTCATGACTTGTTCCTAGATCCTAGTTTTGGATTCTACATTAATTTGGTTTTGCCCTTGCCTTTGGGAAAAACCTACATTAACTTTGACAAAAAGTTCTTTTGTGATGGTTGTGGTTACAGGTTCAGCAAGATCAAGACGAGAATTTAGAGTAGAGTGAAGATAATACGATGAAAAGATAGATAAGAAGTAGATAGGTTTAGTGCTTAGGGTTTTTCTTCTTTCTCTGTAATTTTGTTATTCTTTTGTGTCAAGCTTTGTAAGTCTCAAACTTGTACTTATTTGGATTATGAATAAAGTTCAATTTATTTGAGATTGATGTGATCCCACTTATGATGATTTTCCTTTTTAGTTGTTGTGTTATTATCTTGTGAATTCAAGTTTGAATAATTCAAACCTCAATTTTGAATTTCAAGTGTAAATATAAATTGTTCTATTTACTTTCATGATCATATGTGAGTGTGTGTTTATAATTAAGTGTTTTAGATTTGGTGAGTTTATCCTTTCAAATGACTCTCAAACAATACACCATTGAATTTGAATTCAATTTCTAGAGTTGGCTTGAGTCAGACTCAACTCTAACTTCAAATTTCAAGTGTTGGCATTCAAAACATAAAAAGTTTGAATCCCCCCTCAATTTCATGTCCTAGAATATTAAGATTGCACATATAAATGGTAGTGACACTCGATAGCTTAGGTTCTCTCAGCATGGTACTCCCTCTTCATAGCTTTTCGTGAGCGGGATGTCACTTCCTTTTTTTTAACTTTGTTAATATTTGGATTATGCTTTGTCAATAGCAACGAATCAACATAGTTGCAGAATAACCATTTAGATGCCTCATTTGTTGGAGCTGGCTTGTTTTGGGTCACTTCATTATGCGCATGCCACAACCACCACAAGAGCATCAATCATTTGATGCACTTAATTCAATTGGGATAGAACATGAAGGAGATAATCCTGACCATCTCTCGGCACATCACCAAGATTCGGAAGATCCTAGCAAGTGCTCACAGTGTGCTAAAGAGCTCGAGTATAAGGGCATCCATGAGAAATTGAAGGGTATCTCCGACCTCCACCCCACCACCCCATAAAGCTTGCAAGTTCCTTCGACTTCCATCTTCCATGCTTATTCTGTTGAGTCATCATCACATTCTGGGTAGTCTTCCATGCAAAAAATGTATTTATGCATTCAAAAATGTTCAACAAACAAGCATGATGAACTTGCTAGTGCCAATATTTTTGTTAAAACAAATTACAAAGTTACTAAAACCATATCAATTTTGAAAAAAAAATCATTACCAAGCTATTTTTTATAGGGACATATTCACTAAATATAACACTTTTTGTAGACCTAAATAAATAAATGAAAGCTAAAAAATAATGTTAAAAATGCAATGAAGAAACCATAAAAGTTAATCAAGACAAAATGTAAATAAATAACCCAAGAAAATGTAAAGGAGACTGAAATAAGGAAATAAAGAGAATGCAATAATAGAAATAAAAATCGAAAATTGAAAGGGAAATGAAAAAAAACCACCCAGCCGTAACGGGCCAGGCCCAAAATGTGGAGGCAGCCGAGAGGAAATTTGGGTCGTGTGTTCTAAAAAAAAAGCAAATTCCCCAAAAAATTGGCAATCCTGGTAGTACTTGAACTTTCGCTATTAAACCCGTAATATTTGTGTAACTGTCAGGAATTACCCTACCTGCTCGAAGCCTCAAACACGCACTCCCCCCAAATCCCCAGAACCCTAGTGGAGAGAGGGCTCGAGTTCGACATGGCGACGACGAGCCAGTCCACAGCCAACTCCACCCTAACGAGCGCGACGGGCGAGGCTGACGCAGAGCGCGAGCAAGAGCACGGCAATGGCGCGGATGCCGCCCCTGCCGTGGTGCAGCAGCAGGAGGAGGACGGGGATGAGTTGATCGGGCCTGGCCCCGCGCCAGCGCAGAAGCGGCAGAAGCGCCCGCTCCAGTTCGAGCAGGCTTTCCTAGACGCCCTCCCCTCCGCCGCCATGTGCGTCTCCTCCTCCTCGCCGTTTATTGCTGTAGATTTGGGAGGCGCTTGTGTTTCTTCATGGAGCAGTGGCTAACTTCTGTGGTTGTTGCGTTATGCAGGTACGAGAAGAGCTATATGCATCGGGACGTTGTCACCCACGTTGCGGTCTCTCCTGCCGACTTCTTCATTACCGGGAGCGCAGATGGTGATTCCTCGCACTTATGTCTTGACATAGTGACCTGTTTCGTGCGAAGTAGTGGTTCGACATGCTAGATCTAGACTGGGATCAGTTTCATTCAGATTATAAGAAATGTTGGCTGATTGTGTTTCATGTTTTTGTTCTACACAGGACATCTGAAATTTTGGAAGAAGAAACCGAGTGGGATTGAATTTGCTAAGCATTTCCGGTCCCATCTCAGTCCCATCGAAGGCTTAGCTGTGAGTGCACACATTCTTATGTTCACTTCTTCAGTTAACATATTAGGATGCCACATAGTATATTTGGCGCCTATGTGCCATAATACGAACAACTGCAATGCAGGTTAGTCTTGATGGCTTACTTTGCTGCACGATCTCCAACGACCGGTCTGTCAAGATATATGATGTTGTAAACTATGACATGATGTTCATGATGCGTCTCCCATTTATTCCTGGAGCGATTGAGTGGGTTTATCGACAGGGTGATGTTAAACCGAAACTTGCTGTTAGTGACCGAAATACATCTTTTGTTCACATATATGACACTCATTCTGGTTCAAATGATCCGATTATCTCCAAGGAGGTATATTCTGTTGTCTCCTTCTATTATTGTGTGTGAATTCAAGTAACCAAAGAAATTTTACCGACTACTGAGCTTCTTCTTTGGCTGCAGATTCATTCTGGCCCTGTAAAAGTTATGAAATATAATCATGTCCAGGATGTTGTGGTTTCTGCTGATGCC
Source organism: Avena insularis (assembly GCA_023614405.1). Classification (NCBI taxonomy): domain Eukaryota; kingdom Viridiplantae; phylum Streptophyta; class Magnoliopsida; order Poales; family Poaceae; genus Avena; species Avena insularis. Next base: position 54,796,750 of record CM042692.1, read on the forward strand.
AAAGGACTCTTGGAATATTGGTGTCCATCTACCCTTAAGTTTCCAGAAGATGCGTATGTTCTTGCTTCTTGGAGTTAGTTTCCGCATCATGTCTCTTCTGATTTTCTCTTTGTGAAAACCTATTCCCGAAAAATGACAAACTTGAGTTTGATACATGCTTCCACTTTATAGTACTTTTAACTGAAACAATTTAATAGATACTATATGGTTGAACCCTGCAGTTTCTAATCAGATATTGGTATGCTGAGTAAAGGTGCAGGAGTGGAAGGGATAGCATATTTAATTTACCAACTTTTTCTGAAAACCTGGCAACTGAAACAGATATATGGTTGAACCCCGTAAGTTCTAATTAGATATTTATATATTAACTTCAAATCTTGTTCTGCCTACCTAGGTCTAGGTGTTTATGGTTGGATTAGTATTTTAATATTTATAGTTTCAATCGCTATGAGGTTTTTCCTTCCAAGATAGCTATATTACATGTGCTCTGAAGTGTTCTTTTCCTCATTGGTAAATGCATCAAGTCATTGAGTTATCAATACTTGACACTGCTATCTGCCTTGTGCAGGGTGAATTTCCGTTTAAAGACAGACACAAATCTATTTGAACTTGCAAAATGCAAGACGAGTGTGTCTGCTATTGAGGTACCTTTTTATTTGATCATTATATTGCTTCTATTCTATGCTTCTTCATTCGTAGAGCCAGGCATAAGCTTGCACAACAGTGAGCTTGAATGCTTTGCAACAGAATAAATGTACTCCCAAATATAGGCTGCCACACAGCATTTCTTTCTTTCTTTTACCAGCATATCACTTCAATGACAGAGATACCTGAATATGTAAGATATATCCATCTTATCTCATTAGTAGTTGGTTAGATCACTCCATCCTTACCTTTGTTATAATGTGCTGAAAATGATGTCAATCTTTTGGCACAAAACTACTTATGTCTAGTACATTATGAAATCTTACTTTTTAGTAATGACAATCACTGTTAATTTTCCTAATGTACATGGAATAAGTCTACTTAATGAGCTGGTCTTGTCCAGGTGAGCAACGATGGAACTCAATTTGCTGTCACATCCCCCGACCGCAGGATAAGGGTATTTTGGTTCAAAACTGGAAAATTAAGACGCGTGTATGACGAGTCTCTCGAGGTAAGATACTTCCTCTGTCCAATGCTTGCACATCATAGTTGAACATGTTCAGTTTGTAATTTCCAACTGAATACTGTTACTTGTAGGTGGCACAAGATTTTCAGAAAAGTGATGTTCCGTTGTATCATCTTGATGCTATTGATTTTGGGCGAAGAATGGCTGTTGAGAAGGAAATAGAAAAGACAGAAAATGTTCTACAACCTAATGCTGTATTCGATGAGAGCAGCAACTTTCTTATTTATGCCACCCTTTTGGGCATAAAGGTATGCCTTAGTTCCTTTCTTTTTCCATTTTCCCCTTATATTTGGTTCTTTATGTATTACCAGTCTATTATTTTTACATTCTGGATGCTAAACAATTCTCAAGGAATGTTAATGATGTTAAAGAATATACTTTTCTTCTGAGATAACCTTTATATATAGAGTTGCTCATGTTGAGTGATTGACCTTTTATCGTGAATAATAATCATGTTGTGTTCCTAGGCTGATAGCATGTACGGATAATGACAATATGTACTTCTGTCTGGCATCTTGCACCTGTGAGCTACTCAGCTGAACATCATCCTGTAAGACTTATTATTGTAATGCATATGCAGGTTGTAAATTTGCACACGAATAAGGTTTCCCGTATCCTGGGGAAGGTTGAGAACAATGAGAGGTTTCTGAGAATTGCTCTATACCAAGGTGACAAAGGCAATAAGAAGGTTAGGAAAATTCCTGCATTAGCTGCTAATGTCAATGACACCAAGGAGCCTTTATCAGACCCAACTCTGCTATGTTGTGCCTTCAAGAAACACAGAATATATACCTTTAGGTACGCCAGTCAATCATCCCAGGAGAATGTTTCATTGGCTGGTGCCGGTGACACCCTCTTCTGATTTTTTTTCATGTATGTTATTTCCTGGAAGCTTGACACCCTGTTTCATCCTTATTACTGTACAGTCATAGAGAACCCGAGGAGCCTGAAGATGCAACTAAGGGTAGGGATGTTTTCAATGAAAAACCCCCACCAGAAGAGCTTTTGTCTGTATCAGAATTAGGGAAGACTGCTACCACATCACTGCCGGACAATTTGGTATGTTTACTCAACATATATATTTGGTTATTACTTGATACCTGAATCATATGTGAAATTGATATCTTAATTTGTCACTTTCTTCATCGCCTAAATCTGTAAGATTTTGTTTTCTATTTCAGGTGTTTCATACTTCAATGGGCGATATTCATTGTAGACTATATCCAGAAGAGTGTCCAAAAACCGTGGAAAATTTCACCACTCACTGCCGGAATGGTTATTATGACAATCTCATATTTCATCGTGTAATTAAAGGATTCATGGTCCAGACCGGGGATCCTTTGGGGGATGGTACTGGTGGGCAATCAATCTGGGGTAGAGAATTTGAAGATGAATTTCACAAAAGGTATTTTAGCTATATGGCTTGTCTTTTCTCGTTTGCACAAAACGAGTCTTGTTCTCCATCTTAATGCACCTTGTAGTCAAATATTACTCTGTAAAGTTTGTTACTTGGTGAAAATATCTCTTTACAGTTGTGTAAATACCTTTTACCTTACACAATGTGCTTTAATTGATAAGCACTGTCTTTTATGGATAACCTATCCCTTATATAGGCTTATAGTGACAACTTTCTTGGTCGTATTGCAGCTTGAGACATGATAGGCCATTTACACTTTCAATGGCTAACGCGGGACCGAATACAAATGGTTCTCAATTCTTTATCACCACTGTGGCTACTCCATGGCTTGATAACAAACATACCGTGTTTGGTAGAGTCGTGAAAGGGATGGATGTTGTTCAGGTATCAAACTTTTGCATATTCCCTTTAGTGGCTGAATGTTGTATTCTCATTTCCTTTATTTTGTCTTCTTAACATTCTGTTTGTGTTTAAAGCAAATTGAGAAGACCAAGACCGACAAGAATGATAGACCCTATCAGGATGTGAAGATCTTGAATGTTACGGTTCCCAAGACATAAGCTACTGTTTAACCAATTGGTTAGTAGTTCTTCTCGCGGTTTCTCCCTTTAACCTTATCATCAGTTTCAGGATTTTGGTATGTTTTGGATTGAATTTTATATTTGCCTTGTCGTACATCTGGACACAAACTTGTCAACATTTGGAACTATGTATGTGTATTATCGGTCTGTTTATCTGGGAAGTTAGATCTACTGTTCTATTGTGAGCAACAGTTATGAATCTCAGCTGCATGCTTCAAAGTGAACTATATTTGATCTGTTTTGATGTTTTTAATGCTTTGTCTGTAAAAAAATCAACGTGCCTTATCCAAGCATGCAGGGGTTCCTGCAATTCCAGTAAGAAGAGAGTAGAGTTAATCCAATTTTGTGAGGGAAATTGGATACACCAAAGATGCTGGGTGTGTTTGACCTGTCATAATTAGATTTTTTTGGACGAGTCTTATCAACTTTTGGCTCCTCCATCATTTAATAGCAAACCAAACACATGTTGTGATTTAGGCAAAACTTGTGTGAGATCAAAACAGCCAATCCGAACATCTGGGATGTAGTCCAAATTACCGTGTTTTAGTTCTGGTCAAGGTCAAAATTTGACCAAGTCTGTAGCCCTGGGAAAATATTAACATCTACAAATTTGGAATGGAGGGAGTAGCAATTTGCATGAAATCAAAGTGGAATGTATTCTTTGTTTCCTCGTTTTCTCTTGTAGAGAAGAGCACTCTGGCTTTATATTGCTTTTGTTCTCATTGTCAGTTATTCTGCAGGGTTGCTATGGTTACCGGCTGTACGGCGATTTTGTTGACCTGTCTAAGATAAATGTGCTTCTGTCAATTCTCTTGATCTCTGCTGTGGCGCTTTGAGTTTACCTTCTTCACCAGGCAAGTGGAGCAAGACAATACGACCTGTGTCTGGGTAATGCCTGTACTATCAAAGTTTTAGTGAGCCTTTGAATGGAAACGATGGATCAAAGGCAAACCATAACATTTTTGGCCCTCGGCAGAATCATCATTCCCCAAAGTTAACAGGGAAAAAACTAACAGCTTAGTTGCATGAGAGCATAATGTACGTTTTAAGTTTGTAACCTGATGAGAAGTGTTACTGTAAAACCCTGATACAGTTTTCTGGCGTTGTAGTAGCCTATACACATGTCGATGTTGACGGTTGAACCGATGGTCGCTGACCAAAGTGTAAACGGACAAGGAAGGTGGAATCTTTCCTTTCCTTGGCCGTCGGTGTGTTCCTTTAATACTGGTAAGCGATGGATATTATTGGCGTGAACCTGGACTGTGTAGGAGACTGGGAGGCATCTGTTAACGTGTTCGGTGTTCCCATACGGTGTGATCACTGTCGTAGTAAAAGCTGAATGCTGATGCCCAAACACTGGACGTCTCTGGATTCTTCTGGAAAAACACTTCCTATGTAGTCATCCGAGTGGCACGTAGAGAAGAGAAACGCTGGTTTGTTAACAGTTGTGCTCGCTGTCCTTGATTTGAGTAGTTGTAGAGGATATACTTGTATGAACGCTGCTACACATACGACAGAACATGTACGATTTGTGTACGACCGATGCGCACAGCCGTTCCCGTAGACGCGCACGCAGCAGTGCAGCCATACGATTCGATGTTGTAAACAAATCGGACACTGGAGTTCGTACGCAAAGCATTTTCGTACTTGTATAATCTAATGTACAGTACATATCTTTATTTGGGACCTGTGACGCCAGCTCTTAGGTGTACATTCTTCTTTCTTTCTGTTGGGGAAGGAAAGACAGGCTATAGCGGGCCGCCACCGAGGAATGGTCAGCCAGAAGAGTGCCGCGTGGACAGGGCCCGCGCCAAAAGTAGCTGAAACGTAAGCGGAGGAAGCGATCGGCCAATGGGACGACGCGAATAAAAAGGGAGCGAACGGCCGGGTTTTCCTCCCACCTTCCCCTTCCCCCCTGCTTCCCCTTCCGCTCTCCTTCCGTTTCCTCGCTCGCTCATTCATTCGTTCGTCCACCGGCTGCTGCGTCTGATCGATCTCAGAGATGGCGTCCGAGAAGCACTTCAAGTACGTCATCCTCGGCGGCGGCGTCGCGGCGGTCCGTGCTCTCTCTCCCGTTCATCTCTCCATGTGTTTCCTCTGGAATGTTTTGTACTGATTCTCACGAAACGACGGTCCTCTTTTGACAGGGATACGCGGCCAAGGAGTTCGCCAACCAGGGCGTCCAGCCCGGGGAGCTCGCCATCATCTCCAAGGAATCCGTACGCCACCCCCTCCCCTCCTCCCTTCTTCCCGACGCGACTCAACTCGATCGAACTGAAACCGGACCGTTTCCTGTTGTGCCTTTGTGGCCACGTATATCTGCTTAACGAATTGATTGATCGCCGCGTGTCTGTTGCGTTTTCAGGTGGCTCCCTACGAGCGCCCGGCGCTCAGCAAGGGGTACCTCTTTCCCCAGAGTAAGTAAGAAGCACCTGTCTGCAGTGACAGTGGCACTTTTCCTCCTTTCTGCCCCCCACCGTTGACTACATTTTTTGTTATTTGCTGCTCTTCCTTTCTGCCCCAGAGTAAGTAAGTAAGAATGTCTGTTCTGTGCAAACAGATGCCGCGAGGCTTCCAGGGTTCCACACCTGCGTCGGGAGCGGCGGGGAGAAGCTCTTGCCGGAATGGTACGCGGAGAAAGGTAAGGAAAAACTCTCCTCGTCTCGGACTAGTAGAGTGGTCACTGATTCTTTGAGATGGATGGGCGCCTTTTGTACATGTTTAGGGCCGGTCAATGCTGGATGGTGTACAAGCTATGCTTAATTATGCTCATCTGTAGTTCTAATCGACACTGGTTGGACCGTTGGAAGTGAATTCTGAGTTTTGCTCTAAAATCATCTCATGGATTGCTCAAGTCGCTTAACTAATCAGCAGCTGTGGAAGTTTCACTGGAATGAAACCCGCGGGGAGGCCACTCACCGATGATCTAAAAAACTAAAGCCCACTGCTTTGCTGTCCATGTTTTTACTCGAAACTTTTTTTTTTTTCAAAACGATATGCTTTTTAGTTGTTTTGTCCGGGTGATTTTTGTTATAGGATGCCAGATGATTTAAAAGCAATAGGACAGCATGTCTGGTGTTTATGCTTGTATCTGACAGCTTTGTTGAAAATGCGCAAAAAAAGAGAGCATTTCTGAGAAATGAGAGTCCCATGATTATATCTGTTTGCAGGCATTGAGCTGATCCTGAGCACGGAAATTGTCAAGGCTGATCTTGCCTCCAAGACATTGACCAGTGCAGCTGGAGCAACCTTTACCTATGAGACCTTGCTCATTGCCACTGGCTCCTCGGTGAGTTTCCCACCGCAAGATAAAATCATCTGAAGCATGTGCAATTGGTTCTGAAACTGTCAATCTTACTTCTGCCCGAGTCAGCCTCTCCATAGTGATGTGACTTGTTATATTTGTATGTATTTCTCTGCTTGCTCAGACCATAAAGCTCACCGACTTCGGTGTTCAAGGAGCAGAAGCAAACAACATATTGTATCTAAGGGATATAGATGATGCTGACAAGTTGGTCGCAGCTATGCAAGCGAAGAAGGATGGGAAGGCCGTCGTCGTCGGAGGTGGCTACATAGGACTTGAGCTCAGCGCTGCATTGAAGATCAACAATTTCGATGTCAGTATGATATACCCAGAGCCGTGGTGCAGTAAGTCCCCTCGTTCTTTGTCTGTTATAAGCTTACCGCGCTTCATTTCTCTGAATGGTACTTAGCACAGCAAATAAAAAAACCATTTTCGTTACACACGTTGACAATTATGTCAGAGCAATCTCAAACGGGAAATAATGTCATCTGTTGTAGTGCCCCGTCTCTTTACTGCCGGCATCGCTCATTTCTACGAGGGCTACTACACTAGCAAAGGAATCAACATTGTGAAGGGTACGTATGCAAGTGGTTTTGATGCTGATGCCAATGGAGATGTGAGTTCTTAGTACGCTTCAGTTTCAATGTGATTGGGGGTGTTCCCTATGCAGGACAATGCTCACCTGCTTCGATCTGTTTTTTTGCTTGTCAGGTTTCTGTAGTCAAGCTGAAGGATGGAAGAGCACTCGATGCTGACATCGTCATCGTCGGAGTAGGTGGCAGGCCACTGACAGGCCTTTTCAAAGGCCAGGTTGAGGAGGAGAAAGGTGGACTCAAGGTTAGCTCACTGTTATGTTGATGAATTCTAGAAGTATATTTAACATTTTTTGGACAAATAGTATCCAACCGATTGAGTCTACCTAATTAGCAACTGTCTGCAACTTTGGCCACACTGTTCGTTCAGTTTGTTCTTGCTGCTGACTTTATGTTTGGCAATCTCTTCTGACACCCAGACTGACGCATTCTTCGAAACGAGCGTCGCCGGTGTGTATGCCATTGGTGATGTGGCCAGCTTCCCCATGAAGCTCTACAACGAGCCGAGGAGAGTGGAGCACGTCGACCATGCCCGGAAATCAGCCGAGCAGGCCGTTAAGGTAAGCAATCCTTCTTATGCCCCGTTGGCATTTTCTCGAAACCGGCTAGGATGGAACAGTTTGTTTCCCGTGGAAGTTCCTGGTTCCAATTCCAAACAGACATTGTTTGTTTGTCAGACGCTTGATATCCAAATTGGTTGTCAATTCGCAGGCAATCAAGGGCAAGGAGTCCGGCGAGACGGTGGCGGAGTACGATTACCTGCCCTATTTCTACTCCAGATCGTTTGACATCGCGTGGCAGTTCTACGGCAACAACGTCGGCGAGTCGGTCCTTTTTGGGGACAACGACCCGGCGGCAGCCAAGGCCAAGTTCGGCACGTACTGGGTCAAGGACGGCAAGGTCCTCGGCGTGTTCCTCGAGGGCGGGTCGGCCGACGAGTACCAGGCCATCGCCAAGGTCGCCAGGGCCCAGCCACCGGTGGCCGACCTGGAGGCGCTTGGCAAAGAAGGGCTCGACTTCGCCGCCAAGATATGAAGATTTGTCAATTCTATGTTTGTACATTTTACTCTGTGTTTGTGTCTACGTTTCCTAGTTCTTCGCTCAGCAGTGAGATTTTTTTTTTGGAACTTGATGTTGTGAGTAACGACACCACTTAGGCTTGAGCTGAATAATGTTTTTAGCATCGATTTTATTAGTCTCGACGTATCCAAGTACAACCGCTTCTACATACGAAGACGGAAGACGCACGCAATCAAAATACCCACGGACACGGTTCAACTCCTGGTCCTTTGCGCACATCTATAAAACCTGCAATGGATAATTTTTTGTGCCTGTGCTCATTTTTTTTAATCAAAATCTGCGATTAAAATTAAGCCTTAGATGAATCCAGTACAAGACGGTTCAATAATAATATCTGGTGCTACCCTAAACCACACATTGCACAATTTATTCTCACAACTTTCTTTCGCCATTCGGCGAGCAGCTTCATTTGCTTTTTACGTCGTACCGCGCGCATTATGGAGTCTTCAAAGCCGCAGACCAAACTGAGATCGGCCATTCCCTCCTTATTCAGCTTTGCAGCAACCTCAATGCTATCCCTTTCCAGGATCAGACGCTCCACATGAACTTTTCTTGCAATTTGCAAACCTCTCTTAAGTAGCTCGGCTCCTTCGGCATCCACAATATGAGGGAAAAAAATGGCTAGCTCCAGCGATGAAACCACTATGGCAGTCTCGAATGACTACACCTCCCCCACCTTTGTTTTCAACCAAAACAAACGAACTATCCACATTGACTTTGTGCCTCCCTGGATCAGGTGGTAGCCAGTGCTCCGCGGTTTTACTACGAGCTCCAGCTGGAGAGGTATGCACTTGCGCCCATTCTTCAACTCCCGCTATTGTCCTCCTCACAATTGAAAACGGATCAGAGATTTGAGCTGAGTCTCGGGCATCATTGCGCGCTTGCCATATGTTATACAACAACATCATAACCAAGGAAACTTTCTTTCCTTTTTTCTTACCTATCCAATCCAGTAACCACCCTTTTAACTCAGAGTGGTAGCGTAACTTTGCGGGGGTTTTCCATGGACAAACCTGTCTCCTCAGCCAGGGAATTCCATGTAAGCGCGATATGTGAACAGGACCAAAAACGATGCATCAAGCTCTCCTCTTTGTCACACACTAGACAATTTACACCATCTTTAATTCTACGATGTTTGAGCTCCGATCCTACCGTTAATCCATTCTCCACCAGCCGCCAGAAGTGGACTTTAACTTTCCCTGGCACTTTTGCCTCCCAGATTGAGAGCCAACCTTTATGTTGCTCACAAGAACTGGAGGATTCCGGCGCTCTGGTTCTTCGTTCGGTACATCCTTTCCCACCCAATCCAGTGTACTTTATGCCGCTCTTGTGTGTCTCCCCACCAAAAGTTCGACGAGATAGAACTGAGAGCTTTGCACTGTTTGATGAACAAAAAGCAACTCATTGTAAAAGTTGGCACAACCTGAATTACCGACTTAACCAGAACCTCTTTTGCAGGCTTTGACATCCCCTGACCTTTGAGTCCTTTGACCTTCCCCAACACCGTTCAGTAACATATTGGAATGAGCCATTTTTAGACCGTCCCACCACCGTAGGCAGTCCTAGGTAGTGTTCCGAGAGAGCTTCACATGAAATACCAATCTGGCTTTTTAGGTCATGCTTGAGAGTAGATGAGCAGCCTGGGCCAAACAATATAAAAGATTTTTGTAGGTTCACCTTCTGACCGAACTCACCTCATAGTCACTGAGTACTTTTCGAAGAGTTTGCATACTACTTGGAGTCTGCCTTGAAATTCAAAATCGCTGCAAGAAATATAATATCAAGGACTAGAAGATATATTAGGGCTGTCGTGGTATTATTGTACCAGGTGTATAGACAAGAAGTGACTGTAACACGAGTTATCCAAATTCAGATCTTACAATGAAGGTGATATCCTACGAGGCGCGTGCAAATGCATCCATTGTGAGAAAACATTTTTCAAAATGTCAAAAATTCGAAAAAAAATTATACATATACATTCGAACATTTTATGTTGGTTCACAAGTTTTCGGGATGAAAGAACATTTTATGTGTCGTGTATAAAAAATACAAAATATGTCACATGAATACGTTGTCTTTTTATACACGACACATAAAATGTTCTTTTATCCCGAAAACTTGTGAACCAACATTAAATGTTCGAATGTATATGCGAAATTTTGTTTTTGATTTTGAAAAATGTTTTCTCACAATGGGTGCATTTGACCCGCCAGCCTAAGTGAATATCCGAAATATTATAGGGATTGTGATTGTCTATGCCCTTAGGCTCCCACGGTTAGCCATAACCTAGTGTTACATGGAGAGCCCTAGACAGATTGGTAATAGAGGCCTAGACTAATATATAAACTATGTCTTGTCCTCTAAGGTGGCGTCTTCCATCTTAGGCGGTGGCACGCTGCCTTCCGTATCCTGTCGTTGGACCTCCGTTGGACTAGCAGCAACTGGGCCGTCCGTTTAGGCCATGGGCCTAATCACCATCTGTGGGCCACCCAGGCTTGCCGGTATTTGACCATTTGTTGACATACCGTTTAGTTTATGGAAAACAATATTGTTCCCCTGAGGGATTGAACGATTCGATCACCCGGATCGCTGGCTCATGCGCTGACACCCCGCGTTCACCGCGAGGACACGCTGTCAGGGCCGCTGCCGCTGCATTGCTGCGTGCCACCGCGCCTGCAGCCCCACGCCACCGCGTGGACGTGCTGCCGGGCCGCTGCCGCACTACTGCGTGCTGCCGCGCCTGTAGCCTCACGCCACCGCCACGTCGTCGAGGTGCCGCCGCCATGCCTGCGCGCCTCCGCACACCACGCTCCCCGAGGTTGGTGCCATGCCGAGACTAGAGCTTGGGGCTGCATATCCATGGCGAGGTTGGAGCTAGGATCCATGGTGAGGTTGGTCCTACATGGACCGGCGACAGTGCTACATGCGGCCAAGGGCGGTGCTACAATAGACATCGGTTTTTGCTACATACCATGAACGTTGCTACAAGGGGCGTCAGCGGCTGTACGAGACCTCCGGCGGTGCTACATGCAGCATCGGTTTTTGCTACAATTTTTTGCTATGGTAGATTTATTGTTTTGCTACAATAGTATATACTTTTGCAACGAGATCTCCGACGAGATCGGATTTTCTACAATAGAACATTTTATTTTCTATATACGTTTTGTGGTTTTGCTACAATAGCGTAAAGTTTTTTCTACACGGTCTTCGACGAGTCTCCGGCGAGGTCGGATATGCTACATTAGCAGAACTTTTTTGCTACAGAGTCTCTGGTAAGACAGTCTTTTTTGTTCTATTTTTCTGAGTGAACTGTTTTTTGCTACATGTAGCAAAAGCAATAAAATTTGTAGCAAAAGCGGGACAAATATAGCAAAAATGGGATCAAAGGCAGGAGGGAGAGATCTAGACCGTTGATCCACCTGATCCGATGGCTAGGGACCTGGGGGATGGAAAGTTTCCATCCCCTGGAGGACGCCTAGCACTTTAGTTTATCATCAATGGTAGCCCCCAAAGTTACTCTAAAATCTTCACATTCCTCTGTCTAGCTCAGATTAATTTGTTGTTGTCGTCTTCAATTGCAAGGCAGATCTACGAAAAGATCTTTAAGTTGTCGTGATCCGACATCAAGGCTAGACAAATCTAGACATTCGATTTGACATAAGTCTAACTTAGAGCTTGGAAGAGTACATGGGATATTCGGTAACATCACAAAACATACAAATTGAAAATTATTAAGGTAAAAACTTAACATAGTTGGGATAATGATACGTCCATTTTGTATTACTATTCTATGTCTTAATTCACTATTATTCATTGATATATTTCGTATTGAGAGGTGATACTTATGTTATTTCACCTGTTTTTGCATGGTTGATGACTTTTAGAGCATGGACCGCTGCAGTCAGGATTCTGATGAAAAAGGTGCTGTTTGGAGGCAAAATTCGCGAAGATCAGAAAATCCGGAAAAATATACGGAAAATCCTATTTTTCCAGAAGACTCGGGATGCCAGAAGATGGAGTGGAGATGGGCCACAGGGGGCCCACACCACCCCATGGCGCGGGCAGGCCTAGGCCACGCCTGGAGGTGGTGTGGCCGCCCTGGCCCACTCCAGCCTCTCTCCTCTGGCGTATATCATCCCCACGAAACCCTAAGACTCGGGGAGGGACCATAGAAAGATTCTGCCGCCTCTGCGGGGCGGAAAACACCGAGAGAGAAAGATCTCTCCGACAGACAAATTTCTGCCGGGGGAATTCCTTCCCGGAGAGGGGAGATCGTCGCCATCAACACCACCATCAAGATGGACTTCATCGGGATCATCATCATCATCACCACCATCATCACCATCAGCACCCTCATCACCATCTCCATATTGCTGTAACAATTGCGTTGAATCTTGCTATAGTTCATAGGGGAAACTTTTCCGGTGTTGATTACTCTTTGTAGTTGATGCTATTGAGTGAACCATTGAATTATTGTTTATGTTAAGATTGTTATATATCATTATTCCATCTCTGATCATGATCCATATGATGTCTTGTGAGTAGTTCGTTTTGTTCTTGAGGACATGGGAGAAGTCTTGTTGTTAGTAGTGGAGTTGTGTTGAGAAAGATTCAATAGATTGTTATTTAAGTTGTGGTGTACTTCTTCTAGTGGTGTCATGTGAACGTCGACTACATGACACTTCACCTATATGGGCCTAGGGGAATGCATTGTGTATTTGGCTACTAATCGTAGGGGTTGCGAGTGATGTAAACCTGAACCCCGTTAGGAAACCATTGCACAAGGGACGTAAGGGTCTTAGAGTTTAAAGCTGTGGTTAGGTTTCTACCTTAATTACTTTCTTGTACTTACGGATGTTTGCAAGGGGTTTAATCACAAGTATGTATTAGTCTTGGATGGGGCGGTACATTAGCACGTGTTCACCCACACAACACTTAGCAAGCTAGAGAAGATTAATCGACTATATGAAGCAAAGCACTTGGCGATCTTCCATGTGTCCTCGAGAACGCTTTGGTCATCTATAGAAATACAACCGCTTGTCCTTTGCTGCATAAAGGATTGGGCCACTTGCTGCATTTATTCCTACTGTCTTTTGTTTACTGCATTTTGTTTACTTGCTATATCGAAAACCCTAAAAATCCGTTTGCTAAGTATTTGCAGAGAATTCTGATCCATACCACTAGCCAAAGATCTTCGCTCCTCGTTGGGTTCGACACTCTTACTTATCGAAAATATGCGATACACCCCCTATACTTGTGGGTCATCAAGACTATTTTCCGCCGCTGCTGGGAGTGACGCGCTATTGGAGAGTGGAACTGGTAAAGGAAACTTCTACTGTGAGTATTGTTTACTTCTGCTAGTTGCTTTATTTTTGTTATGGATAATTCGCTGAGTTTCTTATCTGGTAATGCTACTACCACTGCTAAGGTAGTAGATAAGCCACCACCTGCTGAGAAAGATGTTTTCAAAATACCTACAAGAATTATTGGTCGTGTTATGGATAACTATTATGTTGGGGATGGAACTGTCCATCCTGGTGATCATTTACTCTTTATACACGAATTATGCGGGTTGTTCAAGTGTGTAGGTATTACTACAGATCAAGTTAAGAAGAAGTTATTCTCATTATCACTGAAAGGAAGAACCGAGGAATGGTATAAGCTGCTGAAGAATGGTCAAGCTTTGGAACGGGAGGAAATAGTGCCTCTCTTTTATTCAAAGTTTTATCCTCCTAGTGAGATTCATAAAGATTGGAATCAAATTTACAACTTTTGGCCTCTTGATGGAGAGAGTACAGCTCAAGCTTGGGGGAGATTGAAGTTACTAATGCTCAAATGTCCCATTCATGAGCTTCCCAACAATATTATTATCAACAACCTTTATGCAAGGCTCCCTCTACATAATAAGGATTTATTGGATGCTTCTTGTGCTGGATCATTCACTCGTATGGAAGAAGAAGCTAAATGGGACCTTCTGGATCATATTCAAGACAATGCTGAAGCTTGGGAGAATGACAAAGGTAGAAAGTCAGGTATAAATTATGATTATGAATGCATTGAATCTTTTATGGGAACTGATGACTTTCAAAATATTAAAAATGCTTATGGTCTAGACTCTCAAGCTATTGCTTCTTATTTGAAGGCTTTTGCTTCTTATATCGAAGTGCCTAAAAAGAAGTGGAATAAGTATCACGAACCTTATAAAGATGTTGCTAAGAGTGTTCCTGCGAGAAATACTGAAGTTTATACTGCTAATCATGTTTTACCTGAACCTTATATTGAGAAAATGCCTTTCCCAGTTAAGGTAAAGGAACATTCTATGATAGCTAGTATGGTTAATGAAAGTATGAATAAGGCTATTGAACCTGATAAACAAATGGTTGATGAACCTATAATAGCAAGTGTGAAAGACTTTGTCACTAAGTATGAAAAAGAGGGATACCCTATCCTTTGTAAGGATACCTCTAATATTGTTTCACAAAGTAGTGTTATGAGAGCTAGTATTCCCGTGTTTTCTGTTAGAATAAGTGATCATTGCTATGATAGTCCTTGTGATAGCTATATTGTTAAGTTTATGCATGATACTGAAAGTTACTATGAGAGAGGGAAAAGTGTTCTTATGCATCTCAATAATATCAAGTTTCCTCGTTTTATGCTGAAAGTTTTTATGTTGCACTTCTTTTGCCTTCTTATGCAAGTTGCCTTTGGTTTCAACAACTTGTTTGTTTACAAAATCCCCTTGCATAGGAAGTGGGTTAGACTTAAATGCGTGTGTGTTTTTGCTTCTTAATGCTCTCTTTCACTTCAATTCATATCCCTATGAGAGCTTCTTCAAAATTATCATGCCCATCTTAATGGCTATAAAGAAAGAGCTTTATGGGAGACAACCCAATTTGTTTTTGCTTTTAGTTTGTTTTTGTTTCTATGAGTCTTGGAAGTTATTACTTCGGTAATAACTGCTCCTTATCCGTTTTGTTTGGTTTTTGTGTCAAGATCAACCTCTAATGAGAGAGAAGTAAGATTTGGGGGAGTTGCTGTCCCGAAACAGATTTTTGTGCTTCACCGTAAAAATTCGTGAGAGATCTCTGTATGTCGGATTGAGCTATAATTTTTTGTGCTTCTGCCCCAGGTTGTTATTTAACTTTCTTAGTTTTGCACTATTTGATTTGAGCAACAGAAGATTTTCGAAAAAATTGATCTTTACCTGCTGGTCTATTGTGACAGATTTTGCCAATCTTGCATTTGCTTCTTTATTCGATTTCCTTTTTGAATTTTTTTTGGGTTTTTGGAAGGAGTTGCTACAGTAGCTTTTGTTTTGTTGGTTTTCAGTTGAAGTTGGACTCAAAAGGTTTTATCACTTCATATATACCAATGTTGCTAATGAGAACTGTGTGAAAGAAATTTCCAGGAAGTGGAGATAATGGTGTAATAAGGAAGAGAAGGGTTTTATGACTCAAGTAATAAGTGTATGAAGATGAAGATATTGATGATTCAAGTGATGAATCTGGAAGGATACACTAAGTACCAAATTCAGAGACCTACAGAGTCCGTTTCCAACTAGGCAATAATTCTAGTAAGAAAAGTTCCACGAAAATACAATCCAACTATATTTTTGCAGTTTTCAGTCAATAAGGAAAGCTACGAAGCAAAAAAGGGATGGAAACGGAGCCAGGGTGGCTCACACCACCCTGTGGCGCGGACCCACCCTTGGCCGCGCCACCAGGTGGTGAGGCCACCCAGGACTCTGCCTCCAACTCGTTTTCTCCCAGTACCTTCCTTTTGATGTGAAACTTCGTAATATATAACCCCTCGGATCCCTCGAGGTCCGTATATCGTGTTTTCATCGTGTTTTTGTTTCGATCTGTTTCTGTCAGGACATACTCTTTGAAATCTTAGAAGCACAATGGTGTCCACAAAGGATAAAGGGAAGGAGCCTATGGAGGAAGACCTCCAAGACCCCAAGCAGGGGCTGTACCGAGACTTGCAGAGAAAGGTGGACATGCTTCAATGGGAGAATAATAGGCTTCGCAAGATGCTGGAAGATTACCTCATGTCAACTAAGAAAATATTACCACCATCACCAAAGGAGTAATTCGTCATCAGGTTTGGCATCCCCTTGGTTTGTTCCAAGCTTGGGGGAGTGCCGCGGTATCATATCACTATCTTCTATCTTTTTACCTTTTTAGTAGAGTCATATCATGGATAGAGGAGTTATTATGTAGTATGGTTTGCATTATGGAAGTGTCCCCTCTCTCGTTAGGTATGTATCCCTTGGTGTGAGTTGCCGTTATGGAATATTAATGAGAAGTTCTATCATCCACTCTTTTGCATAGCTTATATTAGTTTTCAATTCGTGGTTATATGATTGATATTGTTGTTAGTATTGGTAGCACTCTGGGATCATTGAGTTAATTTAGTTGGTTTTGGCAAACCTGGCTCGGTCAGTAGCAACACCTTTTTGAGAGTTGAAAAGAAAAAGATAGTAGTACTCTAAAGAAAAATAATTTCATCATCTTTCTTTCTTGATTTGCTCATAAGTTTAGTATTCTATAGTTAAGATATTTTGTGCTTCCAAGGAAGATTGCATGTTTGTCTTTGTCACTTGTATGATTGTTTGTTTCCTTCAACTCTTGTACTTGCTATCCAGCCTTGCTAGCCAAAAACCTGTACTGAGAGGTATTCTTCTCGTGCATCCACCTCCTTTAAACCAAAACCTTTGCCATTTGTGTCCACCATACCTACCTAGTAGCATTATTGCTATTCCAAGTAAATTCCTGTTTTGTCTACCTGCCAAATTAAACTTGTTATGTGAAAATTAGTGATTAAAGCTCTCATGAACTTCATGGCACACTTTACTTTCTTGCATTTAATAAACTTGAACCATTGTGCTCACCTATGTTGCGTATATGCTTGCGCTTTGTAAGTTGTGAATTAGTAGAACCACGCTGTCATGGGGAACGCTTTCAACATTGCATTGGTACTTTGTACCTAGTTGATATCATGTTCTTTTGTCTATGGATGTCGTCGGTGTGAAATGAAAGGGGAGCTTGTAAGTCCATGGAGTTATGCATGTGTGTTAGAGAAATGCCTGGGCCGCTGGTCTAATCCATGCTAACATGGTGGAAACCTGCAGCGTAACCATAACGAGTATCTATGAAGCATTCTTCTTATAAAAAAGAGTCTGATATTGAGAAAAAAAAGAGAGAAAAAAGGAGATATTATGAAAAGAGGAAATAGAGAAAAAAGCACCATATTCCCATGGTAAATAAGAAGATTGCTGAGATACTTGTTGTCTGCTTGCCTTGTCATTTTGATATGGGGATTCTTCCGTATCATCGGGCAAGGGGTACCCTGTTGGCGGTTCTCTATGATACACATATGCTTACGATGACAAGAACTTATCGGTGATTAAACTTGAGTAGCATGAGGAGCGGCCCTCGTATTCAAGGGACATGATATTCTCAACTTACAACTTGTCAATGCATATCCTCATGTTTGATCACTTTAACCTTAATCACCTAAAGATGCCTATGATAGGGGCAATGAGAGCTGAAAGCTAGTAAGTATCATAATTTTTGGGAGCTCTTTATGAGACTTGCAATCCCTGCTTCCCTCTTTGAAGGGCCTTTCTTTTACTTTGTAGTTGAGTCAGTAAACCTACTCCCTTCTATCTCAGCAAGTATTTTGAGTTGATGTGTTTCATTCGTTCATATGATGATTTATTCAATCATGTTTCTTTTGTTCCTTGTTTTGCACATTTGCTCTTATCTTGGTGTTTACTACTTTGAAAGCTATCTTTGAAAGCCAACTATTTGTGAACTCCAGGAAATTATCAACTATTCTTCGACCAAGAGCTAAGTTTACCATTACCAATTATGATTCACTTTGTGTATCTTTATTGTGTTTCCTTTACTCATTGCAAGTTGAGTTATATAATAGTGAGTTGTCTTCTATTATGATCTATGTATTTGATGAATGTGATGCTTCATGTCCGTATTCTTTCATCGACTCTTCACTCCATAAACCTGAGGTCATGTTTATTGAGCTCAGTTTCGCTTGGGGACAAGCGAAGTCTAAGCTTGGGGGGAGTTGATACGTCCATTTTGCATCACTATTCTATGTCTTAATTCACTATTATTCATTGATATATTTTGTATTGAGAGGTGATACTTATGTTATTTCACCTGTTTTTGCATGGTTGATGACTTTTGGAGCATGGACCAATCTGGATTCGATGGAAAAGGTGTTGTTTGGAGGCAAAATTCGCAAAGATCAGAAAATCCGGGAAAATATACGGAAAATCCTATTTTTCCAGAAGACTCAGGATGCCAGAAGATGGAGTGGAGATGGGCCACAGGGGGCCCACACCACCCCATGGCGCGGGCAGGCCTAGGCCGTGCCTGGAGGTGGTGTGGCCGTCCTGGCCCACTCCAGCCTCTCTCCTCTGGCGTATATCATCCCCAGAAAACCCTAAGACTCGGGGAGGGACCACAAAAAGATTTTGCCACCTCTGCGGGGCGGAAAACACCGAGAGAGAAAGATCTCTCCGGTAGACAGATTTCTACCGGGGGAGTTCCTTGCCGGAGAGGGGAGATCGTCGCCATCAACACCACCATCAAGCTGGACTTCATCGGGATCATCATCATCATCACCACCATCATCACCATCAGCACCCTCATCACCATCTCCATATTGCTGTAACAATTGCGTTGAATCTTGCTATAGTTCATAGGGGAAACTTTCCCGGTGTTGATTACTCTTTGTAGTTGATGCTATTGAGTGAACCATTGAATTATTGTTTATGTTCAGATTGTTATACATCATTATTCCATCTCTGATCATGATCCATATGATGTCTTGTGAGTAGTTCATTTTGTTCTTGAGGACATGGGAGAAGTCTTGTTGTTAGTAGTGGAGTTGTGTTGAGAAAGATTCAATAAATTGTTATTTAAGTTGTGGTGTACTTCTTCTAGTGGTGTCATGTGAATGTCGACTACATGACACTTCACCTATATGGGCCTAGGGGAATGCATTGTGTATTTGGCTACTAATCGTAGGGGTTGTGAGTGATGTAAACCTGAACCCCCGTTAGGAAACCATTGCACAAGGGACGTAAGGGTCTTAGACTTTAAAGCTGTGGTTAGGTTTCTACCTTAATTACTTTCTTGTACTTACGGATGTTTGTAAGGGGTTTAATCACAAGTATGTATTAGTCTTGGATGGGGTGGTACATTAGCACAGGTTCACCCACACAACACTTAGAAAGCTAGAGAAGATTAATCGACTATATGAAGCGAAAGCACTTGGCAGTCTTCCCATGTGTCCTCGAGAACGTTTGGTCATCTATAGAAATACAACCGGCTTGTCCTTTGCTGCATAAAGGATTGGGCCACTTGCTGCATTTATTCCTACTGTCTTTTGTTTACTCGTACTTTGTTTACTTGCTTTATCGAAAACCCCTAAAAATCCGTTTGCTAAGTATTTGCAGAGAATTCCTGATCCATACCACTAGCCAGCACCTTCTGTCCTCGTTGGGTTCGACACTCTTACTTATTGAAAATACTGTGATACACCCCCTATACTTGTGGGTCATCAGATAACAAGTATTACAAGACAGGGTCACAGACCCAACATTACAAAAAGCAACTAAAGCAAATTATGTTGTTCTAAATAACAAACTTAGCAAAGGGCCTATGAGGCCATAAACATAAGCAACGACCCTTCCATAGATCCTAGGTTGCTGCCCAGGAACCCTAACTACTCGTCGACATTAATGTAGAAACTACCTCTAGTTGGGACAACTTCATCTGTAGCAAAAACATGAACGAGGCAAGGCTGAGTATAGGGTGTACTCCGCAGGACTTAAATAACCTAGAGGTACATGCTCATGCTAGAAAGGCTTTTTTTGGATACTTTGCGGAAAGCAAGCTTTATTTGAAAACAAGAGTAGAGGCTCATCCATTCGGAACATTTCAAAGGGGATAAGAGAGCGACACTTCTAGTTCTTATGAATCATCTTTGATATTCACCAAGTACCATCATCATTAACTGAACCTATCAACTCGGAGTACCCCCTCAAAGAGCCTGAAGGAAGTAATCCAGAACACCCATTAGTTGCGAAGTTTTACCATTATGTTATATTTCTCTATGATCATCATGTACATTCCCAAGTCGTCCATAAACATGGACACATCTTTTTGAAAATTTTAAAAACCTGCATGGGTGCACAACTTTATCCACATGTACGAACTGACTCTTAATGCCAAATTATTAGCCCTCTTCCTTGGAAGGCCGGCAAAGGGTGGTTGACCATGAATTTTACCTTTCTTTCTCCAAGACCATGAGTCACGCCCTAAGGAGAATCCACCGTAATGGGTCAAGTCCCAAAGTCAGTCCATAGGGATGTGCGTAGGGACCAAGATTACGAAGGTTGTGACTTTCTTGTTCCCGGCCATGCCCTACCTATTATGATGCATCTCCTTTCCAGAACAACCAAGATTCATATGCCAAATGGAACGCCCAAACTATGTGACTCGTGGAATCTACTAGGAAAGTTAGTAAATCGAGGGGATTTTCGGGCCCCCGTGTGGTTGTACACTAGTCTTGGTTCAAGAGGCAAGAACTCAGATCCTAGGGGTGGATAGCATGGGACTACAAAAAACACACCTAATGTGGCCTCTCATATCTTCCTTAGCATGTTTATTAACCATCTCTGATTATACCATGTCATCCTGTCATACTAGGTTCATTTGCATATTCGATGCATCAGCTGGATGGATCAGACTTAGACAGGTAAGAATGGTTAAGCTTGACTGATATAAAGGCACTAGTGATGCTCATAAGCCAAACCCTAAGTATGCTAGGAGCAGTGGAATCATGTATCTTAGTATAAAAAGGGGAAACATGTAGTAGATGGGATACTCTATCTTATGATAAAAGTGTTGGGTCGACAGCATAGATTTTTTTTCCTACGGTGTGAACTACACGCCAAGATCTATCTACTAGGTACAAAGCAACGGGTGGAAACGAGAACTTACCCTCATAGACAACGAGCTTTGTTAACGAGTAGGAACTCATGGTTGATGTAGTCGTACACTTGCCGATCTCAAGATCATGATGAAGTCCAGCAGGTCCGGCTCCAAAGACGCCCATCGATCCAGCTCCAAGACCACCAAGTCCAGCACCACAAAGCAGCGGTGCATCCGTGATCACACACACGTCCTGCACTCGACAACCTCCATCCTCGCTCCAAGAAAGCAGAAGCAAAGACTCCTTTCCAGATAAAGCCACCGGGAACATGTATCTCGCTAATCCGAGACCATGGCCTTTTATAGGAGGGGGGGGTGCCCCTCCTTCATGGCCGGCACATGGAGGAGGTGACTCTTCACCTCCTCCATTCATGTGGTGGTAACTCCCTCCACATAAATTTGCCCCTTCACATTCTCTTTTAAAGTCTCCACTTTAAATGCATTAAATTTCTCCAAATTTTATGCTCTCTCATTTAATAAAACTCTTTTATTATTTTTATTCAGAATTTTGTTAATTACTTTAATTAACAAACATTCACATAAAACCCCTGCAACATTTCAATATTACATGCAGAACCAATTTCAGCATTTTCACCAAACAGCTTTTGTCTATTGAAATAATTCCCGCGCTTTCTTAAATCTTTATCTGAAACATATTTGCTCCAAATGGTGTCGGTATCCCTTAAGTGTGTCACCCTACGGTTCGCGAATAATGCAGACATGATCGAGGCCCCTCTCAGATCAATAATCAGAAGCGGGACCTGGAGATCCATACTAACTCCTACACATTCAACGATGACTCTTGTGATCGTGTGAACCTTTAACGTCGTAACTAAATCCCTTTGTCTCGCGATATATTACATGTCCGAGATTCGATCATCGGCATCCAAATACCTAGTTTGATCTTGTTACCGACATGCACTCTTTTCTCGTTCCCGTGATATAACATTCTAGTGATCACATCACTTGCTTGCAAGCTATTTCAATGTGATATCACCGAGAGGGCCCAGATATATCTATCCGTCATCGGGATGGACAAATCCCACTCTTGATCCATGAGCCTCAACATAACACCTTCGTAGCACTAAACCCACCTTTATAGTCACCCTGTTATGGTGTGACGTTTGATGTTATCAAGATACTCTTCCGGTGTTAGCAATTAACATGATCTCATGGTCTAAGGACTAAGATTACTTTGTATGATGTTATAGCAATATAAACATAATGACTCTGATCGTAATGCTATACTTCGAATGAATGTTCATCACATCATTCCACCAATGGTGTGACCTTGTTATTAACAACATTCAATGTCCATGATCAGGAAACCTTGATCATCTTGTTAATCAACAAGCTAGTCTATAAGAGAGGCATAACTAGGAACCCTTTTTGTTTATTAAACACACATGTATCGACGTTTCCGATCAATACAATTATAGCATGCAAAATAAACATTTATCATAAACATGGAATAAGATAATAACCACTTTATTATTGCCTCTCGGGCATATTCCCTTCAGTCTCCCACTTGCACTAGAGTCAATAATCTAGTTTGAAAAACTTTGCGTATTGAACACCTATGGCTTTCTGGTGTTGCATATACGCAATTGCCAGTGGTTAACATAATCTCCGGATCTGACAATTTCAGGTCCGTGTGTATTTGCATGTCTTTGCGTCTCTACGCATCACTCATTCTCAAATGAGATGGCATTGTATAGATTTGGTCCTTTGGTGAGACCTTTAGTTCGTTCGGCTAAAAATATGTTGATATTATTGTCATACAACATATCTTCATAGTATTAGCCCACTTTGAACCACACCTAGTTTGATAACAAACTTACTTAACACAAATGCCCTCCTATGCTGCTACTATAGCAGTCATATACTTAGCCTTTTTGTTGTAGTATCCGTCACAATATCTCAACTTTGGAACTCATCCAAATCCATCATGGAACATCCTTTCCATTATATTGTGCCACCCATAGTCTAAATTGAGATAGATTTAATTTGTATCTTGTGACAAAACTAGTATCAATGTAACACTTTACAATGAACTACCTTTAACTATTTGTCACTTATACATGACATATTCTTAGTTCTTCCAAAGCTCATAAGAATATCTTTACTATTGTCCAATGATCATCTTATGAATCATTCTGGTATATGCTCATAACATTTAGAGCATAGGACATTCTGGATATATACATATCATGGTATAATCGATCAAAATTTTCATGTGATTTTACTCACCAAGTGTTGAAACACTTGAATCTTGATACAATCCTTTCCATGCAGCAAGAACCTTTCTTGTTGTTTCCATATTGAACCCTTTCAATATCTTATATATGTATGTCTGGCACAACCATATTAGCGCCTTAATCTATCCATATAGATATTGATGCCTAATATTCTGGGTTTGCCCAAGTCTTTCATCGAAATCTTATTTTAATGAAATCCTTAACTTGTGTCAATTCAAGATACATCATTTCCAATCAACAATATGTCCTCTACATAATGTATTAGAAATATGTCTCAGTGCTCCCACTTAATTTCTTGCAAATGCAAGCATCTTCATCATCTCCGATGAATTTAAACTCTTTTAACAGTTTCATCATGGTGAAGATTCCAACTCCGCTATGCTTACTTCAACTATTGAAGTTTACATGCCATTTTAGCACCCTTTGAATTAACAAAACCCTTCGGACCATGTCATGTACATGTCCTAGGTTACCGTTCTATTAGAAGAACCTTTATTTGTTTATTCAACTACCATATACCAAATTATATGTAGTGGTTGCTACATTAATCCGTCAAGACTATATATCGCTATGAAAGATCAAATCTTGTCATAGTCAACTCCTTGAACATTGTCGTAAACTTCTTTTCGACATGTCGACTATTTCATAGATGTTAAACATCCATGTCTTATTTCTTTATAGATCCAGACACGACCGATAGGCTTCACGCCTTTCCGGAGGGTCTTCCAAGTTCAGAAACTTGATTTCTCGTGTATGGATACTATCATGGATTCTACGACTTCTAGTCATTTTATGGAGTGAGGGCCCATCATCGCTTTTTTGCATGTAGTCGGTTCATCATTGTAAAAACAATAATGACTTGCTTATCAAATCTTACTATTTGATTCTTACTAACCCACACGGTTCTATAGGAACTCTAATCTCCGAGATCACACCTTTTGTAATCACGAGAGCCATGAGCATTGTGGCCGCCACCGGGACACTTTCCGGCGCTGTGCTACTTAGCACATATAACTAAGGTTCAACAACCTTATCAACGTTCTATTGTCCTCCCACTTAACTTTTCACGAAAAATTCCTTCTCAAGAAACTTGACGTTCCAAGTAACAAACTCTTTTGTCCTCGGTGTTATGGAGAAATTCCCAACAAATTCTTTGGGATAACCTACAAAGACGTGCTTATCCGACTTTGGTTGTAAACATTTTACTTATGCATAGCATACCAAAATTTAAGAAAAGACAATTCGGGTTTTATCCCAAACCATAACTTATATGGTGTCATTTCAACGGATCACGATGGTGCTCTTTTCAGTGTAAAAGCGGTAGTCTCTAAAGCTTTAATCCTTAAAACATAATGGCAGTTTTATAAATGACACCTTTGATCTTACCTTGTCAAACATGGTTTGATTTCATCTCTCGAATATGCCATACTCCTATGGTTTATCGGGAAACACAAATCATGGAACAATTCCTCAAGTCTTAGGTGTTTTTGCTAAACATGTAACTCAAATATCTTCCTTTATGATCGAATCATAAACTCTTTATTTTCCTATTACAATGATTTTTCACTTCATCTTGAAAGTCTTTGAACAATTTTCAAATGTTTCATACTTCTTCCTTATTAAGTAAATATACAGACATATTCACTCAAATTTTTCGGAGAAAGCATATGAAGCAAAAAGATCCATCGCATATGGCTACACATAATGGACTATGCACATCAGCATGCACAATTTCCAATAAGCTAGTCATCCGTTCCTCTCTGGCCTATGGACGGAGTTTCAATTATCTCGAGGAAAGTCTCACATGCGTCAATTGATCAAAATCAAAGACTCCAAAAATCCATCAACATGGAGTTTCTTCATGTTTTCTTTCAAATATAATTTAAACAGCGATGTCACTTCATAAGTGATCTTTCAATCATTTGTCTTGCGACATTTTAGCAATAGTGTTTATGGATGTGATTTCTCCAACTAGACTTGTAAAAGTTCATCCATCCTTTATGGAATACGGTAATTATTTGAACAGCCATTGTTCTCATGATAACGGAACAAAATAACAATTATTTAAACAAATCTTGAAGGCTTGGTTTGATGACAACGAAAAACACAATAACACTTTATTTGTTTTCGATGAACATCATCACTCATTCTCTTGCTGGTTACTTAGGCCATTGTAGTTCATGAATTGCGTTGTCTCAGATGACACTTTATACCAACCAATTCGGTATCCAATACCGGTATCCAATACCTAAGAACCACATTGTTTAACAAGCAAGGAATATAGCCATAACATGTATATCTTCTATATACCTAAGTTGGACATCTCCAACCTTTTATTTTCTGCCAAATATTTTATAGATTCTCTTTCAGCAATTCCTTTTCTTTTAAAAGAATCTATCAACATCAATAGTGGTGTCATCAACATGACACATGGTACAAAGCGTATATAGTCAAATACTAATACCTTTGGACTTGCACTTTGAAGTGGATCACCATCATCAAATGTTTGGTGTTCTTTCAAAAATCCATTCTTTAGTAATCTATTAGTGTAGTAAACATTTTACTTACATCTTCTATTCATCCTTATCATGACAACTTTCATGATCAAGCTACTATAGCTTATAAGGAAGAATCACGAGTATAATATCAGTTCCCAAAACCTTTTTGGTAGATTCGGATGCCTAGCATCTCCATCCTTCACAAATTCTCATACAATATGAGAACATGTATTTTGCTAAATTATACTCTATCATAATGCAACCAAATACATTGTTTCAGATATCACAATATCTTTCACACATGATGGTTTCTGAAACAATTTTCAGCTCCAATATAATCTTGATATTAAAACAACTTTTTGAATATCAATAATCATGGAGGCAAACATGATACTTTAGATACTAACATTGGAATTCTTACTCTTGATTTAATACTACATATTAAACTTCATGGAGTAAATAGAGTTTGCTGAAAGTTTGTAATAGGACTTATAAACTTTAAATTGACATTCAAAACAATACGATACCCGTTCGTAAAGTAAATATCCAGAATTCTATAGTTCTATTATCTCAAATAAAAACTAAGCATAAGGTAGAAAACGAATGTCAATGACTACAACAAACTATGCAAATTCACTTTGATTTAATTTATGACAAATTTGGTTCGACTAATCCAAATTAGAAATGAACTCCCACTCAAAAACGACATCCCTCGTGTCTTTTTGGTGATTACATGAACCAAATCCACTACACCAAGTCCGATCATCACGTGAGTCGGTGTAGTTTCAAAGGCGAGCATCAATATGGCCATCATATCAACTATATGACTCATGCTTAACCTTTCGGTCCGTGTTCCGAGGCCATGTCTGTACATGCTAGGCTCGCCAAGTAAGAACCTTAGTACTCGCGTGTGTAAAACTGTCTTACACCCGTTGTATGAAAGCGTAGAGTCGAGTACACCCGATCATTACGTGATGTCTCGAAACACGATCCATAGAACGGTGCATACTTAAGGAAGAACACATTTTTATCTTGATATCTAAATGAGGGATCATCTTAAAATGTTACTAAAACGCCAAACTAGCAATATAAGATGCAAACATCTAATGTGTAAAGTGAGATGATATGGTCCATGCATTTGATCTCTATCACTTGCATCGTGGTATGATCTCTATCATTCCTTTGTGTGTAAGGCCAAGGTCTATGGAACTTACACGTTGAGTGTGTTGTAAGAGTATCTATCATACATCTACTTACAACAATACCATATCAATACACTAGCCCAACAACGATCTAAACTAGACGCCTCTAATTTATCAATTGCAAGTTTTACGTGGCTTAGGGCTTTCGGAGATAGAACCGGTCTTACCTACGAACATGAACCACAACGAGGATAACCAAGTTATTATCAACTCATTGTAAATCAGATATTGACTATAGTAGGAGAGACAGACACCCGCCAGCCACTTATGCAAAACAAGTTGCATGTCAGTCGTGGAAC
Organism: Avena insularis; assembly: GCA_023614405.1. Lineage (NCBI taxonomy): Eukaryota > Viridiplantae > Streptophyta > Magnoliopsida > Poales > Poaceae > Avena > Avena insularis. The sequence goes on from CM042692.1 coordinate 54,824,181, forward strand.
CGGTCTCATGTACGATGACATGTAAGGTTGGTCCGGGCCGCTTCATCCCACTATGCCACCAATATCTAAAATACATAGAAGATGCAATAACATGATCATCATCGCCCACATATCAGCATATGTGTACTACCCGTGCAAAGCACCTACGCATAGATCAGGCTCTGATACCACTGTTGGGTCCGCAGCATAGAAAACAAAATTTTTCCTACGGTGTGAACTACACGCCAAGATCTATCTACTAGGTACAAAGCAACGGGTGGAAACGAGAACTTACCCTCATAGACAATGAGCTTTGTTAACGAGTAGGAACTCGTGGTTGATGTAGTCATACACTTGCCGATCTCAAGATCGTGATGAAGTCTAGCAGTCCGCCCAAAGACGCCCATCGATCCAGCTCCAAAGACACCAAGTCTAGCACCACAAAGCAGCGGTGCATCCGTGATCGCACACACGTCCTGCACTCGACAACCTCCGCCCTCGCTCCAAAGAAAGCAGAAGCAAAGAACTCCTTTCCAGATAAAGCCACCAAGAACATGTATCTTGCTAATCCGAGACCATGGGGGAATAATACTAGAGGGGGAGAGAGATCCTTCACAAGGAGGTGTGTCTGAGAAGTGAGAAGGGTGTGGCCTTTTATAGGAGGAGGGGGGGGTGCCCCTCCTTCATGGTCGGTGCATGGAGGAGGTGACTCTTCACCTCCTCCATTCATGTGGTGGTAACTCCCTCCACATAAATTTGCCCCTTCACATTCTCTTTTAAAGTCTCCACTTTAAATGCATTAAATTTCTCCAAATTTAATGCTCTCTCATTTAATAAAACTCTTTTATTATTTTTATTCAGAATTTTGTTAATTACTTTAATTAACAAACATTCACATAAAACCCCCGCAACATTTCAATATTGCATGCGTAACCAATTTCAGCAATTTCACCAAACAGTTTTGGTGTCTATTGAAATAATTCCAGCTTTCTTAAATCTTTATCTCAAACATATTTGCTCCAAATGGTGTCAGATCCCTTAAGTGTGTCACCCTACGGTTCACGAATAATGCAGACATGATCGAGACCCCTCTCGGATCAATAATCGAAGCGGACCGAGATCCATATCGACTCCTATACATTCAACGATGACTCTTGTGATCGTAGAACCTTTAACGTCGTAATTAAATCCTTTGTCTCGCGATATATTACATGTCCGAGATTCGATCATCGCATCCAAATACCTAGTTTGACCTCGTATCGACATGCACTTTTCTCGCTCCGTGATATAACATTCTAGTGATCACATCACTTGCTTGCAAGCTATTTCAATGTGATATCACCGAGAGGGCCCAGTATATCTATCCGCCATCGGGATGGACAAATCCACTATTGATCCATGAGCCTCAACATAACACCTTCAGAAAATTGAACCCACCTTTATAGTCACCCTGTTATGGTGTGACGTTTGATGTTATCAAGATACTCTTCCGGTGTTAGCAATTAACATGATCTCATGGTCTAAGGACTAAGATTACTTTGTATGATGTTATAGCAATATAAACATAATGACTCTGATCGTAATGCTATACTTCGGATGAATGTTCATCACATCGTTCCACCAATGTTGTGACCTTGTTATTAACAACATCCAATGTCCATGATCAGGAAACCTTGATCATCTTGTTAATCAACAAGCTAGTCTATAAGAGAGGCATAACTAGGAACCCTTTTTGTTTATTAAACACACATGTATTGACGTTTCCGATCAATACAATTATAGCATGCAAAATAAACATTTATCATAAACATGGAATAAGATAATAACCACTTTATTATTGCCTCTCGGGCATATTCCCTTCAAAAAGACCACCTTGGAATCGCATGCACACAGAAGGAATGAAAATACTTTGAATACAAAGGCTCAGAATGATGGGGCTACGCTTGCTTTGTCCTTCAGTGGGATGGTACTGCTCTTCGATGGTGTTAACTTCAGGCTTGGTATCGGTTCCTCTCACGAAGAACCAACACCGGAAAGGAAGACCACAATCAAGACATGGCATGTGCAATTCCCATACAATATGAACGATATGACGGATTGCATGTGTTGAAGTAACCCTAGGTGCATCATCAATTTAAATGGATTCGGAGTGCCCTAACTTGGCAAATCATCGAACCCATGGTACTTAGGGGATGTCCGTGTTCCTATAAACATAATAGGGTTCAAAGTTGTAGGTTTAAGTGTATGAATATGTATGCTTAGATTTTTAAATGGCAGAGCTAATTTTTGTGAGAATTTTGATATATTATACATTTTTTCTGATTTACAATGAATTACTTATAATTTTCAAAGTTTATACAAAGTCCTGCCCTTTTATTTATTTATTTATGAAATTATTAAAATCCTAACAGGTGGACCCCACTTGTCATATGTTTATTTAAAACAGAAAAACAAAAGGGATTATGATGTCAGGGTGATGTTAGGAAAGCACGACATTAGCATGGCCTCCACCGCTAGTTGGTGGTCGATGGTAGCGAACCAGGTTTCCCCAACAAACATCGTTAGAACCACACAGTCACGAGGAAGGGATTGGTACTAGATTCGCTAGCTAAAGGTCGTCGAACCGCGCTGGCGCGTATAGGATCATGTGGGCAGGACGCTACAACAAGCGAGCGACGAATCAAAGAGCTCCATGTGGACAAGTAGCTCACCAGGAGCGCGTAGGGCTTGACTGGGAGGGCAGGTGAGGTCGGAGTCAATGGCGAACGGCGGAGACTGTCGGCAGGTAAGAAGCTTTGATTCACTCGATTGGAGGCATGTGTCAACACCCGGATTTTTAATCCGAGATGCCTGTTATACCATACATCGCAATCCCAGGATTACCATTTTTGCGAGACATAACAGAATTGGTACTCACAGTACATCATCCATTACAAACCATAATAAGGTCTTACAAATAAAGGATCTCATGATCCAGTCTTAATACAAATCAAGCAACAGAAAATAAACGTAGTAGGGCTTCATAGTCACAGGCAATGCTGGCGATGGGAGATGATCCTAGTTATCGTAGACCTCCTGCTGTCCATCATCCTAGTAGTCCTCCTCATAGTCTGGCCACGGGAATAGCTAGGGACAAAGCCGTAAATACTCTTTAAGTACTCGCAAACTATCACTAACAAGTAAGGTAGTTCTAGTAGGAATCTTAAGCTCTAGGTTTATTTGCAAAAAGCCAGGTTTATCTCATACTGAGTTTAGAAGTAAAGAAAACTAAGTTAATGTTCTAAATCACTAAAGTGGGAACCTAGTTTTCATATCCACAACCCTGTTATGGTCAAGTAAAAGTCATAGTTCAATTCATAAGTCATTTTGAAAACATCTGACGACGGAACAGTATGGCCACTCCAACTGTCCATGACCACGGACGCGGCTATTCAAATAGTTTGACACTCTGCAGAGGTGGTACACTTTCACCACAAAATTCGATACATCCGTCAGGGATAACCCTGAATCATCATACTTAGTATGCGGATAATCAATCATAACCTTTCAATTACACACTCTAGTATAGGCACCTCTCATATGAGCTTGGCCTCCCAGCCATGGCCACTTGCCATCCTTGGCACTACATAGGTGGACATTCACACTCACGAGGTAGCCTCAGCTCAACCTCTTTCCGCGAGGGAACCCATACTAAGGAATATAAACTTCCAGTTAATCCCTACCCAATTCGGGTATTGTGGTTGTACGGTAAAATTGGAATGGTATCGCATCCGAACCCAATCATCAGTTTTTTTAAAAGGGCTAAGGCTCATGCCTCAACATTTTCATCATCAAATCATTGTGTTTCTCAACACATGTCAAAATATCTCAATAGAATGAATCATCATTCCAAGGTTTTCATAATCATTTTCACCAAGTATTCCCATCTAAAGTGATCAACTTTTATGCTTACCACTAGCCACTAAAGTTGAGAGTATTCACTAATGAGGGGTGCTAATCAAGGGTAACTATCCAACTCTAATCTCATGCCTTGGAATGACATCTAAGTATAACTACTTAGGCCTAGTTTTATGTTCTTTATGGTATCTATACTATTTTTCCAATACTCACAAAGCACTAACTAAAAGTAAAGAACTTTGGTAGAGTAAAAGAATAAAGCTTGCAAATAAAACTTAGGATTGGTATAATCAAAGTTGAATAACCAAGCATGCCTAATGCATCTTGCATAGGTTATCTTGCAAGGATGACTTGCATAGTTATAGCTTGCATGGTTAGGAAACTTGCAAGTGTTAGCTTGCATAGTTAACTTGTAGTGCTAGGCTTGCCTTGAGCAGTGAAGTGGTTGAAGTTCTCATATTCTTCTTCTTGGTAGTACTCCTCCTCCGCGTATCCCGGGTCGGTACTATCGTCTATAAAGGAACACGGGATACACAATCACCAAACAATACTTAACTATTTCTATTTAGCAAACTAAGGTGCGCACTAGATGATCTAGCATCATCACAAACATCACATGAAATAAAGACTTAGTCTTATTTATCTTATTTTAGAAAAGTAATTTCTACTCATTGAAAATACTTAAGATTTAATATTCTCCAATTAAAATATGGGATCATGTTGACACATGTCATCACCACATATTCTAATACTTGGGAATGTGATTTAAAGTGGTGGTCATATTTTATAAAATTTAAGATTATCATTTAATAGAATTAAAGTGACTAGAAATGCCTAAATAGCATTCTTTTAGTACTAGTCCAATGTCACTGCATGCAAATCTAATTTTTTTATATATTCAGATAGATCTTATCAAATGTGATTTTTGGGAGTTGGAATCAACTCAAAATCATTTATGGTTGATTTTTGAAAAATGTTTGAAGTTGAAAAAGTCTCTGTCTTGTTATTTTTGCTATAGTTGATCTCTAACCCCAAATGGTTTGAATCCAACGGGTTTGGATAGATAATTTGAATACCTTTCTAACAAAACTGAAATCATGCAATTTGGTTTAGTGAATCACTATGAATTGATTTTTCAATCTACTGAGAGAAACTAGTTTCAACTAAAATGGAAAATAACTATTTGAATCACTAAGCTCTGTGCGGGAAACTAACTGGGCCGGCCCAATCTGCACAGCGCGGCGCAACGGGCTGCTAGCAGAACGGTTCCACTAGTCAGTGACTCTATCTAACCGAAACGATATCTTTCAATCTAGGCCATGCGATTAGAACCTGATCTAACGACTGAGGTTCATCTCCTACGTCGAACAGCTCCGGCGAGGACTGAACCCTAACGCGACGGTGGGGGTCGTGTGAGGCTCACTAGGGCTCCAGCTAGGGTCGGCGATGGGGGCGAACGGCGTTGTAGACGACGGCGGTTCGAACGGTGGTCGCGGCGGCTCCTAGGGCGACTCCAATCGACGACACCGCTTCTCCTCTGCAGCGGCGGACTCTAACCCTGATTTTTTAGATTTTTATTTATTTAGATTAAGTATTAATTAGCTTCTAAAAATTTAATTATGTGCTAATCTCTAAAGTTTAAAGTATTGATAATCTTTGCATGTAAAAGAAATAAAAGTGGAGATGCATTTTAGCTAGCCTCGATTGGTTAATTGGTTGCATGTTCTTCATCGAATAGGAAGAGAGAATTAAGAAATACGTTGGAACTTAGTAGCATGCATGCACTCAGGTTGTACCATCGTTGTAGTAGTGGAGCAGTACAAATGACCAGTAGTACAAAGATATTTATAAGAGGCTGAAACGTGGCTGGTTTCTAGAGGGAGGTGAGATGTCCTGGACTGGTGTATGTCGGCAAGGGAGTGCGTGTGCTCTTGCATGTTGGACAGCATGTAGGTTTAGTCAAGCGGTCAGATATTTAGATAGTTCACTCATTGCCCTCTTTCCTATAAATAGGCAGTGTCCTAGCTGCTCCTTTCACCTCACCGGGAGAGTACCAAGTGAGAGGTCGATCCAAGTAGATTGACAGATATGGAGCTAGCGGGAGAATGAGAGAGAGAGAAGGGGGGAGGGGGAACCGAGAATATAGGCATGCATGTGTACATGCTTCGTAGGAGGACTAGTGAGTCAATCATTTCTATAGGTGCATGTTTTTTAGACGATGGAATCTGAGAGCCAGAGATGCTATTAAATCGTAGAGGAGACGCTGGTGAATTTTAGAGAAGAGACGATGCGATTGAGTTGGTCGTGTTTGTACTGCTTTGGATTTTATTTCGATGGTGGGAATTATCGATCTGCATATATTATTGATCTGATTTATTATTCCAAGAGGCTATATTTAATTTCAGGCAAGCTTTTCATACCTCTTTCATATATTTTGTAAAGTATGTATTTCTATTAAAATCCATGATTTGCTTATTTGATATGAGATATGTATATCTTGTTGGAAATATTTGTGGGCTAATACGTCGGTGTCGGTATACGGTGATGGATCCGTTTGAAGCCACCGATATGAGCCAGGGTATTTGCCGTGAATATGGATGTGAATATGGATTTAAAGAATTACATGTTAATTAATAAGACTGTTTTTGTAATTAAAACTTGGTGCTACGAAGATACGGTTACAGTCCAGGTATGGGACTGGCTGAGTTCTCCGCTGGAGACGGCCCTGAAACGAAACGTGTCGCTGATGGATCCGTAGGAGCCATCGGCATCAGTAAATTCAGGTGTCCGAGTTCTAGTGGGTAAAAAGGCTTTGCTCTTCTAGCGCCCGTGTGGTTCTAGTTGAGGCTGTCGATGTCGGAGTACCCCTCTGCAGAGTGTAAAAGCGTTAATATTAACCCCTGTGACTCCCGGGTTTGGGAATGCTTACTTTCATGTGTGGTACCATGTGTTTTTAAATTTCCTAATTACTTTATACACATGTTTTTACAAAAGAAAGTCTATTTTATAATTTATATGATTGTGTGTATGATTAGTTTGCTGAGTACATTTCGGTACTCACCCTTGCTCCCAATGTTTTTATCAGAGTTACGCTGCGGAAGATGTCGATGTTCGGAAGATTAGGCTGGATCGGTGGGCGGGAAGTAAAATTAGAGAATCTAGTTGTACTCTTTTGTAAATGTGAATAAAATTGTAATAAAATGATGTTAGTGAGCTTCTCGATGTCCAATGTACCGGCTTTTGCCTGTATTTTAGCCTTACGGGTATATAGGCCTCCAGGTCTATATACACGTGGCGGTTGTCATTCTACCAGACCAGGTCTCGGGGTGTGATAGCGGTACAGCGAGCTATCGGCATGCCTGAGGATAGGGGGCAACCCGGTGCTTCCTGGCGGTCATCACGGGCTTAAAGGCGCGGCATAGGGCGGTTGAGAATGGTCGGGCGCGGGCGATGCTCTGCGCGGAACTGGCGGTGTTCGAGACGGCGCACGGGGACTACGGGTTGCGCGGCGGCGAACGGGGATGACTGGGAGCTAGCTGGTGTTATGACGAGGGTGTGCACGCGCGGAGAGGGCAAGGCACGGCGTGTGCGAGCTGGTCGGCTGCGGCGCTCTGGCGTGCTCTCGGCATGGCGCAGAGAAAGTGGACGCGGTGGTTTTCTGGTGGTCCATGGCTCTCCTGCGGTCGAGGGCTAGACATGGGGTGGCGGTGGACGGTGGCCTGCCTCTTGGACATCATGGACAAGGGCAGCGCGGTCTGTGGCGAGCGGTCCATGGTCGGCAGGCGTGGCCAGCTTCAGGCGGCACTGCACTGGCGCAACGGCAAATGGGGTGTGTGTGTGTCTTGCACTGCTAGATGCTGGGGGAGACATGGGAGTGCAATGGGGGCAAATGGTCGAGTGATCACTGCTCCAAACTGTGGAGTTAGGCAGGGTTTAATTAGTGTCTGCAATGTGTTCGACCAAATGGTCGCATAAACTTAAGTTTGAAATTTTTGAATGAAATTTGGCAAGTGATCTAAACTTATGCTTGGTAGTCTGTGGTTGCTTGGGTTTGTCAAGGTGAATTGATTTGAGTGGCTTTTGCAAAATGGTGATCTTACCATATGAACTTGATTCAATTTTGAACTGTCCTTTAAATAGATTTAAAAATAGTTTCTGTGAGTTTGTAAAGTGGGCTTTGGTTCACTTTTACTTGGTCTAGCAAGGGGTGAAAAGAAATGGACATGTTTCTGTTAGAAATTCTTTACTAGGAACTCACAAAGTGGCCTAGTGGTTAACTTTGGTCAAAATGACCATTTCATCATTTGATTCATATTTGATTTCTTTTTCTTTGGATTTTGTTTGTAATTGGCCTAGATGATGTAGTATTCATCTTTAAACCCTTTCTTATCATTTGTAGCAATCAAACATAGCAATTTCACTCAATCATACAGTAATGCAAATCACACATGCATTCATATTCAATTTAGTAATAAAAGTTGTTGTTAACCCTAAACTTGGGTGATTAGAACTTGATAATCTTGATTAGCATTTTGGGGGTGTTACAAACCTTCCCTCCTTAAAAAAATCTCGTCCCGAGATTTAAGAAAAACTAGGAACTAAAGAGATTTGGAAACTCCGTCCTAATGTAATCCTCTCGCTCCCAAATAGCTTCTTCGGTATGGTTGCTCCACTGGATCTTGAGAAACTTGATACTCCGGGTCCTGGTGGTTATGAAGGATTCTTCCAAAATACGAATGGGTACTTCACGATACGTCAGATCCTTGTTGATATCTATGGCTTGGTGATCGATGTTCTTGAACACTTCAGTCTTCTCCAGAACTTCTAAGCATCTGCGAAGTAACGAGATATGGAACACATTACGTATGGATGACATCTCCTCTGGCAGTTCTAGTTGATATGATACCTCTCCTCGGCGATTCAAAATCTTGAAGGGTCCAATATATCTGGGGGCTAACTTCCCTTTCAGTTGAAAATGTTGCATTCCCTAAAAGGGCGATACTTTGAGATACACAAGATGTCCGACATTGAAGGTCAGGTCTCGACGTCTCTTGTCAACATAACTCTTCTGTCTGGATTGGGCGGTCTTGAGGTGTTCACAAACTTTGTGAACCTTCTCTTCGGCTTCTTGTAGGATGTCGGGTCCAAAAATCTGACTCCCTCCTACTTGCGACCAATTCAAGGGGGTACGACACTTCCTTCCATACAGAAATTCAAATGGGGCCATTTGCAAACTGGCTTGATAACTGTTGTTGTATGAGAATTCTGCGAAAGGTAGACAATCTTCCCATTTTGATCCATATTCTAACACACAAGCTCTCAACATAAATTTTAAGATTTGGTTGACTCTTTCAGTTTGTCCATCGGTTTGTGGGTGATAAGCTATGCTGAAATTCAGCTTGGTTCCTAATCCTTCTTGGACTTTCTACAAAAATCTTGAGGTAAACTGGGTTCCTCGATCCGACACTATGGTCTTAGGGGTTCCATGAAAACTGACTATTCTAGCAATGTACAACTCTGCTAGCTTCAAACTCTGGTAGGTGGTCTTGATAGGTATAAAATGGTCTACCTTGGACAGTCTATCCACTATGAACCAAATAGAGTCATTTCCCCTACTAGAAGTAGGCAAGCCGGTGATGAAATCCATTCCGACAGAATCCCATTTCCATTCTGGAATCTGTAATGGTTGCAGAAGTCCTGTGGGTCTCTAATGTTTCGCTTTGACTTGCTGACAGATATCACACTTAGCTATGTAGCTTCCGATTTGTCTCTTCATCTTGTGCCACCAAAATTGCTCCTTCAAATCCTGATACATCTTCGTTCCTCCGGGGTGGATAGAATAAAGAGTATCATGAGCTTCATGCATGATAACTTGCTTCAGCTCGGAATCTGCTGGCACACAAATACGTCCTTTGTACCACAAAACTCCTTCTTCATCCTCGGTGAATCCGGGTACCTTCCCTATACCAATACGATGCTTGATTCCGTCGATACTTGCATTTCCTTTCTGTGCCTCCTTGATCTGACTGATCAAAGTGGGTTGAAGTTCAATGCTAGCTAAAAATCCTTCGCTAACTAGATCCATTCTAAACTGCTCCAACTCTTCATGCAAACTTGGTTGGGCTTCTTTTATCATGGTGTTTAATCTTCACGATAATCTGCTAAGAGCATCCGCTACCAATTAGCTTTGCTGAGGTGATAGTGAATGTCAAGGTCATAATCCTTGATTAACTCTATCCATCTCCTTTGCCTCATATTCAGCTCCTTCTGGGTGAAAATATACTTTAGGCTCTTGTGATCCAAATAAATCTCACAGCGGTTACCCATCAGGTAATGACGCCATGTCTTCAAGGCTAAAACTATGATTGCTAGTTCAAGGTCATGGGTAGGGTAGTTTTGCTCATGCTGCTTCAGTTGTCTGGACTGATATGCTATGACTTTATCTTCCTGCATCAACACACATCCGAGACCAATCTTGGATGCATCACAATACACATCAAAAGGCTTCTTGATATCCGGCATAATCAGAATTGGGGCTGAAATCAATCTCTTCTTAAGCTCTTGAAAACTTGCTTCACATTTTTCCGTCCATTCGAACTTCTTATCTTTCTTCAACAACTGGGTCATTGGTCTTGTGATGCTCGAAAATCCTTCAACAAACTTGCGGTAGTATCCCGCTAGTCCGAGATATGCAGGGACTTGGGTTTGAGTGGTTGGGGCTTTCCAATCTTCAACATCTTTAATCTTGGTGGGATCAACAACGACTCCTCCCGCGGACACGATATGTCCTAGGAATCCTACTTGCTTTAACCAGAACTCACAGTTGCTAAACTTGGCATACAACTGATGTTCTCTAAGGGTTTCAAGGATGGTCCTCAGGTGTAGCTCATGGTCTTCTTCTGACTTGGAATAGATCAGAATATTGTTGATAAAAATAACGACAAACTTATCCAGGAAGTTCATAAAAATCTTATTCATGAGATTCATGAAATAAGCGGGAGCATTGGTTAATCCAAAAGACATGACCGTGTACTCATACAATCCATATCTGGTGGTAAAGGCGGTCTTTGGAATATCTGTTGCACGAATCTTGAGTTGATGATAACCAGTTCTAAGATCAATCTTAGAAAACACTCTGGCACCAATCAACTGGTCAAACATATCCTCTATCTTCGGCAGTGGGTACTTGTTCTTGATGGTGACATCATTCAGCTTCCGGTAATCCGTACATAAATGGTTACCTCCATCTTTCTTATCCACAAACAAAACAGGTGATCTCCATGGCGATGCGCTTGGTTGAATCAGACCTTTCTCCAACATAGCATCAAGTTGCTTCTTCAGCTCCACTAATTCAGATGGGTTCATACTATAAGGTCTCTGAGCTATGGTTCCAGTTCCAGGAATTAGTTCAATGATGAACTCGATATCCTGATCTGGGGGCATACCGGGTAATTCATCTGGGAATACGTCGGGGTATTCATAGACTACTCTAACTTGGTCTAGGGTTGGTTGGGCTAGACTCTTGTTGCATTTGAATTGATGGGGCAAAGTCTTAGATACATGCTCTACTGATACTCCAGAGCTACTGGTCATGGTTATGGCTTTCTTGGCACAGTTGATTAATCCTTTATGTTTCGACATCCAATCCATTCCTAGTACTACTTCTAAACCTTTGGTTCCAAGTACTATTAGATTAGCATAAAAATCTATTCCATGGATTCTGATAGGTACAGCCTTGCAATTGTTTCTAGCTTTAGTGGTTGAACCAGGTATTTGAACTATCATAACATGCTTCAATTTTGTTGGTTGAATCTTACTAGTGCATGCAAATTCTTATGTAACAAACAAGTGTGATGCTCCAGAATCAAACAACACTCCTGCAAGTACTGAGCTAACAGAAAACATACCCACCACGACATCGGGCGCTTCCTGAGCTTCTTTAGCATTCATGTGGAATATACGGCCGTTGCGGTTGAGCGAATTCCCTGGGGCAAATCTCCTTCCAGGATAAACATGGCGTTGCTGCTGAGCGGGTGCATTTACATTGGTGGCTGCTGCAAGCTTCTTGGGGCACTCATTGGAGTAGTGACCCTTGACTCCACATTCAAAGCAAGTAATCTGGGACTTGCCTTTTCCTGCAATAGGCACGACATTGCTTCCAGTCCTTGGGGCAGTATTGTTTGAAGGGTTCCGTAGTAGAAAACAAAAAATTTCTATCTACTCAAACACTAATACCAGGATCTATACTATGTAGACATAAGTAACGGAGAAGGAATACAGTATTCATACCTTTGCAGAGGGAGGCACGCCTTACGCAGGAAGGCGTATGTTGATGAAGACGAGCAGCACCCCAAGTGTGGTGCCTCCGAAGTTCGTCACACGTCCGGTGTAGCAGACGTCAACCGGGCTTCGATCCAGCCGAGCAGCGGAAGAAGTAGATGCCGGATCGCCGATCACACGACGGTAGTGTGAATGTGGAGAACTCAACCACGTGGTCCTCCCCAATATTACGGGGAAGTCCTCAGCAGAAGAGAGAGAGAGAATGAGAGGAATGGGTGTCTTCCAAGGGGAAGGGGGGACCCCTTTATATAGTAGGAGGGGGGGGCGCACCACCCAGAGGCCAGGCGGTATGGGACTAATGCCCACACCCGCCAGCCCCAGATGGGCCCCACTGGGGCGACCCACCAGCCCTAGGTCGGCCGACCCCCTCTCCCTAGGCGCCTTGCCCACTTGGGCCTCCCCTCGGGTGAGGCCCATTAGCAATATAGCGCCTTTTAAAATAAAATAAAAAATATATTTAATATTAATTCTCCAATTAACATTCAAATACACATATTATATTATTCCTTCACTCCGGAACATCTTCCGGACCCCTTCCGATCTCCATCGGATGTTATCGAAACTATTCCGGTTTCTCTCTCTCTATTTCTCATACGATACCTCATCTACCCTAAGCGTCCCCACCCTTAAGCGTGACATCCTTCGGTTCGGAAACACTCCGGACATGATAGAGACCACTCTGATATCAATGATCAACAGAGGGACCTAGATAGCCATGTGACCCCCGTGTGTTTCACGAATTCAATCGCTCGAACCGTGAGATAGTCGTTCCCCATTCTCTTTGTCATACGATACCTAATTCATCCGAGACTTGATCTTCGGTATCCCTATACCTTAGTTCGATCTCGTTACCGATGAACTTGTTTTCTCGTTCTCATGTCGTTGCATTCCGTGACCTAGTCACATGCTTGCAAGCTTCATTAATGCAACGTCACCGAGATGGCCACATGTATCTGTCCGTTACATGGACTAGACAAATCCTGGTCTTGATATGTACTCCTCTACGCATTCCTTCGGAAAACCTGAGTGGCACCTTTTTGATCACCCTGTTACGAGATGATTCTTGATAACCATCTAAGCTTCTTCCAGAATGGTGATTTGCATTACCTCATAGTCAAAGGATCAGGTTGCGAGGTTCTCTGTGTTTTATCATCAATGGCGAACTTTGTAACTAGATCTCATTATGATATAACGGTCGGATGTTTGTCTATCATGTTATTCAACTAATAACATGACCTCATTGTCAGTTGGCATAAATGCCCATGATCTTGAAACATAGATCATCCTCATGACCAATGAACTAGTTCACTAGAGGTAACTAGAGACACAGTTTGTTTACATACCACACGTGTATTAACGTTTCGTATTAACACAGTTATAGCACATTATGAAACGTATTATCAACATACAGGAGGTATATCAAATAATACACTTTATTATTTGCCTATAGGGCATAACTCCTTCAGTCTCCCACTTGCACTAGAGTATACAAAACTAGTTTACAATAGGCAGGAACCTAACACCAATGGAATCTCGGTGTTGTTCGTGCTTGTCATGTTGGAGAGCTTTAGTCAAAGGATCTGCTACATTCAGTTCCGTATCTACTTTGCAAATCTTGACTTCACCTTCGTCAACTATCTACCGGATGACGTGAAATCTAAGTTTGATGTGTTTGGCCGTGGAATGAGTTCTTGGTTCCCTCGCATTTGCAATGGCTCCCGTGTTATCACAATAGGTTGTCACGGGGTCTTGTGCATTGGGAAAAACTCCTAGTTCGATGACGAAATTCCTTAGCCAAACAGCTTCATTCTTTGCATCATTGCTGACAATGTATTCAGACTCCATTGAAGATTGTGCCACCACCGGCTGCTTCTTTCTCTTCTAGCTTACCGCCCCACCATTCACCAAGAAAACAAATCCTGTTTGAGACTTAGAGTCATCATGATCTGAATTCCAGCTCGCATCTACGTAACCTGTTACGTTTAGAGCTTCATCATTTCCTCCATAGATTAGGAACATATCCCTTGTTCTTCTCGGATACTTTAGGATATTTTTCACAGCTGTCCAGTGATCCAGTCCTGGATTACTTTGATATCGTCTCGTCAAACTAAGAGCCAATGCCACATCAGGTCGGGTACTAAGCATTGCATACATGATAGATCCTATTGCAGAAGCATAGGGGACGTCAGAAATCTTTTCTCTATCATTGTCCATCACAGGACATTGAGTCACACTCAAGTTGCATTTCTTCATCATAGGTGTAAAACCCCTCTTGGTGTTTTCCATTTTGAACCTCTTCAAAATCTTATCTATGTAAGTACTCTGACTTAATGCTATTAGGTGCCTTGATCTATCTCTATAGATCTTGATTCCTAATATGTATGCAGCTTCACCTAGATCCTTCATGGAAAATTGGTTGCTCAAATACGCTTTCACGCTATTCATAAGATCCACATCGTTTCCCATGAGTAATATGTCATCCACATATACTACTAAGAAAACTACCAAGCTCCCACTCGCTTTCTTGTAAACACAGAACTCTTGAACTCTTGATCACTTGATCAAAACGTTGGTTCCAGCTCCGAGATGCTTGCTTCAACCCATAAATGGACCGTTGGAGCTTGCATACTTTTCCAGCATCCTTAGGATCAACAAAACCTTCCGGTTGCATCATATACAACTCTTCATCAATGTGACCATTGAGGAATGCGGTCTTGACATCCATCTGCCAAATTTCATAGTCGAAATGTGCATCAATTGCTATTAAAATCCTGACAGCCTTAAGCCTCACTATGGGAGAGTAAGTCTCGTCGTAGTCAACTTCTTGGATTTGTCGAAAACCCTTTGCGACAAGTCGAGCTTTGTGAATGGTCACATTACCGTTCGCATCTGTCTTTCTCTTAAAGATCCATTTATTTTCCACGGCCTTGCGACCTTCTGGAAGATCCACCAAGGTCCAAACTTGGTTTTCATGCATGGATCCTATTTCGGATTTCATGGCTTCTAGCCATTTCTCGAAGTCAGCACTACCCATAGCTTCTTTGTAGTTTGCAGGTTCATCCTGATCATCTAATATGACAGACATTACAAGGCTACTGTACCAATCTGGAGTGGCACGAACCCTTGTAGACCTGCGAACCTCAGGAGTCTCGACGTCATTGTTTTGATCAGCATCAATAGACTCTTCCTCCACGTTGGAGAGCGGTTTCGGAACAACTTCCGTTGTGCTACTCGGAATACGGAGAGAAGGGTCAACAATTTCATCTAACTCAATTTTCCTTCCACTCACCCCTTTTGCAAGAAACTCTTTCTCGAGAAAGGTGCCAGTTTTTGCGACAAGTGTTTTGCCTTTGGCTTGATTGTAGAAGGTATATCCAATAGTTGCCCTTGGATATCCTACAAAGATACATTTTTCCGATTTGGGTTCGAGTTTGTCAGGTTGTAGTTTCTTAACATACGCCTCACATCCCCAAACTTTCAGAAAAGACAACTTTGGCTTCTGCCCATACCATATCTCATATGGGGTTGTCTCCACGGATTTGGATGGTGCTCGGTTTAAAATAAAAGCGGCGGTTTCTAACACGTATCCCCAAAAAGACATAGACAAATCAGTTAAAGACATCATGGACCATACGCTATCCAATAGCGTTCGGTTACGACGTTCCGACACACCATTACGTTGTGGTATTCCGGCTGGCGTAAGCTGTGGGATGATCCCACAGTCCTTCAAGTGCATGTTAAACTCATAACTCAAATACTCGCCTCCCCGATCCGATCGAAGGTGCTTGATTTTCTTGTTAAGTTGATTCTCTACCTCTTTTTGAAATTCTTTGAACTTTTCAAAGGTTTCAGACTTGTGCTTCATCAAGTAGATATATCCATATCTGCTCAAGTAAATCGATAAAGGTAACAAAGTAACGATAACCATTGCGTGTTGAGACACTCATTGGTCCACATACATCCGTATGTATGATCCCAAGTAGGTCTACAGCTCTCTCCACTATGCCGGAAAATGGTGTCCTTGTCATCTTGCCCATGAGGCATGGCTCACATGTATCAAGGGATTCGAAATCCAATGATCCAAGAAGCCCTTCTGAATGAAGCTTCTTCATGCGCTTTATGCCAATATGACCGAGACAGCAATGCCATATGTACATGAAATTATCGTCACTGTGCTTACATCGTTTAGCATCAACACTGTGGATGTGTGTATTACAATCAAGATCAAGTAGGAATAAACCATCACATACAGGAGCATGAACATAGAAAATATCATTCATATAAATTGAACAACCATTTGTTCCTGATTTAAACGAATAATGGTCTTGCAACAAGCAAGACCCACTCACAATATTCATACTCAGTGCGGGTACATAATAGCATTTATTCAAAACCAACAATAATCCTGATGGTAGACGGAGATGCAGGGTGCCGACAGCCATCACTTCGACTCTCGAACCATTGCCGACGCGCATCGTCACCTCGTCCTTCCACAGGTGCCTCCTACTCTGCAGATCCTGCTGAGAGTTACAAATATGAGAAACAGATCCAGTATCAAATACCCAGGTGTTACTCCTGGCGCTTGTAAGGAATACATCAATAACATGTATATCATATATACCTTTGTCCGGGATGGCTATCTTGCCAGCTCGCTTGTCTTCAAGGTACTTAGGGCAGTTGCGTTTCCAGTGCCCATCCCCTTTGCAGTAGTAGCACGAAGTGCCGGGCTTAGGGCCAGGCTTTGCAGTCTTTGGGGTGCTATGGACAAACCTTCCATCCCTCTTAGACTTCTTACCCTTGCCTTTTCCCTTTTGCCCCGGTTTCTTAAATTTGGCAGTATTGTTGACCATCAACACCGTGTGCTCCTTCTTGATTTCAACCTCAGCAGTTTTGAGCATGGCGAACACCTCAGCAAGGGTCTTGGTCATCCCTTGCATGCTGTAGTTCATCACAAAACTCTTATAGCTAGGGGGCAGCGAGTGCAACACCCTATCTATGGCGAGCTCCTCCGGGATTTTGCAATCCAGGGCGTTTAGGCGCTTAACGTAGTCAGACATTTTGACCACGTGCTCACTAATACCGCTATGCTCTTCCATTTTAGCAGAGAAGAAGAGCTCGGAAGCATCATACCTCTCTGCACGAGCCTGCGGAGCAAAGACGGATTTGAGATCCTCAATGATCTCAAAAGCATTCATCTTCTCAAAACACTTTTGAAGCTTCGGCTCCATGGCATAGAGCATTCCACTCTGGATGAGGGAGAAATCGTCCGCCTTGGACTGCCAGACATTCTTTTTGTCCTGAGAGGCGGAATCTGCAGGCTTAGCCGGAAGCTCAGCCTCGATGACATAAGTCAACTTGTAGGGGACTAGGAGGATCCTAAGATTGCAGAACCATGCAGTGAAGTTGGTTCCATCAGTTTTCAGCTTGTCCTTCTCAAGGAAAGTGCTAAGGTTGAAGGTGGGTGGGCGAGACATCTATAAAGGAATTTGCAAAGTATTTAGACTATGTTCATAATAATGAGTTCGAATTTTAATAAAGGAACTCCCACTTAAACGAACGTCCCTCTACTCGTTTAGTGATCACATGATCCCTATCCCCTGCACCTCCCCCGATCATCACGACCATCAGTGCAGTATCAAAGGTGGACATTCTCTAATGTCGATCACATCAACCATGTGATTCATGCTCGACCTTTCGGTCTCTTGTATTCCGAGGCCACGCTTCTCTAGCGTGCTAGGCTTGCTAGTCCTGACTCGTGTGTATTCGCAGTGCAACATGGCTTGCACCCACTGTATGCGAACGTAGATATGTCTGACCCCCGATCATCACGGCCGGCCTCATACCGAAGAACTTTCTTGGTGGTGCACACACAAGGGGAATACGATAACTGGAATACTATGAGGGATTATCTTATTATGCTACCGTCTAGTAGGTATACTAGCATAATAAGTAATACTTCTAAAGTAAAGTGTTATGACATGGTTACAGCTTTATGATCATCATCAATAGCTTCAATGAGAGTTTCATAAACTTGTCATTGCCATGTCATAATACTTGCCCCTATGCAATAACGAAGATAGACGCTTCTACATTGACTATTGCATGTTTTACGCGGCTTTAGGGCTTTCGCAGTAGAACCCCTTCCCACCTACGAACGTCGAGCCACAACATGGATTCAATGATTGCCGTTCTTCTTCCCTTTTCAGGGCCCTCCAGTGTCAATGCCATATCAACTACTGTAGAGAGACAGACACCTCCTAAGCCACTTTGATTTGTGGACCAGTCTCGTGAATCACCACATGAGGTCGGTTGGGGGCCGCTTCATCAAACAGTGCCGCGATATGAACAATAACACTAAAGAGGGTAGCAACTAGAGAATCAATTCCCACATATTGCTATGTGTTCTATCCGTACGACATGTCTACCCATAGACCCGCTCTGATACCACTGAAGGGTTCCATAGCAGGAAACAAAATTTTTCTATCTACTTGAACACTAATACTAGGATCTATACTATGTAGACATAAGTAACGGAGAAGGAATACAGTATTCATACCTTTGCATAGCGAGGCACGCCTTACGCAGGAAGGCGTATATTGATGAAGACGAGCAGCACCCCAAGTGTGGTGCCTCCGAAGTTCGTCACACGTCTGGTGTAGCGGACGTTAACCAGGCTCCAATCCAGCTGAGCAGTGGAAGAAGTAGATGCCGGATCGCCGATCACACGATGGTAGTGTGAATGTGGAAAACTTAACCACGAGGTCCTCCAGAATATGATGGGGAAGTCCTCAACAGAAGAGAGAGAGAGAATGAGAGGAATGGGTGTCTTCCAAGGGGAAGGGGGACCCCTTTATATAGTAGGAGGGGGGCGCACCACCCAGGGGCCAGGCGGTGTGGGACTAATGCCCACACCCACCAGCCACCATGGGGCAGCCGCCGGCCCCAGGTGGGCCCCACTGGAGCAGCCCACCAGCCCTAGGGCGGCCGGCCCCCTCTCCCTAGGCGCCTTGCCCACTTGGGCCTCCCCTCGGGTGGGGCCCATTAGCAATATAGTGCCTTTTAAAATAAAATAAAATAAAATATATATTTAATATTAATTCTCCAATTAACATTCAAATACACATATTATATTATTCCTTCACTCCGGAACATCTTCCGGACCCCTTCCGATCTCCATCGGATGTTACCGAAACTATTTCGGTTTCTCTCTCTCTATTTCTCATACGATACCTCATCTACCCTAAGCGTCCCCACCCTTAAGCGTGACATCCTTCGGTTCGGAAACACTCCGGACATGATAGAGACCACTCTCATATCAATGATCAACAGAGGGACCTGGATGGCCATGTGACCCCCGTGTGTTTCACGAATTCAATTGCTCGAACCGTGAGATAGTCCTTCCCCATTCCCTTTGTCATACGATACCTAATTCATCCGAGACTTGATCTTGATATCCACAATCCTTAGTTCGATCTATTCGATGAACTTGTTTTCTCGTTCTCATGTCGTTGCATTCCGTGACCTAGTCACATGCTTGCAAGCTTCATTAATGCAACGTCACCGAGATGGCCACATGTATCTATCCGTTACATGGACTAGACAAATCCTGGTCTTGATATGTACTCCTCTACGCATTCCTTCGGAAAATCTGAGTGGCACCTTTTTGATCACCCTATTACGAGATGATTCTTGATAACCATCTAAGCTTCTTCCAGAATGGTGATTTGCATTACCTCACAGTCAAAGGACCAGGTTGCGAGGTTCTCTGTGTTTTATCATCAATGGTGAACTTTGTAACTATATCTCATTACGATATAACGGTCGGATGTTTGTCTATCATGTTATTCAACTAATAACATGACCTCATTGTCGGTTGGCATAAATGCCCATGATCTTGAAACATAGATCATCCTCATGACCAATGAACTAGTTCACTAGAGGTAACTAGAGACACGGTTTGTTTACATACCACACGTGTATTAACATTTCGTATTAACACAGTATGAAACATATTATAAACATACAGGAGGTAAATCAAATAATACACTTTATTATTTTCCTCTAGGGCATAACTCCTTCATTGTTGTTGTTGTTGTTGTTGGACTTGGGCGATGCACAGTTGAAGTTATTGGAGTTGTCAGGGTTGTTGTGGTGGTTTCCTCTAGATTTCAAGTTTCCTCCGCTACGATTGGGATAGCTTGGACGGGACATAGGGGGTCTGTTGTTTCTAGGTGCATATCCTGCAGACGGGTTGGGGCGATACTTCTGGGTATGGTGGGATCCAGGCTGGTGCATCATCCTGCGCTTGCGATTGTCATTGGCTTGGTTTATCTTCCCTTCCATCTGAATGGCAGAGTCTACTAGCTCTTCTAGATCTGCAAAACGGATGTTGACTAACACACTCTGCATCTCATCATGTAATCCATTCAGGAACCTTTCCTTCTTCTTTGCTTCGGTGTTAATCTCATCAGGGACATATCTAGCTAGTGACAAAAATTTGTCACGGTACTCAACTACCGTCATCCTTCCTTGCTTCAGTTCCTTGAACTCATCCCTCATCCTGGTGACCAAACCTTGGGGCACATGGGTCCGACTGAACTTGATCTTGAATGCTTCCCAAGTCATCATATGACCTTCGTTCATGGTATGGGTGCTATTCCACCAGGCTCTTGCATCTCCTACCGGATAATGGGTGGCAAACAGTACTTTTTCATTGGCTTCAACTCCTGCGACCTCCAGATTGTTCTCCATGATTTGCAGCCATTCATCAACATCTAAGGGATCCTCAGACTTACTAAAGATAGGTGGGTTGGTATTCTGAAAGTTCTTGAGCTTGGATCCATGGTGATCCTAGTTTTCGTGACCTTGGTTATTGTGGGCTATCTGAGCTATCTGTTGAAGAGTGGCTAGGTTGGCTTGGCGTTCGGCTCTACTAGCTTCACGGTCAGAAACTAGCATTTGCAGAATCTGCAGCATTGGGTCCTGAGATGAACTGCTTCGTCCGGGGTTTCCACGAGTCATCTGAAGATTGAGATAGATAATGAGATAAGCGGGAAATTTCTAAGGTTCATGGTTTTGTTTCAAAAGCTTTAAACTTTGAGTTTGACTCAGGTTTTGAAAACTAACAACTTCCTCTCATTCATTCATTCAAAGCACACCATACAAACACACACCACAACTCAAATAGAAAACAAATGGTTTTAAGAACCATTCTGTGAAGCTACGATACAAAGGGACCGGGTACAATCTCATTCTACGGTAGTGCTCAAGTGCATCTAATTATCATCAATGAAGTCGAAATCATCCTCATCAGTGTGGAACTCCATGGCATCATCCTCCAGGTAGTCGTTGTCATCAAAGAGGTAAGAGTAAAGATCTCCCTGGATATCTTCACCTTCCTCCTCCTTCGCTCCAAGCTAGATTTCCTGTTCACAGATGGTCTTCTCAAGAGTGGCCACCTTCTTGCGAATACGATCGATGGTGCGATCCTTCTTGTCACGCAAAAGACGAAGTGATTGGTGCTCCTTGGCGAGAATGGCGAGGGTCTGGTCCTTCTTGACCGCAATGGCATGGTTGTGGTTGGCGTAGGCGCGAGCGTTGTCCAACTCCTTCTGCCTATCATACAACATGAAGTCAAGATTGTCCACCTGGTGCTTTAGCTCTGGGTGTCCTAGCATCTCCAAGGGCATTCCCGTAGAATCACTCCTTGCAAAGTGAGCAAAGCGAGTTCCCTGGATCTGGTTGATGTTTTGCCCACACAGACGGGCAAGAGCTTCATGCATAGCCCTGGCTAATCCATCTAGCCAGTTGTTCTCATGCAAGGTGAATTGGATCTTCTCCGAAGTGGGTGCTTCCATCTTGCCTCTGAGATCTGCAACTATCAGCCATTGTAGAAGTCCTCCTATGTGATCGTTGAGTTGGGCCCCGAAGAATTCCGGATGTGGGCGCTCAAGATACTCTGACAATGCATCTAGATCCCTCTCAAAGATCAGTTGGCCTCCGTTGCCCAGCTGGTAGAACTTGCAATACTGGACTTCCATCTATAAGAATTTAGGGTGAGTAAGTTAGTGAGGTGATCAAGTGTGTCAAATTTTATGTAGGAATGCAAGAATTTTTGAGGAACATGATTTTTTTTGAAAGAATCTCAAGGATAAGAGTGGGAATAGGTTTTCATAAATACTCACTTCTTTTGTTTTGAAACTAAGTATCTTTTGTTCGGACGTCAATTCTAACTAGGGTCTCCTATGGTCAGGATGGCTCTGATACCAACTTGTTAACACCCAGATTTTTAATCCCAGATGCCTGTTATGCCATACCTCGCAATACCAGGATTACCATTTTTGCGAGACATAATAGAATTGGTACCACGGTACATCATCCATTACAAACCATAATAAGGTCTTACAAATAAAGGATCTCATGATCCAGTCTTAATACAAATCAAGAAGCGGAAAATAAACGTAGTAGGGGCTCCATCTTCAGAGTCACAGGCAATGCTGACAATGGGAGATGATCCTAGTTGTCGTAGACCTCCTGCTGTCCATCATCCTAGTAGTCCTCCTCATAGTCTGGCCACGGGAATAGCTAGGGACAAATCCATAAGTACTCTTTAAGTACTCGCAAACTATCACTAACAAGTAAGGTAGTTCTAGTAGGAATCTTAAGCTCTAGGTTTATTTGCAAAAAGCCAGGTTTATCTCATACTGAGTTTAGAAGTAAAGAAAACTAAGTTAATGTTCTAAATCACTAAAGTGGGAACCTAGTTTTCATATCCACAACCCTGTTATGGTCAAGTCAAAGTCATAGTTCAATTCATAAGTCATTTTGAAAACATCTAACGACGGAACAGTATGGCCACTCCAACTGTCCATGACCGCGGGCACGGCTATTCGAATAGTTCGACACTCTACAGAGGTGGTACACTTTCACCACAAAATTCGATATATCCATCAGGGATAACCCTGAATCATCATACTTAGTATGTGGATAATCAATCATAACCTTTCAATTACACATTCTAGTATAGGCACCTCTCCTATGAGCTTGGCCTCCCAGCCATGGCCATTTGCCATCCTTGGCACTACATAGGTGGACATTCACACTCACGAGGTAGCCTCAGCTCAACCTCTTTCTACGAGGGAACCCATACTAAGGCATATAAACTTCTAGTTAATCCCTACCCAATTCGGGTATTGTGGTTGTACGGTAAAATTGGAATGGTATCGCATCTGAACCCAACCATCAGTTTTTTAAAAAGGGCTAAGGCTCATGCCTCAACATTTTCATCATCAAACCATTGTGTTTCTCAACACATGTTAAAACATCTCAATAGAATGAATCATCATTCCAAGGTTTTCATAATCATTTTCACCAAGTATTCCCATCTAAAGTGATCAACTTTTATGCTTAGCACTAGCCACTAAAGTTGAGAGTATTCACTAATGAGGGGTGCTAATCAAGGGTAACTATCCAACTCTAATCTCATGCCTTGGAATGACATCTAAGTATAACTACTTAGGCCTAGTTTTATGCTCTTTATGGTATCTATACTATTTTTCCAATACTCACAAAGCACTAACTAAAAGTAAAGAACTTTGGTAAAGTAAAAGAATAAAGCTTGCAAATATAACTTGGGATTTGTATAATCAAAGTTGGATAACCAAGCATGCCTAATGCATCTTGCATATGTTATCTTGCAAGGATGACTTGCATAGTTCTAGCTTGAATGGTTAGGAAACTTGCAAGTGTTAGCTTGCATAGTTAACTTGTAGTGCTAGGCATGCCTTGAGTAGTGCAGTGGTTGAAGTTCTCCTCTTCTTCTTCTTGGTAGTACTCCTCCTCGTATCCCGGGTCGGTACTCGTCTATAAAGGAACATGGGGTACACAATCACCAAACAATACTTAACTATTTCTATTTATCAAACTAAGGTGCACACTAGATGATCTAGCATCATCACAAACATCACATGAAATAAATACTTAGTCTTATTTATCTTATTTTAGAAAAGTAATTTCTACTCATTGAAAATACTGAAGATTTAATATTATCCAATTAAATTATGGTATCATGTTGACACATGTCATCACCACATATTCTAATACTTGGGAATGTGATTTAAAGTGGTGGTCATATTTTATAAAATTTAAGATTATCATTTAATAGAATTAAAGTGACTAGAAATGCCTAAATAGCATTCTTTTGGTACTAGTCCAATGTCACTGCATGCAAATCTAAATATTTTTACATATTCAGATAGATCTTATCAAATGTGATTTTTGAGAGTTGGAATCAACTCAAAAGCATTTATGGTTGATTTTTGAAAAATGTTTGAAGTTGAAAAAGTCTCTGTCTTGTTATTTTTACTATAGGTGATCACTAACTCCAAATGGTTTTAATCCAACAGGCTTAGATAGATAATTTGAATACCTTTCTAATAAAATTGGAATCATGCAATTTGGTTCAGTGAATCTCTCTGAATTGATTTTTGAATCTACTGATAGAAACTGGTTTCAACTAAAATGGAAAATAACTATTTGAATCACTAGGATCTGCGCGGGAAACTATCTGGGCCGTCCCAATCTGCACAGCGCGGCACGGAGGGCTGCTGACAGAACGGTCCACTAGTCAGTGACTCTATCTAACCGAAACGGTATCTTTCAATCTAGGTCGTGCGATTAGAACCTGATCTAACGGTTGAGGTTCATCTCCTACGTCGAACAGCTCCGGCGAGGACTGAACCCTAACGCGATGGTGGGGATCGTGTGAGGCTCACTAGGGCTCCAGCTAGGGTCAACTATGGGGGCGAACGATGTTGTAGACGATGGCGGTTCGAACGATGGTCACGGAGGCTCTTGGGGCAGCTCCAATCGACAACTCCTCTTATCCTCTGTAGCGGTGGACTCTGACCAAATTCCGGCGGGCTGGTGCTTGCCTTGCTCCAGCAAAGGGTGTGGGAGGTTCTGTGAGGAGTGGGGAGTGAGATGGTGTGGTAAATTGAGGCGGGGGTGGCCTCTATTTATACACTGGCAAGAGGGACAGAGCGGGATGGGATGGCTTCTCCAGCGACGGCGGTACCGTGAGCTATCGGCATCGCTGAGGGTAGGGGGCGATACGGTGCTTCCTGGAGGTCATCACGGGCTTAAAGGCACGGAACGGGGCGGTCGAGAATGGTCAGGCGCGGGCGGTGCTCTGCGCGGAACTGGCGGTGTTCGACACGACGCACAGGGGCTACGGGTCGCGCGGCGGCGAAAGGGGATGTTTGGGAGCTAGCTGGTGTTATGGCGAGGGTGTGCACGCGCGGAGAGGGCAAGGCGCGGCGTGTGCGAGCTGGTCGGCTGCGGCGCTCTGGCGTGCTCTCGGCATGGCGCATAGAAAGTGGACGCGGTGGTTTTTTGGTGGTCCATGGCTCTCATGCGGTCGAGGGCTGGACAGGTGGTGGCGGTGGACGGTGGCCTGCCTCCTGGACATCATGGACGAGGGCGGCGCGGTCTATGGCGAGCAGTCCATGGTCGGCCGGCGTGGCCAGCTTCGGGCGGCGCTGCACTGGCGCAACGACAAAGGGGGGTGCGTGTCTTGTGCTGCTAGATGCTGGGGGAGACATGGGGAGTGCAATGGGGGCAAATGGTCGAGTGATCATTGCTCCAAACAGTGGAGTTAGGTAGGGTTTAATTAGTGTCTGCAATGTGTTCGACCAAATGGCCGCATGAACTTAAGTTTGAAATTTTTGAATGAAATTTGGTGAGTAATCTAAACTTATGCTTGGTAGTCTCTAGTTTCTTGGGTTTGTCAAGGTGAATTGATTTGAGTGGTTTTTGCAAAATGGTGATCTTACCATATGAACTTGATTCAATTTTGAACTGTCTTTTAAATAGATTTAAAAATAGTTTCTGTGAGTTTGTAAAGTGGGCTTGGGTTCACTTTTACTTGGTCTAGCAAGGGGTAAAAAGAAATGGGCATGTTTCTGTTAGAAATTCTTTACTAGGAACTCACAAAGTGGCCTAGTGGTTAACTTTGGTCAAAATGACCATTTGATCATTTGATTCATATTTGATTTCTTTTTCTTTGGATTTTGTTTGTAATTGGCATAGATGATGTAGTATTCATCTTTAAACCCTTTCTTATCATTTGTAGCAATCAAACATGGCAATTTCACTCAATCATACACTAATGCAAATCACACATGCATTCATATTCAATTTAGTAATAAAAGTTTTTGTTAACCCTAAACTTGGGTGATTAGAACTTGATAATCTTGATTAGCATTTTTGGGGTGTTGCAGCATGCTAGCTTACGTGGCCTAGCTAGGAAGGACGGGGAGAGCGAGGGGATCACAACAGTGGCCTCAGCAAGGCTCGGGATGGCCAGACACGGCGGGGACAAAAGCGACTGCGAGCTAGGGTTCATCATCCATGTCGGTAGGAAGAGAGGGAAGGGGGAACTGGAGGGCTAGACGGTTTGTAGGTGCTAGGGGGTGGCAGCGAGAATCTTGGTGTGCCCAGAGCGGCGGAGGGCATCGTCGGCATCTAGCGAGCTGCTTTGCGTCGTCTATGAAGACGGCGATGAAGAGAGGGCCATGAATCAGTGCAGTCCAGTGTTGGGCCACGCGTAGTCTAGGTTGGGTCGTGGGAAACCACTAGGAAGAGAGGAAGAGGCCCAAGTAGCTAGGTTTTTCCTTTTTTTTTCCAAAAACCCTTTTCTTTTTCTGTCCTTCTCTTTTCTATTTGAATTAAAACTCAAGTTCTATTTTGAATTTATTTCAAAAACCAAAACCAGTTTTAAAACATTTTTCTAGTACAAAATTAAGCTTTGTTTCCAAAACCAAACCCCAAAAAATATGGTTTTCCAAATAAAACCATTTTTAGAGAGGTATTAAGAGAGGGGTGAATAGTGGATTGGGGTTTTCTTCTTTCTCCCTTAATTCCAAACAAGGGTGCAAGTGAAATGCATGCATGCAATTCTCAAAGATGTTTTTATTTGTTCCACATAAATGTGGTATGTTACAGAAGTGCTCTAGAAAATCTTCTCTTTGACTAAACATTAGCCATATTGTCAACTGACCTCAAGTTTCATCGGCCACTTCCGAGAAAATCTCCTCAAGGGATTTGTTGTAACATGAAAAACATTTTTTCCACTGTAAGATTCTACTTCAAGTTTTACCAAAAGGCCGAACCGTAGTTATCGCACCACTTCCTTTGTTTAGAATTTAAGGCATTTGTATATTAAAATCACCCACAATGAAGTTACCGTGCAGCTTCTAGGGCACACGTTAACACACCAATGGTCAGAATGATGTGTTCCCATTACATATCTGGTTACACATATCTCCTCGCACTGCCTATAATTAGCAAGGACACCGCGGTGGAAACTTCATTCTCATCCCATGCCTACTTCTTCTTCTTTTCCCTCCATCTGCCACCCGAGAGCCCCATATTGTTCGGTGAACCACCATGACGCCATCATCAAAAAACATCACCCTATGGCCTTGCCCTCGCTGTCACTACATGAAATCCTTTTCCATGCATAGCTAGCCCAGATGGACCCAATCGAGGCGTAATATTAGTTCAATACACCTACCAAACACGAGGCGTAGTCACAAAGGGTTGCTATGCGCAAGGTGAAAGCTCATGGAAAATTCCATGTCGAGGCAGAGCCTGAAGAAGATGCTGATGAAGAGGCGGAGGGGAGGAATTCGAGGAGTAAGCTGAAGAGGGTGCCACCACCAAGATGAAGAATCGTAAGGGGTGATGGCTTCCCTGTAAGCTTACCGACAAGGGCCCGATGAACGTAGAGGCGGAAGTCCTTCTCCACTCAAAAGTTGAAAGTGATTGGTGGGTGGTTGATAACCCCCAAGAGTAGGGGATCACTATAGTACCTCTGAATATGGAAGTAGGGTATCGATCCACAGGAGTAAGAAGTAAAATATGTATATCCTCTCCAAGTAAAGTGTCACAAGTTTTGGTTTTTTATGCACTAAAAAGTTATAGGAACAAGAAGGTTGATTTAATACAAGAAAGTTATTAATGTAAAAGTGTCCCAACCCTCTTCAATAGAAGATGACAAGACAAATGTTTTCTCTTATAGGAATAATGGACCTGAGTTCATGCGTTCACTTAATCCTCTATCTCCATCTATGGTGGTGATCATATTATAGATAATAAACTTACACACAATTGTCATGTTTTAATGTTAATTTTATGGTGGCTACATATCCTAAAACACATAGTTGAAAGAATTACCCATGTGTGTTGTTGTACCCTCGTAAGGCTAGCGTGTGGTTATTGTCACTCCATCATGGCATATTTCTCCCTTTTTACCCCCAGATAAAGGATGTTTGGCTGCATTGTTGTCACTCAACACATATGTCGTCTATCACTTGGCCACCCCTTACCTACATACACCATACTCCTTAAATGTAAACTCTCCAAACACTAGTGCAATGATTTATTTGTTGTGCGCATTACCTCATCTCTCCCATCTACCTACACTTGGCATTGTCAAGCACCTCATGGCATGGATAAACAATCCACTATGAATAGAAACCATTACATGTATCATAGAAGTATCTCTAGAGTATGACAAACCATAAAATCCCAACACAATGGTAAATGCATAACAAGTATCATCTCATACCACAATATGCACCATAGGAATTACATAGATAGATCCATATCATGCAAGGCACACAATATGGACTTCAACAATGATCATACACAGACAGATTGGATCAAGTCACCACCATAAACCCATAGTCTAGGGGGTGGACTACTCCCCTCTCATGGTGGAAAACAATGAGGATGTGTTGATGAAATTGTTTATGAAGAAGAGAAGGACCGTGGTGATGAATATGATGAAGATGGCAGCCACAATGCTTGCATCCAAGGAGACGGTGGCGGAGGCCCCTTGCCCCTTCTTATTCCTTGGAGATGATGCTGGTATGGAGTAGCTTTTCCCATCCTTGGCGGCTACCAAGAGGGATGATTTTCATCACAATAGGTGGATGTCTCTAAAAGTAGGGTTTCCCCTCAATATATAGAGGTGGAGATGCAATCTAAGCTATTGGATGCCTGCCCCTTTGATCCAAGGGCTCTTGGAACCTCAAGAACCTTCCTAGGAATCCTCTTTGTCATTTATGAGCCCATAAAGTCGTGGCTTGGCGGAATCCATCAAGTATGGATAGAGTTTTAGTCAATGACGTCACAAACTTTTGGAATCCTGAAACTACTTCTATACCCCACAGAAATTCGGATCGTGGGGCTAAGTACGGAGTCCGTTTAGGGCAAAAATTTATATCAATCGGTATTGGAATAAAGTTTCCAACAACATTCATGTTTTCATCTTTTCCATTGGACTCCATCTTTAGGGTATTTCTAGGCAATCTTAGAAAAAATTATGAAGGGAAAGATTTTAGGAAACTCCGAATTTCACCATAATGAGTGATATCCTTCTATATTTATGCAATTCATACACAACAAAGTGTAAATAAATAAATTATGCATTTTTCTACTATTAATAAGTTAGTCCCAATAAATATGATAAAGTTGTAAACTAATATGGATTTTAACACAATAAACTACAAAGTTCATGTATGTATTTCACATGTATCAAGCATCACCAAGTTTAACTTATGCTCGTCCCCGAGCATAAAGGTGATAAAACTAAACATGGACTTTGAAGTTTGTTGCTATATTGGATATCATAAGTCATGATCAGTACTCCCTCCGTTCAGAAATATAAGACATTTTAGATTTATGAAATGAATGTATCTAGACACTTTTTAGTATATAGATTTACTCCAAACCTCTACGAACCTATACACTAAAAGATATCTAGATATATTCGACTCACAAAGCTAAAATGTCTTATATTTTTGAACGGAGGGAGTACTACACAAAGTTAAATAGTTCATTCTTTAAAGAATAGCAACAAGCAAATGAGCTCTGAAGTGACATTTCTTATGTACTTACATCTATGCTTAACAATATGTTAACTTTCATAAAACAAATGAAAGTACTATGGACCATTAAGAATATAAAGTGCAAAATAAAGGCGGACCTAGAAATTTGTCGAAGCCCGGGCGTGCTCTAAGGCAACAAAAAATTCTCGAAAATATATAAGCATTAGATGTAGCAATTTTTCTCAACAGTTCAAATGCATTTGCATGATATTCATTAATTTGTTTTCTAAGAGCAGTATCACACACTATTTCATCCCGTAAACACATCCTCCACCTCATGCTCCTCTTCCTCCTCATCCGCGACATTTTTTACGATGAGGGTTGTTCATAAGCTTCTTGTATCAACCATACAAACCACCCAATTCTTAAATTTGAGAAAACTTTTTAATGATTAATAAATACTTCAAGGTTCAAACCATTTCGTTTTAGATATTAGAAACTAATGAACCAACGCAATTCAACTAAAACTGAGAAAGTCATGGCCGCTGGTCCTAAATTAGGTTGAAACGCGAAATTGAACTAAATTTGAGGCATTGAGCCATGGCATCACATATATATCTTCTTGGTGAAGTCAAGCCCGATGAGCCAGCCAAAGTCAGAGTTGCCAACAAGCCTCCTACCGATCTTCCACCATCTGGGGCTTGCCTGGGTTGGGTTGGGGAAATGGGATAATCTTGTCATTTTCCACTAATTCTTGAAAAAAATTGAGTTAATCCAAATTTTTACTCCTATCATAGTACCAATAGTTCTGTTAATCTAGTTATCAGGTTTGTTCCACGAGAAATAAAAAATTTACTCGTCGACGCCGTCGAAGGTGCCCAGCCACCACTTGATGCCGTCCTGGCTGATATCGGCGGCGAAGCGGCCAGAGGGCCGCATCCTCACGCCGAGGAAGCTGGTGACGCCCTTAGACCTGCGGCATGGCGGCATCACGGATTCCAGCGGCACGAGCTCCGATTGGCCTGCCGTAGGGTCGATTAGGGCTTGCACGCGGTCAGTGGCGGCCGGATCTAGAGGGGAGGGGGCTGTACGGTGGTGTATTCGGTGTTGTCGGTGCTCAGCGGCTCGAGCGGTGGGGGAGAAGAAGACGGTTGGACTAGTGTGCGACGCGTTGAAAAATATGTGGTAACCACGTGGCTGCCGCATATTTTTTGCGGCAGAAAACCAGATGCGGCAGCAGCTGGAGTTTTTTTTTGCCTCACGGTGTCATATGTGACGATTATTCACACTGCTGTCATATTTTTGTGGCAACTGTTAGAGAGGCTCTGAGAAGCTGAACAATGTCCGTGGACAGAAAGTAGCAATACTAATCCCCTAGAAAAAACCGACGCGGGAAAAGCAATAGCTAGAAAAAAAACAGCAATTAGACATAAACAATACTAGTTGTACCTCACAAGTTCTATGTACGCATACCGCCAAGGATAACCGCTCCATCGAGGCGATTCCTTTGCAGCTATGTGAAAGATCTTCGTGGTCTGAAGGATGCTTCAGTTGACGAAACGATCAAAGGGAAAAGCCTCATGATGTCACGTGGCTTATGCAACGAGCGTCGGATACCTCCTGCTTCACCCCCACATGAGAAGTGGGAATCGCCAGCCTCGAGCTGGGTTAAACTGAATTTTGATGGCTCCTTTAAGCCAGAGGACGGCTCCGCAGGCACGGGCATGATTCTGCGGGACACTAATGGCGATATCATCTTCTCGGCTTGCCGTCGACTATTCCATTGTGAAGATCCCCTGGAAGCGGAGCTAGAAGCATGCAAGGAGGGATTGCAGCTGTCTCTGGAATGGAGCCAGCTACCAATTCAGGTGGAAACAGATTGCGTCCAAATCCTTGTTGCTGTGAAGTCTAAAGAGAGAGACAGATCGCGACTGACGTATCTGATATCAGAAATAAAAACTCTCGCTAGGAATGAGAGAATTCAGTCTTTTGTAAAAGTTAATCGTACACAGAACATGGTTAGCCACTCCCTCGCGAATTTTGCTAGAACTGAACAACGCACTGTTGTTTGGTTAGGCTCAGGTCCGGAGGTTTCTGT
This sequence comes from Avena insularis, assembly GCA_023614405.1. Taxonomy (NCBI): domain Eukaryota; kingdom Viridiplantae; phylum Streptophyta; class Magnoliopsida; order Poales; family Poaceae; genus Avena; species Avena insularis. The sequence continues at coordinate 54,856,389 of CM042692.1, forward strand.
TCAGGCTTGTAATCTCGAACGTCCTGTAACCATGTCTGTTTAATATATTTCACTTTTACCCGCAAAAAAAAAAAGGTAACCGCTCCGTGAAGAAGGTATAGACCAATTTAAATCTGATACTCTCTGTTTGTTCCGGTACCTTTTTTCCCGGAAGGAATCAAACTAGCTAGCTGAGCTGCGTGTACGGTAGTTCAAGGTTGGCCCACCACACAACGATTCTGCCCCTGCTCATTCGGTTTTTTCCTTGCCGAAATTTCTTCATTCCTAGACACTTGAGTAATAGAAAGTAGGCAGGAAATACATGTGCTAGATATTTGAGAAAATAAAAAGTTATATAAGAGAAAATAAAGTGAAGTTTTGAGATATACAACTCATGTCAACGGTAATCATAAGAGTTGGGCTCCAAGCATCCTTTACGGTTATGGTTAAAGTGAAAATAATTATGGTTTATATGTTTGATCCATTACAAGTTGAATGTCTCATACACGTTGACCATAGGTACCCAACCCACATGTTAACTCAACTTGGGCCCCAAAGAATTGTCATTGCAAGCATATAGTTCTAAGCGAGGGAGGCAACTGAGGTACCTCTTGCCCCCTTGTACTAGGAGTCCCTTTGTGAGGGGCTACCCTGACATAGATATGCCCTAGTGGGCGCCTGCCTCTAGCCTACCTGGCGCAGCCCAACAGGAGGCACACATGATGATCTGCTAAAGTCCATGAAGCCCAATAAAGTTTGGCTGCTCCAAGCCCACAGGGATAGCGACTCCTGGCGTTCCTAACAAGAAGAAGATCCTGATTAGAAAACTCTAGAGATAGCAATCAACTTGTAACTGACTCAGATGATACCTGAGACATAGCCTTCCCATATATAAAGGCTAGGAGGGGTGCCGAGGAGGACATAACACAACACCGTAGTTTATGCTAGATCGAATCTGCGCAACCCTACCCATCTTAGTGACATTTTAACCTTCATCATCATCATCAATCAAGAGCATATAACACTAGTAGAAACAAGGGCTTCGGTTTGGCCCCGATTCTTGGTCTAGTCCCGGGTGGGTTATGGGCCGGAACTAGTGCTCACACTAGTCCCGATTTGTCCCTGCTCCAACGGCTAGGAGGCCGGGGTAGCTCTAGTCCCGGGTCGTTCCGGACCTCTAGTCCCGGTTCGTGATATAGCCTGGGACTAGAGGGCTCGCGCCAGCCAGCTCTACGCGTGGGAGCCTGTAGTCCCAGTTTATAATTCACTAGTCCCAACTTGTAATACAAACCAATATTATTGGTTTCTCTATATAATTTGGCTTCGTCCATGCCCGAGCCCATGGCCATTTTTCTCCAAGCAAGCCGAGTTCATGCCTATTTTTTCTCCAACATTTGTCGAGATTTGGTGGCAACCCCTAAATCCAAGGTTTTAAATGGTTAGCAACTTCATCATTTCATCTCTTATTGTTAGTTTATCTCAATGCTCTAGAAGTAGAGAGGGGTTTCATGCTCTAGAAGTAGAGGGAAAGATGTGTAATTTTAGGCAAATTTTGATTAGGCAAAAAGTCACTGAAAATTGAAATGTGTAATTTTAGAGTTTTAGAGCTCAGAATGGAATGAGGTTTTCACTTGTAGATCAATAATTAAAAACTCCACATTTTTCATGTTAATTGTTTTGTCCAATTCAAAAATTGATGCATGTAAAATTTTCAAAATTCAAATTTTAGATTTCAACAAGTAAATGAAAGTGAGGAAGTAGGATTTTTCTTTAAATAGTGTTGCTCATTTAATGCTCTAGAAGCTCACATTAACTTATTAGTTTGCATATGTGTAGATGTTGTTTACTTAGTAACTAATCAAAATGAGTATGGAGTAGAATTTTTTAAATTACTGCCTAGTTTTTTATTTTTGCAATAATAAAATTTGGTCCACTCTACTCTATTGTTGTTTTAATGTGATGAACAACTTGTAGTAAATTGGTCACTGATCTCTATTTATGATGTTGTGTAATGGTTTTTGATATACTTACACAATAATGCAGATGGTCCGGGAATGGATGTACAGTAGTGACCGACGTACTAGCGAGTTCATTAATGGCGTGCATGAATTCCTCTATGTGGCTGATGCGAACAAGCGAAATGGTTTGTATTCTGTCCATATAGTGTCTATAAGAATCAGAAGGATTACTCTGACTCAAAATCCATCACATCCACCTGTTTCGGTCTGGTTTCATGCTCAGCTATAATTGTTGGACCAAGCACGGAGAGAGAGGAGTTATAATGGAAGACAATAAAGAAGAAGAGGATGATGAGAACTATCATGGGTTCCCTGAATATGGTGATACTTCCATGGGGGATGCTAAAGGGAGGCTGAAGAAGAGGCACATGATGAGCCCATTGATGATCTTGGTCGGACCATTGCTGATGCACGGAGAGACTGCGAAAATGAAAAAGAGAGGGAGAAGTTTAATCACATGTTAGAGGATCACAAAAGTCGTTGTACCAAAATTGCGAAAATGGTCTAAAAAAGCTGGATATCACACTGGAATTGCTACGATGGAAGGTAGAGTATGGTCTATTTGACTCTAGATTTGAAAAGTTGCTGAAAATAATGAAAAATATGCTTCCAAAGGATAACATATTTCCTGTTAGTACATACGAAGCAAAGAAGGTTGTCTGCCCTCTAGGTTTAGAGGTTCATAAGATACATGCATGTCTTAATGACTGCATCCTCTACCACGGTGAGGAGTACGAGAATTTTGATGCATGCCCGGTATGCACTGCATTGCGGTATAAGATCAGACGAGATGAACCTGGTGATGTTGAGGGCGAGCCCCCCAGAAGTGGGTTACTACCAAGGTGATGTGGTATGCTCCTATAATACCACGGTTGAAACGTTTGTTCAGGAACAAAGAGCATGCCAAGTTGTTGCGATGGCATAAAGAGGAACGTAAGTCAGACGGGGTGTTGAGACACCCCGCTGATGGGTCGCAGTGGAGAAAAATCGATAGAGAGTACCCGGACTTTGAAGATGACGCAAGGAACTTAAGGTTTGGTCTAAGTATAGATGGCATGAATCCTTTTGGGGAGCAGAGCTCTAGTCATAGCACCTATCCTATAACTCTATGTATCTATAACCTTCCTCCTTGGTTGTGCATGAAGCGGAAGTTCATTATGATGTCAGTGCTTATTCAAGGCCCGAAGCAACCCGACAACGATATTGATGTGTACCTAAGGCCATTAGTTGAAGAACTTCTACATTTGTGGCGCAACAAAGGTGTACGTGTGTGGGATGAGCACAAACAGGAGCCATTTGACCTATGAGCGTTGTTGTTCGTAACCATCAATAATTGGCATGCTCTTAGTAACCTTTCAGGACAGTCAAACAAGGGATACAATGCATGTACGCACTATTTAGATGAGACTAAAAGTATATATTTGGAACATTGTAGGAAGAATGTGTACTCGGGGCATCGTCGATTTCTTTTGTCCAAGCATCCCTTAAGAAAGAAAGGCAAACATTTCAACAGTCAGGCATGTCACCAGTCGAAGCCTAAGGAACATACTGGTGCTGATGTATTTGATATGGTCAAGGGTCCTAGCGGACAATCTGTTCTGAAGGACGTTGACGGATATGCACCCATGTGGAAGAAGAAATCTATATTTTGGGAGCTACCCTATTGGAAAGTCCTAGAGGTCTACTCTGCAATCAACGTGATGCATGTGACGAAGAATCTTTGCGTGAACCTGCTAGGCTTCTTGGCGTGTATGGGAAGGCAAAAGATACACCGGAAGCACGGCAGGATCAACAACGTATGAAAGACCCAGAAGGCATGCATTCAGAATGATTTAAAGGTCCTTCCATCTATGCTCTTACCAAACAAGAGAAGGAATTTTTTTGAATGCCTGAGCAGTATCAAGGTCCCGTATGGCTTCTTGTTGAATATAAAAGGAATAATAAATATGTCAGAGAAAAGTTCCAAAACCTAAAGTCTCATGACTTCCATGTGATTATGATGCAATTTCTTCCGATTGCGTTGAGGGGGCTTCTACCAGATTATGTTAAAGTACCCATTGTAAAGCTATGTGCATTACTCAATGCTATCTCTCAAAAGGTAATCAATCCTGAAGATTGATCATAGTTACAGAATGATGTGGTCCAATGTCTTGTCAGTTTCGAGTTGGTGTTCCCACCATCCTTCTTCAATATTATGACGCACCTCCTAGTTCACCTAGTCGAAGAGATCTCCATTCTCGGTCCTGTATTTCTACACAATCTATTCCCCTTTGAGAGTTCATGGAGTCTTAAAGAATTATATTCGTAACTATGCTAGGCCAGAAGGAATCATCTCCAAGGGGTATGGAATAGAGGAGGTCATTGAGTTTTGTGTTTACTTTGTTCCTGATCTTAAGCCGATTGGTCTTCCTCAATCACGACACGAGGGGAGACTAAGTGGAAAAGGCACTCTAGGAAGGAAATCAATAATATGTAGGGACGAGCATCCTTACACTGAAGCACATTACACAGTTCTACAGAATTCCACATTGGAGGCTCCGTATATCGAGGAACACAAGAAAATTGTATGCTCTAACAACCCTAGGAAGCATAGCGTCTGGATTAGAAATGAACACATGAAGACTTTTGGTGATTGGTTGCAAGCACATGTCATAAGAAACAACACTATTGGAGATGAGATGTACTTGTTGTCTAGGTCACCATCTTCGACTATATCAACTTTCCAGGGGTATGAGATAAATGGGAATACATTTTACACGATCGCCCAAGATAAAAAGAGCACCAATCAAAACAGTGGTGTCCGCTTTGATGTAACAAAGAACAATGGGTCAAATACCACATATTATGGTTACATAGAGGAGATATGGGAACTACTTTTAAGGTCCCCTTGTTTTGGTGCAAATGGGTCAAAGACTATGGACCTACTTTTAAGGTCCCCTTGTTTCGGTGCAAATGGGTCAAGCTGACAGGAGACGGGGTAAAGGTAGACGAGCAGTACAGAATGACAATAGTGGATCTCAACAATCTTGCGTACTTAAATGAACCATTCATCCTAGACAATGATGTGGCTCAGGTTTTCTATGTGAAGGACATGTCTACCAAACCGAGAAAAAGAAAAAAAAACAAGCAAAAGAATACATCCGATGATGAGCTAAAGCGCCATATAGTTCTTTCAGGGAAAAGAAACATCGTGGGAGTAGATGACAAGATAGACATGTCAGAACATTATGACAAGTTTAATGAAATTCCTCCCTTCGTAGTGAACACTGATCCAAAAACCCTATTAATTAATGAAGATGCTCCATGGTTACGGCACAATTAGCAAGGGACACATGCGAAGAAATGATGTTTAATAATGTATTGAACATTTTATGTAACTGTGTTCTGAAAACTCAGAAGAAAACATTTATGTAATGTATTGTTCTCGAGCATTCTAAATAGTTCCCAAGATAATCTGTTCATTTAACTGATCTGCTAATCTGGATATCAACTCACAAGAATACAACAACATCTTCATAGTTCGTGAGGGTTGTAGAGAGACCAACACGCAAGACGTGCATTTATTAGTCATAATCATGTCTAGCCCTATAGTACACAACTTCAGGGACGTCTTCGGAACACTACAAGAAAAGTTGGCTTTTACAACGGATGATTTTCATGGTTGAAGGCCTATTTTTCGTGGATAAAAAGTCTTCCGCGACGGATGCCATTCGTGGTAAAAGCCTCGTCATAAATGAATCAACCATGGTTTTTTACGACTGTGGTGGATCGCACCCTTCGGCCACGAAAACTTGTTCCGTCGTAGATCTGTTTGCCAGCCGTGCTGACTGCTAACGTCAGGCAACCTGCCACGTGATAGCCATTGTTAACGTTTAGTTACCGCCATTAACGGTCGCAGAAACCGTGGAGAAAGCCAGGCCTAGCCAAGACCTGCTAATAACTAAATGGGCCAGCCCATGTGGAGAGCCCAATATGAACACGACCCTTTACTGTTTAGTCCTGCACTGTCTAGAATTGGCCTTGTACTGCAGCTAGCAGTGGCCCGTACACTTTTGGGCCTGACACTGTTTCGGCCTATATAAGGCCCAAGTTAGCCCAACACTGTGTTGTCACTTGAGGCCTGCACCAAGACGGCCCTGCACTATTCAAGCCTGTTGCCAATCTAGCCTTTTACTGCTCAGTCCTATTACTGTTCCAGCCTTTTAGGAATTTTTCCCCATTACTATTTAGTCCCTTTAGTTTTTGGGCTTTTGCCCATATAGGCCGACACTGTTCGGCATGTTACTGTACTGGCCTGCCACTGTTCCAGCCATTTACTGTTGAGACCATTCGCGGTTCTGGCCTTTCAGTGTTCCGGCCTTTTCTCTGCTCTGGCCTTCTACTGTTCTGGCCTTTTACTGTTCTAGCCTTCTACTCTTCTGGCCTTTTACTGTCCTGGCCTTTTACTGTTCTGGCCTTTTACTACTATGGCCTTTATTGTTCTGGCCTTTTACTGTTATGGCCTTTTACTATTCTGTCCTTTTACTGTACTAGCCTTTTACTATTCTAGCCTTTTACTGTTCTGGTCGTTTTGGGCCATCCATGCGCATGTTGTTTCAATGTTCAGCATGCTACTGCTCCGGCCTGTTACTGTTTCAGCCTTTTTTGCTAGCACCTACTTTTGGCAGAACAGGTGAATATCAAGACATCAATTAATAAACGTGCACAAATTAAAACTACTTATTACACAACAATAAAAGTTTGTTACAACAGGTTATACAACAAGATCGTAATTTCGAAAGATTACAATGTGTCAGTACCATCAATAAGAGATCGGTACATGGCAATTCGCTTCAATGTATCATCTGTCCTCTTCTTCAACATTTCAGCTATAGATCTAAGAGCAGCTACACCCTTTCGTTCTGCATGCAATATAACCTTTATATATTTATCACCTGAAGAAGTTGTTCTTGGCGGACTATTAAGTAAGTTGTTTGCTTCGGAAATGCAATGGGAGGATGAATGGGAAGAGGGATCACAACTTTCAGCCTTGCCTTCCAAGGACTCCTGCTGGGTTTTAACTACAGTTTGCTAAAATATGGTGAAAGAGGTTAAAACAAAGAACAAGGAAAACAAGTAGTATTATATAAAGTAAAGATCATTTAAAGTAAGTATGAACTTATAGTAGCACGTTCAGGTTGACAGTATCTCCTTCTCGAGCGGGTGCGACTCCTGGTCAATCTGCCAGAAGAATCTGAGCCAAGCAGTTGGAACTTTGGTCCTTGTACTCCATTGTCATTTCTCTGCATGACATTTAAAACCAAGTTAGCTGGTTTGGAAGGATGAAAACTCTTGAAAAACACCAAAAACATAGCATTAAAAATTACCATATGTATGTTTCAAACTAGATAGCTGGTTTGGAAGGATGAAAGCAGGTGAAAACACCAACATATAGTATTAAAAATGACCAGATATATCATTAAAACTAGATGGACATTTTCCGACTTAAGCATTCGTAGATAGAAACACAATAGAACATGAATGCAAATGTCATGGCAAGGTGTTAGGTGGAATGACTTATTAACTTATTAGGCATGTAGGTTATACAACTAATTAACATGATAAGAAACTGGCCTAAGTAACACAAGGAAACCTCACGATTCGGCCTTGCTAGGCGTCACATTGTCAGTGTTGGATCCTCTATGAGCTGTTTGCATGACCTATGCGAGTGCCCGGAAAGAATATCATCTATGAGTTGGTGTTGGAGGATTAAACCGATAGCGTGAGAATGTAAGAAAGGGAATAAAAGCGAGAAGCTAATGATGTGGATAGGACCTACAAGATGAAGGGTGCAAACGAAATGGCAATAGCATCCAGGATATTGAGCGACATCCTAACGATTCCATAGCTTACGAGTACCAAAAATATAGCAAACGGGCAACAGAAATTACCGCTGCACGGCGAGGACGGGTGGGACGGGCAAGAGGGCGGCGAGGGTAGCGGCTCGACATTTCGGGGTCAACAACGAACGATTCAGTGAAGCAGCCCTGGTAGGGTAGACGACAACAGTGGCAAAGCAGATCCAGTGAAGCAAGGGAGTCGGTGAAATAGTTCTGGTGAAGAGCGATGACAGTGGAAGAGCTCCGGTGTGGAAGAGAGGGCCGGTGGTGAAGCAGCCAGAGGAAGGTCGAGGTTGGAGGGGTGTGGGAGGGGAAGAGACGATGGGAGGAATATAGGTGGGATGACGCACATTTACCACCTATACCCCTATATTATTGTAGTACTCCCATGGTCCTTATTTCCAGAGCAGGGATAGAAGAGAAATTTTGCATTTGCAAAAAGCGGGGTGGGATATTTGAATAGATGCGCGGGATATTTGAATAGATGTGCGCAGTATGTTTCAGTGCCATACGGAAATTTTGAGGTTGAAGCTTCCGACGTACGCTACTCCGAAGTGGCCGCTCTCACGTGTTGGCCCCGTCTAAACCCACACGCCAACGACACTATGCTTACCAACATATAAATGAGTTTCCACACATTTGCCGAAATTGATAAACAATATATTTTGAAGGCTTTCATACAAGATGACCAAGGTCATGACCATATCTCTGTTATAGTTTATGATAGCGTGTCCATATCTGGTAGATCGCTGCATCTTGGCATTTCAAAAGAAGATTCTATATTTGATGGGCAATGCCCAACTTTTCATGAATTTCCAAACTTTCTAGCTAAATCTATGCAATAAAATGACTTTTTGACAATCTGAAGTAAGTATGTCTAATTTTGAACTAGAAAGTGTGTGTACCTTGCTCTTGACTTTTTAAAATAATTCAAAGATACCAAGTAGTCAAATATTGGAGAACCACCGAGAGTTTTGCAAAATTCAACTTTTTGATATGAATGGTAATGACACCTAATGTCGACCATTTTTAAAAAAATAGAAAGAAACAAAATATAAAAAGAAATACATCCATTATTTTCTCTCTTCGTGTCTCACTATGTGCACTAGCTAGTTTCCATGGAAAATATAATCTTAGAATTTGATAACTTTTGAGAAAAATTGTATCACAATATATGGAGTACCATGTAAGAATATGCATGGCTTTCAAACCAGATGACCAAGGTCATGGCCATATCTTTTCTATAGTTTATAATAACCTATCCATATTTGCTAGTTGGTGCGTATTGGCATTTAAAATATTATTTACAAAGGAAGCTTCCGAATTGGAAGTTATTTCAATTTTCTAAGTCACAACAATAGCGTTTGTCATGAAGCTACTAGAAAATATGGCTTAAAATCCCATTGCCCCAGTTTTCACTCAAAGTATATATAGCCTAGGGTTAAGTTTAGGGTTCATGGTTTTATTTTGGGTTGAGGGTTTAAGTGTTCATGGTTTATAGTTTAGGATTTTAGGGTTTAGGCTTTTAGGGTTTAGGGGTTTAGGGTTCATGATTTAGGGTTTAGGGTTGTTCAGGGTTTTAGGGTTTATGATTGTTTAGGTTTTAGGGTTTAGGGAATTTTTAATAATAATGTTCAAGCTTTATATATATATGGTTATATTCATGGAATAGAATGGCATTATCGCAATTTAATAAAAGTATTTCAAATTTTGATCTATAAGTGCATTATACCTCCTTGGTAAGGGTTTAGGGTTCTAGGGTTAGGAGGTTATTCGGGTTTACGGTTAAGGGTTTTTGATTTTCAGTAATGTTCAAGCTTTATGCTTATATTCATGGAATAGTATGGCGTTACCACAATTTAATGAAAGTATCTCAAATTTTGATCTATAAGTGCACGGTACCTGCTTAGTTTAGGGTTTATGGGTCGAGGATTTAGGGTTTTATAATTTAGGTTTTATGGGTTGTTTGGGGTTTAGGGATTAGCAATTTTTCAATAATGCTCAAAGATTTATGCTTATATTTGTCGAATAGAATGGCGTTACCTGCTTTAATGAAAGTATCTCAAATGTTGATCTATCAGTGCATGATACCTTCTTGGTTAGGGTTTATGGGTCATGGGTTTTAGGGTTTTACAGTTTAGGTTTTATGGTTGTATAGGGTTTAGGGTTTAGCAAATTTAGAATAATGCTCAAGCTTTTTGGTTATATTCGTTAAATAGAATGGCGTTACCTAATTTATTGAAAGTATCTCTTTTGATCTACAAAGTGCATGATACCTGCTTGGTTAGTGTTTATGGGTTGAGGGTTTGGGGTTTTAGGGTTTGGGTTTTAGGGGTTGTTTAGGGTTTAGGGTTTAGGGAATTTTCAATAATGCTCAAGATTTATGCTTATATTCGTCGAATAAAATGGCGTTACCAAATTAAATGAAAGTATACCAAATTTTGATTTATAAGTGTATGCTACGTGCTTGGTAAGGGTTTCGGGTTTTAGGGGTTTAGGGTTTTGGGTTTCAGGAATTTTCAATAATGTTCAAGTTTCTTTATGCTTATATTCGTGGAATAGAATGGCACTACATCAATTTATTAAAAGTATCTCAAATTTTGATGTATAAGTGCAGGATACCTGCTTTGGTTAGGGTTTATGGGTCAAGGGTTTAGGGTTATAGGTTTTTATGGTTTAGTCTTATGGGTTGTTTAGGGTTTATTGTTTAGCGAATTTTCAATAATGCTCAAGATTTATGCTTATACTCGTAAAACAGAATGGTGTTAGTTGATTTAATGAAAGTATCTCAAATTTTGATCAATGTGTGCATGACACCTGCTTGGTTAGGGTTTATGGTTGAGGGTTTAGGGATTTAGGGTTTAGGGTTTAAGTTTTAGGGGTGTTTAGGGTTTAGGGAATTTTTGATATTTCTCAGGATTTATGCTTATATTCATCAAATAGAATGGCGTTACCCAATTTAACGAAATTATCTTAAATTTTGATCTATAAGTGCATGCTACGCGCTTGGTGAGGGTTTAGGGTTATAAGGTTTAGGATTGGGTTTTAGGGGTTTAGGGTTTTAGGAATTTTCATTAATGTTCAAGATTTATTGTTGGGGGATACTCCCGGGTAGGGTCACTCCGGGATATAAGGGCCGAGTTAGCCGAGGTTCGGCAAGGTCAAAGCGGATGCTGGCCGGGTCACCTCAAGGCAGGCCAGATCACGGAGTAACCCGGAGCAGGGGGGTCACCTAATATGGTCTCATCCGACTTAAGGAGTAAGTCGAAAGTGCTTGTCTAACTTATATGTGGGAACAGGTGTGGCCGGATCTACTATGATCCGGGTCCTCGCTTAGCTTCTGGGAGAAGGAAGGAATCTCTCTGGTCAAAAAGAAGGTCAGACGCTTGCATGAGCGGAGAAAGCAAGCAGGACCACCGGGTCATGGCCGACAAGGGTGACGACGCCCATGTCGGCCGACGTGGCGCCTTGAAGCTTACGTCGCTAAAGCATGTGTGTGGGGAAAAGCACCCCGGTCGGGTTACCACTTTGGGAGGGGGCATATTCTTAGGAATATGCCTCCACGTATGCCCTAGGCAGGGACCGAACTTCCTCTATATAAGGGGGGCTAGGTTTCTGGTAGAGGGGGTTGGTTGAGCTCTAGTTGGTTTGGTGATTCCATAGTCACTGGTTGAGTTATTTGAGGCCATAGTGCTAGTTGATCTAGGGTTCTAGGGAAAAATAGTAGGCAAGAGTAAGAGAGCTCCTTCTTCCTCCTCTCGCCAATACAGCTCAAGTAGCACTTGTAATCTTGAAGGAAATCAATACAAACTTCTGTGTGGAGAATCACTCCACTATCCCTCCCTGGATTCCCCTAGCGTGTATTAGTCCCCACCTTTAGCCTATCCATGGCATCTGCCGTGACACCACCACGACAGTTGGCGCCCACCGTGGGGCTAGCGGCGCTAGCAGGGGTGAAGATCCGGACAGGAAACCTCATCGGCATCGGCGAACGCGTCGTCTCCGGGCTCGTTCAGCGCTTTGGAGCGCTGGACTTTGTCAGCGACAACGCTGGCTACTTCGGCACGCACCCACTTCCGCGCAACGGCCTCTTCATCAAGCTCGGTGTGCACAAGGTTTACGTTGCGGTGGACGTATCAGGTGTTCATCCGTGCCGCGTCATCGACACGGGGGAACCACCCCTCACTGTGGCTCGCGGGGCGCGTATCGCTCGCTCCCTGGACCATGCGGAGGTGATGATGACTGTGCTAGGTGCAGGCGCGAGCAAGGATCCGGCACCGGACCCGGAGGTAACACCTAAGGCACCGAGGAAAGGTAGAGTACCTCCACTAGAGAGGCCTGAGAACGTACTGAGAGAAGCTATGGATAGCTTGGCTAACCCGGTAGCAGCAGTGGTAGATCCGGCTCAAGCACAGGCCGAGCTAGAGGAAATTAGGCAAAAGATACTAGAGGGCGCAAAGAAAATAGCCGCGGCTCAGCAGTCGCTGAACATGACGCTGCGTGAGTATGCAAAGGCAAACAAAGTTGATACGGTAAAAGTAAAAGGGAGAAATCTCATAAGCGAGATGAACAGAGAAGGTGATGATGGAGCCGAGGGGTCGGAAAACTATTTGTCTGTGGGGCTGCCGAGGTATAGTACCCCGGCGAAGAACCTCAGAGCAGCAGATGCGGCTGCGTCCGAGTTAGAGGGACTGACGGGTGAGGCCCGTCAAAGACAGCAAGATAGGGTTAACGAGCTGGTTCGGATCGCGAACAGACAGAACGAAGAGCTGCTGAGAGCTAACCCGGAGAGAGCTGGAGCTTCCAAAATCGTCCATTCGGTGATGGGTAACCCGGAGAAATCCGCTGGAGCCGCATCATCGCCTCATGGTGGTCCAAGGAGAGAAGAGGTAGTAACCTCGGCCAGACGGAACAAACAGATCGTCCCGTACGACCCGACGCGTGCAGGAAAAGAAAAAGAAATGCGGAAAAATGATGATCGACGGAGTGTGAGCCGAGGTAATCACGACCAAGGCAATGCCGATCAAGGGAACGCTGCCAACGGCAATGCCGGACAGCGAAACTCCGCAGGATCAGGACAACCACAGCAGCGGAATATACCAAGGCAAGAGCAAAGCGCCGGCCGAGGTATGCAGCAGAAAGGTGCGCAACGAGAGCAAAACCGATACAACGACGGTGATTCAGAGATGGTGAACGCAGGGTACCCCAGACCGGACTATCATGTGATAGGGTCAAGATTGGGAAGCAGGGATTTAATGCCGGATGACGCCAGGTTAAAACTGGATCGCCTGTATAAGTCAGAACAGATCGAATGTCAAGGTCCCCCAGGTCCATCTTGCTTTGGACCCCGGATCATGAAGGAGCCACCACTACCCAACTTCCAGCTGCCCAGAGGCACGAAGACGTATGACAACAGTACCAAGCTGGAGGATTGGCTGATAAACTATGCTACGGTAGTGAAAATTGCCACTGGCAGGTTGAGATGGGCTGTACGATACGTACCCCAGATGTTGGAAGGTCCGGCCAGAGTATGGCTAAATAATTTACCACCCGGAAGCATCAACTGCTGGATAGATTTTGAAGAAATGTTTATCAGCAACTTCTCAAGTACATATCAGAGGCCGAATAGGCCGCAGACCCTAGCAATGTGCAAGCAAAGACCTAATGAGACAGACCGTGAATTCCTGACTCGGTGGTGTACCGTGAGAAACTCGTGTGAGGGTGTCATAGAGTCACATGCCATAGCATGGTTTGCACAAGGGTGCAGGTATGGCAGCGAGTTGTGGATGAAGTTGCAAAGGAAAATGCCAATTACGCTGGCAGAGATGATCCGAATTGCTGATTCATATGCTTTGGGCGATCCGACTCAACCTAGGCTCGCGTCAAATGAGTCAAACGAGGAATACTATCAGAGGGATGGAGCTGGGTCGTCCCGGAGGAACGATTCTGAGAGGAAAAGGAGATGATAGGCTGGATCATCGCTACGGTTCGCAACAAGTTGCAGCTGTGAATCAAGATCAACCGGAGCGAGGGAGCAACCAACGCCAGGAGAACGGGAGGGCAATGGACTCCAAGAAAGGATGGCAAGAAAACATGGACTCCGGAGCAAAAGAAATAGTGGCAGGAAAAGAAAGACTGTCTGAGGTATACCTATGAGTCGATGTTGGACCAGCCGTGTAAGTTTCACACGCCAAATCGGAATAACTGGCGGGTCACACGAGGCAATGTGAGTGGATGCGTAAGATAGAACAAGGTGGTTCGGGAATGCTCGGGCACCCCAGAATGATCAACCTCGGCGGGGAGTTACCTCGGCAGCAATTGCTCTCGGGCGAACACGCATAGCGACTAATGTTGCCTCCCCTCCGAGTATGACAACAATGAGAGAAGGGATGCGATTGCATCGGTGGAAAATCAGCAACAACCGGATCAGAGGTACCCGGAAGCGAGGAAGGAATGAGTCTGAGAACATCACCAGAGTTATTGTGTGTTCATGACTGAGGAAACAGATAGAAAGAGCTTGCAACACCGACATATGGAGGTCAATGCGGTCATGCCAGCAGTGACGAGGTACATGCCTTGGTCGGACCAGGAAATCACCTGGAACATCAAAGATGATCCTAAACTTATGCCGAGTCCAGGTTCGTATGCGCTAGTGCTAGATCCGACATTCATTGGACCGGACATCAATGTGAGGTTCTCCAAGGTACTAATTGATAATGGCAGTAGCATTAACATAATGTATGCGGATACGATGCGCAAGTTGGGCATCTCCGAGAACATGCTCCAGGCTACGAGAAAAACTTTCCATGGCATTGTACCAGGCATTTCTTGTGAGCCCATAGGCAAAGTCCGGGTCGACGTGCTATTCGGCACAAGGGATAACTGCCGAACTGAAATCTGGAGTTTGAGGTGGTGAACTTGGAAAGTGCATATCACGCATTACTCGGAAGACCAGCATTGAACAAGTTCATGGCAAGCTGCCACATCAGTTATCTGAAGATGAAGTTGCCCAGGCCAAATGGAGTGATTACCATTGCTGGAGATTTCTGACGTTCCATTGAGTGTGCTTCAGCCGGGTCTAACCTAGCCGAGTCACTCGTGATTGCGCAAGAGAAAAGAAAAATCCAAGAGGTGGCGGCATTAGCTCAGTCCGTGCAGCAATATATGCCAGCGTTAAGTAACCCACATGGCAGCGTTTCATTTCAAGCCGCAAAGGACACCAAGAAGGTTCCAGTTGATAACATGTTCCCGGAGCGCACCGTAACAATTGGTGCCGGGTTAACTGACAAATAGGAAAGCGAGCTCGTCAACTTCCTCCGTGAGAATCGGGATATTTTTTCTTGGTCTACACAGGACTTGCAAGGTGTTAGGAGTTGGCCGAGCACTCTTTGAACGTAAGACCCGGAGCAAGGCCGGTGAAGCAACCTCTCCGCCGCTTCGCCGAGGATAGGAGAAAAGTCATTGGAGACGAGATAGCTCGATTGCTAGCAGCAGGATTTATCATGGAGGTACTATATCTGGATTGGCTCTCTAATCCAGTGCTGGTAGAAAAGAAGAAGGACGATCCGAACGTGGTAGTGGTTTGGCGTATGTGTATCGATTACACGAATCTGAACAAGGCGTGTCCAAAAGATCCATTTCCACTGCCGAGGATAGATCAGGTCATGGACTCGACCGCGGGATGTGAACTGTTGTCATTCATCGATGCATATTCTGGCTTCCACCAGATACCTCTGAACCCGGATGATCAAATAAAGACTGAGTTTATTACCCCGTACGAGGCTTACTGCTATCGCACTATGCCGTTCGGTTTACGTAATGCAGATGCAACGTACCAAAGATGTATGCAAAAATGTTTGCACGACCAAATAGGTCAAAACGTACAAGTATACGTGGATGATGTGGTTATCAAGACCAAGGAAAGCACAACGCTCCTTGACGGCATAAGGCAAACATTCACGAACTTGAGAAGGTTCCAGATGAAGCTTAACCCGGAAAAAATGTACCTTCGGTGTCCCGGCTGGAAAATTACTCGGATTTCTCGTCTCCAGCTGAGGTATCGAAGTTAATCCAACTAAGATCCGAGCCATCGAACGAATGGAGCTGCCGAAGTGTCTTAACGACGTCGAAGTTCCTTTGGATGCACAGCATCGTTGAGTCGGTTGTATGTCGGTTGGGAGAAAAGGCTTTGCCTCTCTACCAACTCATGAAAAAGTCGGATAAATTCGTTTGGGCATACAGGCCGATGAAGCCTTTGCCCACTTAAAAATATGTTGGCCCTTTGCACGGTGTTAGCCTCTCCACTATCAAAGGAGCCAATGTTGCTCTACATAGCCGCAACCAATCGGGTTGTAAGTGCGATGATTGTAGTGGATCGCAATGAAGAGGGTAAGTCGGTGCGAGGCCATTATATTACTTGAGCGGTATTATGCGCCTCAAAACAGAACTACCCGCACTTTCAAAAGGTGGCATACGGTGTCTATATGGCAGCAAGAAGTTAAAGCATTACTTTGAGGAGCACCCCATCAAAGTAATATGTGAAGCTCCATATCCGAGATAATGGGTAACAAGGATGCGAGTGGCAGAATTGCAAAATGGGCAATTGAGCTAGCCCTTATGCACTAATCTGACGAAGAAGCGATCAAGTCGAGGTATGTGGCGGACTTTTTGTGGATTGGGCGAGTGCGATCTGAAGCACCGCCACCAGATCCGAACTCTTGGAGGATGCACTTTGATGGGTCGAAAACCAAAACGGATTAGGTGCGGGGTTGTGCTTACCTCGCCAAAGAAGGACCAGCTAAAAACGATTGCAGATCCATTTGACATCGAACAATGTCGTGAGTATGAGGCTCTTGTGCATGGGCTCAAAGTGGCAAAGGAGATTGGCATCGTCGAATAATATGCTTTGGCGACTTGGATCTGGTGGTGCAGGTGTCCGGAGTGTGGGGCATACGGATCCAAACATGGCACTATACAAATTTCATGTGCGAAGATATCTGGTTACTTCGAGGGGTGTGAATTTCACCATGTACCCCGAGTGGAAAACGAGGCTGCCGACATGTTGTCGAAGCTCGGATCGACCAGACAGGTAATTCCACCGGGTGTAGCATTGGAACACCTCAGAAAACCATCTATCAGGTCGTCCCCAGGAACCGACTCGATCTATGTCCTGGAAAATACGGAATCCGGAGCTGAGCCCATGGACATTGACACGGGAGGTAGTACGCGAGACCTGGGGACTGCATCAGCAAACCCGAGGACTGCCTCGGCAAACCCGGGGACTACCTCGCTAGACCCGGGGACTGCTCAGCATGATTCGGCTGAAGTTATGCCGGTGGATCAGATGGAAATTGATGAGGAGATGTTCCCTCCACGAGCGATACCAGCTTGGGCACTGCCTATATTCCAATTCCTGAAAGACGGAACATTACCCGCTGAGGAGGTGTTAGCCAGGCAAACTCAGAGGAGAGCAAAAGCATACACAATCATCAATTCCGAGTTGTACAAACAGAGTGTAACCAATGTCCTCCAGCGATGCGTTGACCCGGAAGAAGGGCTTGACATCCTCCAAGATATACACCAAGGAGAATGCGGGCACCATGCCTCATCCCGAGCTTTGGTAGCAAAGGCGTTCCGGCATGGATTCTACTGGCCAAGTGCCTTAGAACAAGCAGAAGATCTGGTGAGAAAATGCAATGGTTGTCAAAGGTACGCCACCAAGACACATATGCCTATGTCGGAACTCAAGACCATACCAATCACGTGGCCATTTGCTGTATGGTGCTTGGATATGGTTGGCCCGTTCAAACCAGCGAGAGGAAACATGACACACATTTTGGTCATGGTGGACAGGTTTACAAAATGGATTGAAGTGAAACCTATAAGAAAATGTGATGGAGCTACGGCCGTGACATTTCTCAAAGACCATCATCTTGAGATACGGTTATCCACATAGTATTATAACTGATAATGGCACAAATTTTGCTGAAGGAGCGTTTGCGTGATTCTGCCGAGATAAGAAGATCCGACTCGATGTCGCCTCGGTAGCCCACCCCGCATCAAATGGACAAGTGGAAAGATCTAACGGATTAGTATTATCCGGGATAAAACCCCGGCTCATTGAGCCGCTACAAAGATCAGCGGGGTGCTGGATAGAAGAACTACCAGCGGTACTGTGGAGTTTAAGAACAACTCCGAATCGATCAACATGCTATACGCCATTTTTTCTGGTATATGGGGCAGAAGCTGTATTACCAGCCGACATAGAGCATGATTCGCCTAGGGTCACCCAATACACAGAAGCCGAAGTGCAAGAAGCCCGGCAAAATGATGTTGATCTGCTGGAAGAAGCGAGAGAACTGGCACTGTCCAGATCCGCCATATATCAGCAAAATCTTCGACGCTATCATAGCCGGAAAGTGTGCCCCCGAGTCTTTCGGGAAGGCGATCTGGTGCTCCGGTTGGTACAACGTACTACTGGCATGCATAAATTACCCCCCATGGGAAGGGCCATTCATTGTGAGCAAAGCATTGCACAATGATTCTTACTATCTTATAGATGCAAAGCCACAGGAAAAGAACAAGGCGGACAGGTCCGGAGAGGAATCTAAGCGACCGTGGAATGTAGCACTACTTCGTCCCTTCTACACTTAGCTAAGAAGTGTATGTATCCGAGTCGTCTCATATGTCGGTATATATGTCGGCAATGAGCTTATCAATGAAATAGCAGCGCCTTGAGCAGTAACTCGGGGACTGCCTTAATAATGTTTGTTGTTACTTCTTATGCGGTAGCTGGAATAAGTTGTTATACTTAACCCGGATTAGTAATGTGTGAGCACCAAAAACCCAACTCTTCAACTTGCTGTTGTCCAACAAGAATTGGCTTCATGGCAAGCAAGAGAACAAGTTTGGAATTGCGTAGCACATGAAAAACGACTAAGGAAACGAGTTTATTCGAGCTAACGTTTGTTTTTTGGACTAACCCTGTATTTATTTTCAAGTTATTATGCTGAGTTATTTTGAGCTAAGCCTAAAAGTTTCTAAGTATTGTTAAAACAATTTTTGAAGCTCGGGTTCGTAAGTCGTAAAACCGAATCAAGGTAGACACGGACCGAGCCAGAGAATTGGACGAACAAGAAAATGAAACTCGGGGACTGCGCCCAAGTTAATCCGGCATAGAAATGTAGTAGCAAAATATCACATATCTAGCATACAATTGCACCCAGCATACCGGGGATCTGATAATTTTTCAAGTTTTTTGGAACTAAGGAGCAGCAGGAGGAGGAAGTTCGGCGTCGGCGTCGCTGTCTTCAATATCTGAAGCATCATCTTCTCCGCCCTCATCCGACCCATCTTCAACGTTCTCATTGTGCTCGTCCCAGTGATTCAGGAAGCTCGGTCCTTCAACCCGGTCATGAATAGGAGAATATTCGACGAGGCTGTAAGCGCAAACTGGCGCGGCGACCCACTCCGGATCATCGGTCCATCTGGATCCGGTGCGCCGCCGTGTAAGGAGGCTGAGGTCAATCTTCTCGTACCATGTGAGAATATGGTGAAGGATGGTATCGGCTGCGGCACGCCCATCGGACTCTCTCCAGAGGTCAAGCTGGGTCTCAATCTCCATTAACTTCTCGACGAGAATCGCGATGGTCTCCGGGCTACTCTCCCCAGGCTAGAACGTATTGAAAATGCAAACTGCAACGTCGAGGATATCCTTGCCATAATTCTTGATGGTTTCCACGCGAGCTGACATGCTGAACAATAGGTCCTCCATGTCGAAGGGAATGCTCTCACCGTCAGGAACGACGGGAGTACCCCTCTCTCGGCGAAATTTGGCAACAACAGCGCTTGCAATAGAAGTACCCTCTGGAAAGTGGTCTGGAAACAAGGCAAAGGTAGAAGGTAAAGAAAAGACATGAGGTAACCCGGAGAATTATGTCGGATAAGGGAAAGGAACTTACGAGAAATATGGCTATGGATCCGGGTTAACTCCTTGATGCAGTCATCGCGTCTTTTGCGAAGTTGCTCAAGCTCAGCGTTTGCCGACCCAAGCTGGAGGTCGGATTCTCTGAGTAGGTCCTGGTCCTTGGAGATCTGGAGAGTAAGGCGCTCACGCTCTTCTGTGAAGTTCTGGCCAACCTTTTGGAGATCGGTTTGGTGCTGGGCCTTCATCTTCTCCATCTCAGCCTTGAGCTTGGCAATCTCGTCGTCCTTAGTCCAGAGGAGAGCAAGCTCATCATCCTTTTTCTTCAGCTCGGCTTGATGCTGCCCTGCTTGTTCGAGAAAATGCAGCATCATATCAGGCACAGGCACACTATCCTCAAGCGATGCTGAAATAGTATGTTGACCCGACAGAGCCAAGGAGTGAATGTTTGCCGAGCCAAGGAGAAGAAGAAATGGAAAACACTATGAGGTCGAACAAAAGAGGACATACCCTGGATTTCCTGCAAGTTCTTCCGCATGATCTTGTTCTCAGCCTCCACCCCAGCTGCAGAAACCGAATGAGGAGATTAGTTCGGCGGAAGAAAGTGAAGAAAAACGGAGAGGTGCCGAGGGAGAAAATTACCCCTCTTTTCATGTTCGGCACTAAGTGCAACATGTTTTGCGCGTAGCATCTTATGGGTATCCAACAGGCGTTGGAATTCAGCGCTCCGGCGGTTGGTGGTTACCTGAAAAGAGTACAGAAGTGTAAAATTAGCTTGGTACATATTCGAAGTGTACAAGATCCGGGCCAAGTGGAACTTAACCCGGCTCTAGGTGTGTGCATATTCGAAGTGTACAAGATCCGGGCCAAGTGGAACTTAACCCGGCTCTAGGTGTGTGCGGATTTGAAGTGTACAAGATCCGGGCCAAGTGGAATTTAACCCGGCTCTAGGTGTGTGCATATTCGAAGTGTACAAGATCTGGGCCAAGTGGAACTTAACCCGGCTCTAGGTGTGTGCATATTCGAAGTGTACAAGATCTGGGCCAAGTGGAACTTAACCCGACTCTAGGTGTGTGCATATTCGAAGTGTACAAGATCCGGGCCAAGTGGAACTTAACCCGGCTCTAGGTGTGTGCATATTCGAAGTATACAAGATCCGGGCCAAGTGGAACTTAACCCGGCTCTAGGTGTGTGCATATTTGAAGTGTACAAGATCCAGGCCAAGTGGAACTTAACCTGGCTCTAGGTGTGTGCAGATTCGAAGTTTACATGCAGCTACGTTAGTTTTCTAATGAGCATCCGGCCGAGTAACAAGCTACTCCACCGGAGGCTCAGGGACTAATGGTTATTATCTACAACATGTAAAGGAGAAACAACATACCTCCATCATTCGCCCCGCGAGGTTAATTGCCTCAGCGGCGGTATTCATCTGGGCGGAAAATTCTGCGGGGCCGAACTTTTCCGGGAGATCGTCGTTGTGGACGAACTCTGCCTTGTTCCAGTTCATGACGAACTCGATAAGGTTCGGAGGGTACCGCTCACCAGTGGGCATATGGGGTGCCACCAAGCCCTTCGCGTGAGCTTCTTTCCTCTCAACTAGGGCAAGAGCTGGGCTGGTATGCAGAACCATCTGCTGCGCATCAGTTGGCTCGGCAGGAACATCCTTTGCTGCTGGAGTTTTATTGGGAAGCATTGATGCTAGGGTTCGCTGCCCAGCCTCGACAGATGCAGACTTGGTGGCATCCGGAGCCTTTTTGCCCTTAGCTTGCTGGGAAGAAGTAACTGCGGTGGATTTCCCCTTAGAGGCTGCTGGAGTAGTTCCTCGCCGAGGCTGAGATGACTCGGATGAGGCGGAAGAACTTGGCACTGGAGCTCTTGTAGCTGGACTTGGAGCTATGGTTGGTTTTCTTGGTACCGGAACAAATGCTGGAGCCGGTTCGGTCGCTGATACTGGAATTGCTGCTGGTGCTGGTGTTGAGATAGACTCGGTGGTTGCTGGTTGCGGCGATGCCGAAGTGGTGGACGCCGTCGCCTCGGCTGGACCGACCCCTCCCGCTCCGAGGTCACGTTCCTCTCGATGAGGTACTGCGGAACCCGGAGCAGCCGCGGAACCTTCCGGAATAGGGCTCAGCCGGCGTGACTCGTCATCACGAGGAGGAGAAGGGCCGGACAGAAGGGGTGAAGAGATGCTTGATCCGCTCTGAGGGACCTCCACCGGAGGCCTGAAAAAGAGAATAATGTCAGAAGAGAAATTACCACGATGCAAGGAAAAGTGAGTTACGCAATGCAAAATGACTTACACATCCGAGGTTTCGGCCTCCTTGGGTTTCTGAGCCCTCCGTGCCGGGGCTTTGCCTGCCTGCTTGGAGGCAGTCTTGTCTCCGGCCTTCTTTTGCCTTTTTGTGGGCTGAGAAGGTTCGGAGGGAGAACTTGATGCGGTTCCGCGCTTCTTCTTCGACGCCACCGGAACCGGCTCGCCCGTAGCAAGTGGAGGATCCTCGTGGATATGCCCACCGGGGTTAGCTGATGCCGGAAAGGCAAAAGAAAGAGGGACAGCCTCAACAGGTTCAATCACGTCGACATCCGAGTCATCCTCATCATCGGGCCAATCTCTAAGAGAAGAGAATTTACCACTGGGTCATTTGGTAGCGTCGGTCATAGGGAGGAACATCTCCTGGTCCGGCTCCTCCTCATCCGGGATTTCTCGGTCCGGCGCCCACTTAAGGGCGGGTCCGTACCATCCTCGAGAGTTTGCTGAAGGAACAGATGAGAAAAAGCACGAAGAACAGAGTCAAAAATACAACAAAAACCGACACATACTTGATCCTAAATAAGTTTGCCCCGCGAAGCTTACCGCGGGAGGGAGCCTGTCGCGACAGTAGTGCTCGATTCCCCACATCCATTCCGCGGAGAAATCCTTGTGGGTGGTGAAAAGAGCCTTAACCCGGTGAAAAATCTCCGTGTTGCTCAGCTCGAAGGAGGAGGTCCGGTTGGGGTCGCGACCGAAACTCATGTGGCACAACTTGTGGGTACGCTTCTGGAGGGGAGAGATTCGGTTGCGAACGAACGTGATCATGGCATCCTCGTTGCGCAATCCGAGTTTCTTCAGCTCCGCGAACCTCTTGTTAACTTGGTTGGCTAGAGCTGTAGGCTTCTTGGGGACCTCCTCCCAGAATTCCGTGTCAGGTGGACCCGGAGCATAGGGCAGCAACCGAATCAAATCTTCAGTGCCCTCATTCCGGACATAGAAGAAGGTTTGGGCCCATCCTTTGCCGGAGTCAAGCCCGGTAACCCGAGGGAAAACGGGAAGTCTCCAGGGTGAGATGGAGGCAGCTCCGAATTGGTTGAGCTGCTTATCCTCCGACTCTACTTGGATGTTGGGGATGATGTTGCGACGAAGGCCGAAAAACCGGATCCACAGCTCCTTCGTGGGCCATAGTCCGGTGTAGCCTTCGATCATAGAGGCAAAGGCGGATAGAGAGGTGATAGCGTTGGCTGGGAGATGGTGCGGCTGCAAGTGGTAGGTCCTAACCCAATCCCGGAAGAAATCGCTCACCGGCAGACAAAATCCACGTTGGAAGTGGGACAGGAACACAACAAACTCACCCGGATTGGGTGAGGGGGCCAGTTCGGCGGAGGGGAGACGAGCAGCAACGCCGGCAGGAATGCGTCTAGTCCGGTAGAGCCAGTCAAGGTCATCTTGACAGACCCATGATCCGGCCCACGCGCCACGGTCCGTCGCGGCGGTGTCCTCCTCCATCTCCTGCTCGGCGATGATGAGCTCCTCCTCCGTCATCTCGTATTCGCTATCCTTGCTGGAGCTAGCGGCGGCGGAGATCTGAGGCCTGGATTGGCATGGACCCGTGGAGAAGAAGCTGCGCAGCGGT
The DNA here is from genome assembly GCA_023614405.1 of Avena insularis. Taxonomy (NCBI): domain Eukaryota; kingdom Viridiplantae; phylum Streptophyta; class Magnoliopsida; order Poales; family Poaceae; genus Avena; species Avena insularis. Next base: position 54,880,075 of record CM042692.1, read on the forward strand.
GGCTGCGATGCAGAGGAACGGGGAAGGTGCGGCGGCGGCGCTGCTGCTAGAAGCATCTTGGCGGTCGCTAGGAAGACGAAGGAGAAAGGCAATGGGCGGAGGGCGAAGTGGAAAAATGCTAAGGTGCGCCCTCGCTATAACCGCCCCGTGAGATGGGTGAGTGGGATCGTGCTGCGCCAACAAGCCACACGGTGTGGCCGTGTATCACCTGCATCAGCCAATCGGAGAAAAGCCACACAGGGGGCCACAGAGTAGAAGCAATCCCATGACGCGACGCGCTGATGCGGTAAACGAGGAGGCAGGCATGACGTGACCCACGCACAGTGATAACTGACAATTACTGCGGCGACTACTATGCATGCCCTTAAAATAAGATGAGGTAATGATTAGCCTCCATGTGGGTTGGCGTATGAGAGAAGGAAACGGGGCCCGGATCAAACCATGATAACCATGGGATCCGAGCCAAAGTGGTAACCCGGCCGACAAGTGAAAACTTGGAACATGCAAAGGGAACATAAATCCATATAATCCAAGATAAGGAGCTAACCCGGAATTAAACGTCCAAGGCTCGAACATAAATGAACCTGATGTGGCCTTAGACCGCACCAGCTTCGGGGACTAATGTTGGGGGGATACCCCCGGGTAGGGTTACTCCGGGGTATAAGGGCCGAGTTAGCCGAGGTTCGGCAAGGTCAAAGCGGATGCTGGCCGGGTCACCTCAAGGCAGGCCGGATCACGGAGTAACCCGGACCAGGGGGTCGCCTAACATGGTCTCATCCGACTGAAGGAGTAAGTCGGAAGTGCTTGTCTAACTTATATGCGGGAACATGTGTGGCCAGATCTACTATGATCCGGGTCCTCGCTTAGCTTCTGGGAGAAGGAAGGAATCTCTGTGGTAAAAAAGAAGGTCCGGTACGCACTGCATGAGCGGAGAAAGCAAGGGCAGGACCACCGGGTCATGGCCGACAAGGGTGACGACGCCCATGTCGGTGGCTGGTATGAAGCTTACATCAGCTAAAGCATGTGTGTTGGGGAAAAGCACCCGGTCGGGTTACCACTTTGGGAGGGCATATTCTTAGGAATATGCCTCCACGTATCCCTAGGCGGGGACCAAACTTCCTCTATATAAGGGGGCTAGGTTTACGGTAGAGGGGTTGGTTGAGCTCTAGTTGGTTTGGTGATTCCATAGTCACTGGTTGAGTTCTTTGAGGCCATAGTGCTAGTTGATCTAGGGTTCTAGGGAAAAATAGTAGGCAAGAGTAAGAGAGCTCCTTCTTCCTCCTCTCGCCAATACAGCTCAAGGAGCACTTGTAATCTTGAAGGAAATCAATACAAACTTCTGTGTGGAGAATCACTCCACTATCCCTCCCTGGATTCCCCTAGCGTGTATTAGTCCCCACCTTTAGCCTATCCATGGCATCTGCCGTGACACCACCACGACATTTATGCTTATATTCATGGAATAGAATGGTTTTACCCAACTTAACAAAAGTATCTCCAATTTTGATCTATAGTTGCACGATACCTGCTTGGTCAGGGTTTATGGGTTTAGATTTTATGGTTCAGGATTCCATGAATTCTCAATAATATGTTCAAACTTTATGGTTATATATATTCGCGGAACAGAATGGTGTTACCGCAATTTACTGAAAGTACCTAAAAAATTGATCTACAAGTCGATGATACCCTGCTTGGTCATATTTTTTGTTAAATAAAATTGAAGGTACCCAAGTACTAAAACAAGGGATAAACACCAAGAGTTCCTTGAGATTTAGGCGCTGTCTGGTTGGGCTCTAATTCTGGCTTTTGATTTTTGGCTTATAAAGCCAGGAATGTGTTTTTGGCTTTGTTTTTTTAGCTTTTGCTCTGACATAGTGGAATGATAGTATAAGCCAGGTTGGATGATTTTAACGATTTTATCTCGGTTTAGCGAAAAATGTTCGAATTTTGAACAACAAGCGATGGGAATCTCTACTTCCCGTAATTCTGGCTCACTGACATGTGGGTCACTTGCATAGTGGGTCCAAAAAGTCAGTATAGGTCGGAGTGGGTGGCAGGTAAATATTGAAGAAGGGCTAGGAAACATCGATGGGGTGATGCACTTGGGAGGACGCAAATTTACCACCTATATCCCTCTGTTATTGCAGTGCTCCCTAGGATTCTTGTTTCCGGAGCAGGGATAGAAGAGGAATTTTGCATTCTAGAAAGAGGTGAAGCATGTTTGAATGGATGCGCGGGATATTTTAATGGATGGGTGCGTGTTTGGGCTCCGTACCAAAATTTTGAGGTCAAAGCTTCTAGCATACGCTACTCCGGCATGGGGCCTCTCAGACACGCTGTCACCATCTAGACCCACACGCTAGCGAAGGTTGCTTCCCAGCATATAAACAAGTTTCTAGGCATTTGCTAACATTTTCGAACAATTTAAGGCTTTTAAGAAGATTCCCATCGTCCAAAAAAAAAGGTGACCAAGGTCATGGAAATAGTTTATGATGATGTGTCCGTATTTGGTAGATCGGTGCATCTTTGCAAATCACCCAATATTTCTGGTTCCAAATTTGAAGTTTGTTTTCGAATTTCCAAGTAACAACAATGTGTTTTGTTGTGAAGCAACTACAAAGATGATGGCACAAAATGCCACCGCCCCCTTTTTTCACACAATGTGTAACGCCCTTTCAAGCTTCTAGGCTAAAGTTGTGCAATAAAATAATTTTTGGGGCTGGATGTTTGAATGGATGGGCGGGATGTTTCAATGGGTAGGCGGGATGTTTCGGTGCTCTGCCGAAATTTTGAAGTTGAAGCTTCTAAGGTATGCTACTCCCACTTGGGATCATGTCCCTGTCAGATAGACCCACAGGCCTGTATGCTTTCTAGCATTTAATGAGATTATAGACATCTACCGAAATTAGTGAACATTAATTCAAGGATTTCAAACAAGAGGAGCAAGGTCACAACCATAGTTTCTGTACCTTTTTCATGTTTTGTACTACTCCGTAGATTGAAGCATCTTCGCCAACCAAGCTTACAAACATGTCCATATTTGGTACATCGGTGCACCTTGGCATTTCAAGCAATTGTTTACAAAGGAGATTCTAGATTTGATGGATAATGCCCTACTTTCATGAGTTTCCCAGCTTCCTAGCTAAAGATGTGCAATAAAATGACTTTTTGACAATTGAAAGTAAGTATGTCTAATTACGAACTACAAACTGTGTGATATAGCTTGCTCTTGACTTTTTAAAAATAGTTTAAAGGTACCGAATTAGTCAAATATTGGAGAACCACTGAGAGTTTTGCAAGATTTCAATTTTTTGATATGAATAGTAATGACACCAAATTTGGGCCATTTTGTTTTTAAAAAAATAAAGAAACAAAATATAAAACGAAATACAACCATTCATTTCTCCGTTGGTGTCTCACTGTGTGCATTAGCTAATTTCCATGAAAAATATATAAATTTTGATAACTCTTGAAAAACTCGTTTCACAATATGGCATACCATGTTTGAACATTCATGGCCATATGTGTTACCATACTTTATGATAATGTAACCATGTTTGGTAGATTGGTGCATATTGATATTTCAACATTGTTTACAAAAAGAGCTTCCATATTTGGAGTTATTTTAAAAGCCCCAATCGATAATAATGGCTTTAATTTTGTCATACGGTATATGGCGTACCATGTATGAATATGCATGACTTTCAAACCAGATGACCAAGGTCATGGCCATATCTTTGCTATAGTTTATAACATGTTTGTATTTGGTAGATTGGTCCGTATTATTGGCATTTAAAATATTATTTACAAAGGAAGCTTTTGAATTTGAAGTTTCTTTCAATTTTTCAAGCGACGACAATGGCTTTTGTCATGAAGAAACTACAAATAAGTATGGCTCAAAATCCCACTTCCCTAGTTTCCACACAAGATATATATAGCCTGGGGTTTAGGGTTCGTGTTTTTCGGGTTGAGGGTTTAGGGGTTTAGGATTTATGGTATATGGTTTAGGATTTTAGGGTTTAGGGCTTAGGAGATTAAGGTTGGTATTTAGGGTTTAGGGTTTTAGGGTTTAGGGTTTTCTAGGTTTTAAGGTTTATGAATTTTCAATAATAATTTTCAAGCTTTATATATATGCTTATATATATTCATGGAATAGACTAGTGTTATCGCAATTTAATGAAAGTATCTCGGATTTTGACCTAGAAGTGCATGATACCTACTTGGTAAGGGGTTGAGGGGATGAGGGTTCAGGGTTTATGGTTTTTTGGGTTTAGGGGTTTAGGGTTTGGGTTTTTTGGAAATTTTTGATAATGTTCAAGTTGCTTTATATATATGCTTATATTCGTGGAATTGAATGGCGTTAGCACAATTTGAGGAAAGTTTATCTAAAATTTTGATCTACAAGTGCATGTGATACCTCATTTGCCAAGGTCATTTAGGCGTGGTTGAGGGTTTAGGGTTGAGGGTTTAGGGTTTAGGGAATGTTCAAACTTTATTGTTATATTCGTGGAATAGAATGGCGTTATCGCAATTTAATGAAAGAATCTCATATTTTGATCTATAAGTCCATGGTACCTGCTTGGCTAGGGTTTATATGGGTTGAGGGTTTAGGGTTTTACGATTTAGGTTTTATGGACTAAATAGGATTTAGTGCGTTTAGTGAATTTTCAATAATGCTCAAGCTTTATGCTTATATTTGTCGAATAGAATGGCGTTACCTAACTCATTGAAAGTATCTCAAAATTTGATCTATAAGTGCATGATACCTTCTTGGTTAGGGTTTATGGGTTGAGGGTTTGGGGTTTTAGGTTTAGGTTTTAGGGGTTGTTTAGGGTTTAGGGTATTTTCGATAATGCTCAAGATTTATGCTTATATTCGTCAAATAGAATGGCATTACAAATTTAATGAAAATATATCAAATTTTGATCTATAAGTGCATGCTACGTGTTTGGTAAGGATTTAGGGTTCAGTATTTAGGTTTTAGGGTTTCGGAAATTTTAAATAATGTTCAAGCTTGACGCTTATATTCATAGAATAGAATGGCATTATCGTAATTTAATGAAAGTATCTCAAATTTTGATATATAAGTGCATAGGAAAAGGCCAATTGATGGGAAGGATTTGGGGAGCAGGGTGCCCCTCTTTATATAGGTGGAAGGGAGGTACTTCCTCCCTCAAAGTCCCGAGGTGGGACTAATCAAGAGGGAGAGGTGGGAGGAGGCAGTCGGCCTGCCCCCTTATATGGGCCCCACGTGGTGGGTAGCCCACTAGGGCTAGCGACTCCCCTCTTGCCTTCCCAAGGCTGACGACCCCTTCTTGGGCCTCTAGTGAGGCCCAATTAGATGGGCTGCCCCCAAAATCCAATTTAAATAATATTTATAATATTAATTCATTTAATTAATATTGAATACATATTATTTAATACATAGCACTCCGAAACACCTTTTGGACCTCTCTGATCATCATCGCATATCCCCGAAACACTTTCGGTATGACTCCGAAACTATTCCGGAGTTCTCTCTCTTTTCTCCTACGATCTTGAATAAATCCCTAAGCGTCTCTACCCTTAAGTGTGACACCCTATGGCTTGGGAATACATAGACATGATCAACACACTTTTTGATCAATGATCAATAGCAATATCTGGAAACACATAATGGCCCCAATGCATTCCCCGATTAACTTGATCGCTTGAACCTTGAACATCGAGTCTCATTCCCTTTGCTCTATGATACCTAGTTTGTCCAAGATCTGATCTTCAGTATCTATATACCTAGTTACATCTTGTTACAGACAAACACATTTACTCGTTCCCGTGATATCACATTGTTGGGTTCGCAACATATAAAACAAAAAAAATTCTACGATGGGAACTATTATACGCCAAGATCTATCTACTAGATACAAGCAACAGGTGGATATACATCCATAGAGAACATACCCTCTAAAACAACAAAGTTTTGTTAATGAGATGGAACTCGTGGATGATGTAGTCGTTTGCTTGCCAATCTCATGATCGTGTGGAAGTCCTAGAGCCACAAACCAGCAGCACATCCGCACTCGCACACACGTTCAGGCCACCGAAAAACCTCCGCCTCCTTGCTCCAGCGATGCAGCGGATGCAACACCTCCTTCTAGACGAAATGCCACCGGGAACATGTATCTCGCTAATCCGAGACCATGGGGGAATAATACTACAGGGGGAGAGAGATCCTTCACGAGGAGGTGTGAGGAAGAAGGAGTGAGAGGGGGACTTTTATAGGAGGAGGGGGTACCCCTCCCCATGGCCAGCACCCCATGGGAGGCGACCCCTCACCTCCCCCATTCATGTGGTGGTAACCCCCTCCACATAAATTTGCCCCTTAACATTCCCCTTTAAAGTCTCCACTTTAAATGCATTAAATTTCTCCAAATTAAATGCTCTCTCATTTAATAAAACTCTTTTATTAATTTTATTCAGAATTTTGTTAATTACTTTAGTTAACAAACATTCACATAAAACCCCCTACAATAATTCAATATTACATGCAGAACCAATTTCAACAATTTCACCCGAAACAGTTTCGGTGTCTATTGAAATAATTCTAGCACTTTGCAGTTCATTTGTCTGAAACATATTTTCTCCAAATGGTGTTGGTGTCCCTTAAGTGTGTCACCCTACGGTTCGTGAATAATGCAGACATGATCGAGACCCCTCTTAGATCAATAATCAGAAGCGAGACCTGGAGATCCATACTAACTCCTATACATTAAACGATAACTTCTGTGATCCTGAGAACCTTTAATGCTAGTAACTAAATCCCTTTGTCTCGCGATATATTACATGTTCGAGATTCGATCATCGGTATCTCCATACCTAGTTTGATCTCGTTACCGACATGTACTCTTTTCTTGTTCCCGTGATATAACATTCTAGTTATCTCATCACTTGCTTGCAAGCTAACCAATGTGCTATCACCGAGAGGGTCCAGAGTATATCTATCCGTCATTGGGATGGAAAAATCTCACTCTTGATCCATGAGCCTCTACATAACACTTTCGTAGTACTGAACCCACCTTTATAATCACCCTTTCATGGTGTGACATTTGATGTTATCAAGATACTCTTCTAGTGTTAGTGATTAACATGATCTCATGGTCCAAGGACTAGAATTACTTCGTATGATGTCTGTCAATAAATTATAACAAATCTTCAATGATGTCTGTCAATGTTTCTGACGAGTTAATGACTGAGCTATCTGAGGACTTTGGGTGCCTTGTTGGTCAAATGCCGTTCACCTATTTGGGTTTACCCCTGGGCACTACTAGACCAACAATTACAGAGTTAATGCCAATTGTTTGTCGGTTAGAGAGGAAACTGACCTCCATCTCGAGCTTCCTTTCTTAGGGGGCTAGATTACAACTTATTAACTCTGCCCTTTCCTCCATGCCTTTGCATTTCTTGTGTACCCTGCAGCTTCCTAAAGGTCTAACTGTTCAACTTGACCGAATCCTAAGACAGTGTCTCTGGAGAGACAAGGTTGATGAACCCAAACGGTCTCTTGCCGCATGGGAATTAGTCTGTTTACCAAAGAACAAGGGGGGCTTGGAGTGGTAAATTTCCAAAAGAAAAATGATGCATTGCTTATAAAGTTTTTGGATAAGTTCTATAATAAGAAAGATATCCCATGGGTAAATTTGATCTGGTTTGCTCATTATGAACACAAAATTCCCCATGCAGAGAACTTATGTGGATCGTTCTAGTGGCGTGATGTATTAAAACAAGTTGACAATTTCCGGGTTGTTGCGTTAGTAACTCATGGCAAGGGGGATACGTTTCTTTTCTGGTCTGACAACTGGTCATTGCAGGGCAGTATGATGCCTCTGAATCTTAGATTCCCCAGGTTATTCTCTTATGTCCTAAATGCAAACATGTTCACTGCAAGTATACTACTGGAAGATATACATGATCTTTTTTATCTGCCCCTTTCTACTGGCGCCCATCAAGAATTGATGAGCTTGCAACATGTGATGAATGCGAACCCATTGCCAGATCAAAATGATTCCTGGACATATACTTGGGGGAAACCTACACGCCTGGTCAGTTCTATAAACAAATTCATGACCATATCCAGGTGCCAAAGGTTTATAATTGGATCTGGAAATCTAGTTGTGTGATGAAAATTAAGGTGTTCGCTTGGTTACTTCCGAGAGATAGATTGAACACTAGAGATCTTCTACAAAGAAGACACTGGCATGTCACTGACGACACTCATTGTGAGTTATTCCCATCACATGTATATGAGGACCGAGTTCACCTCTTCTTTGACTGCAATTTCAGTAGGGGGATTTGGAACTATCTGCAAATTTCCTGGCAACCACATGATGACATACAGGTGATTATGGAGAATGCCAAGAAAGATTTCGGTCACATCTTCTTTATGGAAGTAATGATGCTAGCATGCTGGAATATTTGGCTATTGAGGAATGGAAAGATATTTAACCAGGAAAGACCAACTTTTACACGTTGGAAATTAGGATTCATCAATGATATTTCTTTGCTTCAGTATAGGATTAAAAGAAAATATAAATCTCCACTTCTATCTTGGATAACTGCTTTGCCTTGAGCCTAGATTTTGCCAAGCAAAGGGCTCGGTGTTGAGTAGTAGCAATAGTAGTTCTTTTTTTTGGTTTGTACATATTTTTCTTTGTAATTTGTAATTTGTTCTCTCTTTCTTAATAAATTACTGTGGGGCTTTTGCCTCACAGTCGTAGGTCAAAAAAAAAGAATTACTTCGTATGATGTTATAGCAATATAAACACAATGACTTTGATCGTAATGCTATACCTCGAATGAATGTTCATCACATCATTCCACTAATGTTGTGACCTCGTTATTAACAACATCCAATGTCCATGATCAGGAAACCTTGATCATCTTGTTAATCAACGAGCTAGTTTATAAGAGAGACATAACTAGGAACTTTCCTTTTGTTTATTAAACACACATGTATTAACGTTTCCAAATTTATACAATTATAGCATGCAAAATAAACATCTATCATATACTTGGAATATATAATAACAACTTTATTATTGCCTCTTAGGGCATATTCCCTTCAGTCTCCCACTTGCACTAGAGACAATAATCTAGTTACATAGTGATAAATCTAACACCCATGGAGTTCTGGTGTTGATCATGTTTTGTTCTAGGGAGAGTTTTAGTCAACGGATCTGCTACATTGAGATCCGTATGTACTTTAGAAATCTTTATATCTCCATCCTTGACATGCTCACAGTTGAAGTGAAACCGGCGCTTAATATGCTTGGAATTCTTGTGAGACCTTGGTTCCTTTGCGTTGGCTATGGCTGCATTGTTGTCACAATATATCACCATTGGATCCAACGCACTAGGAACCACACCCAGTTCGGTAATGAACTCCTTCATCCAAACTTCTTCTTGTGCTACTTCTGAAGCAGCAATATATTCTGCCTCCATTGTTGACCTTGTCACCACGGGTTGTTTGGAGCTCCTCCAACTAACTGCTGCTCCGTTCATGAGAAATACATATCCGGATTGAGACTTAGAGTCATCCGGATCAGTGTCAAAGCTAGTGTCGACATAACAATTAGCGACCAGCTCTTCTTCACTTCTGTATACAAGAAACATTTCCTTAGTTATTCTCAAGTACTTAAGGATATTCTTGACCACTATCCAGTGTTCCAAACCAGGATCAGATTGGTACCTACTAGTCAAACTAATAGCATGTGCCACATACGGTCTTGTACATAGCATGGCGTACATTATAGAGCCATTTGCTGAAGCATAAGGGATCTTATCCATTATCTCTCTTTCTTCGGCCGTATCCGGACTTTGAGTCTTACTCAATGTCTTGCCTTGCAACATAGGTAAGAACCCCTTCTTACTTTCGTCCATTTTAAACTTCTTTAAAATTTTATCAAGGTAGGTACTCTGCGATAGCCCTATTAGGCGTCTCGATCTATCTCTATAGATCTTTATGCCTAATATATATGATGCTTCACCAAGGTCCTTCATAGAAAATTTGCTGTTTAGATAACTTTTAACAATGTTTAAAAGATCTATATCATTTCGAATCAATAATATGTCATCCACATATAATATCAGAAATGCCACATTGCTCCCACTCACTTTCTTGTAAATACAAGCCTCTTCATAAGTTTGGACAAATCCAAACTCTTTGATCACCTCATCAAAGCGGAGATTCCAACTCCGGAATGCTTGCTTCAGTCCATAGATGGATCGCTGAAGCTTGCAAACCTTGTTAGCATCCTTAGGATCGACAAAACCCTTTGGTTATATCATATACAACTCTTCTTCAATATTACTATTGAGGAACGCAGTTCTGACATCCATCTGCCATATTTCATAATTGAAATAGGCAGCAATTGCTAACATAATCCTAACTGACTTAGCATCACTATGGGAGAGAATGTCTCATCGTAGTCAACTCCTTGAATTTATCGAAAATCTTTTGTGACAAGTCGAGCTTTATAGACGGTTACATTACCATCAGCATCAGTTTTTCTTTTGAAAATCCATTTATTCTCAACGGCCTTTCGGTCGTGAGGTAAGTCCACCAAGCTCCAAACCTAGTTTTCGTACATGGATTCCATCTCGGGTTGCATGGATTCTAGCCATTTGTTGGAATCCGGGATCATCATCGCTTCTTCATACGTTGCAGGGTCATCTATTTCATCAACCATGAAATTCACAACAGGATTCCCGTATAGTTCAGGAGCTGCACGTGTCCTGCTTGACCTGTGAGGTTCGGTAGTGTCCTCTTTCGGAGTTTCATGATCATTATAATTAGTTCCTTCTTCATTTGGTGAATTCAACTCCGGAACAACTTCCGGTGCTGCGCTACTCGCCATTTCATGAAGAGAAAGTTCAATAACCTCTTCGAGTTCTACCTTTCAACTACACACGCCTTTCGTGAGAAACTCTTTCTCTAGAAAGGATCATTTCTTGGCAACGAAAACCTTGCCCTCAGATCTGTGATAGAAGGAATACCCAATTGTTTCTTTAGGATATCCTATGAAGACGCATTTCTCTGCTTTGGGTTCGAGTTTATCAGGCTGAAGTTTCTTCACATAAACATCGCATCCCCAAACTTTAAGAAATGACAACTTAGGTTTGTTTCCAAACCATAATTCATACGGTGTCATTTCAACGGATTTAGATGGTGCTTGATTTAAAGTGAATGCATCAGTTTCCAGTGCATAACCCCAAAATGATAGTGGCAAGTTAGTCAAAGACATCATAGATCGAACCATATCCAATAGAGTACGATTACGACATTCTGACACACCATTACATTGTGGTGTTCCGACAGGTGTGAGTTGTGAAACTATTCCACACTCTTTCATATGTGTGCTAAACTCGTAACTTAGATACTCACCTCCATGGTCAGACCATAGAAATTTGATCTTTCTATTATGATGATTTTCCACTTCATTCTGAAATTCCTTGAACTTTTCAAAGGTTTCAGACCTATGTTTCATCAAATAGATATACCCGTATCTACTCAAATCATCTGTGAAAGTAACAAAATAACGATAACCACCACGCGCTGACACACTCATTGGACCGCATACATCAGTATGTATGATTTCCAATAAATCTGTCGTCCGTTCCATTGAACCGGAAAACGGCGTTCTAGTCATCTTGCCCATAAGGCATGGCTCACATGTATCAAATGATTCAAAGTCAAGTGATTCCAAAAGTCCATCAGAATGGAGTTTCTTCATGTGTTTAACACCAATATGACCTAAACGGCAGTGCCACATATATGCAGATATATCGTCATCAAGTTTAATTCTTTTAGCATCAACATTATGAATACGTGTAACACTATTATCGAGATATAATAGAAATAAACCTTTCATCACAGGTGCATGATCGTAAAAGATATCATTCATATAAATCGAACAACTATTGTTTTCGGATTTAAAGAATAACCACATCACATTAAACAAGATCCGGATATAATGTTCATGCTAAGTGCAGGAACCAAATAACAATTATTTAAGTTTATAACTAATCCCGATGGTAGGTGGAGAGGCAGTGTTCCGACGAAGATCACATCAACTCTTGATCCATTGTCGACACGCATCTTGACCTCACCCCTTGCTAGTGGTCGCTTGTTCCGCAGCCCCTGATTCGAGTTACATATATTAGCAACCGATCCAGTATCAAATACCCAGGTGCTACTGCCAGTACTAGTCAAGTACACATCAATAACATGTATATCATATACACCTTTGTTTGCCTTGCTGGCCTTCTTGTCTGCCAAGTACTTGGGGCAGTTGCGCTTCCAATGGCCAGTCCCCTTACAATAGTAGCACTTGGTTTTATACTTAGGGCTAGCCCGAGATTTCTTTCCAGGCGCAGCAACATATTTTCCGCCCTTCTTTCCCTTCTATTTACCCTTCTTGTCTTTCTTGAAACCGGTGGTCCTATTGACCATCAACCACTTGATGTTCTTTCCTAATCTCCACTTCTGTAGTCTTAAGCATTGATAGAAGCTCGGGGAGAGTCTTCTTCATGCATTGCATGTTATAGTTCATCACGAAGATCTTGTAGCTAGGTGGTAGAGATTGGAGAACACGATGTATGCCTAAGTCAATGGGAATCATTATTCCCAAGGACACAAGATTATCGGTGTACCTAGACATTTTGAGTACGTGCTCACTTAGGGAGCTGTTCTCTTCCATCATGCAGCTAAAGAACTTTTCTGAAGCATTATAACTCTCTACGGCAGCATGGGTATCGAAAATCATTTTCAATTCACCCATGGTATCAAAGGAATTGCCATTTTTGAAATGCTTTCGAAGTTCTGGCTCTATTCCATATAGTATGCCGCAATGAACTAAGTTGTGGTCCTCCTGACGAGTCAAATAGACATTCTTTTCTTCGTCAGGGGCATCAAGAGCTGGTGAGGGGCCTAACGACGCTTCTAACACATATTGTTTTTGTGCAGCAGAGAGGAGAATCCTCAAATTCATGGCCCAGTTGGTAAAGTTTCTACCATTCGCAGCAAGTTTCTATTTCTCCATGAACACATTGAAATTGAAAGCAGGTGGTGCCATCTACAAAAGAATTTGTAAATTTTATTTAGACTAAGTTTATGATAGATTGAGTTCAACTAAACTCCCACTCAAAAACAACATCCCTCGTGACTTTTTGGTGATTACATGAACAAAATTCACTACACAAAGTCTGATCATCACGTGAGTCGGTGTAGCTTCAAAGGCGAGCATCTATATGGGCATCATATCAACTATATGACTCATGCTTAACCTTTCGGTCCGTGTTCCGAGGCCATGTCTGTACATGCTAGGATCGCCAAGTAAGAACCTTAGTACTCGCGTGTGTAAAACTGTCTTACACCCAAAATATGATCATGGATTCAAGTACACCCGATCATCACGTGATGTCTTGAAGCGGCAAAACATAAACGATGCGTACTTAAGGAAGAACACATTTTTATCTTGATATCTAAATGAGGGATCATCTTATAATGCTACTAAAAGCGCCAAACTAGCAATATAAGATGCGAACATCATATGTGTAAAGTGGGATGATATGGTCTATGCATTTGATCACCATCATATGCATCGTGGTATGATCTCTATCATTCCTTTGTGTGTAAGGCCAAGGTCTATGGAACTTACACGTTAAGTGTGTTGTAAAAGTATCTACCATACATCAACTTACAACATTACCATATCATGACACTAGCCCAGCAACGATCTAAACTAGATGCCTCTAATTTATCAATTGTAAGTTTTTACGTGGCTTAGGGCTTTTGAAGATAGAATCGGTCTTACCTACGAACATGGAACCACAACAATGATAACTAAGTTATTAGCAACTCGTTGTAAATCAGATATTGACTATAGTAGGAGAGACATACACCTGCCAGCCACTTATGCAAAACTAGTTGCATGTCAGTCGTGGAACCGGTCTCATGTGCGATGACATGTAAAGTTGGTCTGGGCCGCTTCATCCCGCTATGCCACAAATATCCAAAATACATGAAAGAAGCAATAACATGATCATCATCGCCACATATAAACATATGTGTACTACCCATGCAAAGCATCTACGCATAGATCAGACTCTAATACCACTATTGGGTTCACAGCATAGAAAACAAAAAATTTCCTATGATGGGAACTATTATACGCCAAGATCTATCTACTAGATACAAGTAACGGTTGGATATAGATCCATAGAGAACATACCCTCGAAGACAACAAAGTTTTGTTAACGAGATGGAACTCGTGGATGATGTAGTCGTTCGCTTGCCGATCTCAAGATCGTGTGGAAGTCCTAGCACCGCAAACCAGCAGCGCATCTGCACTCACACACACGTTCAGGCCACCGAACAACCTCTGCCTCCTCGCTCCAGCGATGTGATACATTGCTAACGTATCCATAATTTTTGATGTTCCATGCTTGGTTGTATCTACTTTCTTATGTTTTGTCCACACTTTGGAGTACTTTGCATATGATTTCTTGGACTAACCTATTAACAAGAGCCACAATGCTAGTTGCCTATTTTCTGCTGTTTTTGGTTCCAGAAAGTCAGAAAATCAATATTCTCGGAATTGGACCGGACAAAAGCCAAAGTCTATATTTTACCAGAGGACTCACGGGGCGAGAAGATGAGACGGAGAGGGGACACAGGGTGGCCACACCATATGGTGGCTGGCTAGCCCGGCTGCGGCCACTGTGGTGTGGGCCCCTCGCCCACCGACCTTGCCCTTCGCCTATAAAATCCTCGATGCAAAACCTAAATCGTCCAGCCTCCACGAAAAGTTCCACAGGCCACCGCCACCGAAGGGAGATTCGGGGACAGAAAGTCTCTGCTCGGCACCTGCCGACGGGAAGTGCTTGAGCCATCTCCATCGATCTCCACCACCATCTCCATCACTTTTGCTGATTCCTATGATGAGGAGGGAGTAGATCTCTCTCGAGGCTAAGGGTTCTACCGGTAGCTATGTGTTCATCTCTCTCTATGCATGATCTTATTGAGATCATGAGCTTGTAACCTATAGATCTACCTTGCTACTCAAGTGCTTTAATAGATCTCTGCTCTCCCCATGTGTGTGAAGTTGACAGTGTGCACACCATGGTGGCACTTAGGCTAGAGAATACAAATACTTGTTATGAGTTATATTTGGAGTTGGATGTCTTTATGAAATTGTGGTGTTTGTTTGAACCATCTAATGCTCAAGGTGACAGTGTGGGGTTATCTAGATGCGGAAAGCAAACTTTGAGGTGTGCTGTTATAGCCCTACCATCGATTAGAGTGTTCAACCGGAGAGTAGTTCAGCGTAGTATCATAAAGAAGAATATATTTATATGAGAGTGGTCACTAGTGAAAGTATGATCCCTAGGCCTTGTTTCTAAGAACTGAAACACCGTTTTCTATTAGATTCGTTACATGTTTGCTTGCTTCCATCTTTATTTCAGTTTGCCTTTAGTCTCTTCCACGCCATCAAAGTATTTTCTAGCACCATTATCTTATATCCATACCACTTGTATTTCACTATCTCTTTGCCGAACTAGTGCACCTATACACCTGACAAGTGTATTGGGTGTGTTGGGGACACACGATACTTCTTGTATCTTGATTGCAGGGTTGCTTGAGAGGGGTTACCTTTGACCACCTCCTCCCTGAGTTCGATAAACCTTGGGTGATCCACTTAAGGGAAAAATTGCTGCTGTTCTACAAACCTCTGCACTTGGAGGCCCAACAACTGTCTACGAGAATAGAAGTGCGTAGACATCACGATGCAGCAGAAGCAGCAACTCCTTCCAGACGAAATGCCACCGGGAACATGTATCTCGCTAATCTGAGACCATGGGGGAATAATACTAGAGGGGGTGAGAGATCCTTCACGAGGAGGTGTGAGGAAGAAGGAGTGAGAGGGGGGCCTTTTATAGGAGGAGGGGGTACCCCTCCCCATGGCCAGCGCCCCATGGTGGGCGACCCCTCACCTCCCCCATTCATGTGGTGGTAACCCCCTCCACATAAATTTGCCCCTTAACATTCCCCTTTAAAGTCTCCACTTTAAATGCATTAAATTTCTCCAAATTTAATGCTCTCTCATTTAATAAAACTCTTTTATTAATTTTATTCAGAATTTTGTTAAATACTTTAATTAACAAACATTCACATAAAACCCCCTGCAATAATTCAATATTACATGCATAACCAATTTCAACAATTTCACCCGAAACAGTTTCGGTGTCTATTAAAATAATTCCACCGCTTTGCAGTTCATTCGTCTGAAACATATTTGCTCCAAATGGTGTTGGTGTCCCTTAAGTGTGTCACCCTACGGTTCGTGAATAATACAGACATGATCGAGACCCCTCTCAGATCAATAATCAGAAGCGGGACCTAGAGATCCATACTAACTCCTACACATTAAACGATAACTTCTGTGATCGTGAGAACCTTTAACGCTAGTAACTAAATCCCTTTGTCTCGCGATATATTACATGTCTGAGATTCGATCATCGGTATCTCCATACCTAGTTTGATCTTGTTACCGACATGTACTCTTTTCTCGTTTCCGTGATATAACATTCTAGTTATCTCATCACTTGCTTGCAAGCTAACCAATGTGCTATCACCGAGACGGCCAAGAGTATATCTATCCGTCATCGGGATGGACAAATCCCACTCTTGATCCATGAGCCTGTACATAACACTTTCGTAGTACTGAACCCATCTTTATAATCACCCTTTCACGGTGTGACATTTGATGTTATCAAGATACTCTTCTAGTGTTAGTGATTGACATGATCTCATGGTCTAAGGACTAGAATTACTTCGTATGATGTTATAGCAATATAAACACAATGACTTTGATTGTAATGCTATACTTCGGATGAATGTTCATCACATCATTGCACTAATGTTGTGACCTCGTTATTAACAACATCCAATGTCCATGATCAGGAAGCCTTGATCATCTTGTTAATCAACAAGCTAGTTTATAAGAGAGACATAACTAGGAACTTTCCTTTTGTTTATTAAACAAACATGTATTAACGTTTCCAAACTAATACAATTATAGCATGCAAAATAAACATATATCATATAATTGGAATGTATATAATAACAACTTTATTATTGCCTCTCAGGGCATATTCCCTTCACACATCCCTGTGACGTAGTCACATGTTTGCAAACTTGTAAAGGTTATCTCATCGAGTGGGCCCAGGTGAAAGGATCGTATGGGCACCTAGAGGGGGGAGAATAGGTGCTACTTCAAATTTTACTCTTTTTCAAGTTAGGGTTTGACACAAAAGGTAAATTCTCTAGATATGCAACTAAGGTGAATTTAGCTATATGCCTCACTAGCACAACTAACTAAGCAAGAACAAGTTACAAGTAAGGTGCGGTAAAGGATATAAGTAACCGAAATGAAAGCACACGGAGACACAAGGATTATTTCCCAAAGTTACTTCCTTTTGAGGGGAAGTACATCTGCGTTTGGAGAGGGGGTGGTATCAAACCACCAACGCCACGAGAGGCCTCCCTTATTCTACGGTGAACCTCACCCCAAGGGGATCGATTCACGCTTCCACTATATCAGCAACCTTCAAGGTGGTAGCCGGCACCCTTACAACAAGTTCAAGGCACACATCCACAACTTAGTTGGAGGCTCCCGAATACAAGCAAGCTATCACAACAATCAAAGACAAGCTTTTAAGAGCCAAAACAAGGCCTAGCGTTTCCAATGAAACATTAGAGCAAGGGGCCCTCAAGTGAATGAGGGGAAATGAAGATCTCTCTTGGTGAATCTATAGATCAAGGCCTCCTCCTATGATTCCCAAAATATCAGCAACTTTGGGTGGTTGGATGAAGAGATCTTGGAGTTTTGGTGGCTCTAATGGTGGTGTTTTTCTTTTCTGGAACGAGCAACTGGAGGTAGAAGATGAGGTCCTCTATTTATAGCATCCACTGCTGCCGACTGATTTTTGCCTGTTGGATAACTTCCACACTAGAGATTCCGGTTTACAAACCGGAGACTCAGGTCTACACTGGAGATTCCGGCCCATCTCTGGACCGCCTATCAGAATGTCTTGGGCCAGGGTTTTTTATCCACACCGGAGACTTGGCAGGAACTCCGGTCTAGGAGACACTGGAGACTCTGGTGTTTTCACACTGGAAACTCCAGTCCAAGTCACCACACTGGAGATTCCGGCCAACATTCGGTATATCTTTGGACCCCCACACAGAATGACCCTAGGCATCTTCTAAAAACCACTACGGAGATTTGTGGGGAATCTTCGGTCTGGATTCTTCAGGAAACATCAGTTTTATCTAGGGATTTTCCCACTATGTTATGGCCTTTTCTCTTTTCATTAGATTGACCTATAGACATTAACACACAGTAAAATGGCCCTTATGTTGTTAACGAACACCAAAACAGATTTGGACAATAAATGTCCTTTCAATCTCCCCCTTTTGTGTGTTCGATGACAGCAAGAGGTTTTGCATGGGGATTTTAATAAGAGACATAACTATGCTCCCCTGACGATGTGCAGCAGGATAATCATGTAATACATGCAAGATAGGTAATAGAAACTAAACATGGGGAGGTTAACCATTACAATAAAGGAACGGGCATAGCATGTCTACACACATAGATAGTTTCACATGAACCATATAAGTTTCACAAGAACAAAATGAAAGAAAATGTTCAAATATACGACACAACCCAACCCATGCAAATCCCGGATGGTCCTAATGGACATCTTCTCCCCCTTTAGCATTGAAACGCTAAAAAGGGAAAAGTCCAAGCTATCGCCCAAAGGAAATCACTCGAAGTCATCATTATTGTCATCATCCTCATCCTCATCCTCATCATAGTCATCATCAGCAGCAGGAGTCTGTTGGCCTTTGCCGTGAGGGAGAGAGGAGGAAGTGCCCTGTGAAGCAAACCAAAAGTGACCTCTAAGAAGGTTTTCCAATCAACTAAGCTGGCATTCATGGCATTCCAAGCACCAAAGGAGAGTGTGTGATCTGACTCTGTAGATGGTTCAGCCCCAAGCTCATCATTGTATTTAGACTCCCCTTCCTCTTCTTCTTCTCCTTGAGCCTTAATTTCCTTGAGGAGCTTCTTAGTTCTGCGGTTGCTCTTGTAGGAGTCATGTTGTACCTTGCAGATGTCCACATTCATGCAACAAAGTGTCTTCTCCTAGAACGACGCCTTCTTGACCTTCTCCTGAACAAACTCACGTGTGACAGGAGCCATGGGAGCATTGGAGGCATTCTTCCTCCTAGAGCCCCTTGGAGGTGTGGGAGCCCGCTCAGCCTTAGAAATCTCATCATCTTCGCTGGCATAGGGCTGTTTAGGAGCAGGGCCCATTCTCCCTTTCTTTTGGAGACACACCAGGGCATGCTCCATAAGGTCAGGCGGAAGGGAAAGAGGTGAACCATGAGCTTGAGTATTGATAAGCCTCATCTTAAGAGCAGCATATGGGGGAGACTTTTTGAAGAGAATAGCATGGTGCATCTCCTAAAAAATGAAATCCAGAACGTCAATAGCATATCCTTCAGCATCAGGGCCAGCACAGTATACCTTGTGAGCATGGTGTAGCAAGTTGACAAGGCCGCACCTAATGGCATCATCATTGCCAGCACTGGGGGAAATGTTGTGACAAATAATCCTCAACAGTAAGTTGTAGAGAGGCTTGAGGCCCTTGGCCTCACCGACGACACCCTTGCTGCCATAGAGAGGTGCCAACTTGGTCTTGTTCTCGCCAAGAGCAGCGTCATGCATACGGTGCCCAACATGAACAGACACACCCTGGAAAGTCTCATTGATTACCCTGGCAAAGTCAAAGAAGTTTGTCGTGCAGCAGACATTGCCAGTCATCCAGGTCATGGTCCTAGCCTGATCAATCCCAAACACAATAGTTGCATAGAATTGCTGGACAAGGTTGATGCTATAATTTTATCAGAGCTCTATGAGCCCATGCAATCCAAGTTTCTCAGTAATCCACATAGCATCTTAAAAATAGTTGTGGGCACGCATGTACTCGAGATCCATATACCTCTGAGGGAAAACAGGGGACTTGGTGAGCTTGAGATAGATATCTTGCATGAATAATTTTTGCTCCCTTCTCCAATAGCAAGGGTCATCACTGGTTCATGGCATCTCATAGAAGTTCATCTTGCATAGTGCACGGTACTCTTTCTTGGTCATATGGGCAAGGGATTGTAAATTATCATACTTAGCACTCTTGGCACGGTTTTACTCCTCTATGCGCTCTTGGTTCCTTCTCATATATTCATCATCTCTGAGCTGCCTCTTGCGGTTGGATGGCGGGATCACATACTGACTAGATTCCTCATCAAACCAAGGATCCGCCCTTTTGGACTTGGCTTTCGTGCGACCACGACGAGACCCAGAGCCACCTGTGAATATTGAGTGAGGAGGATAGCATGGAGGTAAGCACATATGTCCCGGAGATGAAAACTAGACCCTCAAAACTTTGCAATATGTGCTAGAAGCAAGCAACACTGGAGTCTCCGGTGTGCAACACCGGAATCTCCGGCCTGGACCGGAGTCTCTAGCTTGGGTCGGAGTCTCTGGACTAATGGACCAGAATCTTTGGTCTAGAGATTTCAGGTTGCACAAGGAGGCTGCTGGTGGGTTTGATTCAAGAAGATCAGGATAGGAAATGAGAATAATGTGATAGAGTGCACGCAAACATGTGGTTACAGTGGGAAAAATCAGTATAAAACTCAAAATAAACAAAGGGGATGAACCATAGATTCATGGTGAGAGGGAGACTACCACATCTATCCATTGGAGCGATTCGACTGGTGGGGAATGTCCTAGGGGTGGAGAGGATGGAGTTGGCCGGTGACACGGCGAATTCCAGCTGCAAAGCAGCCTCCGGGTGGCATTTTTGGAGGAGGAGGCGACAGGTGTGAGGGTGGGAGTCGGGGTGGAAGATAGAGTCATGCGTGACTCTTTCACCCTGGCCCCCTTAAGTCACAGGCCAAAACCGTCCCAGACCAGAGACTTCGGTCCGACAGACTGGAAACTCCGGATTGACCAGAGACTCCGGTGTTTACACACCGGTATCTCCGGCCCTCTTCGACCAAAAACAACCAGATTCAAATTTGGGACATATATGATAGATAGAGTGTGTTTAGTGAAGAGTAACAGGCTTAGGTTTAGATTCCAAACTATGGAGAACCAAATAGGCAATAAAATCCAACTTAAAGGTCAAGTGAAACTCCAATTTAATCGAACCAAGAACCAACTCTTCATGACAAATAGGGCGGTGGCCTAGGTCACCATATAAGAGTGTGAGGCATGACACCGCGAAGAATTATCCTTGGGCTCATAGCCACTACTCATCAATGAAGCTTTCATGTCAAAAAGAATGAGATACTTGATTTTCTTAATTTTGGCATTATGGGGGAGGGATAGCCTAGTGGATTAGGACCGCACTCCCCCTATCTCCATGCCTGCACCTAAACCAAACAATGATCAAGTAATAGGTGTGTATGCAAGATGATCAAGTCAAACTTCTTGAATCTATGATATTTAGCTCATTCCTCAAATAGCAAACCTTGCTTCATCAAGTGGTTTCGTGAATATATCTGCAAGTTGGTCTTTGGTAGACACATAAGATAGCTCAATATCTCCTCAAGCAACATGATCTCTAATGAAATGATGACGAATCTCAATATGCTTTGTCATTGTATGATCCACCGGATTGTAGGCAATCTTGATAGCACTTTCATTATCACATAAAAGAGTCACTTTGTCACAATGGAGACCATATTCCTTTAAAGTTTGCCTCGTTTATAACAATTGGGTGCATGCACTAGCAGCAACCACATACTCAGCCTCAAGGATGGAGAGAGATATACGGTTTTTCTTCTTAGAAGACCAACACACCAAGGACCTACCAAGGAATTGGTAAGCCCTGGAGGTTGATTTTCTATCATCCTAATCACCAGCCCAATTCGAATCAATGTATCCACAAAGAGAGAATGTTGAGCCCCTAGGATACCACACACCATAGTTTGGGGTATGAACCAAATATTGAAAGATTCTTTTGACCACAATCAAGTGGCTTTATTTAGGAGCCGCTTGATATCTTGCACACACTCCTATACTTAACACAATATTGGGTCTAGATGCACATAGGTAGAGCAAAGAACCAATCATGGGTTAGTATACCTTTTGATCAACATCTTTACCATTTGGGTTGAGCTCAAGATGAGTCTTGGTTATCATGGGAGTAGGATCTCCATTTAGTTCTTTCATGTTGAACCTCTTTGAAAGAACATTTCATGTTTTCCTATGTTTTGCGTGTTAGATAATCCGGCCCCTAGTTTTCGAGCAAAAGGAGCCAAGGCGCGTCGCTCGGTATCAGGTCGGATTTTCTACCGGAAAATCCGAACTGGGGCGGTTTTTCTTCCCCAGGCCGGATAATCCGGCCTTCGCATAGGGCCGGATAATCTATTGGAGATATGCCCTAGAGGCAATAATAAATGTAGTTATTATTATATCTTTGTGTTTATGATAAATGTTTACATTCATGCTATAATAGTATTAACAAGGAAACATTAATACTTGTGTGATTTGTAAACTTAATTTGAAGTCCCTAGTAAAGCCTCTGTATAATACTAGCTTGTTGGTTAATAGATGATTGTGGTTTCCCTATCATGAACATTGAGATGTTATTAACAACAAGATCATATCGTTAGGAGAATGATATGGTGGACATACTCCTATAGATAAGCGTAGCATAAAGATCAAGTCATTTTAATAGTTCAATTGCTATATGCTTTCTGATACATGGTTATCTAATTCCTTCGACCATGAGATCGTGCATATCACCTTTACCGGATGGATGCTTTGATAACATCAAACACCACACCGTAACTGGGTGGCTATAAAGGTGGCATTGAGTGTTCAGAAAGTATTGGTTGAAACACATGGATCAAGAGTGGGATTTGTCCATCCATATGACGGATAGATATACTCTGGGCCCTCTCGGTGAAATGTCATCCAATTAGCTTGCAAGCATGTGACTGGCTCACAAGGGATCACATATCACGGGAACGAGAAAAGAGTACTTGTCGATGCGAGGTTGAACTAGGTATGCAGAGATACCGACGATCATAACCTCGGATAAGTAAACTATCGTGAGACAAAGGGAAATTGATATCGTATGTAAGTGGTTCATTCGATCGCAAAGTAATCGTAGAAATATGTGGGAGCCATATGAATTTCCAGATTCCTCTATTGGTTATTGTTCGGAGAAGTGTCTCGATCATGTCTGCATAATTCACGAACCGTAGGGAGACACACTTAAGGATTCGACGTTGTTTGAGTAGTTATGGAATGATGAGGAAGAGACCGAATGTTGTTCGGAGTCTCGAATGGGATTCGGGATATCACGAGGAGATCTGGAATGGTCCGGAGAATAAGATTCATATAAGGAAAGTCCCGTTTTCGGAGTTGGGAAATGGTTCCGGTGTTTTCATCGGGAATGTTCTAGAATGTTCCGGAATGTCCGGCACTCCGGGGGGAAGGGTACATGAATGTGTCATTGTAAGTTGGAATGATTGCATCATGTACTAGGTGTCATTGCTGTCCAAAATAAAGGGTTTATTTAAATCCTAAATTGAAAAGTCAAACGGCTAGTTTGAAAGTCAAACGGCAAGTTTTGGAAAGAGGAGGAGGAGTGGGAAACCGAGTTGGGGAGGGATTCCCTCCTCCAACCGCCGGCCCACCTCCAAGCCGAGTTGGGGAGGGACTCCACTCCCTCCCCTTGGCCGCCGGCCCCTCCACCTATATAAGGAGGGGCAGGGCTCCCTCCTAACACACAAGTCCCTCTCCTCTAAACCTAAACCCTAGCCACAGCCTAGGGATTTCTCTCAAGCCGTCAAGTTAGAGCTTCTAATTGCCCTAGCCTCCGGTTTAGAGCCTTCTAATTGGTGTGTCTAAACCCTAGATCACCAAAGCTCTCTCATACTCCACCATACTCGCTCCGGCTTAAGGCGAAGCCCTGCGAGATCTCCCCTCTACTTCCGGTACCACGCCGTTGTGCTGCCGGAATCGCGAGGAGAGTGCTACAACCTCCGCTGCCTGCTGGAACAAGGGAGAGGAAGGTCTTCGTCGAATCGACGTGTGACCGATTGTGGGAGCGCCGAACGCAGCGCTTGGAAGGATCGTCTACGCGATCTTGAGATCGGAAGAGTCGACTACATCACCCACGAGAATCTGCTCTCGTTAAACACTTTGGAATCTTCGAGGTGAGTTATTCCATCGACTCGTTGCTACAATCTAGCGTATAGATCTTGGCTTGTTTGTTTGTATGTGGTAGAAATTTTTGTTTTCCATGCTACGAAACCCTACGGTGGTATCGAGGCCGTGTCTATATGTAGATCTGTTGCCTGAGTAGAACAATGGTCATTATGGGCGTTGATGCTTTTATTGTCGATTGCTTCTTGTGTACTTTGCATCTTGCGGGATGTTGGGATGAAGCGGCCTGGGCTAACCTTACATGACATCGTTCATGAGACTTGCTCCACGCTTGACATGCAACTTGTATTGCATAAGTGGCTTTGCGGGTGCCTGTTTCTCCCAGCATAGTGGAGATCCAATTTACAACGAGTGATTAACAATACTAGTATCAATGTTGTGGTTCTTGTTCGTAAGTTAGAACGACACTTATTGAAAGCCCCAAACCACGTAAAATATGCAAAGAAAGTAGAGGCGTCTAACTTTGTTTTGCGGGGTGTCGATGATGTGATATGGCCATGATTGTGATTATATTTGATGTATGCAATGTTCCTTATTGTAAGTTGGCAACGGTGAGCCATATGGTTGTCTTTAATTTATGTTAAGATCCGCGTATCTATTCAAAGTAGTTGTAATAGTTGAAGCCGGTGGATGACAACCATGGAGAAGCGTCATTGACCTTGATGCAATGCCGGTGATGATGGAGATCATGTTCGTGCTTGAAGATGGAGATCGGAAGCACAAAGAAGAAAGGCCATATCATATCACATATTATGAATTGCATGTGATGTTAATCCTTTATGCATCTTGTATTGCTTAGTAGACGACGGTAGCATTATAAGATGATCCCTCATGCACATAAATTTCAAGTTCTAAAGTGTTCACCCTTAGTATGCACCGTTGCTAAAGCTTGTTGTTTCGAAGCACCACGTGATGATCGGGTGTGTTAGATTCCGCAAGTGTATACAACGTAAGCAAGCCAGATTTGCTTATGCGGTAGCTAAGGTTTAATCTTGACGAGCCTAGCATGTGCAGACATGGTCTCAGGAACACGAATCACCGAAAGGTAAAGAATGAATCATATAGTAGATATGATGAACATGTCGATTGTTCGCCATTGAAACTATATCAACTCTCGTGATGATCGGTTTTGATATGGTGGATTTGGTTCGTGTGATCACTAAAACAATGTGAGGGATGTTGTTTTGAGTGGGAGTTCACCTAGATTAAAACTTTATTATTAATTTGAACTCAATTTATCATAAACTTAGTCTAAACTATTGCAAATATGTTGTAGATCAATGGCAGCCCCTACCATCAATTTTAATGCGTTCCTAGAGAAAGAAAAGTTGAAAAACAATGGAAGCAACTTCGCGGATTGGTTCCGCAATTTGAGGATTGTCCTCACAGCTGGTAATTTGACCTATGTGCTAGATGCACCGCTGGGTGACCACCTGCAGCTGATGCTACCGATGAAGTAAAGAATGTTTACCTTGCTCGGAAGAATCAGTACTCCATAGTTCAGTGTGCTATCTTGTATGGTTTAGAATCGGAGCTTCAGAAAAGGTTTGAGAATTCAGACCCACATGATATTGCCCATGATCTCAAATTGATCTTTGAGACTCACGCGGCGATTGAGAGTTATGAGGCTTCTGAAAAGTTCTTTAACTGCAAGATGGAAGAGGGCAGCTCCGTCAGTGAGCATGTGCTTAAGATGTCAGACGCATAACAAACTTCAAAGCTTGGGTATAGTGATTCCTAATGCTTTGGGGATTTACCGTGTCCTCCAATCACTACCACCAAGTTACAAGAACTTTGTGATGAACTAGAACATGCAGAACATGAACAAGCAGTTGCCAGAACTGTTTGCTATGTTAAAGTCTGCAGAAGTGGAGATCAAGAAAGAGCACCAAGTGTTGTTGGTCAGTAAGACCACCAAATTCAAGAAAGGCAAGTCTAAGCAGAAGGGACACTTCAAGAAGGGTGGCAAGAAAGTTGCCACACCGACGAAGAAGACCAAGGCTGGACCCAAGCACGATCTTGAGTGCTTTCCGCAAAGGAGAAGGTCCTCGAAGCGGAATTGCCCAAAGTACTTGGCGGATTTGAAGAACGGCAACATCAAGAAGAAAGGTGTATCTGATATACATGTTATTGATGTGTATCTCACTAGTATTCGTAGTAGTGCCTGGGTATTTCATACTGGTTCGGTTGCTCATATTTGTAACTCGAAACAGGAGCTGCAGAATAAACGGAAGCTAGTGAAGAACGAGGTGACGATGCACGTGGGAAACGGATCAAAGGTTGATGTGATCGCGGTCGGCACGCTACCCCTTCATCTACCATCGGGATTAGTTTTATACTTAAATAATTGTTATTTGGTGCCTGCGTTGAGCATGAACATTATATCGGGATCTTGTTTATTGCGAGACGGTTACTTGTTTAAATCCGAGAATAATGGTTGTTCGATTTATATGAGTAATATGTTTTATGCACATGCACCTTTGATAGATGGTCTATTCTTATTAAATCTCGATGGTGGAAATACACATATTAATAACATTGAGGCTAAACGTTTGAAATCAAGCGATAACTCGACCTATTTGTGGCACTGTCGTCTTGGTCACATTGGAATGAAGCGTATGAAGAAACTCCATTGCGATGGACTTCTTGAATCACTTGATTTTGAATCACTTGAAAGATGCGAAGCATGTCTAATGGGAAAAATGACTAAGACTCCATTTTATGGTATGATGGAGCGAGCTACGGACTTATTGGAAATCATACATACCGATGTGTGTGGTCCAATGAGTGTAGCATCGCGCGGTGGTTATCGTTATGTTCTTACCTTCACGGATGACTTGAGTAGATATGGGTATATCTATTTCATGAAACATAAATCCGAAACTTTCGAGAAGTTTAAGGAATTTCAAAGTGAGGTAGAGAATCAACGTAACAAGAAGATTAAATTTCTACGTTCTGATCGTGGAGGTGAATATCTAAGTTACGAGTTTGGCGAGCATTTGAAGAAATGCGGAATACTTTCACAATTGACACCGCCGGGAACACCACAGCGTAATGGTGTGTCTGAACGTCGTAATCGAACTCTCTTAGATATGGTTCGTTCTATGATGTCACTTACAGATTTACCGCTATCATTTTGGGGTTATGCATTAGAAACAGCCGCATTCACTTTAAATAGGGCACCGTCTAAATCCGTTAAAACGACACCGTATGAATTATGGTTTGGGAAGACACCTAAATTGTCGTTCCTTAAAGTTTGGGGATGCGAAGCCTATGTAAAGAAGTTACAGCCGGACAAGCTTGAACCCAAAGCGAAAAAATGTGTCTTCATAGGATACCCGAAGGAAACTATTGGGTATACTTTCTATCATAGATCCAAAGGCAAAATCTTCGTTGCCAAGAATGGATCCTTTCTAGAGAAGGAATTTCTCTCGAAAGAAGTGACTGGAAGGAAAGTAGAACTCGACGAGGTTGTCGAACCTTCTCTTGAAATTGCAAGTAGCGCAACGCCGGAAGAAGTTCCTGTGGTGCCTGCATCAATTAGAGAGGAAGCTAATGATGATGATCATGAAACTTCGGTCGAAGTTGCTACAGAGCCTCGCAGGTCAACGAGAACTCGTACCACTCCAGATTGGTATGATCCCGTTATGAGTATCATGTTGGTGGACAACACCGATGACCCTGAGACATATGAGGAAGCGATGATGAGCCCAAATTCCAATAAATGGCAAGAAGCCATGAAATCCGAGATTGGATCCATGTACGAAAACCAAGTATGGACTTTGGTGGACTTACCGGATGGCCGGAAGGCTGTCGAGAACAAATGGATTTTCAAGAAGAAAACAGATGCTGATGGTAATGTTACTGTATATAAAGCTCGACTTGTCGCAAAAGGGTTTCGACAAATTCAAGGAGTTGACTACAATGAGACTTTCTCACCAGTAGCGAAGCTAAAGTCTGTGAGGATTATGTTAGCAATCGCTGCATATTATGATTATGAGATATGGCAGATGGATATCAAAACAGCATTCCTCAATGGTGACATTGATGAAGAGTTGTATATGATGCAACCCAAAGGTTTTGTTGATCCTAAAGATGCTAACAAGGTATGCAAACTTCAACGGTCCATCTATGGATTGAAGCAAGCATCCCGAAGTTGGAATCAACGTTTTGATAAGGTAATCAAAAGTTTTGGTTTTATACAAACTTATGGAGAAGCTTGTATTTACAAGAAAGTGAGTGGGAGCTCAGAGCATTCTTAATACTATATGTGGATGACATATTGTTGATTGGGAATGATGTAGACCTTCTTAATAGTGTCAAAGAATATTTGAATAATAGTTTTCAATGAAGGATCTTGGCGAAGCTTACATATTAGGCATAAAGATTTATAGAGATAGATCAAAACGCCAAATATCATTGTCACAAAGTACATATTTGGACAAAGTTCTAAAGAGGTTTGGAATGGAAGATAGCAAGAAAGGGTTCTTGCCCATGTTGCCCAATACGACCTTGAGTAAAACTCGAGTCCGACATCGCAGAAGATAGAAAGGATGAGTAAGACTCCCTATGCCTCAGCCATTGGATCTCTAATGTATGCCATGCTATGTACTAGACCCGACATTGCATATATGTTAGTTTGACTAGCAGATATCAAAGTGATCCAGGAGTGTATCATTGGACAGAGGTCAAAAACTTCCTTAAGTACTTTAAAAGAACTAGGGCTATTGTTATTTCTTATGGAGGTGATGAACAGCTCGTTGTTAATGGTTACACCGACGCTAGTTGGAACACCGATCCGGATGATTCTAAATCACAACTGGATACGTATTTATTTTGAATGGTGCAGTTAGATGGAGGAGTGCAAAGCAAAGCGTTGTGGCGAGATCTTCAACTGAATCGGAATACATGGCTGCTTCGGAGGCTTCACAAGAAGCGATATGGATGAAAGAGTTCATTACAGAGCTGGGTGTGGTTCCTAGTCGCTGGACCCAATGTCTATCTATGTGATAACATGGGCGCCATAGCCAATGCGCAAGAACCAAGGTCACACAAGAAGCTGAAGCACATCAAGCTACGTTTTCACGCTATTCGAGAACATATCCAAGATGGGGATATAAATATTTGCAAAGTACACACAGATCTGAATGTGGCGGATCCGTTGACTAAACCTCTCCCGAGGGCAAAACATGACCAGCACCAAACTGCCATGGGTGTTCGGTATATTACCATGAAAACAAGATTAGATGAATCAAGTACAAGTGGTAGACTTTTAGAGATATGCCCTAGAGGCAATAATAAATGTAGTTATTATTATATCTTTGTGTTTATGATAAATGTTTACATTCATGCTATAATAGTATTAACAAGGAAACATTAATACTTGTGTGATTTGTAAACTTAATTTGAAGTCCCTAGTAAAGCCTCTGTATAATACTAGCTTGTTGGTCAATAGATGATTGTGGTTTCCCTATCATGAACATTGAGATGTTATTAACAACAAGATCATATCGTTAGGAGAATGATATGGTGGACATACTCCTATAGATAAGCGTAGCATAAAGATCAAGTCATTTTAATAGTTCAATTGCTATATGCTTTCTGATACATGGTTATCTAATTCCTCGACCATGAGATCATGCATATCACCTTTACGGATGGATGCTTTGATAACATCAAACACCACACCGTGAATCGGGTGGCTATAAAGGTGGCATTGAGTGTTCGGAAAGTATTGGTTGAAACACATGGATCAAGAGTGGGATTTGTCCATCCATATGACGGATAGATATACTCTGGGCCCTCTCGGTGAAATGTCATCCAATTAGCTTGCAAGCATGTGACTGGCTCACAAGGGATCACATATCAAGGGAACAAGAAAAGAGTACTTGTCAGTAACGAGGTTGAACTAGGTATGCAGAGATACCGACGATCATAACCTCGGATAAGTAAACTATCGTGAGACAAAGGGAAATTGATATCATATGTAAGTGGTTCATTCGATCGCAAAGTAATCGTAGAAATATGTGGGAGCCATATGAATTTCCAGATTCCTCTATTGGTTATTGTTCGGAGAAGTGTCTCGATCATGTCTGCATAATTCACGAACCGTAGGGAGACACACTTAAGGATTCGACGTTGTTTGAGTAGTTATGGAATGATGAGAAAGAGACCGAATGTTGTTCGGAGTCTCGAATGTGATTCGGGATATCACGAGGAGATCCGGAATGGTCCGGAGAATAATATTCATATAAGGAAAGTCCCGTTTTCGGAGTTGGGAAATGGTTCCGGTGTTTTCATCGGGAATGTTCTAGAATGTTCCGGAATGTCCGGCACTCCGGGGGGGGAGGGTACATGAATGTGTCATTGTAAGTTGGAATGATTGCATCATGTACTAGGTGTCATTGCTGTCCAAAATAAAGGGTTTATTTAAATCCTAAATTGAAAAGTCAAACGGCTAGTTTGAAAGTCAAACGGCAAGTTTTGGAAAGAGGAGGAGAAGTGGGAAACCGAGTTGGGGAGGGATTCCCTCCTCCAACCGCCGGCCCACCTCCAAGCCGAGTTGGGGAGGGACTCCACTCCCTCCCCTTAGCCGCCGGCCCCTCCACCTATATAAGGAGGGCAGGGCTCCCTCCTAACACACAAGTCCCTCTCCTCTAAACCTAAACCCTAGCCATAGCCTAGGGATTTCTCCCAAGCCGTCAAGTTAGAGCTTCTAATTGCCCTAGCCTCCGGTTTAGAGCCTTCTAATTGGTGTGTCTAAACCCTAGATCACCAAAGCTCTCTCATACTCCACCATACTCGCTCCGGCTTAAGGCGAAGCCCTGCGAGATCTCCCTCTACTCGTACCACGCATTGTTGTTGCCGAATCGCGAGGAGAGTGCTACAACCTCCGCTGCTGCTGGAACAAGGGAGAGGAAGGTCTTCGTCGAAAAGTAACGTGTGACCGATCATGGGGGCGCTGCCAGCCTTAGCGCCGGAAGGATCGTCTACGCGATCTTGAGATCAGAAAGAGTACGACTACATCACCCACGAGAATCTGCTCTCGTTAAACACTTTGGAATCTTCGAGGGTGAGTTATTCCATCGACTCGTTGCTACAATCTAGTAGATAGATCTTGGCTTGTTTGTTTGTATGCGGTAGAAAATTTTTGTTTTCCATGCTACGAAACCCGACATAATCCGACCCCCAGAAGTTGATCAAGGGCAAGCTCGGCGCGACGCTCAGAGAGGGGGCAGATTTTCTGCCGGATATTCTGAGTCTGGGGCGGAGTTTCCCCAGACCGGATAATCCGGCCCTCACTTGGTCCGGATAATCCGGCCCCCAAAGTGTGCAACGGCTGGTTTTTGGAAGGGGGTATAAGTACCCCTTCTTCCCCAACATCCAGAACTCTTGATTCATTTGAATTGACGGACCTGTGCAAGAGCTCTAAATCTCGATCTCCCACTTCAACCACCCTAAGGTCTTGATCTTTGGTGGAATTTAAGGAGGAGAAGTTCATCATCAACATCAAGAATCAAGCGCTTCAACTCCTCTCCATTCACTTGGAGAAATCCCTGATCTAGTATTCTCGTTAATACCTAGATCGTGTTATTGTATTTGACAACTTTGTTCTTGTGGCAGCTTGTTGTCATTTCGGGAGCCTCCAAGTTGTTGTGGAGTTGTTGCCCCGCTAGTTGTGTAAAGGCACCGGTGCCCGCCTCGAAGGGTACCTATAGTGGAAGGTGGATCAGGCCTGTTGTGGCGAGATCCATCAGAGAACAGGGTGAGGCCTTTTGTGGCGTGGTGGTCTTAGTACCGCCCACCCCTCCAACGTAGACGTACTTCCCTTAACAAGGAAGGAACTGCGGTCAAACAAATCCTGTGTCTCT
Organism: Avena insularis; assembly: GCA_023614405.1. NCBI lineage: Eukaryota > Viridiplantae > Streptophyta > Magnoliopsida > Poales > Poaceae > Avena > Avena insularis. The sequence goes on from CM042692.1 coordinate 54,912,296, forward strand.
GCGTGCTTCACTTCGGTTCACTCGTTCCTCTTCCACTCGCTCCTTACTCGCTAGTAGATAGGTTTGCATATAGGGAAATTCCACACATTAGTTTATCTAGAGAATTTACCTTTGTGCTAAGCCTAAAATTGAAAAAGAATTAAAAATTGGTGTAGCACCTATTCACCCCCCTCTATTTGCCCATACGATCCATTTCAATTGGTATCAGAGCCCCGACTCTTAATTCGGGCTTAACCGCCTAAGAGTAGTATGGGTACCAGGGATGATTGGAATGAGGCTGTGGATAAGGTCACAATGGATGATATCAAGTCGTTGGAAATAACCTTGTTGAAATCCTTTGAGGCCAAGATGGAGGAGATGAATCAAATGATTGCTCGCCTTACATCATCCATATCCCCATCTCCATCCTCCTCTGAGGCTCCCTCACCATCATCTAAGGAAAAGGGTAACACCGGATCTAAGGATGATGATGTGGAAGGTGAAAAACTAAATGGTTCCACCTCCAAAAAGGGAAGTGGTAAGGAGGAATATAGTGAGGTTCGCCACGTATATTCCCCCGACCCACCTATCCCTCATCCTCATATAAACAATAGGGGTGATCCACCCAAGCTCACTGCATCTTCTTTTAACCAATGGCAATTTCTAATGAAATCTCATGTTTGCAGCTCCTCTATTGAATTGTGGAGGATCATTGAAGAAGGTCTTCATGTTGGAGATCAAACCAATCTAACAAGAAGGGAAGTTGTAGATAGCCAGTTGAATGCCACTGCTCTCAACATGATACAGCTGGGTGTGGGTCCCAAGGACATGCCACACATTGAACATCTCAACACGGCTAAAGAGGCATGGGATGCTCTTACGGACCTTTTTGTTGGAAATGAAAGCATGAGAAGAAACCGGTATGATGCCCTTAGTAACAAAGCTGAGGGATTCTACATGTTGGATGGTGAAAACCATGAGGACATGTATAGAAGACTCAAGGGCATCGCAACAACATTTCGGAAGCATGGGGCCACTCACATTGATGATGCATGGATAAAAAGAAAGTATGTGAGTGCCTTAATGCCTTTCGAACCGATGGATTTGAAGATCTTGCAAGGTAGACACAACTATCATCAAATGACATCCAATGAAGTCATGCAAGAAATGGCGTCATTCAAAGTGGCGGCAAAAAATGCTGAAGATGCCCGTGCTCGGGCCATTGGAATGCAAAAGGGTGTCAATATGGCTCTCAAAGCCAATGTTGTTGAGCAAGAGGATGATGAAGGAGCATTTGAGAGGGGATCCATGGACTGCCCCGATGAGGTCAAACGTGCTCATGGTGAGTACATGGCATTCTATGCAAGGAACTTTTGGAAGGACCCTGCCAAAGCCAAGTCTGAACTTGAGCGCAAGAACGGGTCAAATGGAAGAAGAGAAAGTGACCCAAGATTGAGAACTTGCTTCAACTGTGGAGATAGACTGCACTTTGTAGCCGAGAGGAAGAATCAAACTCTAATGGACATGGAAAGATCAATGTTGGCCGAATTCAAATCTCCATATAACTTCTGGGCTGAAGCAATCTCTACTGCTTGTCATTCATCCAATCGTTTATACCTCCGCAAGATTTTGGACAAGACTCCGTATGAAATACTTACCGGTAACAAGCCAAACATCTCATACTTTCGGGTATTCGGGTGTAACTGTTTCTTTCTTATTAAAGGAGTTCGTTTATCTAAGTTTGAATCTAAGGCTCTAGAAGGTATTTTTGTTGGTTATGGTGCCGAATCCCACACTTATAGAGTCTACAATAAGCTCTCCGGAACTGTTGTAGAAACTTGTAGTGTGGTGTTCGAGGAAAATGACGGTTCCCGTCTTGAGCAAGTTGGTGTTTGTGATGCGATGTTGAAATACCCCAAGATGCCATAAGAATAATGGGCGGGATTCTTCCGCCCATTGAGGAACCCCTTGTGGCGGACCGGGAAGGACAATGCTCTACTCATATAGAGCCCTCATCTACACATACGCAACATGCTCCAACCACGGGGGCAACTTCTACACCATCTCCATCAACTGCTGAAGGTCAAGTTGCTCCAGAAAGCTCCATGCCGAATTTTCTGGTTGATACCGGATTATCTAGCCACCCCGCTCCAGCTGTCCATGCAGCTCCTGGTGGTGAAGATATCAACACAAGCTCCAGGCCGGATTTTCTGGCTGACCCCGGATTATCTGGCTCCTCGCCAGTTCAAGCGAGTCCCAGGCTTCCTGATGATGCTGCTGCAAGTCCTCCCAGGCCAGATTATCCGGCCTCTTCATCGGCTGGATTATCCGGCCCTGACTCTCTAGTTCTGCAGCCTCCTGTTATGGCTACGGACTCGCCTCAAGGGCATGCATCTCCACCACCTACTACTGATGTTCCAGCTACTGATCAAGGCGGAGAAAATGCCTCCAATGAAGACTCAAGTGATGAATCTCCTCCACCAAGAGACAACAAACTTATTGAACTTCGTCGCAAGGCTCGGGCTGATCATAACCTTGAGTTGAGGGGTCACACTCTCGACAAGGTTGTTGGTGATCTTCGACGAAGGGTGTCTACTAGAAGAGAATTGGCCAGTTTTGGTGAGCATCAAGCTCATATCTCCATGGTGGAACCTAAGAAGGTCTTTGAAGCTCTTGAAGACCCAGACTGGGTTGTTGCTATGCATGAAGAATTGAAAAATTTCGAGCGCAACAAAGTCTGGAAACTAGTGGAGAAACCCAAAGAGTGCCGCAATGTTATCGGCACCAAGTGGATTTTCAAGAACAAGCAAGATGAGAATGGCATTGTTGTGAGGAACAAGGCAAGACTTGTGGCACAAGGTTACTCCCAAGTTGAGGGCATCGACTTCGGCGAGACCTATGCTCCTGTGGCTCGTCTTGAGTCCATCTGTATCCTACTTGCTTATGCTGCTCATAACAATTTTAAGTTGCAGCAAATGGACGTCAAGAGTGCCTTCCTTAACGGTCCTCTACATGAGTTGGTATACGTAAAGCAACCCCCGGCGTTTGAGGATTCTAACTTCCCGAACCATGTCTACAAACTCGATAAGGCACTCTATGGCCTTAAACAAGCCCCACGTGCATGGTATGGGCACCTTAAAGAGATTTTGTTAGATCGTGGCTTCGAAGTTGGGCAAATCGACCCACTCTTTTTACTAAGAAGGTTAATGGGGAGCTCTTCGTATGCCAACTATATGTAGACGATATCGTTTTTGGTTCTACTAACAAAGCTTTTAACGATGAATTTTCAAAGCTTATGATTGACAGGTTTGAGATGTCTATGATGGGGGAATTACGGTTCTTTCTTGGATTCGAGATCAAGCAAATAAGAGAAGGAACCTTTATTAATCAAGCAAAGTACATCCAAGACATGCTCAAGAGATTCAAGATGACGGATCTAAATGGTGTCGCTACTCCGATGCAAACAAAGTGTCATCTCGAACTCAACCCTCATGGTAAAGATGTGGACCAAAAGGTATACCGGTCCATGATCGGCTCTCTTCTTTACCTCTGCGCATCTAGACCCAATATTGTGTTGAGTGTGGGAGTGTGTGCAAGGTATCAAGTAGCTCCTAAAGAAAGCACTTAGTGGCGGTCAAGAGGATCTTTCGATATTTAGTTCATTCCCCCAACTTTGGTCTCTGGTTTCCCAAGGGCTCCAATTTCTCTTTATGTGGTTATACTGACTCAGATTGGGCTGGTGATAAGGATGATCGGAAGTCAACTTCTGGAGCTTGTCAATTCTTGGGAAGATCTCTTGTATGTTGGTCCTCCAAAAAGCAGAATTGTATATCTCTCTCCACCGCCGAAGCTAAATATGTTGCTGCTGCCAGCGCTTGTACTCAATTATTGTGGATGAGGCAAACTTTAAAGGAATACGGTGTCAATTGTGACAAAGTGCCTCTTTTATGTGATAATGAAAGTGCTATCAAAATTGCGTACAATCCAGTTTAGCACACAAGGACGAAGCATATTGAGATTCAGAATCATTTTATTCGTGATCATGTTGCTCGAGGTGATATTGATCTATCTTTTGTGAGCACGAAGAACCAACTGGCGGATATTTTTACAAAGCCACTTGATGAAGCAAGATTCTGCTATTTGAGGAATGAGCTAAATATCATTGATTCCGGGAGCTTGTCTTGATTACCCATGCACCCACTCGTACATCTCAATCCTTGTTTGGTCTAGGTGTGGGCATGGATATAGGGGGAGTGTGGTCCTAACTTATTGGGCTAACCCTCCCCCCATAATGCCAATAGCAAGTTATATCATTTCTCTTAATATCATGTTGTGATATGTGAGCTTATTGATGAGTATTGGTCGTGAACCCAAGATATATCTTCGCGGTGTCACACCATACACTCCAACAAGGTGGCTTGCCACCGCCTCTCTCCTGTGGAGAATTGGATCTTTTTGGATGTTACTTGCTCTCTCTTGTTCTTATGGGAATCACACTCAATCTTGGCTTTTATTTGATTTGTTTTTTTGCAATTTTGAGTGTCTAGTACCATCCCAGTTTGGCTCTCTTAATCCTAAGCCTTCCCTACCTCTAAGCCATCTATTCTTGCACACAAGTCCCTTATACACCTTGTGGGGGTGTTGTTTGGGGACGCGCAGGCCTGGTTCTGTGTATAATAGAATCCCATATTTTAGGCCGGATAATCCGGTCCAAGTATTGGCCGGATAATCCGTCCCTGGCGGATTCGATCTTAAAGGGCAGGGCTCAGGGAGAAGGGCTCATAACGAGCAGCACTTCTCCCCCAGCCCTCTCCTTCTCCCTGCCCCTCACCTGCCCCCTCCCCAGAGCCTCTCCGGCCACGGGATTTTCCGGGCCTCCCCGGATCTTCTTCTCCGCGCCTCCGGGTACCTTCTCCTCCGTGTTCTTCCTCCAATAAGTGAGGGTAACTCCCTCTCTCCCCATCTTTGGCTAGATGTGTATCTTGTTGGATGGAACATTGTCTAGAAGGATGTGTTTTCACATAGAAATCGTAGTCTTACAGTTTCTAGGCCCGATCTACTTTTTTGCATGCATTCTTGGTGAAATCAAAAATTTCTGCCAGGGCCGGATTATCCGCCCCTAGCGAGGCCGGATAATCCGGCCTGACAGATTCAAGTCTGCTTCAGTTTCACTATGGTGTATGTATTGAGTAGTTTTGACCTATGAACTTTTTGCCTACTTGTTCCATGCTCTCTCCTGGACTTGTGTGTATGCGTATCCCCTTGCTATCGGCCTTATTCTCCTCACAGGTGGTTCCGGTGTTCCCAAGACCTACAAGTGCCATCCTCGCGCCAAGTACTTTCGGGACAACGGTCAAGGTAACCTAGTGGACGAAGTTGAATTGCGGAGAAGGAAGAACGAAGAGAGGCGCATGGTTGAACAATCCAAGAGGACTAGGAAGGGTGTGTCCAAGAGGAAGGGCAAGGAGCCCAAGATCAACTACAGGGCTCTGGATGCGGTCTCCTTCTCTGCCATTCGTCACCGTGACTTGTTTGCTGAGCTGCCTCGTGATGATGAGCTGGGGGATACCCGGTTTTGGTGTGCAGAATAGAAAGGGATTTATGAAGGCATCTATGCCAGGATGAACATTAGGCCTATGCACCCTCTGGTACTTGCTGATGCTTTGGAGAAGGCGCATCTTGTGGATGCGATGTATGTGGCTGAGAGGATGGGGCTGCACCATCTCATGTCCCTCCAGTGCTCCTTTGACTCTGAGGTGGTGAAGCAATTCTTCTCCACTCTGGTGATTTGTGGTGATGAGCGTCACACTGTGAAGTGGATGACTCATGACAGGCCCATGACTGCTGATTTTCACGTGTTTGCTGAGGTTTTGGGGTACTCCTTCCGCAGCAGGGATAGAGCCAGTGGCCACCGCATCATCACTCAGTTGAAGCCCAACAAGGATTCTGCTCTCTCTCCGTGCACTATGGACAATGGAATTGTCGGTACTGTGGCTGGTCTTGCTCCCATCTATGCTGCATTGGTGGGTCTCTTCCGTGACTCTATTACACCGAGTGGGGGCAATAATGATAGCATCCGTGGTCACCTTGTTCAGCTACTTCAATTTTCTCATGAGGTTGCCTCCTGCGAGGACGAGTCAGTGCAGTACAGGCTAGATGTCATGGACTTCTTTTACCATGAGCTGTGTGATGCTATGTTCAACCGTCTGTCCATTCCCTATGCGCCCTACATTATGTTGCTCATCCGCCACCTGCTTCCTGCCGAGGAGTTCCACATTGACTCGGTGCACAAGGCCAAGAAGATTTACAACAAGGTTCGGAAGACTGCTCACCCCTCCTCTGCTCCTGAGGGCCTCATGAGGGATGCTCGTCGGCCCCCAGTGCCTCCCGTGGCCCGCGAGATCAAGCAGCTGAATTGGTTCCAGCGTCACATCCTCTGCATGGGCGTGGACACACGCAAGGGTCAGTATGAGGCCTACAGGCAGCGCCATGAGTTGTCTCACTCCCAGCAGCTCATTCTCCACCACGTGTCTAGCCCTTTGGGTGCTCCTCCGTCTCCTACACCTCCCACTCCATATGCTCGGTGGAACTCTTCCTCCGGGCTGAACTATGGTGAGCTGGAGCGTCACTTGTTCCCCTCTGCGCCTGCTGCGGATACTGATGATGAGGAAGGCGACACTGAGGAGCTTGAAGATGAGGATGAGGAAGAGCATGAGGATGAGGACGAGGACGAGGACTATGATGAGGGATCCCATGGGGCGCTAGCATCGCTCTTCTCCCTTTTTGGTGTCTCCATGCCAAAGGGGGAGAAGTAGTTCTATTAGGTTATCCGTGGATTTGCATGGGTCGGGCATAAGCACTTACACTTTTTATTCGTTATTTCTTGCTTATGCCCATTTAGCGTTGAACTTTTATATTCGTGGTTTGTGATTTGTGGTTGAGACTTTATGTGGTTGTCTGGATGATACCTATGGACTTCATATCATGGATTATGCTCATGGTTATATCTATTCATATCCTATTGCTGGTGGTTTATCACGGAAGGCGCGCGCTCATAATGGTTATCCAATAATAATTGTGATTTATGTCAAGGATGCCTATTCTCTACTTCGGTGGTATGTGTTTTTGCCCTTTTGTCTATGGAATATATTCACCTATTTGTGTGCATTTGTATTCCAATGCAAAACTCTATTATGCACACATTGAGGGGGAGTCCCTTCCATAGTTATCTCTGTTTGTCTTGTGTCTTTCTCATGCAAATCCTGGTATTGTCATCTAACACCAAAAAGGGGGAGATTGAAAGAACATTTCATGTTTTCCTATGTTTTGCGTGTTAGATAACAATACTATGGAGACTTTTCATGTGTGCTAAGTGTGCAGGAAGTTTTGAGGGGGGGCGGATAATCCGCCCCTCCAAGGGCCGGATAATCCGGCCTACCTCATCTCTCAAGGAAGCCAAGCCGCGTCGCTCTGTGTCGGTCGGATTTTCTCCGAAAATCCAATCGGGCGGTTTTTCTCCCAGGCCGGATAATCCGGTTTCGAAGGCGGATAATCCGGACCCCGATTCGAGCAAAGGAGCCAAGGCGCCGCCGGTATCCGGTCGGATTTTCTACCGGAAAATCCGAAGCGGTTTTTTCTTCCCCAGACGGATAATCCGGCCTTGATAGGGCCGGATAATCCGACCCCTAAGTTGATCAAGGGCAAGCTCGGCGACGCCGTAGAGGGGCGGGTTTTCGCGGATATTCCAGTCCGGGCGGAGTTTCCTGCACCGGATAATCCGGACCTCACTTGGGCCGGATAATCCGCCCCCAAAGTGTGCAACGGCTGGTTTTTGGAAGGGGTATAAGTACCCTTCTTCCCAACGCCCGTAACTCTTGATTCATTTGAATTCGACCAGACCCTGTGCAAGAGCTCTAAATCTCGATCTCCCACTTCAACCACCCTAAGGTCTTGATCTTTGGTGGAATTGAAGGAGGAGAAGTTCATCATCAACATCAAGAATCAAGCGCTTCAACTCCTCTCCATTCACTTGGAGAAATCCCTGATCTAGTATTCTCGTTAATACCTAGATCGTGTTATTGTATTTGACAACTTTGTTCTTGTGGCAGCTTGTTGTCATTTCGGGAGCCTCCAAGTTATTGTGGAGTTGTTGCCCCGCTAGTTGTGTAAAGGCGCTGGTGCCCGCCTCGAAGGGTACCTATAGTGGAAGGTGGATCAGGCCTGTTGTGGCGAGATCCATCGGAGAACAGGGTGAGGCCTTTTGTGGCGTGGTGGTCTTAGTACCGCCCACCCCTCCAACACAGACGTACTTTCCTTAACAAGGAAGGAACTATGGTCAAACAAATCCTGTGTCTCCGCGTGCTTCACTTCGGTTCACTCGTTCCTCTTCCACTCGCTCCTTACTCGCTAGTAGATAGGTTTGCATATAGGGAAAGTCCACACATTAGTTTATCTAGAGAATTTACCTTTGCGCTAAGCCTAAAATTGAAAAAGAATTAAAAATTGGTGTAGCACCTATTCACCCCCCTCTAGGTGCCCATACGATCCATTTCACTCTTGAGCATGTCTTGAGTATATTTGGCTTGATTGAAGAAGGTTCCTTCTCTTATTTGCTTGATCTCAAAACCAAGAAATACCTGTCAGTCATAAGCTTTGATATTTCATCATTAAGAGCTTTGTTAGCTGAGCCAAAGATAATATCATCAACATATATTTGGCAAACGAAAAGCTCCCCCTTAACCTTCTTAGTAAAAAGAGTGGGATCAATTTTCCCAACCTCAATTCCACGGTCTAAGAACAACTCTCTAAGGTGCTCATACCATGTGTATGGAGCTTTTTTAAGTCCATAGAGCGCCTTATCGAGTTTGTAGACGTGGTTTGGGAAATTGGGATCCTCGAATCCTAGGCATTGCTTAACATAAACCAACTCATGCAATGGACCATTTAGAAAAGCACTTTCTGTTGGACCACACAGATGTAAACAAAACTTTTCCCCTACACGGTACTCCCAAGGTCCAGCTCAGGTCATAGGCCACGAGATTACCGCTAGACACGCAGATGCAGAAGTTGATGTACAACGTCGGAGCAGTGCCAAATGATCCCACAGACAGTCCTCCGAATCCCACGAACTCTTTCGCCTCTAGCGCCGCATATGCAACGCCTCTACCAGTATCCACACATACAAGAAGGAGCTTCGAACAGAGGATTGCTAGATCCTGTCTAGCCCAAAATGGAAGTGGAGAGAGTGACGACTAGGTCAAGGACTATCCCTTGTCACTCCACTTATATACACTCCTAGATGGGCTCAACGCTTGAGGCCCATCTAGGCCGTATCCCAATCTCCACATGGAGCTCATCCACATGGGCTCCTTACCCTTAAGTGCGTGACCCTGTAGGTTCACGTACACCTGGACATGACATGAGCTACTCCTCCAAGTATCCCGTCATGGCTTTGAGTCCAACTCACTCCCATGAACATTCGGTCTCAATTCGATAGATGGTAGCGGCCTCTAGCAAGACATGCCAACTCCCAAGTGCCGTAAAGTCAGAAGACGAACCTTCGATGTGACTTCCGTCCAAGTCCCTTAGCCTCATGATATACCTATTAAGCTATAGGTGAGTAGTTGCCATCCCTTTAATAGCTTAACTCTCTTCTCGTACCATGATATGTGATTCACTAGACTAACACTTAGTCTGACTCCTTAGTTAACACTTAACTGAGTAGCGCATGGCCATGCTTCCAAATCATATCACACGAGAGGGCCCAGAGAATATCTCTCCATTATAGAGGGGCAAATCCCATCTTGGTAATCCACGTCACGCAGCTTGCTTCATAACCAACCCGAACTCTACCTTTATAACTGCCCATTTATGGAATAGCGTTTGATAGAACCTAAGTTGGCGATCCACAACTCGGATCATGTGATCACCTCGGGTCAAAGGATTCCATTGCTTGAGAATGCAAATGACAACATACTCGTTGCATCTCAACTGTGGGTCAGTCCGACTCGCTAAACTCTTTAGCTGAATCAGTGTAAGTCGTAATAGCATCACCATGCCCATGACAAGTGGAACCGTGTCATCAGTCGACTTGCACATTGGTCTAAGTTGTGTGTCCAACACAACCTTATTGACCAAGGACAATCTAGTATGAACAATCATGAATATATAGTTCCACAACTGAATCACGCATTAAGTGATACATATTTGATGTTCATACAATGACAACTTTACTTTATGCATACTTTGGGAAATATCATCAACCATGATTGCCTATAGGGCACATTCCCAACACTTTCCACATCCATTTGTTATAATTTAAAATTATGATGTGCAGCATATGCAAGAAGGATACGGATGGACTCAAGGCGAGCCATGAGAGCATAAGTCTCTCCATAATCAATGCCTTCAATTTGAGAGAACCCTTGTGCTACTAGTCCTGCTTTGTTCCTCACAACAATACCATGTTCATCTTGCTTGTTCTTGAATATCCATTTAGTGCCAATAACATTGCGGCACTCCTTGGGCTTTTCTACTAACTTCCATACTTTGTTTATCTCGAAGTTGTTGAGCTGTTTGTGCATTGCTTCTATCCAATCTGAATCTTCAAGAGCTTCCCACACTTTCTTTGGCTCCATCATGGATATATGAGCTTGATGCTCACCAAAATGCTTCAATTGAGCTCGAGTGGACATTCCACTCCTTAGATCACCTAGAACATTCTCAAGAGTGTGCTCTCTCCTTTCTAATATTCTGTCCACTCTAGCTCTATGACGAGTTTCGATCTCCTTGTTGTTCCTTGCAGGGATATCTTCATCATTCTGGTCCTCGTCTTGACCTTCATTTTGACCTTGATCAACAATGGGTTCAGCTTCATCAACATGAGGTACAAGTTGATCTTGGTCTTGATCAGGCATGCTACTTGAAAGGCTTCGAGATGATCTTGCAGATGACTGAATGAATATGCCTTGAGAAACTGATTGTGTAGGGCTGGACAATCCAGTTAGTGGAGATACTGGACCATCTAGCCTGGAGCTTCATGCTTGATCAACATGGTGAGGGTCCTCAGCTTGTATTTTGCTTGGGTCATCATTTCTCTCAATAATAGGAGCTTGTTGAAGTTGTGAAGATGAGGACTCCACTTGAGTAGAGCATAGTTCTTCTCGATCCGCCACAAGGGTTTCCTCGACGGGGCGGATGAATCCCACACCCATTCTTCTTATGGGAACATGGCCTACTTGGGGGCCATCATATTCTTCAAAAACCACACTACAAGATTCTATGACAATTCCGGAGAGTTTATCATAGATTCTGTAAGTGTGGGAATCGAGACCATAGCCAACAAAAATACCCTCTAAAGCTTTGGAATCAAATTTGGACAAACAAACACCTTTTAAGAGATATAAACACTTACAACCAAACACCCGAAAGTATGAAATGTTGGGCTTGTTACCGGTAAAGTATTTCATATGGTGTCTTGTTTAACTCTTTGCAGATGTAGAGCTGGTTTGATGCATGGCATGCGGTGGAGATTGCCTCCGCCCAAAAATTGTAATGAGACTTAAACTCCGCCAACATGGACCTTGCCATATCCATTAATGTCCAGTTCTTCCTCTCAGCTACACCATTTTGTTGTGGGTTATTTGCAGTAGAATATTGATGTTTTATCCCCTCATCACTAAGAAAACCATTTAATGTGTAGTTCTTGAACTCAGTGCCATTGTCACTTCTTATTGTTAGCACGGGCACATTGTATTAACGTTGAACCATATTGACAAAGTCGATGAAGTATTGTTGGGTCTCACTCTTCAACTTGAAGAAGTATACCCATGAATATCTTGAGTAGTCATCAACAATCACCAAGCAATATTTTTTCCCACCAAGGCTAGCATGAGATGGAGGACCAAAGAGATCCACATGAAGGAGCTCCAAGATCCTCTTCGACTTTATAATGTTATTTGGCTTGTGGGTAGAATCATGCATCTTTCCTTCAACACAAGCCCTACAAACATGATATTTGGAAAAACAAACATTTTCCTTTAGTCCCACAATATGGCCACCCTTGTGGAGGCTTCACAAAGTTCTCATATTGACATGGGCTAGTCGGCGATGCCATAATCACCCCACATCGGACTTTCCGAATAAGCACATCGCACTTATAGTGGTTTTCCCCAAAAAGTCCACCACATACAAGTCATTTTTGACGTACCCAACAAAAGAGACCTTTAGAGTCTTGCTCCACAAGAGGACCACAATATCATTATCAATAAAGACGATAAAACCCATCTTGCCAAGGGCATGAACTGAAAAAAAATTATAGCCAAGAGTCTCAGCAAGCATGACATCCACAAGAGTAACATCGTGGGCAACCACAACTTTGCCAAGACCCATTACCTGAGATTTTGACTTATCGGCATATGTGACGGTTATATGATCTTGATTTGCCCTTATCTCCGTCATTATTGCCTTGCTTCCGGTCATATGACTTGTGTAACCACTATCACTCCGAAAGCATATTTCGACAAAAGATCAAGCTAGGTTTTAGGTACCCATTTTTCAATGGGTCCTCTTTTGTTAGTGACAAGGGTCTTTGGAACCAAAATAGACCAAGCAATATAACCATCAAATGGACCAACATATTGTGCATAGACATCACCATAAGAATTACATATTAAGACATAGTGAGGGTTAGCACTTCCCGCAAAGTCATCTTGTGACATAGTTTTGCCACTTGGGCTATTACTACCCATAATGGTCTTGTCTTTTGCTTGTGCGGGCTTGGCGTTCTTCTTCTTTTTGTTGTTCATCTTGGATTTGGATACACAACTGATGTCTACGCAGTTCTATTCTTGTAGACAGTTGTTGGGCCTCCAAGTGCAGAGGTTTGTAGAATAGCATCAAGTTTTCCCTTAAGTGGATCACCTAAGGTTTATCGAACTCAGGGAGGGAGTGGTCAAAGGTATCCCCTCTCAAGCAACCCTGCAATCAAGATACAAGAAGTCTCTTGTGTTACCAACACACCCAATACACTTGTCAGGTGTATAGGTGCACTAGTTCGGCGAAGAGATAGTGAAATACAAGTGGTATGGATATAAGATAACAGTGCTAGAAAATACTTTGATGGTGTGGAAGAGACTAAAGGCAAACTGAAATAAATATGGAAGCAAGCAAACATGTAACAAATCTAGTTGCAAACAGTGTTTCAATGCTAAGAAACAAGGCCTAGGGATCATACTTTCACTAGTGAAAACTCTCATATAAATATCTTATCTTTATGATACTACTCTTAACTACTCTTTGGTTGGACACTCTAATCCATGGTAGGGCTCTAACAGCACACCTCAAAGTTCGCTTTTCCCATCTAGATAACCCCACACTGTCACCTTGAGTACTAGATGGTTCCAACAAACACCACAATTTCATAGAGACATCCAACTCCAAATATAACTCATAACAAGTAATTGTAATCTCTAGCCTAAGTGCCACCATGGTGTGCACACTGTCAACTTCACACACATGGGGAGAGCAGAGATCTATTAAAGCACTTGAGTAGCAAGGTAGATCTATAGATTACAAGCTCATGATCTCAATAAGATCATGCATAGAGAGAGATGAACACATAGCTACCGGTAGAACCCTTAGCCTCGAGAGAGAACTACTCCCTCCTCATCATGGGAATTAGCAACAGTGATGGAGATGGTGGTGGAGATGATGGAGATGGCTCCGGGGGCACTTCCCCATCCCGACAGGGTGCCGGAACAGAGACTTTCTGTCCCCCGAATCTCCCCTTCGGTGGCGGCGGCGGTGTGGAACTTTTCGTGGCTGGAGGCTTGACTATTTAGGGTTTTTGCATTGGGAGGCATCTTATAGGAGGAGAGGCAAGGTCGGTGGGCAGCCAGGGGGCCCACACCATGCCCTGGCGCGGCCTGGGGGACCCGCGCCTAGGGGTGGTTTGGCCACCCTGTGGCCCCCCTTCGTCTCTCCTTCTGGCTCCGTGAATCTTCCGGGAAAATAACGACTTTGGCTTTTTCCGGTCCAATTCCGAGAATATTCATTTTCTGACTTTCAGGAACCAAAAATAGCAGAAACCAGGCAATTGGCACTGTGGCTCTTGTTAATAGGTTAGTCCAATAAATCATATGAAAAGTACTCCAAAGTGTGGACAAAACATAAGAAAGTATATATAAACCAAGCATGGAACATCAAAAACTATAGATACGTTTGCAACGTATCAATAGCCAAGACCTCTTTTCTTATTATTTGACCTTTGCTTACTTAAAAGGTCATCAAGAGACTTGTTACCTTTGAGGAAGGTGGCCTTTGCAAGATCCCCCTTCAACCTAGCATTTTCTTCAAGGATGTTCGTACTACTAGAGGGAATGAGAATACTAGGTGAAGCAACATTAGTCAATTGAGTTTGAAGTTGTTCACGAGACTTTGTGAGAGTCAAGAGTTCACTGTCCAAGACCTTGTGAGTCTTGTTAATCCTCTCAAAATCATCAACAAGTTTTTCATGAACAATGCCAAACTCAATCTTGTCCTTTTTAGCCTTTTTGTACTTAGCAATGGCGTGATCACGTTCCTTAATGAGTTTAGCAATAATTTGATCATTTGCCTCATCAAGGCCTTCAAGTTTTTCTTCAAGAGACACCCTAGTATCTTGCTCTTCTTCTAGAGCATTAGTTAGAGCATCCATCTATGGTAGATGCTCTCTCCCAAGTTTGCATCTCTCATCAAGGAGCTCTTGTATGTGAGCAAGTTGGTTCAAGATATTTACAAAATGCTTCTTGTGCTCCCCTTGCAAGTTAGTCATATATGCATCGAAAGCAACTAATACCTCCTTCACCTAAAAAGTTATATCATCATTCAAATCATCATTGATAATAGAGGTGGAGAGAGGGGATGATGATACCTCTAATGCTCTTGCCATAAGGCAAGTGACGTTCTTGTTGGAGATGTTCTCATTTGGGGAATCGAAGAGGGAGAAGGTGGATGTAGAGGTAGTGGAAATGGCAGCCACACCATTCTTTGTTTCATCTTCCTCCTCCTCTTCATCATCGGAAGAGAATCCTTCATGTGCTATCAATGCAATGTCACCGGACTTCTTGTTGGTGGCATTGTTCTTGTAGAAAGGCTTCTTGAAGGGGGACTTTGGATTTTTCTTCAATATGAGTGCACCACCATTATCTTCTATATTCTCATATGGAAATCCGGCAACAAAATAATAGTGGTCACCATAGTTGAAGCAAGTTCTTAGTCTTGTAGCATTTTCTTTTCTACCACTTGGGTTGCTTCTTCGTTGCATCTCCATCTTGGCCTTGGCAGGATCTTTCTAAAAGTTTCTCGGATAAAAGGACATGTATTCACCATGAACAACCTTGACATCTTCGGGGTGGCTCACAGAGAGTGCATCATCACTACCTTCTTCTTCTTCTTCTTATTCTTATTCTTCTTCTTCTTCTTCTTCTTCTTCATACTCCACGGCTTTGGCCTTCAAGGCAAGATTGACACCACTACTCATTCCAATGGCACGAGCCTAATAATCTTTGGCATTCTTGGCAGCAACCTTGAAGGCGGACATCTCTTGCATAACTTCATTGGAGGTCATGAGATGGTAGTTGTGTCTTCCCTGGAGACTCTTCAAGTCAGTGGGCTCGAAGGGCATGAGCGCACTCACATACTTTCTCTTGATCCAAGAATCATCAATATGAGAGGCACCAACATTTCTCAAGGCCGTGGTAGTGGATTTGAGTCTTCGATATATGTCTTCATGATCCCCACCATCCTTCATATATAAGCCTTCGGCTTCATTGCTTAAAGCATCATATCTATTTATTCTCATGCTCTCATTCCCAACAAACAAATTAGTGAGAGCATCCCAAGCTTCCTTGGCGGTATTAAGGTGCTCAATGTGGGGAAAGTCCTTTGCCCCCACCCCAAGTTGAATTATGTGCAGGGCGGTGGCATTGAGTTGAATATTGCCCACTTCCCTTATTGTCAAGTTGGTTGGATCCTCAATTTTGAGTCCTTCTTCAATAATGTTCCATAGGTCAATGCAAGAGCTGCATACATGAGATTTCATCAAAACTTCATTGAGCAAAAGAATGTGCAGCTAACTTGGGTGGGTCACCCTGTTATTTATATGGGGATGAGGGATCAGAGGGTCGGGAGAGTACCATCTGGGAACCGCATGGTGCTATTCCTTCCCATCACCCTTTTTGGTGGTGGAGTTAGTAGAATTATGTTCATCCCCCACTACTTCACCCATTGGCTTAGCCGGAGCATTTGCCTTCGGGGTAGGAGGTGTTTACCTTGAGAGGGAGGTGATGAGGCTGGCTTTTCCTTAAAAAGTAGCTCAACTAGTTGATGCAACTGTTGGATTTTGTTGCCCAAGGTAGAGCTCAAGCTTGTTTCCAACTTCTTGAGACCTAGCATGGTCACCGAAGTGCTAGCCTCACCCTCTCCACCTTCATCTGGGTTCCCATATTCTCTTAGGTGGTTAAGCCCGAATAAAGAGCCGAGGCTCTGATACCAATTGAAAGGATCGTATAGGCACCTAGAGGGGGGGGGTTAATAGGTGCTACTTCAAATTTTACTCTTTTTCAAGTTAGGATTTGACACAAAAGGTAAATTCTCTAGATATGCAACTAAGGTGAATTACCTATATGCCTCACTAGTACAACTAACTAACCAAGAACATGTTACAAGTAAGATGTGGTAAAGGATAGAAGTAACCGAAATGAAGCACGCGGAGACACAAGGATTATTTTCTACAGTTCCTTCCTTTTGAGGGGAAGTACATCTACGTTTGGAGAGGGGGTGGTATCAAACCACCAACGCCACGAGAGGCCTCCCTTATTCTCTAGTGAACCTCACTCCAAGAGGATCGATTCACGCTTCCACTACATCGGCAACCTTCAAGGTTGTAGTCGGCACCCTTAGAACAAGTTCGAGGCACACAACTTAATCGGAGGCTCCCGAATCCAAGCAAGCTGTCACAACAATCAAAGACAAGCTTGTAAGAACCAAAACAAGACCTAGGGTTTCCAATGAAACCCTAGAGAAAGGGGCCTTCAAGTGAATGAGGGGGAAATGAAGATCTCTCTTGGTGAAGCTGTAGATCAAGGCCTCCTCCTTAGATTCCCAAAAGATCAGCGACTTTGGGTGGTTGGATGAAGAGATCTTGGAGTTTTGGTGGCTATAATGGTGGTGCTTTTCTTTTCTAGAACAAGCAGATGGAGGTAGAAGATGAGTTCCTCTATTTATAGCCTCCACTGCTACTGACCATTTTCTTCCCATTGGAGAACTACCGAAGATTCTAGTCTACAGACCGGAG
Organism: Avena insularis; assembly: GCA_023614405.1. NCBI lineage: Eukaryota > Viridiplantae > Streptophyta > Magnoliopsida > Poales > Poaceae > Avena > Avena insularis. The sequence continues at coordinate 54,929,610 of CM042692.1, forward strand.
ACTCTGGTGTACATCGAAAATTCTGGCTCATCTCCAGACCGCCTATCAGAATGTCCTGGGCCAGGTTTTGTCGTCCACACCAGAGACTTGGCAGGAACTCCGGTCCAGGAGACACCGAAGACTATGGTGTTTTCACACCGGAAACTCTGGTCCGAGTCACAACACTAGAGATTCCGGCCAACATCTAGTCTGTCTCCGTACCCCCACACAGAATGACCCTGGGCATCTTCTGGAAACTACTGCGGAGATTTGTGGGGAAACTCCAGACCATACCAAAGACTCTGGTGTCTGCACACCAGAGTCTCTGGCCTGGATTCTTTAGGAAACATCAGTTTTATCCAAGGATTTTCCCACTATGTATGGCCTTTTCTCTTTTCATTAGATTGACATGTAGACATTAACACACAGTACAATGATCCTTATGTTGTTAACAAACACCAAAACATATTAGGACAATAAATGTCCTTTCACCAGGGTATCTATCCATCACTTGGATGGGCAAATCCTGGTCTTGATACATAGGCCTCAAAAGTTCCTCTGAAATACCTGAAGCACACCTTTATGGTCACCTAGTTATGGACATGACGGTTGATGTGATCAAAGCAGCCTCGGGAGATAGTGATTAATATGATCTCACGGTCGAAGGACTGAATCACTACACTTTGCTAGATGATACCTTCGATCTGGATTCACGAATGTAGTATAATAGCCTATTCACTAGAAGACCTAGGTTTAATCGAACCTTGGAAAGCAATGCTAAAAGGAAATAAAAAGGACACGTCTACAAGACTTTGTTTGTTTGTTTTACCTTAGTTTACCACACCAATCTAGTTTACTTTTATAATGGATTGAATCAATGGATGGGGATAGGCCAGGGTTGAAGATCCACCTGCAGCTGTAAATCATATGGGATAAAAGATAATAATAAGAATAGTCATGCGTAATGGTTGAATAGGGCTAATCTCTTATGGGAAACACATCCTAATATACTAGAGCCCTCATGATGCAGCAGACATAGCAATAGTATTTTAATCCAACCGAGTGTACCATGAAGCAACAGGCTACAAACGATTATTAAGTGTAAAACACATATCAAAACGTTAAGTTGTGATGTTGTTGTGATCCCGAATGGGTCGCTAATCAAAGACCGTACTACCGTTGTTGTCACTAGAGTACCTATGAGATCGCCACTAGCCAAGTATCTCACCTCAAGCCTTTATCAATCTATGGGATCTTGGGTACCTATAAGTCCACAGATCGAGGCAAGACACAAAGAAACAAAAGATACAAATCGCTATTTGCAAACAAAACACAATACTCCCATGAGTTAGATGCACATAATTGCTGCAAGGTTTCTCCCCAACCCGCAGCCCATGAGGACTACTCACTCATAACAAATAGATCAAGGATAGAAAACATTGTGCAAAATACTTAGATTGAAATCAAATATTCTTACAATGGTCGCCAAATCACAAGGAGATCTAATGTACAAAGAAATGGCTATGGCTAATGGAGGGGATGGATGATGGAAGTGATGAACAATGGTGTGGATCTCTTTTGGTGGTGTTGTGATGTAATCTAAGAACGGTGGCTCTCTGGCCGGCAGCTGGAGCCTCAAAATATATAGGTATCTTCACAAAAGTTGTAGGGTTTAACGAGACGAAGCCGTCGCCACATGGTATGGGCGGACAGTATGGGTGGGGTCTGCCCATACCAGTGGTCGTTAAACTTGTTGACGACTGGGAATGAATCCCCAATTACTTGGTTGTGTGGACTTCCTCAAACACCTTCATTATGACTCCCGATTTCGTATTAAAAAGCATGATTTCTTGCACAACACAATTCAAAGAAAGGTTTTGCATATCTTTGTAATTATTAGTCATTAGTGGCAAGGATTGAGAGTTTGTTGTCAATTGCTTGACAAAAACAATGTTTAAACACGATGGAAGATGTCTATTTTTGGATCCATCAACCTCGCCAAACCTCAAACCTTAATCGCCCTCGAGCAAGAAGAAACAAAATAACTCACTTACAGTTGGTAGTCATATGCGCTCAACACTTCATCCATTTGCGAGGCTTATCAAAGTTAGAGAGATGACAAGAGTACTATACAAGCTTCGGTAAGTTAAGACAATCAAAGTAAAGTTTAATATAATTATAAGTAACTAGAAGTGTAGAAATCAATCCAATTCTTCTAGTTAACTCTCAGCTTGCCAGGGAACACTAGAATGTTTAAATAGCATAATTGAGTAAGAGTTTCATGTCCTAAGTAGCATAACAGCGAAGTGTATTTAAACCCACATCAATCAATCAAGTCTATAAAAACACTTCTAATCCAATCATTATTTTTCAAGAAAATTCATAAAGTAGTAATGAGACCGTGCCAAGGACTTGTTATGTGGATCTTCATACATATCTCTTTTCTTTTTCTCATCAATCATTTTATTCTTCCTCTTTCAAGGATCATTGGCTTTTTATTTTACAATTTCTTACACAACCTTTGAGAGTACCAATACTTTTGCCCATATATTGACACGTATGCCACTCATGTCATCAAATCATAGCCAAAATCTAGGGTTATACCATAGATCGTTCAAAAGCTAGTGGAGTTGTTGGCATCCCAAAGGTGTGCACGAGAAACATAGGAATTTTTCTTTTTCTCTTTTTTTACTAGTACTGCGGTTTGATCCACATGGTTAGCTTTGGCATGCATCACAATTACCACTAGACTTCATTTCAATCAAACAACTCCTTTCATGAGTGTTGTCAAGACTATCAAAACATCTATGGGGTTAAGTATCTTAAAGGGTATACTCTCAAGCCAATCATTCATCAAACAAGTCGTACATTTTAGACTTTTCTTATTGTACTTTTTGGTATTATTATTTCCAAGCCAAGACTCGATTAGCTAAATAACTAGAGCAAAAGCTTCAACAACTAATAAAAATCATACTAATAAAAAGCTTTACTCTAATCCTATTAAATTACTCCCACTAGCATGGCATCTTAGCGAATGAACCAACTAGGATAAACGACTCAAACTTCAAAAGTGGGAGACATATGACATACCTATCATAAGTGACTTCATGATCCTCTTCCTTATAGGGATGTGTTCCTTCAAAACTCAAACACGATTACTCTCATAATAATATTAAAGCAAGGAGGCAAAGTGCGAATCCACATTCACGAAAAAATGAAAAGAAAAATAGAGAAATATTTTTGTATTTTTAGGATAGGGATTAAAGAATAGAAAAGAACTTACGACCAAGCAAGGGACTAAGAAAATAAAAACAAACAAAAACAAAAGCAAACAAAAAACGAAAACAAACTAAAAGGCAAAGGAAAAAAGCAAAGTGTTGGAGAAAGCCAACACGAGTGTTTCAAAGATCCCAGGGAGATGCAGTACAACCTCGTTATTACACAAAAAAAAATTTCGGGGGAACACATCCCCAAGCTCAGGCTTTTGCAATCCCTTTTGTTGCTCATTGTGGTGGTGGTGTATAGTCTCCCATGTTCCATTGGCTACTCCAATCATGGAACTAGGTGGCGAGTTTTGCAGAAGCATCTCAAAGGTTGATGGAGAGGTTGTTCATGTTTTGAATATTTCCTTCAAGCGCATAGATATCTTCATAGGTGGTGTAGTAGTTTGGTGGCTACACATCTTGTTCGGGTCCCTCTTGTTCTACTTCTTCATCTTCTCCTCCTCCCACTGGTATTTCTTGATGGGGTAGATTTTTCTCAACCTAAGCATCAAAACACAAACGTCCATCCTAGATAGAGAATAGACCATTAGGTAAAGGAGTTGGGATCAAGTGATCCGCTCCAGGTATATCAAGGAAGTATCTACCATTAGTTCTAGAAACCATACCACATGATCTTAGAGTAGAAAGACCGAGATATTGACTTCCTGTCAATGGTAGGATGTTACCTAGGTTGATGTGAAGTGCGCGTGCAAGAACGTTTACAACTCCTCCTCCGCATATGGGTCCTTGAGATTGAAGAGCCTGATGTTTAAGGTAAAACACAAGAAGAGTGCCCAAATTTGGCATTAAGTTACAATTAATAATAGTAGCTTTTGCGAGGATCATCATGTCCTCCTCATTAACTCTAGTAAATTCATCACGTGCCTGCAAGGTGTTAGCAATACCATAAAACAAATAGAGAATAGCAATATGATCAATTTTTTTGTCAGATTGATGACAAGTACGCCATGAGGGGGTCCTCGAGGCGTGTGAAAGAGAGGGGTGTGAGACGTACGGTGTTCCGGGACGGTGAGCACACAAGTTTACCCAGGTTCAAATCCGCCAGCTTTGGACGGATCCTACTCCTGCTAGCAATCCAGTATACGGTAGAGCCAGAATATGGGTTACAAGGGTTCACCTGTGCGAGTTGAGATTGTAGACTATTGAGGGTGCCCTAAAGGCCCTCCCTAGGATGGCTTATATAGATATCCGGCCTAGGGTTTACAGGAGAGATCTATCCGCCACTGTTGAGAGTCGATTCTGAGTACATCGTGAACTACAAGTAACACTATGGGCCTAAGTCGGTAAGTCTTCTAGGCCTTCCCCTAGCCGGACTGGACTCCGTTTCTTCTCCCTGACTGGGTCGCCCGTGAAGCAAAGCTCTAACCCAAAGTGGGCCACCCTGGTCAGTGAGGACTGTGAGGATACCCGGAAAGTATATCCCCAACAGCAGCCCCTGGAAGTCTCCAAGATCCAAAGTCGGATTCATCATTGTCTAGCTTGATCTTCGGCTTGCAGAATCTTGAAGGGTTCCTGAAACTTCACAACAAAAAATACGATTTGGGTCTTAAAAATAAGTCAGACCTATCAACATGTTACTCAGACTTTCCAGCTTGATTTTCAAACTAAGCCGAAACTTGGTCTCTGACGTCATCTGACACTCGTCATGGTTAAGTCACATCATTTGACAAACATCCTGTCAGCACGACCGTTGGTCGGTCCGCCGTTCGCGGAACCGAGGCGTTGTTTCAATGCGTACACGGAGATCGAGGCGACATAATCATCACGTGGGTCATTCCCAGTTCCTTCCACGACACGTGGCCTTTACACAGTGCCGTTTGCATGAATCTTGGCGCAGGTAGGTTGTTATAAGTGGTGAGGATTTTCCTTCTCCCCTCTTCACCTGTTCCCTTTGCCGTTCCTTCTCCTCCACATCTTCCCAGCGCACAGAGCTCTCCTGCCTCCCAGATTTCCTAGCACCGCCCATCCAAGGTCACCGGCGCACCGGAGAAATGGCTTCCTCTTCCTCTTCCGGCTTGGCGGCGGCAGCAACGGCGGCGGCGGCAACGACTGCAGTAGAGAAGGAGAGCAACTGGGGAGTCTAGATCCCGTGCCTCCTCAACGACGAGAAACTCCAAGGCATGGAGAATGAAGGTCTCCTCCGCGCCAGCGACTGGCGGAGCGGTTTCAGCAAAACCATCCCCCATCCGCACGCCGGCGAGCGGGTCCACTTCAGCACCCACCTCGACAGAGGTTTGTTTTTCCCTCCCTCAGAATTCTTTTCCGAGGTGATTGATCATTACGGTGTTCAACTCCACCATCTTCCCCTGAACTCCCTCTTAGAGATGAGTTCTTACGCAGCTTTGTGCGAGGGGTATCTCAGCATTAGGCCGAGTCTCACTTTGTTTTGTTTCTACTTCCATGTTCGTAGAAACTCCATCACTGCCGGTAATCCTTACATTACTGGCACTATTAGCCTTTCTGTTAGACGCGAGCGTAGTTATCCTCGCATTTCTGCCAGTCAGTCGGTCAAACAATAGCCGACCACTTTCTTTTATCATAAGGATATTCCTGCTCCTGGCAAAGCTTTTGCTTTGACAGCTTTCATCGACAGAGCCGCCACGGCCCAACCGTCTTTGGACAAGGCCCCTCCGGCTCTCAGTGACGATCTGATCCTCGCTAAGAGGCGGATCGAATATCTGATAAAACACAAGGGCTTGAAAGGATCCGACCTGGTCCAATGCTGGGTCGCACGCCGGATTTAGCCTCTCCAATACCATGGCGACCATCTGATGCACTCCATCACGGCGTCAAAGAATGATTCCCTCCGCATCAGTCCTAAGGCTTTAAAGCCACAGGATTACATAAGCCAGATCAAATGGCTGATCAAGGAGAAGATTGAAAGAAAGATTCCGGACTTGTCTCTGGATATGCATACAGTGGAAGACCCTGTAGTTTCGGAAAGCTTCAATAATAAACCCTTTTATGTGTTTCACCCTTTAAGTTATTTCGCAATACTAAGATATTTTCTTCTTTTCAGCTTGCCGACCTCCCTGAGTGGGAATTCGCTCCACTCGAGGGATATCCTCTAGAGTTTTCTCAGGAGGCGGAACTGGTTCCACTGCCGGACGTTGTGCCCAGGAAGCACAAGGCTCTGACAGTGGCCGTCGGCACAAAGGAGGTGCCAGTCGTGAAGAGGTAACTTTCAACACAACTTCCGCCTTTGTACCTTACTCAAATTTTGATTCCGAGATGTAATGTTTTTTGTTCTATTACATTCTCAGGGCTAAGCAGCTCATCAAGGGTAAGGGGAAGGGAACTTATTCGAAGCCCTTGCGGCAGATGAAGCTGACTATAGCTTCTCCTGTCGTGGCTCCTCCGACTCCTGCACCACAACCCTCTGCAACACCGGTGATCATTCCTTTGCCGGTTGTCGCAGAAGATCTGGCTCCTCATACGGGGCCAGCGATCCTTGAATCGCAAACTGATGCCACCACGGGTGGCTCAGGTTTAGATAAGGGTTAACCCTCTTCGGGTAATGATCCTGTCGTGGAAATGTCCACGGTAGTCGTTGCCATTGGCAATGATTGAGTGTTTCGTGAGGAAGAATTGGCGGCCATCTGCGGTGCGAGATGGAGGCGGATGCACATGGGTTTACCCAGGTTTGGCGCCCCGGAGGGTAAAGACCTACTCCTGCTAGATTAGATTATTGGAGAGCGAGTTACAGGGGTGGCGAGCTTGGTGACTAAGCAGTGAGTCGCTTGAGGGGGTGTATGATGGAACGTGAGTCTCTAGGGTACCCTAGGGAGGTTTATATATGAAGCACCTCGCTAGGGTTTACAAGGTACAACCGAACAAGACAAGGATTCAGAGGCTTTGACCTAATCCGACTAGGCTTCTGTTACGCTCCTGGGCCTCCAGTCGCCAGTCGCTGGGCCTTTCTTTCCTTCGTAGTCCAGTCGCCATCTTTTGGGGGCACCCGCAGGCCCTTCGGCCCAATCGGAACATCCCGCTGGGCATACCCCCTTCGGCATATCCCCATCAGTAGTCCCCGAGGCCGTCGTTGATGCAGGCGCAGGCGTCCTTTTGGCGTTCGGAGTAGGTGAGCCCAATTTGGGCATCCAGTCGAGTCGGCGATGGACTCCATTAGAACCAGGGGAATTTCCCCATGTTTCCATTTGCCGTCCTAATGAACGTTATTGCTACCAAGTTGTCGTCTTGGCAAGTGGAAAGACTGGCGGGTAGCGGGTGAAATAAATGAGTTGGACCGTCAGATCTTGTCAAACTATCCGTTGGAATTTCCAACGGTAACTTCGACACAATTACCGTGAGTAACGGCTATCCCGATTTTGGCGGGTGGCGTTCCCATACAAGGGGAGTGATGGTTTAGCTCTACAGACCTTCTTCGCATTCTTCATTCTTCCTCATTCGTTCTCCCTGTCTCCAATCTCCCTGCCTACATACTTTCGTCTTGTCTTTTCCACGTCGTGTGATTCCACATCCTACCTGATGGCGCCTCCCAAAGGCTCATGGGGGAAATCCAAGTGTACCACGACCCAGCTTAAGTCTTTCGAGGATGCCAGATTACTCCGCAAGGGGAACTGGCGGGTTCCCCCTCCTCCGAGACCGAGCCGAGGCCATGACCCAGCGAATTCATCTGCTTCCCCAGTCATCTCGAGAGGGGTCTGGGATTCCCTACCTCACTCTTCTTCCGCTGCTTCTGTGTGTACTATGCGATCAAGCCATCAGATCTTGGTCCGCACATCATCGAGCAGCTGGTGATCTTCATCGCCTTCTGCAAATGCTACCTCAGTTGTAGGCCGTATTTCCCGCTATGGCTGGGACTCTTCCACGGCCGCATCGGGCGCGAGGCGTCCGGCGGCTTGATGTTGGCCGCAGGTGGCTTCACATTCTAGCTGAAGCCCAAGGCCAACTTTGTCAAGCTCCTCCTGCCGAAGAAGGTCGCCAGCGAGTGGAAGAACAGTTGGTTTTATGTCAAAGAGGCCACTCCCTCCAGCGAGGTGGCTCTTCCCGAGTTCATCGCCGAGAGGAGCGAGCCTCGCTGGTTGGCGCCGAAGAAGCTTCCCGAAGATCAGTGGATGGTCGTCGCAGAAATGATGGACCAAATCCAGAAGCTGAAGGACTAGGGGTTGATTCCGATCAACCTCTACAACTGCTGGCTCAGGCGGCGCCTGGTTCCGCTGGCGGCCCGGCCGCACTGGATGTACGAGTACGGAGGGAAGCATGATCCATCCCGAAACAGCAAGGAATCATGGGAGGCCGAGGACTACAAGGCCGCCCTAAAGAAGATCACCGATGCCGAGTTCACCAGCGTGGCGGTCAGGGTCGCCCCGTACACTCCTGTGAAGAACGAAGCCCCCACAGTAAGTTTTCTTCCCAGTCGCTGTGTCTGTATTTCGGTCTTCAGTCTCCACGTTTGGTGTTTCACTCGTGGTGGTTCTAGGCCTTTTCAGGTGTTGGAGGGCTGGCTCCCTCCACTCGATGAAGAGGTTCCCCAGGAGCTGGAGGAAGACTTCGAGGGGGATTCTTCCGACAGCGATGGGGAGGAGGAGGAAGTTCCTCCTCCAGCGCCTATGGCTTGCAAGACCCGTATGCAGAAGCAACATGAGTTCGAGGCAAGCCGCAACCTGGACGAACACGACAGAGGCGACGAGGTCGCGCAGGAGCACACGTCCTGGTGGACTGCTACGCCGTCAAAGCCCGCATGCAAGACCAAGTCACCAGCGAAGGGGCCAACGTCACCGTCCAAATCGGCGGTGGTGTTCGAGTCAGATGACGATTCTGATGACGAGGGTTCCCCCGAAGTCTCGCACAAGGCTCCAAAGGGTGCGATCTTGGCAAAGGGGTTGGAGGGCGAGGACACTGAGGTGGTGGTAGAGATTCCCTTGGGCGGCGATTGCACCGATGGTCTCGGGGGTTCCGAGCCGAGAAGCAGCTGAGGCGATGGCATCCAAGTCGCCGCAGCCGTCAAGGGCGGCCGCGTCGGAGCCGGAGATCCCGGCAACTACGGCTTCGTCATCATGGGCTTCAGATGTCTTCGAAAGGGGGCTCACGCGCAAGTTGGGCCCCGAGTTGGACAAGCCCGCCCTGTTGGGTCCGCAACATAGAAAACAAAAAAATTCATACGGTGTGAACTACACGCCAAGATCTATCTACTAGGTACAAAGCAACAGGTGGACATACATCCAACGAGAACTTACCCTCGTAGACAACGAGCTTTGTTAACGAGTAGGAACTCGTGGTGGATGTAGTCGTACACTTGCCGATCTCAAGATCGTGATGAAGTCCAACAGGTCCGGCTCCAGCACGTCCATCAGATCCAGCTCCAGCACAAACATGTCCAGCACCACAAAGCAGCGGTGCATCCGTGATCGCACACACGTCAACTCCTTTCCAGATAAAGCCACCGAGAACATGTATCTCGTTAATCCGAGACCATGGGGGAATAATACTAGAGGGGGAGAGATATCCTTCACGAGGAGGTGTGTGTGAGAAGTGAGGAGAGGGGGGCCTTTTATAGGAGGACGGGAGGGTACCCCTCCCATGGCCGGCGCCCCATGGAGGTGACCCTTCATCTCCCCCATTCATGTGGTGGTAACCCCCTCCACATAAATTTGCCTCTTCACATTCTCCATTAAAGTCTCCACTTTAAATGCATTAAATTTCTCCAAATTTAATGCTCTCTCATTTAATAAAACTCTTTTATTAGTTTTATTCAGAACTTTATAAATTACTTTAATTAACAAACATTCACATAAAACCCCCTGCAACATTTCAATATTACATGTAGAACCAATTTCAGCAATTTCACCCGAAACAGTTTCGGAGTCTATTGAAATAATTCCAGCGCTTTCTCAAATCTTTATCTGAAACATATTTTCTCCAAATGGTGTCGGTATCCCTTAAGTGTGTCACCCTACGGTTCGCGAATAATGCAGACATGATCGAGACCCCTCTCAGATCAATAATCAGAAGCGGGACCTGGAGATCCATACTGACTCCTACACATTCAACGATGAATTCTATGATCGTGAGAACCTTTAACGCTAGTAACTAAATCCCTTTGTCCCGCGATATATTACATGTCCGAGATTCGATCATCGGTATCTCCATACCTAGTTTGATCTCGTTACCGACATGCACTCTTTTCTCGTTCCCGTGATATAACATTCTAGTGATCACATCACTTGCTTGCAAGCTATTTCAATGTTATATCACCGAGAGGGCCCAGAGTATATCTATCCTTCATCGGGGTGGACAAATCCCACTCTTGATCCATGAGCCTCAACATAACACCTTCGTAGCACTGAACCCACCTTTATAGTCACCCTGTTACGGTGTGATGTTTGATGTTATCAAGATACTCTTCCGGTGTTAGCAATTAACATGATCTCATGGTCTAAGGATAAAGATTACTTCGTATGATGTTATAGCAATATAAACATAATGACTTTGATCGTAATGCTATACTTCGGATGAATGTTCATCACATCATTCCACCAATGTTGTGACCTCGTTATTAACAACATCCAATGTCCATGATCAGGAAACCTTGATCATCTTGTTAATCAACGAGCTAGTGTATAAGAGAGGCATGACTAGGAACCTTTTATTTGTTTATTAAACACACATGTATTGACGTTTCCTACCAATACAATTATAGTATGCAAAATAAACATTTATCATAAACATGGAATAAGATAATAACCACTTTATTATTGCCTCTCGGGCATATTCCCTTCAGTCTCCCACTTGCACTAGAGTCAATAATCTAGTTTGAAAAACTTTGCGTATTGAACACCTATGGCTTTCTGGTGTTGCATATACGCTATTGCTAGTGGTTAACATAATATCTGGATCATGGTTTCAGGTCCGTGTGTATTTGCATGTCTCTGCGTCTCTACGCATCACTCATTCTCAAATGAGATGGCATTGTATAGATTTGGTCCTTTGGTGAGACCTTTAGTTCGTTCGGCTCAAAATATGTTGATATTATTGTCACACAATATATCTTCATAGTATTTGCCCACTTTGAACCACACCTAGTTTGATCACAAACTACTTAACACAAATGCCCTTCTATGCTGCTACTATAGCAGTCATATACTTAGCCTTTTGTTGTAGTATCCGTCACAATATCTCAACTTTGGAACTCATCCAAATCCATCATGGAACATCCTTTACATTATATTGTGCCACCCATAGTTTAAATTGAGATAAATTTAATTTGTATCTTGTGACAAAACTAGTATGAATGTAACACTTTACAATGAACTACCTTTAACTATTTGTCACTTATACATGATATATTCTTAGTTCTTCCAAAGCTCATAAGAATATCTTTACTATTGTCCAATGATCATCTTATGAATCATTCTGGTATATGCTCATAACATTTAGAGCATAGGACATTCTGGATATATACATATCATGGTATAATCGATCAAAATTTTCATGTGATTTTACTCACCAAGTTTTGAAACACTTGAATCTTGATACAATCCTTTCCATGCAGCAATAATCTTTCTTGTTGTTTCCATATTGAACCCTTTCAATATCTTATATATGTATGTCTGGCACAACCATATTAGCGTCTTAATCTATCCATATATATATTGATGCCTAATATTCTGGGTTTGCCCAAGTCTTTCATCGAAATCTTATTTTAATGAAATCCTTAACTTGTGTCAATTCAAGGTACATCATTTCCAATCAACAATATGTCCTCTACATAATGTATTAGAAATATGTATCAGCGCTCCCACTTAATTTCTTGCAAATGCAAGCATCTTCATCATCTCCGATGAATTTAAACTCTTTTAATAGTTTCATCATGGTGAAGATTCCAACTCCGTTATGCTTACTTCAACTATTGAAGTTTACATGCCCTTTTAGCCCCCTTTGAATTAACAAAACCCTTCGGACCATGTCATGTACATGTCCTAGGTTACCGTTCTATTAGAAGAACCTTGTTTTGTTTATTCAACTACCATATAACAAATTATATGTAGTGGTTGCTACATTAATCCGTCAAGACTATATATCGCTATGAAAGATCAAATCTTGTCATAGTCAACTCCTTGAATCATTGTTGTAAACTTCTTTCCGACATGTCGACTATTTCATAGATGTTAAACATCCATGTCTTATTTCTTTATAGATCCAAACATGACCGATAGGCTTCACGCCTTTCCGGAGGGTCTTCCAAGTTCAAAAACTTGATTTCTCGTGTATGGATACTATCACGGATTCTATGACTTCTAGTCATTTTATGGAGTCAAGGCCCATCATCGCTTCTTTGCATGTAGTCGGTTCATCATTGTTAAAACAATAACGACTTTCTTATCAAATCTTACTATTTGATTCTTACCAACCCACACGGTTCTATAGGAACTCTAATCTCCGAGATCACACCTTTTGTAATCACGAGAGCCATGAGCATTGTGGCCGCCATCAGGACACTTTCTGGCGCTGCGCTACTTAGCACATATAGCTAAGGTTCAACAACCTTATCAAAGTTCTATTGTCCTCCCACTTAACTTTTCACGAAAAATTCCTTCTCAAGAAACTTGACGTTCCAAGCGACAAACTCTTTTGTCCTCGGTGTTATGGAGAAATTCCCAACAAATTCTTTGGGATAACCTACAAAGACATTCTTATCCGACTTTGGTTGTAAACATTTTACTTATTCATAGCATACCAAAATTTAAGAAAAGACAATTCGGGTTTTATCCCAAACCATAACTCATATGGTGTCATTTCAACGGATCACGATGGTGCTCTTTTCAGTGTAAAAGCGGTAGTCTCTAAAGCTTCAATCCTTAAAACATAATGGCAGTTTTATAAATGACACCCTTGATCTTACCATGTCAAACATGGTTTGATTTTATCTCTCGAATATGCCATACTCCTATGGTTTATCGGGAAACACAAATCATGGAACAATTCCTCAAGTCTTAGGTGTTTTTGCTAAATCATGTAACTCAAATATCTTCCTTTATGATCGAATCATAAACTCTTTATTTTCTTGTTACAATGATTTTCCACTTCATCTTGAAAGTCTTTGAACAATTTTCAAATGTTTCATACTTCTTCCTTATAAGTAAATATACAGATATATTCACTCAAATTTTCGGAGAAAGCATATGAAGCAAAAAGATCCATCGCATATGGCTACACATAATGGACTATGCACATCAGCATGCACAATTTCCAATAAGCTAGTCATCCGTTCCTCTCTGGCCTATGGATGGAGTTTCAATTATCTCGAGGAAAGTCTCACATGCGTCAATTGATCAAAATCAAAGACTCCAAAAATCCATCAACATGGAGTTTCTTCATGTTTTCTTTTCAATATAATTTAAACAGCAATGTCACTTCATAAGTGATCTTTCAATCATTTATCTTGCAACATTTTAGCAATAGTGTTTATGGATGTGATTTCTCCAACTAGACTTGTAAAAGTTCATCCATCCTTTATGGAATACGGTAATTATTTGAACAGCCATTGTTCTCATGATACCGGAACAAAATAACAATTATTTAAACAAATCTTGAAGGCTTGGTTTGATGACAACGAAAAACACAATAACACTTTATTTGTTTTCGATGAACATCATCACTCATTCTCTTGCTGGTTACTTAGGCCATTGTAGTTCATGAATTGCGTTGTCCTGTATGACACTTCATACCAACCAATTCGGTATCCAATACCGGTATCCAATACCTAAGAACCACATTGTTTAACAAGCAAGGAATATAGCCATAACATGTATATCTTCTATATACCTAAGTTGGACATCTCCAACCTTTTATTTTCTGCCAAATATTTTATAGATTCTCTTTCAGCAATTCCTTTTCTTTTAAAAGAATCTATCAACATCAATAGTGGTGTCATCAACATGACACATGGTACAAAGCGTATATAGTCAAATACTAATACCTTTGGACTTGCACTTTGAAGTGGATCACCATCATCAAATGTTTGGTGTTCTTTCAAAAATCCATTCTTTAGTAATCTATTAGTGTAGTAAACATTTTACTTACATCTTCTAGTCATCCTTATCATGACAACTTTCATGATCAAGCTACTATAGCCTATAAGGAAGAATCACGAGTATAATATCAGTTCCCAAAACCTTTTAGGTAGATTAGGATGCCTAGCATCTCCATCCTTCACAAATTCTCATACAATATGAGAACATGTATTTTGCTAAATTATACTCTATCATAATGCAACCAAAAACATTGTTTCAGATATCACAATATCTTTCACACATGATGGTTTCTGAAACAATTTTCAGCTCCAATATAATCTTGATATTAAAACAACTTTTGAATATCAATAATCATGGAGGCAAACATGATACTTTAGATACTAACATTGGAATTCTTACTCTTGATTTAATACTACTTATTAAACTTCATGGAGTAAATAGAGTTTGCTGAAAGTTTGCAATAGGACTTATAAACTTTAAATTGACATTCAAAACAATACGATACCAGTTCGTAAAGTAAATATCCAGAATTCTATAGTTCTATTATCTCAAATAAAAACTAAGCATAAGGTAGAAAACGAATGCCAATGACTACAACAAACTATGCAAATTCACTTTGATTTAATTTATGACAAATTGAGTTCGACTAATCCAAATTAGAAATGAACTCCCACTCAAAAACGACATCCCTCGTGCCTTTTTGGTGATTACATGAACCAAATCCACTACACCAAGTCCGATCATCACGTGAGTCGGTGTAGCTTCAAAGGCGAGCATCAATATGGGCATCACATCAACTATATGACTCATGCTTAACCTTTCGGTCCGTGTTCCGAGGCCATGTCTGTACATGCTAGGCTCGCCAAGTAAGAACCTTAGTACTCGCGTGTGTAAAACTGTCTTACACCCGTTGTATGAAAGCGTAGAGTCGAGTACACCCGATCATCACGTGATGTCTCGAAATACGATCCACAAAACGGTGCATACTTAAGGAAGAACACATTTTTATCTTGATATCTAAAAGAGGGATCATCTTACAATGCTCTGAAGCGCCAAACTAGCGGATAAGATGCTAACATCTAATGTCTAAAGTGAGATGATATGGTCCATGCATTTGATCTCTATCACTTGCATCGTGGTATGATCTCTATCATTCCTTTGTGTGTAAGGCCAAGGTCTATGGAACTTACACGTTGAGTGTGTTGTAAGAGTATCTGTCATACATCTACTTACAACAATACCATATCAAGACACTAGCCCAACAACGATCTAAACTAGACGCCTCTAATTTATCAATTGCAAGTTTTACGTGGCTTAGGGCTTTCGGAGATAGAACCGTTCTTACCTACGAACATGAACCACAACAAGGATAACCAAATTATTAGCAACTCGTTGTAAATCAGATATTGACTATAGTAGGAGAGACAGACACCCGCCAGCCACTTATGCAAAACTAGTTGCATGTCAGTCATGGAACCGGTCTCATGTACGATGACATGTAAGGTTGGTCCGGTCCGCTTCATCCCACTATGCCACCAATATCCAAAATACATAGAAGATGCAATAACATGATCATCATCGCCCACATATCAACATATGTGTACTACCCGTGCTAAGCACCTACGCATAGATCAGGCTCTGATACCACTGTTGGGTCCGCAGCATAGAAAACAAAAAAATTCCTACGATGTGAACTTCACGCCAAGATCTATCTACTAGGTACAAAGCAACGGGTGGACATACATCCAACGAGAACTTACCCTCGTAGACAACGAGCTTTGTTAACGAGTAGGAACTCGTGGTTGATGTAGTCGTACACTTTCCGATCTCAAGATCATGATGAAGTCCAGCAGGTCCGGCTCCAGCAGGTCCATCAGATCCAGCTCCAGCAAAACCAAGTCCAGCACCGCAAAGCAGCAGTGCATCCGTGATCGCACACACGTCTGGTACCCCGACAACCTCCGTCCCTCGCAGCAGAAGCAGCAACTCGTTTCCAGATAAAGCCACCAGGAACACGTATCTCGCTAATCCGAGACCATGGGGGAATAATACTAGAGGGGGAGAGAGATCCTTCAGGAGGAGGTGTGTGTGAGAAGTGAGGAGAGGGGGGCCTTTTATAGGTGGAGGGGAGGGTACCCCTCCCATGGCTGGTGCCCCATGGAGGTGACCCTTCATCTACCCCATTCATGTGGTGATAACCCCCTCCACATAAATTTGCCTCTTCACATTCTCCATTAAAATCTCCACTTTAAATGCATTAAATTTCTCCAAATTTAATGCTCTCTCATTTAATAAAACTCTTTTATTAGTTCTATTCAGAATTTTGTTAATTACTTTAATTAACAAACATTCACATAAAACCCCCTGCAACATTTCAATATTACATGCAAAACCAATTTCAGCAATTTCACCCGAAACAGTTTCGGTGTCTATTGAAATAATTCCAGCGCTTTCTCAAATCTTTATCTGAAACATATTTGCTCCAAATGGTGTCGGTATCCCTTAAGTGTGTCACCCTACGGTTCGCGAATAATGCAGACATGATCGAGACCCCTCTCAGATCAATAATCAGAAGCGGGACCTGGAGATCCATACTGACTCCTACACATTCAACGATGAATTCTGTGATCGTGAGAACCTTTAACGCTAGTAACTAAATCCCTTTGTCCCGCGATATATTACATGTCCGAGATTCGATCATTGGTATCTCCATACCTAGTTTGATCTCGTTACCGACATGCACTCTTTTCTTGTTCCCGTGATATAACATTCTAGTGATCACATCACTTGCTTGCAAGCTATTTCAATGTGATATCACCGAGAGGGCCCAGAGTATATCTATCCGTCATCGGGATGGACAAATCCCACTCTTGATCCATGAGCCTCAACATAACACCTTCGTAGTAATCGAACCCACCTTTATAGTCACCCTGTTACGGTGTGACGTTTGATGTTATCAAGATACTCTTCCGGTGTTAGCAATTAACATGATCTCATGGTCTAAGGATAAAGATTACTTTGTATGATGTTATAGCAATATAAACATAATGACTTTGATCGTAATGCTATACTTCGGATGAATGTTCATCACATCATTCCACCAATGTTGTGACCTCGTTATTAACAACATCCAATGTCCATGATCTGGAAACCTTGATCATCTTGTTAATCAACGAGCTAGTGTATAAGAGAGGCATGACTAGGAACCTTTTATTTGTTTATTAAACACACATGTATTGACGTTTCCTATCAATACAATTATAGCATGCAAAATAAACATTTATCATAAACATGGAATAAGATAATAACCACTTTATTATTGCCTCTCGGGCATATTCCCTTCACGCCCATATCAGTACCGGGCTTCACGTCCTTCTGGTTGCCAAGTGAGTATTGCTCCCTCATCCCGATTTGCCTCGCTCTTCTAGTATTGTCATTATGTTGACTGTGGGAACTCGTGCAGGTCGGGGGCCAAGAAGATTGGTCGTCCTTCAATGGCTAAGATTCCACCGGCCACCCCTATGAGAGAGGGCGACCCCCCCAAGAAGATAAAGGCTGCTAGGGATGTGGCGGCCGTGGAGGGCGCGAAGAAGCAGAAGGGGGCGCCACGACGCCATAGTCAAGGACAGCGTTGCGGAGCCCAAAGCTGCGTCAGTCGCCGAAGAGGTGGTGGCGGCGCAATTGGAACCGGTATTGGCCGCGTCCATGCTGGAAGCGCCAGCTCCGACAACCAGTGCCCCCGCCAGAGCGTCGGCGATGTTCCCTCGCTTCATGGCGAGGGTGTTTCCAGGTGTGGCGGACACCCAGTCTCCGTAGAGTCCAGAGATCGTGGATGCGGACATTGGATCCCGTCGCGGGCGCACTCCCTTCACGATCCCGTCGACTGACGCCGGAGAAATTCACAGGATGCTCGGTGCTACTATTTAGGTATGTCCAGTCCCCGAGTTCCTAGTCGCTGAATTTCAGCGGCTGGAAACTGAACTTCTTTCTTCTCTCCAGTCTCCGAATTCCTAGTCGCTGAATTTTGGCGGCTAGGAATTGAGTTTCTTTTTCCTTCTCCAGTCCCCGAGTTCCTGGTCACTGAATTTCAGCGGCTGGGAACTGGTTTTTGTTTTGTCAAATGCTGAGGCGAGTTGTTTGTTTGCAGGGATTGCAAAGGGAGTCGACCGATCGGCAGGCCGCGAGAAAGCGCTTGGAGCGTGACTTGCGCGAAGCACAAGAGGCCAACCAGCGGCTTCAGGAAACTATTGGTGAGTATCTGTTTGTCTTTCTTTTCCTCTGTCAGATGTGATCTAGTCGTGTATAGTACGCTGATGGTTTTTCTTGCAGATGGTTTCCCGGCTGAGATTTCCAAGGCCCGTGAGGGGTATGTTCCAGTCGCCGAGCTAGACGCGGCGAATGGACGAATAGCCTCCCTGGTCAAGGACTTGGAGGAGGCGAAAGCGGCCTCAATTTCTTCGGAGGAGCGAGCGAAGGCTACCGTCGTTGCGGCTGAGGAAGAACGCAAAGCCACAGATTCTATCATCGTGGGGCTGCACAACGAGCAAACCGCCTTGGAGAAGCACGTCATGGAGAACTGCCGCAAACTCCTTGGTGAGTCTCTGTCTTTGCCTGACCCGTTTGTCGGGTCCCCAATTTGGGGGTTTCATAGTTTCACTGACACCTGACTTTGTAGCTGTGGTAGGCCAAAGCGACCCGGTGGTGCAAACTTACAATGCCTCGCAGTGCGTGACTGCCATGGTGAACGTGGCCACGGCCTCGGCGTTGTGCGTCCAAGCGGCTCTTCAGGGCATGTCCCCCACCGAAGTTATTCCTGGGGGTCTTATGGATGTGTGGCGCTATCTGGAGGAGGTGCCTGCCATCGTGGAGTGGATGGCGCGCTCAGCATTCAGGCGCGAGGCCACCACAGTGTTAAGCTTGGGTCTCGCCCACTTCCCCGACGACTTCAACCTTGACGACGTGACGAGTGGCTATCCATCGGCGACTGGCACGGTGGAGATGTCAGAGGTGCTGAAGCTAACCGCGAAGGCCGCCCCTTACGCCGATCGGGTCTTGGCAATGGGGGATCTGCTGTCGTACCAGGAGACGATGTTGGCGCCTGGCGACCCCGAGACGGAGCATCGTGACATGAAGTCGGAGCAACCCTTCCGGTCGTCATTGTCGAAGTCGCTGACGATGTACCTGACGAACCCGTGGCAGCCATTTGTTCGCGTCAAGGGGGGTGGCACCGCTTCTTCATCAGGGCCTGTGGAGTAAACAATTGAATTGTCCAAGTTGTGATGTCTGCCAAGTGGCGAATGCTGTAAGATATTTTTGCAATATATGCGAAGGGGAGTCAATCGACTCATATTGCGACTAGGAATGTGTTGTGTGTTTGTTTTTGATTGAGCGAGTCCCCGAGCGACTCCGCCCTTTAATGGGGTATAACTCGATTGTATACTTTTGTGTATTGTTTTGTTTATGCATTGTTTTTATCCCTCGCATTTTCTGAGTGGCGAGTCCCCGAGCGTGAGTAGGACTGACTTATGAGCGAGTCCCCGAGCGTGGTGCTCGACCACATTGGTCATGCTCCCGTTGCATGTTGTGAGTGCGTTGTTTGTAACGCGTCTCCTTCCCTGGCCCGGAGAGCCAGTCGCTTGGCGAGTCCTAGGCAACTCTCTTACTTGGTGTGTTCCCGAGCCGCGTGGTGGTTCCCGTTTTGCGGAGTCCCCGTGCATGGTATTTAACCGTTCGAGTCGCTTTGCATGAGGATGGGAGGGACAGGTCGCTGTGAGAAGCGTGTACCGGTTGTCTTGGCCCGGTGGGCCAGTCGGGCTAGGCGACTCCAATGGCGGCTCCGGGTTGGCGTTTTCGTGGACAACCCAAGGCCCAAATATTTCTGGTGCCCTTATGCCGCACTACTTAGCCGTGCCGGTCGCTCGACCAGAGGTTGACTTCCGTAAGTAGCGTATTGCTAGCATGTACGAGTGCGAGTGGCACAAGAATATGGCGAGTGGACACAATTTGTGCGATCCAGATGAATTTCATTATATATTCTGATGGAGTACATTGTGAGGTTCTAAGTATAGAACTTTCTGAGGAGGTTTACATTCCATGGCCTCCCGACCTCCAGTTGGCCGTCGCCCCGTATGTCGATGAGGTAGTAGGCATCATTGCCAAGTACTCGGCCTATGGCGAATGGCCCCTCCCAGGGGAGGGATAGTTTGTGCATGCCCTTCTTGTCTTGGGCCAGTCGTAGGACCAGGTCGCCTTCCTGGAAGGTGCGAGTTCGCACTCGGCGGCTGTGGTAGCGGCGGAGTCCTTGCTGGTATATGGTGGTGCAGGAGCGAGCCAGGTCGTGTGGCTCGTCAAGTTGATCGATGTTGTCTTGGCGGGCAGCCTCGTTGGCCGCCTCGACGTAGTTGGCGACTCGAGGTGAGTCATGCTCCAGGTCGGTTGGCATTACGGCCTCGGTGCCATACACCATGAAGAAGGGCGTGAACCCAGTTGAGCGGTTGACGGAGGTGTGAATCCCCCATATCACAGAGGGGAGCTCGTCGACCCAGCATCCTGGGGTGCGCTCGAGGGGCACCTAGAGTCGTGGCTTGAACCCATGGAGGACGATCTGGTTGGCGCGTTCTGCTTGGCCGTTTGACTCCGGGTGAGCGACCAATGCGAGGTCGAGTCGGATGACGTGTTCTTCACAGAATTCCGCCATGGCCCCCTTGGCAAACTTGATGCCGTTGTCTATGATGATGCTGTGCGGGTAGCCGTACCGGTAGATGAGTTCGCGTAGGAACTTGGTGGCCGTCTTGCCGTCGCACTTTTTTATTGGCTTGGCCTCGACCCATTTGGTGAACTTGTCGACTGCGACTAGGAGGTGAGTGAAGCCAGACGAGGCCTTCTTGAACGGGCCTACCATGTCCATGCCCCATATGGCAAATGGCCACATGATGGGGATGGTCTTGAGTGCCGAGCCAGGGAGGTGCGTCTGGTTGGCGTACTTCTGGCACCCGACGCATCGTTGGACGATGTTGGTGGCGCTAGCGTGTGTGGTGAGCCAGTAGAAACCGTGCCGCATGGCCTTGGCGACTAGCGACTTGGCGCCGGTGTGATGGCCGCAGTCGCCAGCGTGAATGTCCTGGAGGATCTTGCGGCCTTCCTCTGGATGTACGCAGCGCTGGAACACGCCGGTCACGCTGCGTTTGTGGAGCTCGCCGTTGATGATGACGAAGGATTTGCAGCGGCGCACAATCATTCGCGCCTCTGTCTCATTGCTTGGTAGGAGTTTGTGTTCCAGGAAGGCGACATATGGTGATGTCCAGTCGCTAGGTTCCACAACCATGGCGACTAAGGCCGGTTCTGGTTGTAGTGGGATCCCGACGTCGATCTCTTTTGGTGGGCTGACCGATGGTTTGTGGATGATGTCGAGGAAGACGCCTTCTGTTGGCGCTTGTCGGGTCGATCCGATGCGGGAGAGGGCATCTGCCTCCTTGTTTTTGCGCATGTCGATCCATTCGATGGAGTAGCCGTCGAAGTGTCCCCCAACTGGTCGACAGCTTGGCGGTACGCGATCATTGTTGGGGAGACGGTGTCGCACGTCCCGGCGACTTGGCCGGCGACTAGGTCAGAGTCGCCATAGCATCGTAGGCGGTTGACGTTCATCTCCTTAGCGGCTCTCATGCCATGAAGGAGGGCCTCATATTCTGCCATGTTGTTGGTGCAGGGCTTGAAGTTGAGGTGGAGCACGTAGCAGAGCTTGTCTCCTTTGGGGGAGGTCAGGATGACCCCCGCCCCTACACCGTCGGCATTCTTGGAGCCGTCGAAATGGAGAGACCGGTAATGGAGGTACGGGAGCTTCTCTGGCTGTTGTGCTTCTTCCCAGTCTGCAAGGAAATCAGCCAAGGCTTGTGACTTGATCGCTTTGCGGGGCTCGTATTTGATGTTGTGGACGCCGATTTTGATGGCCCACTTGGCGACTCGCCCGGTCGCCTCGCGATTGCATATGATGTCCTGCAGGGGCACGGAGGAGACCACCGTGATTGGGTGCTCCTGGAAGTAGTGTGGGAGTCGCCGCTGTGCTTGGAATACCGCGTACACCAGTTTTTGGTATTGCGGGTAGCGCTGTCGTGAGTCCGTTAGGACTTCGCTGATGTAGTAGACGGGGCGTTGTATTGGGCACTCCTTGCCCCCTTCTGGTCGTTCGACGACCATCACGGCGTTGACGACTCGAGTAGAGGCCGCGACGTAAACGAGCATTGGCTCTTTGTCGAGTGGCGCGACGAGTAGTGGTGCCGCGAGTAGCACTTCTTTGAGCGCCTTGAGTGCATCGTCGGCCCCCGCGTCCCATTGGAACGTGGGGTTCTTGCGCATCAGGCGGTAGAGGTGCATTGCCTTCTCGCCTAGTCGGGGGATGAAGCGACTGAGGGCTGCGACTCGCCCTGCCAACTTTTGGACGTCGCGCAGGCACTCGGGTTTCCTGAGTCGCGCGATGGTGTCGATCTTGGTGGGGTTGGCTTTGATGCCTCACTTGGAGACTACATAACCCAAGAGTTGTCCGGTGGGGACACCGAAGGTGCATTTTCCGGGGTTCAACTTGATGTTGTACCTCCGCAAGTTTGCGAAGGTTTCGGCTAGGTCGGCGAGCAGGTCGTCCTGGCGGGTGGATTTTACCATCACGTCGTCAATGTAGCCGTGAATGTTGCGGCCAATTTGGCTCGCTAGACATTCCTGCATGCACCTCTGGTATGTGGGGCCTGTGTTCTTGAGGCCGAACGTCCTGGCCATGTAGCAGAACGCGTCGAATGGCGTAATGAACACCGTCTTCTCCTCGTCTTCGACCGCCATCTTGATCTGGTTATAACCAGAGTAAGCATCGAGAAAGCACAGCGACTTCGATCCCGCGGTCGAGTCGATGATTTGATCGATGCACGGTAGGACGAACTCCTCCTTCGGGCAGGCGCTGTTGAGGTTGGTGTAGTCGATGCACATTCTCCATGTGTTGTTCTTTTTTAGAACCAGGACTAGGTTTGCCAGCCACTTGGAGTACTTGATTGGCCGGATGAAGCCTGTGGCTAGCAGGCGCTAAACTTCTTCGGCGATTGCTCGACGATACTCTTCATTGAAGGGCCGTAGCGACTGCTTTACTGGTCGCACTTTGGGGTCGGTGTTGAGTTTGTGCTCAGCGAGTTCCCTCGGGACACCTGGCATGTCAGATGGCTTCCATGCGAAGATGTCGTGGTTCTCACGGAGGAACCCGATGAGAATGCTTTCCTATGTGGGGCTCATGTGCGCCCCAATGGTCACCGTCTGGCTGGAGTCGCCTGGGACGAGCTCGACGGTGCGGGTGTGCGTGGTTGCCTCGAACGTGGAGTTCGTGGCGGTTGGTTTCTTCAGGATGGTGGGGTCGTCCTTGTTGATGTTTCCCGCGTATTTCGCGAGCTCCTCCGCGTGGTCGGTCTCCGCGGTGATGACGGCATCGGCGAGCTCGGCGCCTTTGTCCTCGCATTCCACGGCCATGTCGGGGTCGCCGTGGACGGTGATGATGCTGCTTGGCCCGGGGAGCTTCATCATGTTGTAGGCATAGTGTGGGGTCGCCATGAACTTTGCGAATGCCTGGCCACCCAGGATGCAGTGGTAGGGGCTGTGGAAGTTCACCAGCTCGAACATGATTCTCTCTGTGCGGTAGTTTGCTAGAGTGCCAAAGGTGACTGGCAGCGTCACTTTCCCGATCGGGTATGCCTTCCGACCGGGGATGATGCCGTGGAAGGTCGTCAGTGTGGGCTCAATAGCTGCTTCTGGGAGCTAGAGCCTTTTGAACGTGTCGAGGTATAAGATGTTGATGGAGCTCCCACCGTCCATTAGTGTCTTGGGGAGCCAGTAGTCGGCCACCTTGGGCCTGACTACCAGGGCGACTCGCCCTGGGTATTCAATCCTTGGCGCATGGTCCTGGCGACTCCAGGTGATGCTCTGCTCGGACCAGTTTAGGAAGAAAGGGATGTCGACCTGTGTCACCACATTGACGGCGACCACGCGGGCGAGCACCTTCTTCTCGCACTTGGTGCCGAGTCCGGTGAAGGTGTGTAGCGAGCCGACGGCGGTGCCGAAGCCGCCACCGTTCCCGTTGTCCCGAGGTGGGTTGTTGTTTGGGTCCTCCCTTGCTCGTCTCGCCTTCTCAATCTCTTTGAGAGAGTGGCAATCGGTGCTGGTGTGGGTGGCGGGTTTTCCCTCCCTGCTATGGTAGATGCAGGGCTGATTGAGCAGGGCGACAGAGTCGAATTTTGGCCTTGTCACGTTGTTCGCGCGGTAGTTCCCATGATCGCGGTAGTTTCCTCCGTCGCGGCGGTAGTTCTTGGAGTCGCGTTGGTCATAGCCGGCGTTGGCGACAAAGTCGACTCGCCCGTCCGTACGGCGCTTGCCGGTGATGCGGGTGTTGCTGTAGCGCATGTCATGTCCGCTGTCGTGGATGCTAGTGCGGCGTCTTCCTCCGGACTCGTCGTCGGAGTCTTGGTTGGGGTCCTCCTCCGCATAGCGCTTGGCGATCTCGAGAAGGTCGGGGATGTTTTCGAGCGTCCGGTAGACCCTCTTGATCTTGGCGACCAGGGGTTCGTACCGGCACGCGTTCTTGAAGCAGTGTATCGTCGTGTCTGGGTGGATGCCGGAGGCGTTTATCCACAGCTCTTGCCATCTTTGGATCCAGCGGCGAGTCGACTCGCGTTGTCCCTAGATGCATCGCTCTAGGTCCTCTATGGTGGTGGCGCGGGTGTAGGAGCCCTCGACGTGCCTGACGAAGGCGTCCCGCATTTCTTCCCAGGAATCGATGCTGTCAGCGGGGAGCGTGTTGATCCACTGCCGGGTCGCACCTTCCATCATCAGGGGGAGGTAGCGAGCGGCGAGCAGGTCGGTGTGGCCTGCGATTCCCATTGCCATGAGGTATGTGTCCATCCAGACAGCCGGGTTGTACGTCGGGTCGTACTTCTCGATCTCCTTGGGGGCCTTGAAGTTGGCGGGGTATTTTTTCCCCGCGAATCATTGGTCCGAAGCATTGTGGCCTGACTCGACTGAGCGAGCCTCTTGGTTCCGGGTCACCGCGGTTGCTGAGGGTGTGCCGTAGGTCGTTGGGCTGGCGCGACCGCCACGCCTGGTTGTTGATGATGTTCGTTTGGGCATCGAGGGGTTGCCCGTTGGCGGCGACCGTGTTGTTCGCCGGTCGCGGCTCATTGGTTGACAGTGCGGGATTGGCGGCCCGTGGTTGGTTCACCAGGGGCTAGGGTGGTGGGAAAACTAATGTGTTGGCCACGGTGGGGTGGCCGCTTGATGCCGCCCTGCTTGTTGATGAGCGGGAGTACATCCGCCCCCGCAGGTCGACTCCCGCGGCTTGTTGCTCGACGGCCCTGACGAGTAGGGCCTTGGCATACTGGATCTGTAGCGCGCCGTCGCCTTGGACGTCGAGGTTGGCGATCGCGGCGTCGGCCGCGAAGACGTTGTCCATCAGGGTGGAGTATAATGGTAGCCCGTTGGCGTCACGGTCTTGAGGCGAGATGATGATCCGCGGTTGGTCCGGCGGGGGCGTGAGGACCATGGGTGGTGGAGGGCCCCCGGTTGCCGGTGCGCCAGGTGGTGGTCTCGCAGGGTTGCTTCCACTGGCGCGCTGCTTCGCAGATTCGCGCCGCGCACGCTGGGTCGCTGTTCGTTGAAGTTCAGGACGCGGCCCTGGACGTTGGAGTTCAGGCGGGTCCTGATGCGGCGCTGGTGATAGAGCGACAGCTCCCGCGCCGTCTCTCGTTCGAGGCGGTATTTCTCGCGCTCGGCGAGTTTGTTACGTTGCACCTCCGCGAGCCACAGGCGGGCTTGCTCCACCTCCATGGCCGTCGCAGTTGGCGGGATCGGCATGGCAAATGGATCTGGCGGGGCGGTCATGCTGCCCGCCATGTAGATCGCGCCGTTTATTGATCCGCACGAAATCTCGGGGACTCCGAGCCGAAATCGGAGTCGAAGATACCTAGGATGGAGGGGTCCTCGAAGTCCTCGGGGTTGGAGACTCGCGTGATGGAGTCCTCCCGTGATGCGGTGGTGATAGATCCGTCGACCGATGCAGGGGTCGCAGAGTCGGCGTCGTCGTTTAGGGCATCGTCATTGGTGGCGGCATTAGTCTCGACCGCATCGCCGGTGGCCGAGTCATACTCGGTGACGAGGCTCTTGATGGAGCGGACATGCTCCTCCGAAAGCAGATCGCGGTGTGGCGGCGATCCGCCGACGATCATCGTTGTAGCTGGGTCGATCGCGCCAGTGAAGCCGAAGAAGAGGTTGATGGATCCGACCGGCATCACCGCGCCATGAGTGACCAGACGCGACGCCAGGATGTAGCTGCTAGGCAGGATCTGTAAGATCCTGCCGATGGCGATCATGCGACCGGTGGCGAGCGGCCGATCGATTGGCGAGTAGGGTCTCGCCGCAGAACTCAGGCTAGTCCCGCTATGCCCCAAGGTGGGTGCCACTGTCGTGGAAATGGCCACGACAGTCGCTGCCATTGGCAACAATTGAGTGTTTCATGAGGAAGAGTTGGCGGCCATATGCGGTGCAAGATAGGGGCGGATGCACATGGGTTTACCCAGGTTCGGCCCCCGGAGGGTAAAGACCTACTCCTGCTAGATTAGATTATTGGAGAGCGAGTTACAGGGGTGGCAAGCTCGGCGACTAAGCAGTGAGTCGCTTGAGGGGGTGTATGATGGAACGTGAGTCTCTAGGGTACCCTAGGGAGGTTTATATATGAAGCACCTCGCTAGGGTTTGCAAGGTACAACCGAACAAGATAAGGATTCGGAGGCTTTGACCTAATCCGACTGGGCTTCTGTTACGCTCCTGGGCCTCCAGTCGCCAGTCGCTAGGCCTTTCCTTCCTTCGTAGTCCAGTCGCCGTCTTTTGGGCGTACCCGCAGGCCCTTCGGCCCAATCGGAACGTCCCGCTGGGCATACCCCCTTCGGCATATCCCCATCAGATCCCTCGGCAGAGACCTTTGCCGAAAACCTCCTGAATAATTCGGGACTTGCCAAATTTGGCTTGTCTCGGAAATCTGTAGAAGAAATCCAGCTTCTGGACCGGCAATGCCTGGAGAAGAGAAATCTCTCTACCGAAGAAGAAGCACAAGGCGGAGGACATCAAATACTCTGACCTTCTTGAACAAGTCCGTCTTCACGACGAGGGACTGAGAGATGGTGTGCTTCCACCACCTCCGGTTATTCCACTCACCCTCGCCGAGAAGGTTACCACCGAGGTGAACATGTGTCTGAGCAAGCTCACACATGAACATCATGTAAGTCGGAATTCCAACTCACGATTTTCTTTATTGTACTTTATATCATATCCTCTAGCCCCCAAGCATGAAGTAGGATATACAATCCGGGTTTATGCTTCCTTAGGATTCCAAAGAATGAACTAGTGTAGCCCCCAAGGCTCGTGCTGATATTAGTAACAATATTAGCCCGAGTCTTTAGTAGACTTCTGACTCTGGGTATTCTGACTTACAGAAAGTTAATTCATGTAACCAGGATTTGCTAAAGAACATCTGCAACAAGCGGAGAGAGATAAGAGCTCTCTGACTTGAAAATGCTGAGCTGAAGGTCTCCAAGGATGAGGCCGAAGGTAAACATTCCGAGACTCAAACCTTGTCTTGTGTTTTCATAGTCGAATATTTTTATTGAACTGTTATTCCTTTTGACTTACAGCACTAGTAAAACAGTCCTGCGCTATGATTGAAGAGGCCGAGAACCTCAAAACCTTGGTGGTGGAGAATAAAGAACTTCGCCAAGAGCTGGATAAGCTTAAGGCGGATCATGAGAAAAGCATCGCTCAACTTCTCGAATCCTCCTCCATGGCTACTGATGAGCGTGATTGTAAGATTGCGGCTCAAGATCAGAGAATCTTGGATCTCAACAACAAGCTATGCAGAGAGAAGGACCTTTCCGAGGCGCTCCGGGCTGAACTCCGGAGTCTTCGAGAAGAGAAAACCAAAGTTGACGACGTCATCTTCAGTATGTTTCCATCTTTCTGACTTGTCTATATTCTTCGACTCTTTCGATGTCGGATGTTTTCTTAACCATTTTTGTGTTATATATATAGGTCCTCTTAACTTGACGGACTCTGCTTCCACCGAGCCTCACACCCACCGACTTACGCAAGTCGGTGATTTATTACATGACTTCCGCCAATCCATCGAGGACATTGGCGAAGCTCTCAGGGTTCCGGACATGCACGTCATGTCGGACTTTCAGGTGCGAGACAAGGCGCAGGAGATGCCGTAGCTCGTCCAGGACTGGAACATGTCCTACGCGCGATCCGCGGCGCAGAACGCTCTCACCATGGTCATGAGCCACCAAGGAAACATGGAGATATGGCAAGTGACCAGAGGGTACTGCAAGGTGGATGAAGACGGTCAGGAGCAAGATATAAATGCCATTATGGACTCCTGCGCTGGATATAGATGTCACGTGGCTGACTTAACCAGCTACGACACTCCTTTCTTCACTCGCGTGAATACACCACCCCCGCCTCCGGAAGAAGCAGCTGAACTTTCCGACGATGAACAGACTGTATCGGATCTGAACATCTCGGATTGTTATCAAACCGAGGCCGATGCATCCAGCGAGCCGGCAGCGCCTACCTCTTCTCCTGCATCATAGATCATCAGAAAACAAATGTGTTATTCTGAAAAACATTATGGATATGTAAATATGCAGTACTGTAATTTTGCTAGTGCTAAGCTTTTAATCTATTCAGCACTTTTGGCCTTAAATTTTTGTGTGCCTGAAATGTTTACATAAGCACTTATACTTTTTCGTCTATACTCATCGTTTATCCGCTTTTCGCCTCCCTTTCATGAGCAGCTAAACCTTCGCACGGAAACTTTGCCGAAAGCAACGGAGCTCAATTGCTAAACCAGTTTAAACTCAGAAACAAAGCCGGCTTCCAGTACCAACAATTCACTACTCAGAAAATACCCGCATCCGGCAATCAGACAAATAATCAAAGTATAGACTATAAACTTTAGAGTTATACCCGAAGGTAGCATTTTTAGAATCGGAATCTAAACCAGAACAAACATGAGCATAAAGTACTTTCAAGTATTCTGGGATTTTCGACTATGACATGATCATTCGGAAATAAGATGGTAAAAACTTCTCAGAAAAAACCTGAGGCAACCAAAACTTTTATTTCTCATAGAACATGTACATATGTATGATTACAAAGAAGGATAAACTAAGAATAAAAGGGACGTAGCTGAGCAATATTCCATGGTTTGTCTAACTCATCCGGATTTGTACTGCCTCCAGCTCTCTTTCTATTCTTAGTAGCAGGTCTTTCTTTGACTGGCCTCATATCAGTTAAGTAGTACGAACCATTGTGCAATACTCAACTAACTAAAAAGGGCCCTTCCCATACTGGGGAAAGTTTGTGATTTTTTGTTGCACAATCCAGAGAACCAAATCACCTTTATTGAAAGATCTGTTTCTGACTCTCTGGCTATGATACTTGCGTAACTTCTGTTGATAGGCTGTTGATCTCAATTCAGCAACGACGCGAACTTCTTAGACTAAGTCAAGATTATTTTGTCTAGAAATCTCGGCATCCTCTTCGATATACGTGGCCACTCTAGGAGAAGAGTGAATCAAATCACTAGGAAGAACTGCTTCTGCGCTATAGACCAAGAAGAAAGGTGTGTATCCGGTTGACCTATTCGAAGTTGTTCGTACACTCCATATTACAGAGGGTAATTCCTCTGCCCAAGCCCCCGCAGCACGTCGTAGTGGTGCTTCGAGTCTTGGTTTTAGGCCCTGTAGGATTAAACCATTTGCCCTTTCGACTTGTCCGTTAGCCCATGGATGTGCGACTGACGCAATGTCAAGCCGGATATTTTGTTCATTGCAGAATTCGGCCAATTCCCCCATAGAGAAATTACTCCCGTTGTCCATGATAATACTATGCGGATAACCATACCAGATTATAACATCCTCGACAAACCTTTTGGTTGTTGCTCCATCACAACTAGTGACGGGTTTAGCCTCAATCCATTTGGTGAATTTATCCACCATCACTAAGAGGTGAGTAAATCCACTTGGAGCCCGTCTAAACGGTCCTACCATGTCAAGCCCCCAGACCGCAAAAGGCCATCTTATAGGTATTGTTCGCAACTGATCAGCTGAAACGTGAGCTTGTTTGGCGTACTTTTGGCAGCCTTTGCACGTTTTGACTAGCCGTTCAGCATCTGCCTGAGTTGTAAGCCAGAAAAAACCGTTTCTGAAAGCTTTTACCACTAAAGATTTGGCTGCAGTGTGGTGACCACACTCGCCTTCGTGGATTTCCCTTAAGATTTCCACTCCTTCTTCCGGAGATACGCAGCACTGAAAAACCTCAGACAGACTCCGCTTATAGAGCTCACCTTTAACTATAGTGTAGGCTTTCGCTCGTCGGACAATCTGTCGGCTCAGAACCTTGCCTTCGGGTAATTTGCCATCTACCAGATAATCAAGGTAGGGTTGAGTCCAACTGGGAATCACAGCCAGAACTGCTATTAGAGGTGACTCGTATTTGGTCAGATATTCCTCATCCACTCCCTTTATTGAGGGAACTTTGAGGTGCTCTAAAAAAGCGCCATCCGGGACCTCTTTCCGTGCAGAGCCTATCCGAGATAGTGCATCTGCTTCCTCATTTTCTGCTCGAGGGATGTGTTGAACCTCAAACCCTTCGAACGATTTAGATAAATCATCCATGATAGCTTTATATGCTGCCATGTGTTTATTTGCATTACAAATATCCGACACTTGCTGAGCAACAAGATCCGAATCTCCGTAACACATCAAACGTCGGATGCCAATATCTTTAGCAATCTGGATTCCATGTAGCAGTGCTTCATACTCGGCAATATTATTTGTCGCTGTGAAGTGGATCTGCAACACGTATAGAAGTTTACCACCTTGGGGTGATTTGAGCACCACGCCAGCCCCCGAGCCCCCACGAGACTTAGACCCATCAAAGTATAGGGTCCAATATTCTGACTCAGGGAAGGTCATATTCTCCTTCGTCTCTGTCCAATCAGCAACAAAGTCGGCAAGGATTTGGGATTTGATTGCTGTCTGGGGTTTATACTCAATATCGAAAGTTGAAAGCTCTATGCCCCATTTGGCGACGTGTCCTGTGGCGTCACTGTTATTAATTATATCTCTCATGGGAGCTGCACTCACCACGCTAATTGGATGCTCCTGAAAATAATGTTGTAGCTTACGAGATGCTAGGAAAACACCGTAAGCCAACTTTTGATAGTGCAGATACCGCTGTTTTGATTCTGTTAGGACCTCGCTGACAAAGTAAGTCGGACGCTGCACCAAGTGTTCCTGATTTTCCTCCGGTCTCTCCACCACCATGACGATACTAACAACTTTGTTTGTCGCAGCAAGATAAAGCAACATCGGTTCCTATGGTTCCGGTGCAGCAAGGATAGGAGCAGATGAGAGTACTTTCTTCAGGTCTTGTAGTGCAACTTTAGCTTCATCGGTCCACACAAAATCCTTGGTCTTTTTCAAGAATTTGTATAATGGTGCGGCTCTTTCACCGAGCCGGCTTACAAACCGACTGACTGCAGCGATGCAACCAGTTAGTTGTAGTCGCCCTTCAAAGTAGTTGGCTCGAAATATTGAGTATAGCCTTGATTTTGTCTCGGTTCACCTCTATGCCTCTTTGAGACACGATGAAACCTAACAATTTTCTGGCTGGGATTCCAAAGAAGCATTTCTTCGGATTTAGCATGATGTTGTATTTTCGTAGATTGGCGAATGTTTCCTCCAAGTCGGAAATCAGTGTTTCCTTCTTTTTGGACATCACCGCAATATCATCCACGTATGCATGTACATTGCGTCCGAGTTGGTCGTGGAGGCAACGCTGCATCGTGTACTGGTAGGTAGCTCCTGCGTTCTTTAGCCCAAAAGGCATCGTAACAAAACAGAAGGTTCCGAAAGGGGTTATGAATGAAGTTTTGACTTTCTCAGATTCCTTCATCCAGATTTGGTGATAACCGGAATATGCGTCGAGAAAACAGAGGAGTTCCGAGCCTGCCGTAGAATCGATAACTTGATCAATCCTAGGCAGATCGAACGGATCTTTTAGACAAGCCTTGTTCAAGGCAGTATAATCAACACACATCCTTAAATCAGTGGTGTCCTTTTAAGGGACCATTACAGGATTGGCCGACCATTCAGTGTGGATGACCTCTTTTATCAATCCGGCTAACTCGAGCCGTGCTAGTTCCTTAGCTATTGCCTTACGCTTTTCATCACTGAAACATCGTAAGTACTGTTTGACGGGTTTAGCGTTCGGGTTTACATTTAAAGAATGCTCGGCAAGTTCCCTAGGTACTCCGGTCATGTCAGATGGCTGCCAAGCGAAGATATCTTCATTTGCTTTGAGGAACTTGACGAGCGCGCTTTCCTATGCGCTATCTAGGCCTACGCCTATCTGGGTCACCTTGGAGGGGTCATCATCCTTCAACGGCGTCTTCTTCGTCTCTTCTGATGCCTTGAACTCCGGATTCAGCTTTGTCACCTCCTTCTTCGTTGCGGGCATCTCAGACAGATCTATGCTCTTCTTGATCTCCTAGTATTCCTGGGCATGTGATACATTGCAAATGTATCTATAATTTTTGATGTTCCATGCTTGGTTTTATCCACTTTCTTGTGTTTTGTCCACACTTTGGAGAACTTTTCATATGATTCCTTGGACTAACCTATTAACAAGAGCCACAGTGCCAGCTGCCTATTTTCTGCTATTTTTGGTTCCAGGAAAGTCATAAAATGAATATTTTCGGAATTGGACGGGACAAAAGCCAAAGTGCCCATTTTTCCGGAAGTCATCAGATGCCAGAATACGAGACGGAGAGGGGCCAGAGGCCGGCCACACCACCTGGCCGCACGGCCAGGCTTGGCCCGTGCCAGGGGGTGGTGTGGTGGCCCCTGGCACCCCCTCGGCCTCCCCTTCTTCCCATAAGATGCCCTCGGGATGAAAACCCTAAGTACCTGATCAAAAATCCACGAAAGAGTCTGTAGCCGCCGTCATCTCCATCCCTAGATCGGGAGGATCTAAGCTCTTCCGCACTCACGGAGAGGGGAATTCACCCTGGAGGCCTTCTTCATCACCATGCAAGCCTCCGGTGTGATGCGTGAGTAGTTCATCCTTTGACTACGGATCCATGTAGTATCTAGATGGCTGGTTCTCCTCCTTTGTGCTATCATGTCTAGATCTTGTGAGCTCCGTTCATGATCAAGATCATCTATTTGTAATTCTGCATGTTGTGTTTGCGGGGATCCGATGGATATTGATATGCTATTTCATATTGATTATTGATTCTATCATGTCTTTGTTATTTGTGATCTTGCATGCTTTCCGTTGTTAGTAGCTATCTTGGACAAGTAGATGCTAGCAACTCCAAGAGTTAGTATTTATGCTCAATAGTGGGTTCATGCCTCTGGTAATCTAGGGAAGTGACAGAAATCTCTAAGGTACTAGATGTGTTGTTGCTACTAGGGAGAAAACAACAATCCTTTGTTCATAGAACAATCGTATTGTTTACTTTACACGCAGTTCGTAAAGCAATAATCTGTTGCTTGCAACTTAATACTGGAGGGGGTTCGGATGATAACCTGAAGGTGGATTATTAGTCATAGATGCAGTTGGATGGCGGTCTATGTATAATGTTGTAATGCCCAATCGAAACTCAAAGGAGTCAAGATGATTAGTACATGCATGTATTGCTTTCTCGATGTTTGTCAATTGCCCCGCTGTAATTTGTTCACCCAGCATGTTATCTATCTTAAGGAGAGCCACCTCTAGTGAACTATGGATCCCGGTCCTTGTCTTTTACATACAATCTATAAACTGTTTACGGCTTTGTGTTTACTTTCTGCAAACTATTACTTCTTTCCATTCGATACGTTTAATCCTTTGTTTTCCGCAAAACACGGTGAGATTGACAACCTCATCGCAAGTTGGGGACAAAGTTTTATCGTTGTGTTGTGCAGGTCTCCACGTTGCTACTAGCACCGGTAGTGCGCCCTGCCAAAGCTCAGCTAGTAACACCTTTGGGGTGTTTCTTTTCTCCTACTGGTTCGATTAAACCTTGGTTTCATAACTGAGGGAAACTTGCTGCTGTGCTCATCATACCTTCCTCTTGGGGTTCCCAACGAGCTCTACATCAACACCGCTCCAGCATTTTTTCTGGCGCCATACACAGAGCCATCAAGCATTTTTCTGGCGCCGTTGCTGGGGAGTCAAGGACATCTTCACAAGGGGAGTCCCTCATAACCAATCTCTTTACTTTTTTATTTTTGTTTTTCTTAGTTTCTTTTTGCTTTGTTTGCTTGTTTCTTTATCAAAAACACAAAAAGTTAGTTTTACTAGTTTGCTTTCTTATTTGAAAACACACACAAAATTAGTTCCTATCCCAAGTTTCCATTATGTCTAGCCTTGCTCCAATCACTATGTCACCCGAGGAAATGATTTTCACTTTTAAACAAGGAATGGAAGAGAGTTTCAAGTAAGCTTGGTCTAGTATCTCTGATCTACATGAAAAAACTAAGCCTAAAATGACTCAAAGTTTGTTCCTTAGCAGATTTTACCTTGGAATTGCTCTTTGCTCTAGATATGCTTTAGATGCTGCTGTGGGAGGAGATTTTCTCCAATGTAATGAGGATGATGCTATTAATGCTATAAAGAAATTGATCCTCACTTATAACTTGCCTAGCCAAACTGATATTTCCTTCGCAAGAATATTTGCTAGATTGAACACTCTTGAGACTAGCACTACTAGCTTAAAAGATTGCTATAATACGCTTAGGGAGCATCACAATTATGTTCCAATAAATTCTAACCATCAAAGTGGCTCCCTACAGTAAAGATTGTGATAAACACTGAAACTTTTCAAGCCCGCTGTGATATCATGTCTGAATTTTGTCTTATGCCCAAGGATATTTATGAATCTCTGAATACTTGGGGGCTTACTGAAAGAGGAAAAGAAATATCTCTTGCTAATAATACTACCATATTACCTCTTGGAATAGCTGAAGGAGTGTAGTTTACAAAGATCCTTGGGAAAATGATTTCTACTGATTATCTTGTTATTGAATGTGCAGGAAAAGGAGAAATTACACTTGGAAGGTCCCTATTAAAACTCCTTGGAGCAATAATAGATGTGGGAAAGGGGACCATGCACCTTTATTCTCCACCAAACAATCATATTTTCCCCAAGGTTAAGAATAAAAGTAAGAGAGGTAAGGGCAAGAATTTGGTCTTAATGCTTCTTCATTTGAGAACACTTGATTCTTTCTTGCTTCTTTTGCCTCACTTAAAGGCGTTAAAGAAAAGTACTTATTGGGAGATAACCCAAAAGTTTTAGATGAGTCTTGGAAGTTATTACTTCAGTAATAACCGCTCCTTATCTTTTTTTATTTGCTTTTTGTGCCAAGAGTAACCTCTAATGAGAGAGAAGTAATGATTGGGAAAGTTCCTGTCCCGAAACAGATTTCTGTGCTTCACCGTAAAAATTCGTGTAAAATCTATGAACGTCTTTTTGAGGCGTGAGTTTTTGTGCTTCTGACCCAGGTTGTTATCTAACTTTTGTTAGTTCAACACTTTTTGATATGATCAACAGAAGGTCTTCTAAAAAATTCGTCTTTACCTTCTGGTCTGTTTTGACAGATTTCTGCCATTTTCTGCATTTGCTTCTTGTTGGTTCCTTTTTGAGTTATTTTGGGGAATTGAGCTTTTTGAGGGAAGTGCTACAGTAGCTAGTGTTCTAATGGAAGTTTATTTGGTGTTATAACTGAAGCTTAAGACTTATTTATCTTGAGTGCACTAATGTTGCTAATAAAGATTGTGTGAAGTTTTGTATGAAGGAAAAAATTTAGGTGTATGGAAGAAATGAGTAATGCGATGAAGGATGGACTAAAGCTCAAGCTT
This sequence comes from Avena insularis, assembly GCA_023614405.1. NCBI lineage: Eukaryota > Viridiplantae > Streptophyta > Magnoliopsida > Poales > Poaceae > Avena > Avena insularis. The sequence goes on from CM042692.1 coordinate 54,965,847, forward strand.
GGGGATGTCACACGTGTCACTCCAAGAAATCTCCAAGAAGTACAAGCGTCAAAGCTTGGGGATGCCCAAGGCATCCCCTTCTTCATCAATAAAAATCCCAGGTTTCTTCCAAACGCTTCATTTTTATTGTTTCATGCACAGTTGTGTTGTTCTTGGAGCGTCTTCTTTTTTGTTTTCGTTTTGGTTTTTCATTTGCTTGATTTGCTTAGTTTGTTGAATAAATTGGTTGGACCCCCTCTTTCATACATTGGTTTGCAAATAGTTTGGTTTGGTTTGGAAAAGAGTAGGAATGTTCATGCTTATGTGGTAAAAAGAGCTCGTTTTTGACTGTGGCCTATGCTTTGTCATGCCATGCTTGATATTGTTTTGGATTTATGCTTAGTATTCTTTGCTGTAGCATGACTTGTTATAAACAATTGAGATTGCTTAATGTGCCTTGGATGAATCATGCGTTGTTTTAGCATATTAAAGCATAGTATAGTGGTATTCTCCTTTGATGCTTTATTTGGGTTGACTTGGCGCATGCTCACACCATGTTATGACTATCTCAAGTCACCATAGCCTTTATGATCCTTTAGTTTTCAACTTGTAGTATCACTTTATGCTTTGATCAATGATGTTTTATCGCTCTGCATGATTATGGCCATTATTGCTCTCATAGTTTGTCGCTCCCAGTCTTTTGCTATCCTCCACAACAAAGTATGAGTTCCACTCATGCATCCAACTCCCTAAACCAAGTTATTACAAATAGTCCACCATACCTACCTACTATCTTATGCTATTCCAAGTATATTCATGCTTTTGTTTACCTTCCAAATTAAACTTGTTATGAGAAAACTAGTGATTAAAGCTCTCACGAACTTGATGGCACACTTTATTTTTTGCATCTAATAAACTTGAACCATTGGGTCCTTATTTGTTGCGTATATGCTTGCGCTTTATAAGTTGAAATTAGCAGAACCATGTTTCATGGGGAACGCTTTCAACATTGCACTTGTACTTTGTACCCCGTTGATATCTTGTTCTTTTGCTTACGGATCCCGGCGGTGTGAAATAAAAGTGGAACTTGTAAGATCATGGAGTTTGTATGTGTGTATAGAAATGCCTAGGCCGCTAGCCTAAGCCATGCCTAATCATGGTGGAAACTTGCAGCATCACCATAGTGAGCACTCTATGAAGCATCCTCAATAGAAACCTATGCAAATAGCAAATAAAAAGATCGTTGAGATGCTCATTGTCTGCTTGCCTTGTCATTTTGATTATGGGAAAGCTCCCATATCATGTGCAAGGGGTACCCGTTGGCGGTTCTTAATGATGCACGTGTACTTACAATGACAAGAGCTTACTCGTGACTAAAGTTGAGTAGCATAAGGTTCGGTCTTCATAAGTAAGGGGCATGAGATTTCGTTTTATAACTTGTCAATCATATCCTCTTAGTTGTGTCATTTTAACCTTAATCACCTTAAAGATGCTTATGATAGGGGCAATGAGAGCTGAAAGCTATAAGTACCATAATTTTTGGAAGCTCTTTATGTGACTTGAATCCCTACTTCCTTTTATGAAGGCCTTTCTTCCACCATTATATTGAGTCTCCATCTTCTACCTTTATGCACCTACTTTGAGAGCATAGTGGCCATTCTTAGTTCTATGTGCATTGTCCCAAGACTAGTTGATTGATGCATAACTTGATATTGCTTGTTTTAAACTATTTGTATCTAGTCACTCTTATAAACTTTGAAGGTGTCCTATGCATTTATATTTGCTACTCTATTGAGGGACAAGCTGAATACTAGTATGCTATGTTTTCTTTATGTGAAACAAACAAACGTCTTGCAAAGCATTGTTATTCATGAATCTTTTGTTTGTGCCTTTTCATGTTGCATCATAGTTTCTTTGTCTTATTGCTATAACTTTGTCTTTCATGTTATGATTGAAGTACTATGATCCCAGCTTTGAATGTTTTACAAATACTTTGATCAAGTCTTTGTTGGTGCATGTCACCTCAAAAATTATTCTTTCTTTTTATCACTTACCTACTCGAGGACGAGCAGAAGTTAAGCTTGGGGATGTCGATACATTGCAAATGTATCTATAATTTTTATGTTCCATGCTTGGTTTTATCCACTTTCTTGTGTTTTGTCCACACTTTGGAGTACTTTTCATATGATTTCTTGGACTAACCTATTAACAAGAGCCACAGTGCCAGCTACCTGTTTTCTGCTGTTTTTGGTTCCAGGAAAGTCAGAAAATGAATATTCTCGGAATTGGACGGGACAAAAGCCAAGTGCCTATTTTTCCGGAAGTCAGCAGATGCCAGAATACGAGACGCAGAGGGGCCAGAGGCCGGGCATACCACCTGGTCACGCAGCCAGGCTTGTGTAACATCCCAAGTTTCATGATTGCAGATGTTACTAGAAGCATGCATCATATCTTTGCATCATGGCATCACACAATAAAAAAAAGCTGCATCAGATACTTTTCCAAACCCTATAGTCATATAAAGGCAAAAAGGGTTTAAACAAAAATTAACCTCCAAAACCCATGCAAAAGTGTTATTTTATAACCCCATACTAATCTTCTTCTTTTTACAAAATTTTAGAGACCAATTTCACTTAATTTGGAATCCGTTTGCAAAAGATATGAGACAATTAGTGAAACAGAAAAATAAAAAGAATAAATACAAAAAAAGTGGATCTAGCCTAACCGGGCCAGCCGAGCCGGCCCACCCCTATCTACCGCACGCCAAGCGGAGGCAGAACGCAGCAGCAGCCGCACAGGCCGGCCCAGCAAGCGCCGCCAGCCATTCGGCCTGCTACCCGCATCACGCCACTGACGCCGCGGCCCCACCTGTCATCCCCTCCCTCACCGTGTCCAGGACAAACACGGCGCACAGCCCCGTCGGGGCCAATCTTCCCGACCGGATCGGAACGGATTCTGCAGCCCCCACGCCAAGCCAGACCGCCTACTTATACCTCTCCGCACGCCTCCCAAAAACCTAACTTTTTTTTCGCTGTTTGCCACCGGGCTGCCGCCTTGGAGCTCGAAACCAATCTCGCCGGAGCCGCCGCCACCGAGCTCGACGGACAGGGTTCGAGACCACCTCTTACCCTTATCTAGCCCTCTCTGCCTTCCCCATTTAGTACCGCATCGATTCATTCCTTTTCCCCCTTGAACAGAGCCCCGTGCCACCCCAAATTGGTCGTTGGAGACTCGCCGAAGAAGGAGTAAACCGGCGGAGCTTCACCGCAAGCCAAGGGAGCGAGAGCCATCGCCGTCCGTGCTGGAAGGATCACGAGGAGGAGTTGCACCTTGTCGTCCACACCACCACCTCGGGGGACCACCAGACCGCCGCCGAGCGTTGCCAACCGACGCGCCACTGTCGCTCATCGTCGTCGACAAGTCCTCACCACCGCGGGTGAGTTCCCTCCGTCCCCGCCCGTTAGATCACGATCCGACGGTTTAGATTAGACTGTCCTAGCGAATCGGTACTGCCCTATCGCATCGCGCCGCGTGGCACTTGCCTCGTCAGCCCCGCGCGCCCCACAGGACCAATCTGGTGCGGCCACGTGTCGCCGCGTAGCTGGCCGCCGATCCTTTTTTTAAAAAAATAGGCAAAATCAATTATAATTTCGTTTAATTCATAGTAAATCAAGTTTTTGTCCAAAAATTGCGTATAATATACCGTTGGATTCGCGAAATTGAGTAGAACACAGATCTGTATTAATATTGCTGGTTTACTACAGAAATCTTGCAGTAGGATTTAAAGTTTAGATTGAAGTATTTTAATTCTAGGAAAATATCCATAACTCCGTTTTAGTTGATTCTTGTTGCATTGGCTTTGTATCTACGAGATCTTCTGTGGAAAATTGTTATATCATGCTTAGAGTGTTAGATCTGTTTCGAGGTAGTTTGGAAGTGTAGATCTATTTATGAGCTTGTTTAATTAAGTATTAGTCCGAAATACTTAAAATCTATGGGAAATCGATACCAATGACATCCCCAACCCAACAACACCCCAGAATAAAACCTTGGTCGAAATTGAATCCATCATTGCATATTACCATGTTGCCTGCATGCATATTTACCTTCGTGGCATTGTTTTGTGCAATTTATGATTGGATCTATGTTTGTGTTTTGTTAGATTGTTCGGAGTGCGTTGAGGATTACTATTGTGTAGAGTGCTGCTCGGATCAAGGCAAGTTACACCACTTGTATATATTATGTCCCAGTTTTTGACTATGCATGTTTTACTCTTCAAATCTTATAGTATGCATGTGTAGGTCTTTAGTAGATTTTCTTATTACTAATTTTGCAAGTGCGATTTTGTAGTATGCCATGAGTAGCTTTATACTTAGGAATTTCCGCCCTATTAGGTTCCCCTGTTTTGCTAAGTATTGCTTGATATGCTATAAATATACTAAGTACCGTTGGGGGGTTCGAAAGACTCAAAAATTTCCTAAGTATGAGAGCTCTCTCGAGCGAACTTTTCTTCTCAAAACCCCCTTCAAAATAAAACTAAGCTTTCTTCTGGGCGGAATGGTTGTCGGGTCAATGAGTGGATATTTGGTGGAGGACGGCCGCTCAGGAATCAAAGAAGTCTGCCATGTTTTAGAATTCAGAAGCTTCTAGTGCAACCACAATACATATGGGCTCTGTCTTGGCTTATTACTTAGTGGGAAACCTCACCGAGGTACCAACATTTGGAGGTTCTTGGCACGGTTGGATCCAGCTGGTAGAGGGGCTACTAAGGGAAGGCTTCGCCATGGTCTTGTCTGTAAAAGGACTTGATCATGGATTGTGGGGAAAGTGCACAACCTCTCGAGAGTATTGCAATCTGATCGATTAGCCGAGTTCACGGTAAAGAACACTTTGAGCATCTGAAGGATGGAGCCTCTGAAAGATCTTCCTCTCTCTTTTCCAAACTTGAAGTTTTATAAACCCCAAGGCGTGAGTAATATCGCCATTGGGTGGGATTTTGGGAACTTCGTGCGTAATATCCAAGTGCTAGGTTGATTGGACACTTGGTGAGTAATATCCACGTGTTCCATTCGACCCTATACTACTTATCAATGTTTACAAAGTAGGGTAAACTCTTCCTCTTTTCCTCTTACTTAGAGAAATTTGGCCTTATGCAAAAGAACCCCAAAGCCTACACTTAGCCTTGCATGTAGAGATAGTCTTATTCTTTCCTTGGTGTAATTTGCCAATACATTCAATGTATTGACCCAAACTTGTTGGTTGCACGTCTTATGTGCAGAATCCGAAGACTGAAAGGTGCGTAGGGATCGCGGGTCTTCACGCAACTAGCCTGAGGTGTTGATGGACTCAAGATTTACTTAGTTTCCGTTGTTTTATTTGAGCTAGCTATAAGCTATGCAAGTTGTAATAATTATACTCTAGATTATTCGTGTAATAATGACTTGTGTTTTACATGATATTCATCGACTGTGAAGTGCTAGCTATTGATCCAGGGACTCGCATGTTAATCATAGGGACTTAGGATCCTTAACGATCCGACGTCACAACAGATGGTATCAGAGCACAAAGTTGCCTGTAGGACATGACCCCTAGGATTGGAAACCACCTTTATCATTGTGTGTTTTTGCTTTCTATATTCTTCTAAGTTATTTATGCTCTTCTATTATTTCTCGTCCTTATCTCTTTGTGTCTAATTTTCATTCTCCTAACTTAAAGATGACGACCTTCTACTACGACACAGTCGAAGACATCAAGTACCTGCGCTTTGGGGAATGCCTTCTAGACATCATCAAGACGTTGGAGTTGCCCATGCCATCAATCAAGGGAAGCGAGTTGAGGAAGATTCACAAGGAAGGATGCTGGGCGATTGAAGTCATCCAACCGGGGCGCAGCGAGTCTGAACCCAAGACGGAGGCCATTGTACTCAACGTCACCAGCGACTCCAAGGAGAAAGGACTTAGCACCAGCATGCAGGAGCTCATTGGACGTCTTTGTGGACGCCACCATGAAGAGGTTGAAGGCCACTACATCAAACTCTTTGGAAGACGTGATGAGAAGGGAGTTCCAATCGAGTTAACCCCGGAGGAAAGGGCGACATGTAAGCGTCGAAGGATCCAATACCAAGACTTGGAGTGCCACATCAACGATCTTGAGGAGGGGAGCTGCTTTGAGATCATGAGGAATGAGGAGCTATGCGCCCTAGTCAAGGAGAAGGACGAGAAGATCGAAGAGCTAGAAGAGAAGATCAAGTCCCTAGGAGGGAAGCTCACCGCCCAAGACAAGAAGTTCGCTAATCAAGAGAAGAGGGTGCAGGATAAGAACAAGAGGATTAGGGAACAAAGTCTTGTACTCGCAAAAAACGAGATGGAGTTCAAGAACGTTGCCACCATGTTGAAGGACCTGTGAGCAACCAAGAGGAGCTTGGAGGAGAAGATCACGCCCATGACTATGGGGTCAAGCTTGATCAAGGAGCTGCAGAAGGAGAAGAAGGAACTTCAAGAGAAGCTCGAAGCTGCTACCCAGGAGCTGCAAGAGGTGAAGGAACTTCAAGAGAGGCTCGAAGCTGCTACACCGGAGCCGCATGAGGTGAAGGAACTTCAGGAGAAGCTTGAAGCCACAACGAAGGACATGGAGTTATACAAGTCAATGCTAGAGAAGGAAGGCTTCACTATTGAGGATGAGGAAGTGGATGATGAGTAGAGTAGATAGTTGGACCACCTTTATTTCTATAGTCAAACGTTGTTTGCGATTGTAATAAGTACCAAAACTATATTGGTTGAGTTAAGCTTGGTTGAGTTGTGTTAAACTATGTGCTGTGTGTGCCTTGTGTTCTCGTGTGCTTTTCTCGTGTTTACATAAGGGTAGGAGTTTATTCCTTAGGCTTTCTATCTATTTATTAACTTGTTTTCCCAAACCCCACAGATGGCGAGACGTGGGAACAACAACAACATGCCCCCGGAGATGGTACAACTTCTGAACTCCCAGAATCAGCTGATCCAACTCCTCACTCAAAACAACAACAACCCGCCGCCTCCACAACCTCCACCGCCCAACAGGATCGCCTGACTCAGTTCTTGAGGTTGAACCCTCCTATTTTCTCAAGTAGTTCTGAGCCAATTGTGGCAGATGAGTGGCTCCGCACCACCAACAAGAAGTTAGATACCGTCCAAGTTGTTGGATCTAACAGGGTGCGCTTTGCCGCGCACCAACTTGAGGGACCAACTACTGAATGGTGGGATAATTACCAAGTCACCCACCCTGATATTGAAGCTATCACCTGGAACCAGTTTGAGGCAGCCTTTCATACTCATCACGTAGCTGCTAGTGTCATGTCACTAAGAGACGTGAGTTCCGCGACTTGAAGCAACTGCACTGCTCTGTCTCCGAGTATGGGGACCTTTTCAGCAAGCTGGCACGTTATGCACCTGATGATGTTTCCACTGATGCCAAGAGGCAGGAAGAGTTCCTAAGGGGACTTAATTATGAGATATCCATTCAACTTGTGGCTCTGAAGTTTGATAACTATCAGGAACTTCTGGACATGGCAATTGTGGTTGAAGCAAAGCAAACGAGTATAGAGAACCACAAGAGAAAGTCCACCTCACACAAGCACAACTCAGCCCCATATCAGAAGCAACGCACTTCTTCACCACCACCCCACAACCACAATGGCCACAACCACAATGGTCATCGTCATGGAGGACATAACCACAATGGCCATAAACACCGCAATGGAAATAGCAATGGGAAGGATCTGAGTGAAGTGACATGCTTCAAGTGTAACAAGACAGGGCATTACGCAACTACTTGCCCCGAAAAGATGAAGAATGGGAATGGTAATGGGAACGACAATGGACACAACCATGGTAATGGTAATGGAAATGGGAAGAAGCCGAATCCATTCATCAAAGCCACGGTGAACCATGTCTCTGTGGAGGATGCTCGTGAGGCACCTCACTCCGTGATTGGTAAGTTCAATCTTAACTCCACCCCCGCAGTTGTTCTTTTTGATACTGGTGCATCGCATTCATTCATATCAAGGGTATTTGTGGATAGGGGCAAGATACCTACGGAGACTATTAGTACTCCCCTAAGGGTAAGTTCTCCTGGCGGAGAAATAGTGGCAAACTCTGGTTGCCGTGGGTTAGAACTAAGGATTAGGGCACACATCTTCCCACAAGTCTAGTCGTTCTGGAGTCACAAGGCTTAGACATAATTTTGGGCATGAATTGGATGACGGAATATGAGGGAGTCATAGATTATGCCAAAAGGACTATCGCACTCACGCCTCCGGATAAGAAGAGGATCCGCTTTAAGTCAGCTTTCGCACTTAAAGGAAGTATGGTGAACTCTCTTAAGGGGGTTAGCTTGGAGGATGTGCCAATTGTGAAGGAGTATCCAGATGTATTTCCGGAAGAATTGCCAGGGATGCCTCCTGACCGAGACATCGAGTTTCTCATTGACTTGATGTCGGGTACTGGACCAATAGCAAAGAGACTGTACAAGATGGATGTTGATGAGTTGAAGGAACTTAAGAAACAACTTAGAGAGCAATTGGACAAAGGCTTCATTCAACCAAGTGTGTCATCTTGGGGAGCGCCTGTCTTATTTGTGGAGAAGAAGGATAAAACCAAGAGACTAGTCGTGGACTACCGGTTGTTGAATGAAGTGACAATCAAGAACAAGTACCCTCTACCCAATATCAATGACCTGTTCGACCAATTAAAGGGAGCTAGTGTGTTCTCTAAGATTGATCTCCGATCAGGTTATTTCTAGTTAAAGATCCGAGAACAAGATGTACCCAAGACAGCCTTCACCACAAGATACGGATTGTATGAGTACACCGTGATGTATTTTGGCCTAACCAATGCCCCAGCATACTTCATGACTATGATGAACAAGGTGTTCATGGAGTACTTGGATAAGTTTATTGTGGTATTCATTGATGACATACTCATATATTCCAAGGACGAGAAGGAACATGAGAGGCATCTGCGCCTAATTATGGAAAAGTTAAGGGAACACAAGTTGTATGCCAAGTTTAGAAAATGTGAGTTCTGGTTAAAAGAAGTGGGATTCCTTGGTCATATTGTGTCAGCTAAAGGAGTTATCGTGGACCCAAGCAAGGTAACTTCCGTTACAGAATGGGAGTCACCTAAGAATGTGGGTGACATCAGGAGTTTCTTGGGCCTTGCAGGATATTACCGAAGGTTCATTGAAAACTTTTCCAAGATAGCAAAGCCTATGACATAATTGTCAAAGAAGGAAAAGAAGTTCCAATGGACCGAGGCATGTGAAGCAAGTTTTCAAGAATTGAAGAAGCGCCTAGTAACAACACCAGTTTTGTGTCTCCCTGACATCCAAAAAGATTTCCAAGTCTATTGCGACGCTTCTCGACAAGGACTTGGTAGTATACTGATGCAAGATGGAAAAGTAGTGTCTTACGCCTCTCGGCAACTTAAGAACCATGAGAATAACTACCCCACACACAATTTTGAACTAGCATCAGTTGTGCATGCGCTCAAGGTATGGAGACATTACCTTATGGGCAAACATTGTGATGTGTTCACGGATCACAATAGTCTTAAATATATCTTCACCCAAAAGGAGTTAAATATGAGGCAAAGGATATGGCTTGAGCTCATCAAGGACTATGACTTGGACCTGCAGTACCATCCTGGAAAGGCCAATGTTGTGGCTGACGCCTTAAGCCGGAAAGTCTATGCAAATGGACTTACCGTGGGAGAACTTCCAAAGGATTTGTGTGAACAGTTCAAGGATCTCAGGTTGGAAATAGTTTCGGAGGGATACCTAGCAACGATGGAGATAGTGCCAATGCTTCTGGACCAAATCAAAGAGGCCCAGAACAGGGACAAAGAGTTGGAAGAGATAAAAGCTAATATAAGCAAGGGTAAAGCAAAAGGGTTTCATACGGATGAACAAGGGACACTTTGGTATGAGAAGCGTTTGTGCGTTCCCGATGATCCCGATATTAGGAAGTTAATTCTTTAGGAAGCTCACGATTCGCTTTACTCAATTCATCCTGGTAATACAAAGATGTACATGGATGTGAAGGATAGATTCTGGTGGAATAACTTGAAAAGAGAAATTGTTGAATACATCTCATTGTGTGATGTATGCAACAGAGTCAAGGCCGAACATCAAAAACCAGCAGGGCTGCTGCAGCCATTACCTGTGCCCGATTGGAAGTGGGACAAGGTAGGCATGGATTTTATCACAGGACTACCCTAGACTCGTTCTGGGTATGATTCTATCTGGGTAGTGGTCGATCACTTCACAAAGGTGGCCCACTTTATTCCCGTAAAGACCACCTATACAAGTGCTAAACTTGCCAAGATTTATATGTCAAGGATCATAAGCCTTCATGGTGTACCCAAGGGGATTGTCTCTAATAGAGGTACCCAATTCACCTGAAAGTTTTGGCGACAACTACATGAGTCTCTAGGGACACGACTGGAGTTTAGTACTGCTTTCCACCCGCAAACAGATGGACAAACAGAAAGAGTTAATCAGATCTTGGAGGACATGTTAAGAGCCTGTGCACTAGACTATGGGTCTAGTTGGGATGATAATTTGCCATATGCGGAATTCTCATACAATAACAGTTACCAAACTAGTATCAAGATGGCTCCATTTGAAGTTCTATATGGCAGAAAGTGTAGAACTCCGCTGCTATGGAATGGAGTTGGAGAACATAGTTTGTTTGGACCTGAACTGATCAAGGATGCCGAAGAAAAGGTAAGACAGATTCAAGACAGGTTAAAAGTAGCCCAATCCAGGCAAAAGAGTTATGCTGATTCCAAGCGTAGGGATGTATCTTACAAAGTGGGAGACCGTGCATATCTCCGAGTTTCACCACTACGAGGAGAGATTTGGAATCAAGGGTAAGTTGGCACCTCGATTCATAGGGCCCTATAGGATTTTGGCTCATAGAGGGGAGGTTGCCTATCATTTGGAATTTCCCAAAGTGTTGATTGTTCATTATGTATTCCATGTGTCTCAACTAAAGAAGTGTCACCCAGAAATGGCTGAAACATCGCTAAAGGATACGGTTCCTTTGGATGAGGTCCAACTCGAAAACGATCTCACCTATGAGGAAAACCCCACCAAGATTCTAGAAACAGCTGAGAGGATTACTCGTACCAAGACTATCAGGTTTTGCAAAGTTCAATGGAATCACCACTCCGAGGAAGAGGCCACGTGGGAACGTGAAGAAGACCTGAAGAAAGAACACCCACACCTATTTGCTAACCAACCTGAATCTCGGGGACGAGATTCTTCTTAAGGGGGTAGGTTTGTAACATCCTAAGTTTCATGATTGTAGATGTTACTAGAAGCATGCATCATATCTTTGCTTCATGGCATCACACAATAAAAACAAGCTGCATCAGATACTTTTCCAAACCCTATAGTCATATAAAGGCAAAAAAGGGGTTAAACAAAAATTAACCTCCAAAACCCTTGCAAAAGTGTTATTTTATAACCTCGTACTAATCTTCTTCTTTTTACAAAATTTGAGAGACCAATTTCACTTAATTTGGAGTCCGTTTGCAAAAGATATGAGACAATTAGTGAAACGGAAAAATAAAAAGAATTAATACAAAAAAAGAGGATCTATAACTGCCAGCCGAGGCGGCACCCCCCCTATCACCGCAGACGCCAAAGGCGGAGGCAGAACGCAACAAGAAGACAGACAGCCGGGCCTAGCAAGCGCCGCCACCATTCGCCGCCACACATCGACACCGCTGCCCCACTGTCATCCCTCCTCACCGTGTTCAGATTTAACACGACGGCATTGTCTGCGTCGGGGCCAATCTTCTCGACCGGATCGGAACGGATTCCGCAGCCCCCGCGCCAAGCCAGACCGCCTACTTATACCTCTCGGCACGCCTCCCAAAAACCTAACTTTTTTTTTCGCTGTTTGCCACCGGACTGCCGCCTTGGAGCTCGAAACCAATCTCGCCGGAGCCGCCGCCGCCGAGCTCGACGGACAGGGTTCGAGACCACCTCTTCCCCTTATCTCTCCCTCTCTGCCTTCCCCATTTAGTACCGCATAGATTCATTCCTTTTTCCCCTCGAATAGAGCCCCATGCCGCCCCAAATTGGTCGTCGGAGACTCGCCGGAGAAGGAGGAAACCGGCGGAGCTTCACCACAAGCCGAGGGAGCGAGAGCCGTCGCCGTCCATGCTGGAAGGATCGCGAGGAGAAGCTGCACCTCGTCGTCCACACCACCGCCTCGGGGGACCACCAAACCGCCGCCGAGCGTCACCAACCGACGCGCCGCCGCTGCTCATCGTCATCGACAAGTCCTCACCGCCGCGGGTGAGTTCCCTCCGTCCCCGCCCGGTAGATCACGATCTGATGGTTTAGATTAGACTGTCCTAGCGAATCAGTACCGCCCTATCGCGTCGTGCCACGTGGCACTTGCCGCATCAGCGTGCCTCGTGAGCCCCGCGTGCCCCGCAGGACCAATCCGGTGCGGCCACGTGTCGCCGCGTAGCTGGCCGCCGATCCTTTTTAAAAAAAAATAGGCAAAATCAATTATAATCTCGTTTAATTCATAGTAAATCAAGTTTTTGTCCAAAAATTGCATATAATATACCGTTGGATACGCAAAATTGAGTAGAACACAGATCTGTACTAATATTGCTGGTTTACTGCAGCAATATTTCAGTAGGATTTAAAGTTTAGATTGAAGTATTTTAATTCTAGGAAAATATCCGTAACTCCGTTTTAGTTGATTCTTGTTGCATTGGCTTTGTATCTACGAGATCTTCTGTGGAAAATTGTTATATCATGCTTAGAGTGTTTAGATCTGTTTCGAGGTAGTTTGGAAGTGTAGATCTATTTATGAGCTTGTTTAATTAAGTATTAGTCCGAAATACTTAAAATCTATGGGAAATCAATACCAATGACATCCCCAACCCAACAACACCCCAGAATAAAACCTTGGTCGAAATTGAATCCATCCTTGCATATTACCATGTTGCATGCATGCATATTTACCTTCGTGGCATTGTTTTGTGCAATTTATGATTGGATCTATGTTTGTGTTTCGTTAGATTGTTCAGAGTGCATTGAGGAGTACTATTGTGTAGAGTGCTGCTCGGATCAAGGCAAGTTACACCACTTGTACATATTATGTCCCAGTTTTTGACTATGCATGTTTTACTCTTCAAATCTTGTAGTATGCATGTGTAGGTCTTTAGTAGATTTTCTTATTACTAATTTTACAAGTGCGATTTTGTAGTATGCCATGAGTAGCTTTATACTTAGGAATTTCCGCCCTATTAGGTTCCCCTGTTTTGCTAAGTATTGCTTGATATGCTATAAATATACTAAGTACCGTTGGGGGGGTCGAAAGACTCAAAAATTTCCTAAGTATGAGAGCTCTCTCGAGCGAACTTTTCTTCTCAAAACCCCCTTCAAAATAAAACTAAGCTTTCTTCTGGGCGGAATGGTTGTCGGGTCAACGAGTGGATATTTTGGTGGAGGACGGCCACCCAGGAATCAAAGAAGTCTGCCATGTTTTAGAACTCAGAAGCTTCTAGTGCAACCACAATACATATGGGCTCTGTCTTGGCTTAGTACTTAGTGGGAAACCTCACCGAGGTACCAACATTTGGAGGTTCTTGGCACGGTTGGATCCAAATGGTAGAGGGGCTACTAAGGGAAGGCTTCGCCATGGTCTTGTCTGTAAAAGGACTTGATCGTGGATTGTGGGGAAAGTGCACAACCTCTCGAGAGTATTGCAATCTGATCGATCAGCCGAGTTTACGGTAAAGAACACTTTGAGCATCTGAAGGATGGAGCCTCTGAAAGATCTTCCTCTCTCTTTTCCAAACTTGAAGTTTTATAAACCCCAAGGCGTAAGTAATATCGCCATTGGGTGGGATTTTGGGAACTTGGTGCGTAATATCCAAGTGCTAGGTTGATTGGACACTTGGTGAGTAATATCCACGTGTTCCATTCGACCCTATACTACTTATCAATGTTTACAAAGTAGGGTAAACTCTTCCTCTTTTCCTCTTACTTAGAGAAATTTGGCCTTATGCAAAAGAACCCCAAAGCCTACACTTAGCCTTGCATGTAGAGATAGTCTTATTCTTTCCTTGGTGTAATTTGCCAATACATTCAATGTATTGACCCAAACTTGTTGGCTGCACGTCTTATGTGCAGAATCCGAAGACTAAAAGGTGCGTAGGGATCGCGGGTCTTCACGCAACTAGCCTGAGGCATTGATGGACTCAAGATTTACTTAGTTTCCGCTGTTTTATTTGAGCTAGCTATAATCTATGCAAGTTGTAATAATTATACTCTGGATTATTCATGTAATAATGACTTGTGTTTTACATGATATTCATCGACTGTGAAGTGCTAGGTATTGATCCAGGGACTAGCATGTTAATCACAGGGACTTAGGATCCTTAACGATCCGAGGTGACAACAGCTTGTCCCGCGCCAGGGGGTGGTGTGGTGGCCCCTGGCACCCCCTCGGCCTCCCCTTCCGCCTATAAGATGCCCTCGGGACGAAAACCCTGGCACCGATCAAAATCCACGAAGAGTTCAGAGTCATTGTCATCTCCATCCCTAGATCGAGGGATCAAGCTCTTCCCAAACCACGGATAGGGGAATTCACCCTGGAGGTCTTCTTCATCACCATGCAAGCCTCTGGTGTGATGTGTGAGTAGTTCATCCTTGGACTACGGATCCATGTAGTAGCTAGATGGCTGGTTCTCCTCCTTTGTGCTATCATGTCTAGATCTTGTGAGCTCCTTTCATGATCAAGATCATCTATTTGTAATTCTGCATGTCATGTTTGCGGGGATCCGATGGATATTGAGATGCTATTTCAGATTGATTATTGATTCTATCATGTCTTTGTTATTTGTGATCTTGCATGCTTTCCGTTGTTAGTAGCTATCTTGGCCAAGTAGATGCTAGCAACTCCAAGAGTTAGTATTTATGCTCGATAGTGGGTTCATGCCTCTGGTAATCTGAGGAAGTGACAGAAATCAAGGTACTAGATGTGCTGTTGCTACTAGGGAGAAAACAACAATCCTTTGTTCATAGAACAATCATATTGTTTACTTTACACGCAGTTCATAAAGCAATAATCTGTTGCTTGCAACTTAATACTGGAGGGGGTTCGGATGATAACCTGAAGGTGGATTATTAGTCATAGATGCAGTTGGATGGCGGTCTATGTATAATGTTGTAATTCCCAATCGAATCTCAAAGGAGTCAAGATGATTAGTATATGCATGTATTGCTTTCTCGATGTTTGTCAATTGCCTCGCTGTAATTTGTTCACCCAGCATGTTATCTATCTTAAGGAGAGCCACCTCTAGTGAACTATGGATCCTCGTCCTTGTCTTTTACATACAATCTATAAACTGTTTACTGCTTTGTGTTTACTTTCTACAAACTATTACTTCTTTCCATTCGATATGTTTAATCCTTTGTTTTCCGCAAAACACGGTGAGATTGACAACCTCATCGCAAGTTGGGGACAAAGTTATGTGGTTGTGTTGTGCAGGTCTCCATGTTGCTACTAGCACCGGTAGTGCGCCCTGCCAAAGCTTAGCTAGTAACACCTTTGGGGTGTTTCCTTGTTCCTACTGGTTCGATTAAACCTTGGTTTCATAACTGAGGGAAACTTGCTGTTGTGCTCATCATACCTTCCTCTTGGGGTTCCCAACGAGCTCTACATCAACACCGCTCCAGCATTTTTTCTAGCGCCATACACAGAGCCATCAGCGTGCAGCACGGCTTCAGCAAAGGCGGCATTTCCATCCTCGCACTCTCGCGCTTTCTTTGGGTCTCCCCTGATGGTGATCATGCTGTTGGGACCTGGAATTTTCATCATATTATAAATGTAACACGGACGAGCCATAAAAGCCCAGTAAGCCGGACGTCTGAATATAGCGTGGTACGTGCTCTTGAACAGGACCACTTTGAAGGAAAGTGCCTCCGTCTGATAGCTCTTTGGAGTTCCAAAGGTAACATCCAAAGTGATTTCTCCCAGGGAATTAGCTTGTCTTCCTGGGACAACTCCGTGAAAGATCACAGAGCTATGGTTCAGCTGGGTCTTCGAGATCTTCATCCGGCGTAGCGTTTCGACATACAGAATATTGATACTGCTGCCACCATCCATGAGAGTCTTGGAGAAACCATAACCGTCAATAAGTGGATTGATGATTAAGTCGTATTTTCCTCGCCTATGCAATTTAGCGGATGATGAGGGAGGTCAAATGTGATTGCCACTTCTGACCATTCCAGGAATTGGGGGACAGCCAGAACTGTTGCATTGAGATCATGTAGAACTGCTTTCTTGACCTTTGCTGGTTGAGATCCGAGGAAGGTGACATAAGTGTCTTTTTTGGTCGGAAATTTTTTCTTCCCTTTTGGCTTGGGATTTGAAGCATTGGCTTCGTCCATGTTGGAATCTTCCTTGGTCTCTTTATCCTTTTCAGGATTCTTCTTTCCCTTCTTCCGCTTAGCTCGGTAGCCAGTGGTATCATCTCTTTTTATGTCGTCATTGAAATGACACTCGGTGTTTGTGTGGGACGAGCCCCCATTGGCGTCTAGGTGATGCACACATGGGTTATTGGCAATGTCGGCCCAAGTGTAGGTTTTGCCTGGTTGCTGGTCTCCTCTACCTTGAACTCTCGAAGTCCCACGGCCACACCCGCGGCCTCTGCCGCGTCCTCCTCGTCCTCCAGACCCGAAAGTAGCAGTAACCACTACCGTTTCCGCATTAGGTTTCTCTTCCGAGGTATTTTTGCGCTTCTGAGCTTGTTGCTTTGGTTGTTTTGCCGACTATGGCACAGTTAGGGCGTTGAGTAATCCCTCTGCATCGTCGTCAGCATCTGCATACTTGCTCGCTGTTTCTATCATCTCTCCCAAATCAGTGACTTTGTCGCACTTCAAGCGATGACGTAGCAAACCAATTGGGAGACCTGCAATGAAAGCTTCAATCACAGTTTGATCATTGACTCCTTCACAGGAGTTCTTGGTGTCGATCCATCGTCCGAGGTAATCCTGACAAGTTTCTCTGGCTTTCTGGGTGCAACGCTGTAGGTCTCCGACCGTACAGGGCCTCCGGTATGTGCCTTCGAAATTCCGAAAGAACGCACTTTGCATGTCATACCAGTTGTGGATGGTGTTCTCTAGAAGTTCATTAAGCCATGACCGTGCCGTCTTCCGCAACATGAGTGGGAGATATCGGGTTACGACCAGGCTGTTTCCGCCTTTGGGAATGCAGCAGGCTTGAAAGAAATCCTGTAGCTAGGTATCTGGCCGAGCAATGCTGTCGTAGGCTTGGATATGTCTTGAGATAGCAAATCCTTCCGGGAATCTTGTGGCTCTTATGCGTGGTCCGAAGCACTTTGGGCCCACGTATACATCATCATTTTCGTAGCGCCGTGCCTCTATGTTGGAGTTGATCCTGTGCCTTGCATCATTTGGGGATAGAAATTGTCCCGAGTGTCGGTTGTGGCTGCGGTGCCTTGGAGCCGGGTTTCGGCTTTTACCACCACCTCCTCCACCACGACGCCCTCCATTGCCTTCCTGAGGGGCGTTGTGATGGATACTTGGCGGAGAGGGTGGAGCAGCTGGGTTATTTTCGGCTGATCGCCGGCCTTCATCTGGAACGTCATTATTCCGGTTCTGGGGAGGGTCTTCATTGTGACGAGCCCCCTGCCAGCTTGTCTCAGCACGGTATCCATCATTCCTTCATCCGTCATCCGGACGGCTTGCATGTCTAGGAGGTGGCATTCTTTGTCGGTCCTCCTCCCGACGTTTCTCCTTATCATCGTCCCTGCGGTCTTTTGACTCTCACCGGGGCGGGTTCCTCGGATTCAGTGCAGCAATTGCCTCTTGCTCTGCAACTGGGTTAACGTTACGCCGGTCACGGGCAGCTCTGTGGTGCTGTCCTGAAGATCTGGTTCTTGAGTGATTGTCCTCAAGATGATCAGAATAGTGATGCTACTCCGAAACGCGCTGGGGTCTTACGTCAGCCCACACCGGATCTATGCGACACTGGTCGGAATCAGAGATCGGCTTTTGACTTTTGGACATGGCGACCTTTTGCTGCTCTAGTCCCTTGTTGAGTAGTTTCATTCCCAACTGGATCTCCTCCGGTCCTGGATTAGCCGATAGAATTTCTCGGGTTGCCACGGTGTTCTGTACTAGGGTTGGATACACCCAATCCCCTTTGCTATCTTTCTGAGGCTTCCCCATCTCTTCTCCAAAAAGGACAGCATGAATCTGCGGGAATTGGTTGTCATTAGTATGACGCTTCCTGGTCTTCTGGTATTGCCTAGAGTTGTACTTCTCTGCAGATGCTATGCGTTTCTTTTCCTCCTCAATGTTTTTGGCTTCATCGAGGAGTACTTGACGATGCGCTTTTAGGGCCTGTGCCCTCTCGTCCAGTTCTTCAGCAGTAAGTTCTGCAACTGTAGGAATAGGTGTGGTTAATGCAGCATCGATTAGTTTACGCGCACCTTCAGTGATCACGTGTCCGTCCATCGACTCTTCTTTTTTGGGATCATCTGGGATAAGTGATCCATCCGAGTCTTCCTCGTATTCATCGGCAATCACCTCCTCTGCTGGAAGGTCTTTTGCCGGGGTCATGTTCTTCTTGTTCTTCTTCTTTGCCTTCTTGGCAGCGCCGGTAGCAAAGACGGCTTTGGGTCCGTTTCCCGGAGTCAAGCTCTGATCGGTACTTTCGGACACCTGGACCTCGGGATTACCTCCAATTTCCATGTCATCCTGCGCTTTGGGAGAGTGTTCCCCGGATCCTTCATCCATGGCTTCTCCTTCCTCTGCAGCTTTGGAGTTATACTCCTCTTCATATTCTGCGGAGAACTTTCGGAAATCTGCCGACGTCATCGATTCATCCGAGGATGCGGATACATCGGTGTTTGTTCCAATTGCCTCTAGCACAGAGTCAGTCTTGTCTCCAGCATCGGCAGAGCCGGATCCGGATCCCACATATCCGACCTGCGGCTCTCGCGATTAGCTTCGTCGAAACTTTTGATGGTCTCGAGAATTGCATCTACGCCTGAGTTTTGCATTATCATATGTCGTAGCATGTATCTTAGGAAAGGCATGTCTGTCCCGGCGTCATCTGAGCCGGAATCAGTGTCATTGCTATGCTCCTCCTGGATTTCGACTTCAGCGGGTGGGTCGATTTGGGATTCAATCTCTCCAAAGAGATCCACTCCAGATTCGACTTGGACCGCTAGGTCTGCTTCAGGCTCGGATTTCTCCACTATCTCCGCAACTGGTGCGGGCTGGGTGGGATTAGGGTTTTCTGAGATCTGGAACTCTGTCGCCTCCGCGGACAAAGAGGATCTAGAAATTTCCTCTGCCTCTATCATCACCGCTAGGGTGGGTGGGACAGCTTCAGCAAAGCCGATGTAAACATGGATCTCGCCGAAAGACATGATGGTGTAGGCAGTCACAGCCTCCCTAGACAAAATCCAGGTCTCGTCGAGAACGATGAGAGGGACATTTCTGGCATAGAGGATGCGACCAACGGCGATAGTCTTGCCGATTCCGATTCTTGCAGATTCCGCTCGGAACACAGATCCGAAGCTCACTTGCCCCACGGTGGGCGCCAACTGTCGTCGGATTGATGACAAGTACGCCATGAGGGGGTCCTCGAGGCGTGCGGAAGAGAGGGGTGTGAGACGTACGGTGTTCCGGGACGGTGAGCACACAAGTTTACCCAGGTTCGAATCCATCGGCTTTGGATGGATCCTGCTCCTGCTAGTAATCTAGTAATACGGCAGAGCCAGAATATGGGTTACAAGGGTTCGCCTGTGAGAGTTGAGATTGTAGACTATTGAGGGTTCCCTAAAGGCCCTCCCTAGGACGGCTTATATACATATCTGGCCTAGGGTTTACAGGAGAGATCTATCCGGCTACGACTGAGAGTCAGTTACAGAGTACATCGTGAACTACAAGTAACACTATGGGCCTAAGTCGGTAAGTCTTCTGGGACTTCCCGTAGCCGGACTAGACTCCGTTTCTTCTTCCTGACTGGGCCACCCGTGAAGCAAAGCTCTAACCCGAAGTGGGCCACCCTGGTCAGTGAGGACTGTGAGTATACCCGGAAAGTATATCCCCAACAAATTTGGTTTCCCTTGGGTGTGTTTCCATGAATTCTCATTAAATTAAAGTACTACCAAGGTGCAGGATTTAAAAAAAGTAGTGGAGCATATGTCGGTGGCATTGTTGGCAAACTCAAAATATTGAGCCCATTGGTCGAGTGTCAAGGAGTACTCACGGTTCATAAGACAGAAGTTGATGTGATCAACTCCAGACCTTTGATCCTCGGAACAATAGTGAGGCTGTGTGTCAAGGTGCTGAGGAACTCAAGTGTCAAGCGGCGGTACATGGTGAAATCCTAAAATACAAAGTCATACAAACCAACATTGTTGAAAAGTAAATCGAAATCAGCATGAATGCCAAGTTGGTTCAGGATATAGGGACACACCCACTTGGTGGACTTGATTTCTCGGAGCTTGAGACAGTTGAAACAGTTCAGCTGAAACTCCTCGGTGAACTCAATACCGAGTGACTCGGGGGGTCAACATATCAATGGTTCGTGCGGAAGGTTCCACAACCATCACACATGTACGGCTCCTCGTGTTCATCTAAAACAAAATTAAATTAAATTAATAAATATTGCTGATAAAAGATTTTAATCCAATAGAAACATAGAATAAATGATTGTCTACAATAGTAACAAAAGAAACTCCTCAAAACAATACTAAGCATGCTCAATATCAAGATTAGATCAAGAACAAGAACTAAGTCTAGATTGATAATGATGAAAGATTGAGTGAAGCTTTGGCAAAAATAAGTTGAAAATCGGAGGAGAATCATACCTTAGATTGATTGAGTGCGAGGAATCAAAGAAAGATTGAGTAAATTTGAAGATCCAATGGAGGTGGTTTGGAGTTTGGAGGAAGAAGACAAAGAAAGATTTGTTTTGGGGATTTTTAGGTTACCTCCTCGTAGTGTTTATGGTGGCCACGCACGTGGTACGGGCGGGTGGTATGGTCAGAGCCCGCCCATACCAGGTGACATACCTTGGGGTGATGACTCCCTTCCAGCGACGCACTTAGTACGGGCGCGCGGTACAGTCGCACATGCCCATACTGCTGGTCGTTATTCATTCGGTTTCTTTGCTTGAAATCTGATGGTTTGCTCGAGGGTATAGTACGGGCGTGTGGTATGGGCGCGTCTGACCGTGCTGGTGGTCATTAAGAGCACTGTTTCCTGCGACAAAAAATCAGAATTTCTATCTTCCCATGCCTCGATGTGGTATGGGCGCATGGTACGGGCCCTTCTGGCCGTACCACAGGTCGTTAAACGGCCTATGAGCTGCAAAACTCAAATAATTTGATTATTATCTCCATGCGCCTTTGCACATCTTATCAAAGGACAAAATAACAGCAAATATACTATAAAAAATCAGCAATACTTCTTAGGCCATGTGTTAGTAAAATAAGATATCGAGGATTACCTTATTTCTTCTCCTCTCTCCAAAGGTCTTCTTAAACACTCTTTATTAGAAACAAACAAAATGAAACAAAAAAAACAAGACTAACACAAAAGTAAAAACTTTATTTCACATGGGTTGCCTCCCATGAAGCGCTTCTAGTTAAGGTCAATTTGCTTGACCCTGATGGCAATCATTTAGGTTTAATGAGTGGAATGCCCACTACAAAGTAATTGGCTTTCAAAGTAATTATACCATCATCATCATTAGGCTTGGCCTTATTCCTAGGGAAGTGGAGTATAAAAGGATCTCTAGATGGTAGCCCTATTCTCACATTCCCCTCATGTAAATTAATTAAAGCTTTGATAGTTCTTAGGAGTGGCCTACCTAAAATTATAGGTGATATGGGATCTTCAGGCATGTCCACAATAACAAGATCAATACGAGTGGGACTACCTTTAATTTCAACAACTATATTTTATTTTATCCTAATAGCTTGTTTATAAGTTGAATCTACTAGATGGAGTCTCAATTCAGTAGTTACAAATGGCCCCAAGTTTAATTTGTCAAATAGGCTTTTAGAAATTATTTAGGCGCTTGCACCAAGATCACAAAGTACAGATATCTCATTAACTCCTAGCTTAATTTTAATAGTGGGCTCAAATATAGCATCTAGCTTAGCGGGAAGCTTATGAGCTAGTATTTTATACTCCATCTTTAAATTTCGAACTTTAGATGCTACTTGTCGTATAAATTGTTGGTACATAGCATCATTACCTTGTTCTATACCGGGATTCTTCATGGTGATCATCTTTAGTAGATATTCCATAGTATATTCTGGTGTTGGCGGATTGTTGTAATCCAGCTCTTCAGGCTTTTCTTCATTGGTTACCACCCTCATCATCTTGAGGTCTTCTACCGGATTTGGCTCGGGCTTTGCAGCAAACTTTGCTAGTATGAGAGCTTGGCTCTCGGCTACCTTGCCCAACTGAGCCTCCATGGTCTTTGTCCTTTCCTGTAGAGCCTGCACATCATTTCTAATTGCAACAGCTTGGTTAGATAATTTTCCTATACTACTTTCATGGTTCTCCGCGATTTTAATAAGCATATTATGTTGATCGGTTTGAGCTTGTATAAAAGTTCTAACAGTTTACTCAAATGAGAGATTGCCATGATTTGCTCCATTATTATTATCCTAATTGTTGTAAGGAGATCCTGCAGGATTAGAATAATGTTTTTAAACATTAGAAGCATAATTCTGATTTTTCCATGCAGCATTAAAGGAGTGCGAGCTATAAAACTAACATCATTAACATCAGTAGCGATAGCATTAACTTTGGTATCTTCTTTACCCTTTACTAAATTAAGTAGCTTGTCTACCTTAGATGTAAGCTCATCATTATTTACCTCAGTAATTGAACTTGCTCTCTTCGAGGTTCTCTGCACATGCCATTGGGCATGATTATTTTGCATATCATTAAGTAATTTCTTTGCAACTGTCACTTGCTTTCCCATGATTGTTCCTCCTGCCTGCAGTATCTAGCATAGACTTAGACATTGGGTTAAGACCATATAAAACAAATCTAATATAAGCCATTCTTCTATCCCATGACTAGGACAGTTCATTACGGCTTCTTTCATCCTTTCCCACGCAAGCGCTAGTAGCTCACGGTCTTCTTGTCTAAAGCTCGTAATGTTGGATCTTAGCTGCATAGTTTTAGCTACAGGAAATTTAGTCATAAACAGATTAGTACATTCCTCCCAATATCTAATAGTGCCATATGATAGAGCTAGCAACCAATCCTTAGCCTTTCCTCTAAGAGAGAAAATAAACAATCTTAATTTAGTAGCATTTGGATCTACATCCTTTATACGCATCATGTCGCAAATTTTAGTAAAAGTGTTTAAGTGCAAACCAGAATCCTTAGAGGATGAGCCCCTAAATTGGTTTTGTTGAACCAAACTTAAAAGGTTAGGCTTTATTTCATAGGTTTCCGCATCAACAGTGAGCTAAGTGATGGGTGCACGAATAAAATCATCAGTGAGAGTAGCATACTCCCCAAGTTTCTTTTGAGCCATGGCTCTTATATTTTTGGTATTTTTTAAGTAAATAAAACAAATAACTAATAACCAATTTTTTTGGTTTTCAAAATAGATAACAAGAAATAAACTAGAAACTAATAATAAAACTAAAAACAAGATCTCTAGTCACCCCACTAGGATAGCGAAATTCCTTCCCCGGCAACGACGCCAGAAAAAGGGTTGATACCTTTGATCTGGATTCATGGATGTAGTATAATAGCTTTTTCCCTAGAAGACCTAGGTTTAATCGAATCTTTGAAAGCAATGCTAAAAGGAAATAAAAAGGACACGTCTACAAGACTTTGTTTGTTCGTTTTACCTTAGTTTACTGGACCAATCTAGTTTACTTTTATAATGGGTTGAATCAATGGATGGAGATAAGCTAGGGTTGAAGATCCACCTGCAGCTACACATCACATGGGATAAAAGATAATAATAAGCATAGTCATGTATAATTGTTGAATACGGATAATCTCTTGTGGGCAACACATCCTAATATACTAGAGCCCTAGTGATGCAGAAGGCATAGAAATAGTCTTTTAATATAACTGAGTGTACCACGAAGCAACGGGCTACAAACGATTATTAAGTGTAAAACACAGATCAAAGCATTAAGTGGTGATGTTGTTGTGATCCCGAATGGGTCGCTAAGCGAAGATCATACTACCCTTGTTGTCACTGGGGTTCCTATAAGATCGCCGCTAGCCAAGTATCTCGCATCAAGCGTTTATCAATTTATGGGATGTTGGGTACCTACAAATCCATAGATCGAGGCAAGAGACAAAGACACAAAAGTTACAAAGCGCTATTTACAAAAAAAAATACTCCCATGAGTTAGATGCACATAATTTATGTGAGGTTTCTCCCCAACCCGCAGCTCAGCACGTACTACTCACTCATAACAAATAGATCAAGGATAGAAAACATTGTGTAAAATACTTAGATTGAAATCAAATGTTCTTACTATGGTCGCCAAATCACAAGGAGATCTAAAGTACAAAGCAATGGCTATGGATAATGGAGGGAATGGATGATGGAAGTGATGAACAATGGATGAACAATGGTGTGGATCTCCTTTGGTGGTGTTCTGATGTAATCTGAGAATGGCGGCTCTCTAACCGGCGGTTGGAGCCTAAAAATATATAGGCGTCTTCATGAAAGTTGTAGGGTTTGACAATACGAAGCCGTCACCACATGGTATGGGCAGACGGTATGGGTGGGCTCTGCCCGTACCAGTGGTCGTTAAGCTTGAAGATTCCTGGGAATGACTCCCCAATTACTTGGCCGTGTGGACTTCCTCAAAAACCTTCATTATGACTCCTGATTTCGCATTAAAAAGCATGATTTCCTGCACAACACAATTGAAATCAAGGTTTTTCATATCTTTGCAATTATTAGTCATTAGTGGCAAGGATTGAGAATCTCTTATCAAATGCTTGACCAAAAACAATGTTTAAACACGGTGGAAGATGGCTATTTTTGGATCCATCACTAGATATCACAATGTTGAACTTTTTGACTAGATCACATTGCAATACTAGGGTTGGGTGTTGTCCATCACTTCATAAGTGACCTTGTTGTCAGTTAACGTGGTAAAGTACATGATCTGGAAACCTCGATCATCAACTACACAATGAACTGGTCTAGAGAATACTAGGGACCTAGTTTGTTTATATACCACACCTGTATTAATGTTTCCACTTAATACAGTTCTAGCATGATACAAAACTACTGTGGACCAATGTGATATGTCAATAAAAACATCTTTAGTATTGGTTACGAGGGGTAACCTTGGCAATTCCCATCTTTATGAAATTAGGGTTCGTGGAAAAGAGAACACTGGGGATTTCGTCGGCTGATCAGACAAACAAGAGAATCGAAGTCGTCTGATTGCTTATGGTAAAATCGATTACAGATCGCTCAAGGATTTTTTGGTGCCTCTCTGTTGCCTCCTCCTAGCCTATATATAATAGGCTGGGTCCCGAGGCCGTATACAAATAGGTTACAATCTTACAATTACAACACTAATACAATGTCCGTTTCTATTTTCTTATCTAGCAAACTATGACTTCTATCGGATGCTTCCTGGGCCTTATTATTGGGCTTCGTGGGCCATGAGCCATTATGTAACCATGGTAACTAATCATAAGGACCCGAATATTCATATCCATGTCAGTAGCCCCGAGACTCTATCCAAATCATAGATTCGGGTTGAGTCTCAAAGACAACTTTATTGTAAACCAGAGTTTTTCTTTTGTTTAGATCATTGTAGGGATTTGGTACAACAGGCCTGATGCATCCGGCGGATCGAGATCAATTAATTGCCCCAAGGAAAAACATTGTAAACCTACATCAAATTCAAGTCCCCAGGCTCGAACTCGGAGTTTTCCTGGCGTAATTCAGTCCAGGCCATTAAGGTCTTATCGAATACTGAATTCTAGTTCTATCTACTTCGGGTACCTAATGCGTCCGTCGGGATTTTTTATCGTATCGTTGATACGGATAATTTACTAGCAGAGCGCATTCATGTGCGGTTACCAGGCCTCACAGGATAAATCCTGGGATCTTACCTTCATGTCATGGACACGACATTTAGACTTTTATCGTGACAGGCGTGGTCCGAGATTTCTTGATGTTTTATCGACTACCTTGTTTGGCTGTTGGAGTTGCGGAATTTTTTAGCTTTTCCGCTTTCTTTCGGGTAATGTATAGAAACACTCTTGATGGGAGGAACCGTTTGAGGATACGATGACGTAATGCTCATAGGATAATAATTTTTTGGGTCATGCATTTGACCTTATATATAAAGCGAACCTTTTCTATCGGGTGTGCGACAATGCTCCCGATGGGAGTAGCCTTGTGGCTACAATCGAATATTTGTTTTTGATTTGTAGGCTCATGTCTCTAATCATCCAAAGAAAATTTCAACTTAGGTGTTTCTTTGTAAAAAACCATCACCACATTTTATCAGGTGCGCGACCAGTCCTCCTGATGGGAGTAGATCCCGAGGCTACTGTCAAATATTTGTAATCGACTCTAGGCTCATGTATTTGTAGTCATCTTCCCAGATCTGTTGCTTGGTACTCCCGAGATTTTTCATTGCTTCATATGACGTCATTGCTGATGTAGTTGATGTACTGTGGCTTCCGAAAAACGATTCCTGATGGGACGTTATTATAGTGGGCATGTGCTACAGTAATGATGATGCTTGAGTGGCGTGTCAGCGATGATTGTTGATCGCACGATGCACTTTTGCGTGAGAATCGAGGAATCATGCAATTTGCTTCCGCTTTTACCGTGGTAATAACTGCCATGATTTTTAGCCTCTTGCATAATAGTACCATGTGTCCTCGTCTTATGTGTTTTGACATTTCGTCGTCTTTATCTAATGGCAGGTTTTCACGCTCTGTCCCCTTATAAACAAAGGGGGAGCCCTTTACTATTTTACTATTCCCCTTTGTTGCTTGCTTCTTCTTCCTTGCGTGGCACTTGTGCTTGTTGCTTTTGCATATTCTTGTTTCCTTGCGCACTTCCCTCTCCCCTGCAAGATCCGCCATGGGAAAATCCAAGGTCGGGACTTCTGCTGCTGCCACCAAGGCAGAAACTTTCGCCGCTGCTACCAAGGGGAAGCAGAAAAGGGCCATTGGATGGCCCCCATCGAAGTGCAGCCAGCGAGAGCTGCGCGAGGCACTCAACAATTTCCTCGTGGAAGAAGGCTCGTGTAAGCTCCAAGGGATGAATCTACTCCGACCCCTTAATCCGGCTGGCAGGTAATGTTTATTTCCTTCTTGTATCGCGGCCTTTCCCTTCCCATTCATGAATTCCTCCATGGTCTCCTCTTTGTCTATGGCGTGCAGCTTTATTAGCTCACGCCCAACTCCATTCTCCATGTTGCCTATTTTATTACTCTTTGCGAGTGCTTCCTCGGGATTCATCCCCACTAGGGTCTATGGAAGAACTTCTTTTATGTCCACCACAATGCCACCAATACTCTTGTTCATGATGTTGGTGGCACCATTTTCTCTGTTTGTTCTGAGGTTGATTATCTCGACTTCAAAATTTTGGATTCTGTCCAAGGGTGGAAAACCAAATGGTTTTACATTAAGGACCAAAAAACGAGGGTCGCACCTTCGGGTTGGCCCCTTTTGATCCCAAAAAGACCTACCGAGGGCTTGATTCATGGGACCAGCGCCAAACTCCCAAAGAAATGAAGGAGATCAATCCTTTTTTAGCACGGATAGAGAAGTTGCGTAATGAGGTTGGCAAGGAGATGTCGGGGCTATAGATCCTGGCCTACTTTCTTTGGGCGCATATTTAGCCTATCCAAGCGAGGTTATCTAGCATGTGGGCTTACACCGCCAAGCAGGATCCTATGAGGATTTCACCTAATGACCTTCCTCTCCATATTTATGAGACGAGGGTTCACTCATTTACCACATTGACAAAGAAAAGTATAGTTCCTTCAGATTGTCGGGTAAAGCCTTTTGGCAAGAAAAAATTGCTCTCAGATGTGAGTTACTTCCCTCCTTTTTGTGCTCCTTTATATGCTTATGGTATTGTTGTTGCCTTAACTTTTTTCCTTTATCATGTAGGATTATGACCATCTTTCTACTCTTCCTCCCCTTCCAGAGAATGGTGAGCTGCCCACCAGTCCCTCTCTGTCTGAGGATTTCACCGGATCTAGAACTCTCCCTGACAAAGAAGAAGAGTCATCTACCGTTGAATCTTGTTTGCACACTCATGTTGTTGCCTCGGCACAGTCTCGGGATTTCTGAAGGGTGCTTGCTGCTGAGAAGAGGAAGCATTCTAAGGCTGTAGAAACGGTTGAAGACTCGGATGATTCGACTGGTTCGAAGCCGCAGTTTCCTGTTTCATTGGCTCTGCCGTAGATGAATCTCTTCGAACTAACGCGAGACGTTTCTTCATAAGTAGTATCATCTTCTTTTGATTCTTTTTGATGGTAATTTTTGCCTTTATTGAGAAAAAGAAAATTTACTTTGCTCCCGCAGTGACGATGAAGAAAAGGATCCTCCTCTATGTCCTCTTCACGGTACCATTACTTCTCCTTTGGCCAAGTCACCCAAAATCTCGACGGATCCGGAAAAAACACATGACTCGCTTGTGGCACAACTGATCCCGAAAGATGTTGTGCCTCCCTGACACCGCCACCATAGAAAATAAGAAAAATTGTGGGCAAGGGCATGGCAATCATCGAGAACCCTATCGAGGTTGACATGCAAGACGTAAGTACCACTCATAAAAATTGTTCTTGTGACTTGCCTCTATATTTGATTTTTTTGACGCTCTTCTTCTTTTTGGTGTAGCAACTGATATGTGATATGGTTGACATGGCTTCCCGTTTTATCCAGATCCGTGACGAGGCTGAAGAATCCAAAGATTTGTTCTTCCACTTGATGTTATTGTTTGTCACTAGCTCTCATTGATTTTTGTGTAGTTTTGCTAAATATCCAGCTGCTACCAAAGAGTCCGGAGTTATTCGGGACAAGGCATTGAAGCGTGTGGAGGATTTGGAGGACAAATTTGCAGGTCACGGAGACAGCGCTAGAGGAGGCCAAGAAAAAATCAAGGCTGATGCTGATGAAAAGGAGAAGCAAACAATTGCTCTTGCCGAACGAGATGAAAATCTTCGGAAGTGACTAGAAGCTCTCAATATTTCTTTGACTAGTGAGTTTCTTCTTCATAATCTTCTAGCCGCATTGTCCCTTTTTGGTTATTATCTCTTACTAGAGATCTTATTTTTGTAGAGCTTAACGGCCAATCCCTGATGCTGGATGAGGACAAGAAAGTTGACCCTTTGTCGGATGTTGTTGGGACCCTTGAGGCCAACGGTGTTTGCACACGCAACCTTCTTATTCGTTCCCATCACGCCTTCAAGATCCTTCATGCTGAAGTTTTCCCAACGAAGGAGGTGCCGACAGATTTGAATGACCTCATCACTGTCTTTGGCGTTTATCCAAATCCGCTGACGGGTTATAGAAATGATCTAGTCTAAGAGTGGCACCGAGACCTCCATGACTTTGGCGATGGAGCATGGCGAGAAGGTCGGCTAGAATAAGGTTAGCTCCTCTGTTCCAGTCATCAATAATGGCAAAGTGATCGATCTTGAACCCTTCATTAAGAAGGCCAAGAAGTATCCGTGGCTCCTCCTAGGCATAGATAGGAGTCCCGAGACAGACGATGCCCATCCTTCGACTGGAGCTCCTTCTGGGTGTACATTTTTGGTGTACTGCTCCAGTTGTGCCTTCTTCGGCTGATGCCCCATCGGCCAGTGCTACCTTGTCTGTAGAGAAATCTGCTCCATAGTTGTCATGTAGTTGTAGAGGTTTTTCTTTTGTTTACTTTCCTATAACCTACCTGATTTCCATTGCGAGACTACTCCTTATGTAGAGAAGTACTTGATTTGATTTGCATGTGTAAACAATGTATTTGCTGCTGTGTTATGCAAGCTGTCTAGTTTACTGAAATTTTGTGTACTTTGTCATCTGTCCTGCCAAATATTTCTTGATTCGACTGCCCCCTCGGGTTCTAATCAGGCTTCGTATGCGCAGCCATCTTCTTCTGGGGTGGGTGCATCCGAAACTTCCATTATTCGTGTTGTCAATCCGCCGTTGTACGTAGAGAAGATTGAACAGGTGAAGAGGCTTGAAGGTAATCTTCGACTTGTGCAAGCGATGGTGGACATGTCTCAATTAAAAATACGCAAAGCGTTGGAGCACGAGTCATATTTCTTAGAAGATATTTTCAGGGCAAGCGACAAGATGCTTTGTGAGTATTTCGCAAAAAGCCTCGTAGTTGTATTTATTCAATCATGGAAGTTGATCTTTTTCTTTTCCTTCAGGTGTTCGGCTATGCGAGAGGGAGGAAAACCAATGTGTGTGGAGCTAAATCAATGCTCTAGTGGCCACTTCCCACGGTGTTGGAAATGATTTTTGGACTGATCATCGCCATGCGTATGAAGTGGCACTGCTCCAAGATCGCGTGTCCAAGGTGGAACAATTTGTTGAGTACTGTCGTAGGTCCCTGTCCATTGTATATAATGCCATGTTTTCTCCGGATTCTCAACCTCAGGGACTTGCCGATCTGATGGCGAAGTTTCGTCAAGGCGAGAGAATTTACCACTTCATGAAACTGCATCTTGTAGTGGGTGCCAAACTTGCGCTTTCTTGGGTGCACGTACACCACCCTACGTTAGACCTGTACGCTGTGTCGTGGGGCATGCCTTCTTCTTCTAGTGGTGGTTTAATTAATATGGAGCCTCATTATGCGGCTGCTCGCAAACCCGCCATCAGGATTGTCTGGAGATGTCTGGAGGAAGACAAAGATTTCTTCCTAAATTTCACCATATGAATATTTCCTGCAATATGGAGCATGTACATTATGTATATTTGTATTCCAACCGTTGTGAAATATAGAACACTTTTTTTCTATTTGAAATTTTCTTATTACACAAGACCCTTTCCTTTGTCTGACGTCCTTGGGTCAAGTCAGCTATTCAAGTCAAGGCACGTTGTATTGGAGCCAAAAATTTGTAGCGGTATACTTTGGCGAAGCCCCCGACTCTCGGATGTATATTTTTGATCGGATATTCATTGATGTATCCCCAAGTGTCGGGTTCATGGATAAAACAGATGTATAGAGGCTGAGGTTCAGCTTTGGGAACTTTATCTTTATTCATCGTTGAAATAATAGGGGGTACATATTTTGGCATGCTCGCCTGGCCGTTGGCCTTATTAAAAATGAAATGTAGAAAAAGTAAAAATCCTAGCATGAGTGACGAGGGGAGATCTCGGCAATGTACATAAAGAAGGACTTAGGGTTTTGTAGAAAAGAAAATGCTAGGGATTTCGTCAGAAGTCAGGAAACAATGGGATCAAAGTCGCCTGAATATTAAGAGAGATTGCTTGGTTACAAATTGCTTGGGGACTGTTCGGGGCTCTCGCCTATGCTTCTCCCGTCCTATATATAATAGGTCGGGTCCCAAAGCTATATGCGGATAGGTTTACATAATTACAATACCAACTCCAGGTCGGTCTTTGTTCCTCTTTGCTACTATAACTATAATCTTTGTCGGTTGCTCTTTTGGATCTTCATCTTGACTCTTCATGGGTCGTAATCTTCTCTGTGAGGTCCTAGGTAGAAAATCATAAGGATCTGAGTAATCATACCTATGAAAGTAGCCCCCGAGACTCTACCTGAACTGTAGATTCGGGTTGAGTCTCAGAAAAATGTTCAATCCTTTGTTTTTATTATTTTTAAACTCTTATAGGGATTTGGTACAATGAGCCTGATGCTTCCGACGGATCAGGAATCAGTTAATTGCTCCTGGGAAAAAGCAAGGTTGTCCTACATCAAATTCAAGTCCCCAGGCCTGAACTCGGGATTTATTACTGGCGTAACTCAGTTTGGGCCACTGAGGTCTTATCGAATACTGAGTTCCAGTTTTATTTTATCGGGTACCCAATGCGTCCATCGGGATTTTTAAACGCATCATAGATACGGATATTGCCAGCACCCGGATTTTTAATCCTAGATGCCCGTTATGCCATACCTCGCAATCCTAGGATTACTATTTTTGCGAGACATAACAGATTGGATATCACAGTACATCATCCATTACAAACCATACATAAGGTCTTACACAAATAAGGATCTCATGATCCAGTCTTAATACAACAAGTAGCAGAAATAAAAGATACGCGTAGCGGTGGGGTCCATCTTCAGGCACGTAATCTTGACGCGAGATAGTCCTAGTTATCATAGCCGTCCTGCTGGCCATCATCTTTGTAGTCTCCTTCATAGTCTGTCCATGAGAATAGCCAGAGACAAAAGCCATGAGTACTTTTAAAGTACTCGCAAACTACCACTAACAAGTAGTATAGTTCTAAGTTAAAGTGCTAACTCTAAGTTTAACTATAAAGTTAAGTTTGAAACCTAAGCTGAGTTCAAAAGCAAAGAAAGATAAAAATAAAGTTCTAGAATCACTTAAGTGGGGAAGCTAGTGTCATAAACACAACCCTTTTATGGTCAAGTCAAGATTCATCATTCATTTCATAAGTCATTTTGAAAACATCTGACAACGAAACAGTATGGCCATTCCAACTGTCCATAACCGCAGACGCGGCTATTCGAATAGTTTGACACTCTGCAGAGGTGGTACACTTTCACCACAAGATTCGATACATCTATCAGGGATAACCCTGAATCATCATACTTAGTATGCAGATAATCAAACATAACCTTTCCTTTACACACCCTAGTATAAGCACCTCTCCTATGAGCATGGCCTCCCAACCATGACCATCTGTCATCTTGGGCACTGCATAGGTGGACAACATTGAGAGGTAGCCTCAGCTCAAACCTCTCCCACGAGGGAACTAATACTAATGCATATAAACTTCCGTCTAAGCCTTACCCAATTCAGGTATTATGGTTGTACGGTAAATTTGGAATGGTATCGCATCCGAATCCAACCATCAGTTTTGAAAAAGGGTTAAGGCTCATGCCTCAACAATTTCACCATCATAAACCATTTGTGTTTCTCAACACATGTCAAAACATCTCAATAGAATGACTCATCATTCCAAGGTTTTCACAATTCATTTTCACCAAGTGTTCCCATCTAAAGTGACTCAAGTTTTTATCTACTCTAAACTACTAAGTTAAGAGTGTTCACTCAGGTGGAAAAGATGGGATCAATCTCATGCCATAGAATGACATCTAAAGTTATCTCTATAGGTCAATTTTTATAATCTTTATGCTACCTTCAAAACAAGTAAAGAACTTTGGGTAAAGTAAAGGAAGTAAAGCTTGAAAATAAGACTTGGGGTAAATACTAGTCAAAGTGGTATAATCAAAGCATGCCTAAAGCATCTTTGCTTGGGTTATCTAGATTGCAAGGGTCATCTTGCATTGTTAATGGTGGATTGCAAGTACAAGTTGCAAGGGTTAACTTGGATAGTGCTAGCTTGCCTTGGTTGGTGCAGTGGTTGAAGTTTTCTTCTTCTTCTTCTTGGTAGAACTCCTCCTCCTCGTAAGCTTGGTCGGTACTATCGTCTATAAATACATACGGAGTACACAATCACTAAACAATACTTAAATAATCTAATTAACACTGTAGGGCATATAGTTGATGATCTATTATCATCACAACCATCACAAGTTTTATTAACTAGTTTCCTTCTTTTTATTTTAGAAAAGTAATTTCTACTCATTGAAAATTAACTAAGATTTAATATTCACCACTTAAAATATGGGATCATGTGGACACATGTCATCACCACATATTCTAACATGTGGGAAGGTGATTTAAGGGTTGGATCATAATTACTTTGGTTTAAGTTCATTATTTAATGATTTAAAGTGACTAGAAATGCCTATATAGCATTATTTTGGTACTATTCCAAAGTCACTGCATGTAAACCTTGATATTATTACATATTCAGATAGGTATGGTGAAATGTGATTTTTGAGAGTTGGAATCAACTCAAAAGCCATCTTGGTTGATTTTCTAAAAATGTTGCAAGGTGTAAATGCTTCTGTCTTATTATTTTTACTAGGAGAGATCTCTAACTCTAATTGAATTAAATCCAACGGGCTTGGGTAGATCTTGTCAGTAGCTTTCTAACAAAATTGGAATCACTTCATTTGGATTTATAAATCTCTCTGAATTGAATTTCAAACTAGGGGACAGAACTAGGTTTAAACTAAATAGAAAAATCCTAATTCAAACTAGCTGGATCGCGCGGGAAAACTAAAGGGCCGGCCCAGTGACACTACGCGGAGCGGGGCTCAGCTGACAGGGGGGTCCACCGGTCGTGGGTCGTTGGATTAGAACGGGGATCAACGGCTAGGGATCGTCGTCGACGACGAACAGGTCGCCGGCAAACTCTAACCCTAGCGGCTCGGTGGGGGTGCTCAGGGGGCGTACCAGGGCTCCAGCGACAATGGCGAGGTGGGCAAACGGACTGGTGGTCGACGACGAGCTCAGGGACGGTCGAGGCAGCTCCGGGGGTGGTCGCAATCAGCGGCGCCCTTCTCCTCCAGAGGCGGCCTGCTCCGGTGCAATTCCGGCGAACGGCTGCTCGCGCTGCTCCGGCTAGAGGTGGGGAACGGTCAGTGAGGTGAGGGGAGGTGAGTGGTGTGCTGAATGGGGCTGGGGGTGGCCTCTATTTATAGGACGATGACGCGACCGAGAGGGATGGGCAGGCGGCTCCGGCGAGGGCTGCACAGCGAGCTAGCGGCGTGGCTCGAGGTAGGGGACGGTCGCTGGTCTCCTGGCGGTGCTCTACGTGATCAATGCGGGACTAGGGCGGTGGTATGCGGTCGGACGGCGCTGGCGCTCTAAGCGGCAAAGGCGGCGGTGTCCACGGCGAGCGGTGGCTGTGGTGCGTTGGGCGGCGAATGGTCATGTCTGGCGTGCTCCTAGGGTCGTGGCGGAGCGGTGGACGCGGGCTGCGGTCGAGCGGCGGCTTGTGCACGCGTGTCGGGCACGGCGCTCTGGCGTGTGCTCGGCATGGCGCAGTTGCTCTGGGCGCGGCGGTTTGGTGGTGGTCCATGCTCTGGCCTGGCTCGGGGAGGGGACAAAGGGTGGCGGTGAGGTACTGGCTAGCTCGTAGACATGGCGAGAGGGAGGGAGATGGTCTGCTGTGGTGAGGGCAAGGTTGGCCGGCGAGTTGGTGCTCGGCATGGCCTTGCATTTCCACTAGGGGGTAGGGGATGGGTGTTTAGGGCCTCGTTGCATCAAGGGGAGACAAAGGGATTAAATGGAGATCATTTGGGGGCAAAACCCTGTTGCAAACAGTGAGCTAGCTATTAGTGTTTGATTCAGCCTACCATGTGTTTGATGAAATGGCCGCAAGAACTTTCTTTTTGAATTTTGAAAAGATTTTTGGTGGGTGTGCTAGTATTAAGCTTGAGACTCCGTGTGTGCTTGGGTTTTGAAAATTGAACTTGTTTGAGTGGTTTTTGAAATAGTGGGATCTTCCCATATGATATAGATTAAATTTTCAGATGTCAATTAAATTTAGTGTTTGAATGTTTTTGGCAGATCACAAAGTGGGCCTTGGTACATCATTATGTGTACTAGCAAGGGGTGCAAAGATCCACATTTGTTTCTGTTAGGTTTTGAGTTCTAGGAATAGCCAAAGTAGGCATGTTGATTAAAATGGCACAAATGACCATTCACTTCTTTTATTCATTTTGATTTGTTTTTCTTTGGGATTTGTTTGGGAATGATCTAGATGATGTTTATTTCACCTAAAAATCATTTTACAAGCAATGGATCACTTAATCATGGCAATTCAAAACAACTCCTATTTAAATGCACACACATATGAATGCTTTAATAATTTTAAATAGAAAAGTTTTTGTTAACTCTTATTTTGATGATTTGGATCTTAATAATCTTGGATTAGAGTTTTGGGATGTTATAGATATAATGCTGGCAGACCTTATTCTTGTGCGATTACCAGGCCACATAGGACGAATCTTGGGGTCTTACCTTCATGTTTCTGAACACGGCATTCGGAGTTTTGTCGTATTTAGCTACGATCTGGGATTTATATTTTTTTTTGTCAACTGCCCTGCTGGGCTACTAATATTTTTAAATTTTGCAATAGATTTTGATATTTCATGAAATCTCCCCATGGGAGTA
Organism: Avena insularis; assembly: GCA_023614405.1. Classification (NCBI taxonomy): domain Eukaryota; kingdom Viridiplantae; phylum Streptophyta; class Magnoliopsida; order Poales; family Poaceae; genus Avena; species Avena insularis. Next base: position 55,002,119 of record CM042692.1, read on the forward strand.
ATCTTCGGAGGATACATAAATGTAAAACTCACAAGTTTTTTGGGCAATGATTGCCTTTTTCTTGGCCTGCATAATTTTTCTATCGGGTGCACGATAGCGCTCCCTATGGGAGTAACCCCCGAGGCTATGTCTGGATTCCTGTATCTGGGCATAGGCTCATAATTGATGTTAAATCAAGCAAACATATAAGTCATCCTTTTGAGTTTATATGAACGGAATTTAAAGGTATGAAGAACTTATCTTTATACATATATGGCATAACCACGGATACATTATTCTGGCGGATTGCTATCTGGCCGTAGGCTGAAGTATTTTGGCTTTAAAAAGCTGGGACATAGGCCTTATTGAATTTATAAGTAAACATAAGATCTCCTAAGCATAAAAGCGTCGTAGCTGTGCAATGTTCCATGGATTGTAATACTGTACTCCTGTCTTCTTGTCTTGTAGATGATACGCTCCTCTAGGAATAACTTATGTAATGATGTAGGGTCCTTTCCAAGGTGATTCCAGTTTTCGGTGACCATCTTGCTTGAGTCGAAGAACTAGATCCCCTACTACAAAGGATCTTGGACGTAATCGTCGCCCATGATAATTGCGCAAGTTTTGCTGATACATAATAGCTCTTTGTAGGGCTTCATCTCGAGCTTCGTCGAGTGCATCAATATCATCTTCGAGCGCTTCTCTTGATTCATCTTCATCATATGCAGTTACTCTGGGAGATCCATGTGAAACTTCGACTGGAAGGACGGCTTCAGCGTCATGGACCAGAAAGAAGGGTGTTTCTTGTGTTGCAGTATTAGGGGTGGTTCGCAAACTCCACAGAACAAAAGTTAACTCATCAACCCATGCTCCTTTCGCTCTGTCGAGTGGTGCAAGCAATCTTTTCTTGAGGCCAACAGTTATTAAGCTATTGGCTTTTTTCACTTGTCCATTGGTTTGCGGATGAGCCACTGAAGCGTAGCTTACTTTGATTCCCATCACCTCGCAGTATTCCTTAAATTCATTGGAGGTAAAGTTGGTTCTATTGTCCGTGATGATGCTGTTTGGTACGCTAAACCGAAATACTATGGATTTTATGAAATTCACAGCCGAAGTTTCATCTTGGGTGGTGACTAGCATTGCTTCAATCCATTTAGTAAATTTATCGACTGCTACAAGCAGAAAGACGTGTCCTCCTAGAGATGACTTGTGAAGTTTACCCACCATATCAAGCCCCCACTGAACGAAGGGCCAAGCTAGAGGTATCTTATATCTTTCTTTTATATATATATATATATATATATATATATATATATATTTACTAATTGGAGGCATCATACGAGACACCACGTTAATTCTGGAGAAAACATCTAAAATAGCCGTAAGAATAAAAATGTATGGACCGGATACGTAAGTACGTTTTTGCGGGTGCTGAGAGTCCTAGAAGCCTACGGATCAAGTACTTATTCTAAAAGAAATCTCTTCGACCCTTTATGCCGTCCTATGGGCATCCCCATCGCCTGTGATGGCCACCTCCACGACTCCTTCCACATCGCCTTTGATGGCCACCTCCATGACTCCATCGCGCCTCCAACGATGGTTGCGTTCTCATTAATGGTGTTTCCTGATCTGTCAAGCAGGCAGGACGACAAGTTTGATCCGGAAGCCATGCATGTCAACCTCCTCATTGATTGGCCATGCGTCCGTGTGCCCTAGCTGCAGCCCCGATCGATCGAGCATTAGCCAAGCTTATTATGGTAAGCATTGCCTATTAGGTCCAGGACCTTCTCCATCGTTCTTAATTGATGATATCACCAGCTGCCTCCCCTCATGCTTGGTGTCTGACAACACTTTTGGGGCTTGGACGATCTGACTGTATTAGTATATGGGCTAATGGGCGTTGGTCATCAGGTGGTTAACTATGCACACTGCTCCTTCCGACTTGGTCATCCTGTTGGAAAATATGACATACCAGCAATTAATTCCATTTGTACTCATGCTAATCGGTGACCATTATTTATGTTTTTTCTTGGGAACTCAGGTATTTAAGTGTAGCGGTCAATGATGCACATGTGACATCATCTCTGTTTTCACCGATTGTGGATTCATATCAAAAAACGTTTGCTGCTAACTTATGCAATTAGTAATAGATAAGCTTTTCCAACTAATTACATATATTTGTAGAACTACATGGCTACATTTTTACGATTGTGTATCAGATATTAATTATTGATAAATCTGAAAAGAGAAATGCAATCTTCAGAAAAGGTCAGTGCAGATTCATATTACATGTGAATTCACTGTGCTTCTTATGGTGTTTTAGTTCTGTAAATCTCTACATAACAATTTTACAGTACCAAGGTTATAGTTCCAATCCCTCCATCTGCTTATAATCAATGCTCCGTAACAATGGGGCTGATGTTGCTAAATATGCTATAAACAGTGACAAAATGTCGGTAGGAGGCGTGGTTGCAACAATAATATGTCTTCTATACTGTAAGTACCAAAAAAAATTAACATAATTCGTTTCTATATGGAGAAGCCTGAGAATTTGGGAATTTTGGAAGAAAAAACAAAAAGTAGTTCATTAAGATAATAATGAATGTCAGCATAAAAGAAGTAGTAGTTAGCTTCTGAGTGTATTTTCTTTTCAATTTCATACAATCAAAGTGAAGTCCGTGTTCACATCCAAGTTGGCGAGGAAAGTCGGCAAGAACATGAGTATCGTCAGGCGCACCATTCCTCGAAGGCGCACCGCAAATCAACGCCGTGGAAGCGAGGAAGCCTGCATCACCGAGAGGAAGAAAAGCCTCCACGCCAGACCTCCAGCGGTATGGATTCAGCATCATCTAGTTGCTCCTCCACGACTCCCACTACAAAAATTGTTCCATCAATTTTCTCGCGAGCTTTTCTCCACAAATCCCATAGCATCAGAACTAAATATCCAACTGTGATATTAGGAACTGCTCATAAAAGGTGCTTATGGAAAAAGTGAATTTTTATTTTTATTTCTATAGAGAGAAGTGAGGGATAAAATACCAGGAATCTGTATACTGAGTAGAAATAGATTTTACTCTATAGATGAAAATTTTATGGGATTTTAATTTAAATACGTACTGCCACTAGGAGAGTATACTCATATATTGTCTTCTGGATATAGTAGAATTTTTAGGACCATAAAAGATTATACCGACTTAACCGCAGAAGAAGTTATTTATAAGGACAATGAATAAATAATTTTCTAAGATCAATATTAAGAAATTCACCAGACACTAAGTAAATAGATGTTACCGGAGTAGATTTAAATTGCCAAAAAATACAAGAAATATCAACAGATATAACTTTTACTAGCCCGTGCAGGTGCACGGGTTGGCGACTAGTAGGGTTTAATTCGGCTGCTGGTGCTCCTGGTTTTGTTGCGGATCGTTGGCATGCTTCACATGTTCTGACTATATCCTTTGCATCTTGAACTGCTGTAAACCAATAGAATCCTTCCCTTAATGCTTTGGCGGCGATTCTCGGCTACTGGCATGATGACCGCAAACTCCTTCATGTATATCCTTGAGTATGGTTTGTCCTTCTTTGGGTGTGACACATCGCTGTAACACACCCAAAATACTTCTTTTATATAATTTCCCTTTAATTATTCTGAAGTCTTTTGATCTCCGAGTGATTCGTCGGGCTTCCATTACATCTTCGGGTAGTTCTCCCTGAGTCATATAGGCTATGTATGGTTGCATCCATGTGGGTTGGATTATCATGACCTCATCAATTTCTAGTTCCTCTTCGGGTGTCTCCTCTATCCTTGTACTGGCTGATGAAGCTCCGTTGTCTCTTTTCGGCTTATTCTTTTTCCATGTCTTGGGAGATTTGACCCCGGAAACTCTTTTTGCATTGATAGAACGCTCGGATATTTCTTCCCAAAAAAAACCGGGTGGCACTGGTAAGCACAAGGACCCGTTGTTTGCCAGATTGTCGGCTTCTTCATTACTTGCTCTTCCTATGTGTTATACTTCTCATCCATCAAACTGGGCTTCCATGATGTTGTAGAGATCTCGATAAGCAATCATGTTGTCCCTGACAGCATCACATTTGTTCATTGTTTGCTGCGCTACGAGGTTAGAATCACCGAAGATTTTTAGACGAGTTGCGCCGCAAGCCTTTGCTATTCGCATGCCGTGCAACAAGGTCTCGTACTCGGCTTCATTGTTGGATGCGTTCGCAAAACTCATCCAAAGTATATATCGCATCTTGTCGCCTTGCGGTGATATTAATATGACCCCTGCTCCTGCTCCTTCTGTTCTTTCTGATCCATCGAAGTACATTGTCCAGGCGCTTAAAAGATCAGGTGGACCCGCACATTGTAACTCGGTCCATTCCGAGATGAAATCCGGCAGAACTTGCGATTTGATAGCTTTTTGCTTCTCATATGTGATGTCCCGAGCGGATAATTCGATGCCCCATAGGAAGACACGCCCAGTTGCTTGTGGGTTATTAAGGATGTTCGACAGAGGTGCGTCATTGACTACTATGATCGGATGCTCCGAAAAATAATGGCGTAGTTTCCATGCTATTATGAATACTCCATATGCTAATTTTTTGTAATGTGGGTACCTTTGTTTGGATGGTGACATGACCTCGCTCAAAAAATAAACTGACCTCTGAACACTGTGGGTTTTTCCTTCTTCGGGTCGCTCCACAACTAAGACCGTGCTGACCACCTGATTTGTGGCGGCTATGTAAAGAAGTAGTGCCTCTTTTTCTCGTGGAGACACGACAATGGGAGGCGTCGAAAGTGTCTTCTTGAGGTCTTCAAAGACACACTGAGCTTCTTCGGTCCATTCAAACTTATCTGATTTTCTCATGAGAGCGTAGAACGGTAATACTTTTTCTCCTAATCAAGCAATGAAACGGCTAAGCGTTGCACTCTCCCGGCCAGCTGTTACACTCCTCGTAAATTTGTTGGTTTTTTCATTATTAAGATTGCCTGTATTTTCTTGGGATTGGCTTCGATTCCTCTTGTTGACACCAGGTATCTGAGGAGTTGCCCTGCTGGGACTCCAAAGGAACACTTCGTCAGGTTTAACTTGATGCAGAACTTGTCTAGGTTGTTGAAAGTTTCTTCGAGATCCTTGATAAGTGACGAGCTTTGTTTTGATGTAACTATAACATCGTCAATATACACTTGCACATTTGCGCCAATTTGGTTTCCTAAGCAACTTTGCATCATCCGTTGATACGTTGCTCCGGCGTTTTTGAGGCCGGACGGCATTGTTGTGTAGCAGAATACACCATAAGGTGTGATGAACACTGTTTTCTCCTGATCCTCCTCCTTCATCTGAATCTGATGGTATCATGAGTATGCATCCAAAAAGGAAAGACGTTCACATCCTGTAGTTGCATCGATTATTTGATTGATTCGCAGCAGTGGAAAGTGATCCTTTGGACAATGTTTATTCAATATTGTGAAGTCAATGCACATCCGTAGTTCTTTGGTGTTCTTTTTTGGGACACACACTGGGTTTGTGACCCACTCTGCTTTCTTTAGTTCCTTTATGAAATTAGCACCAGTGAGACGATGTAGCTCTTTTCCAATAGCTTTACGCTTTGGTTCCGCGAAACGACGAAGCGATTGCTTGACTGGTTTCGCTTTTGGGTCCAAATTCAGTGCATGCTCAGCGAGTTCCCTAGGAATTCCCGGCATGTCAGAAAGTAGCCATGCAAAGATTTCCCAGTGCTCATGGAGGAACTCGATGAGCGCGCTTTCCTATGCGGGATCAAGGTTGGAGGCCACAAATGTTGTCTTCTTCGGATCGGTGGGGTGGATCTGTACTTCTTTAGTGTCCTTTGCAGTGTCGAAGGCTTGGTGTGGGTTGACGCGTGTTACTGCGAGAGGCTATGTGGTTGTTGTCGTTTTGAGCTGATCAAACTCGGTTGCCATCCCGAAAGATTCAGAAATTTTGTTGAATTCCCGATCACAATTATCGGAACATGTGAAGCTCCATCTTTTGATATGATTCCCTTTGGTGCTATCATTTTCATGACTACGTATGCATAGTGAGGAACTGCCATGAATCGTGCAAAAGTCGGGCGTCCTAGGATCACGTGATACTGTGATGGCCATTCCATGACTTCAAATTCGAGCTTTTCCTGCCTGAAATTTTCTTTGGACCCAAACACAACGTCAAGAAAAAGTTTACCTAAGGGGATTTCGGCTTTACTTGGTACTATGTCGTGGAAGGATGTTTCTGTTGGTGCCAAATTTCCCAAGGGGTAATTCATTGCCCTAAGTGTTTTGGCGTAGATCAGATTTATGCTACTGCCGGTGTCCATGAAGACTTTACTCATGTCAAATCCGCCAATTTGTGCTTCAACTATCAAGGCCGAATGGCCCAGTCTTCGTACACGATGAGGGTGGTCAACTCTACTGAATGTGATTTCCTATTTTGACCAATGGAGATATTCAGGTGTGGTTGGTGGCTCCATTTCGGCCATATTGACTTGTCTTGTGATTAACTTCTGAATTCTGTTGGGTGGACGCCCTTTCTGAATCATCAAGATTGCCCCCTTTTGACCTAGGGTAATCATCATTTTGATTGCTTGTGTTTTGTGGTTGTCCTGCTGGCGGGGGCGGTGCACTGATGGCTAACGTGCTAGGCGTGGATGTGTATCCTCTTTTTGTTGCTTCGGTTTCTTTTGCATTGCACAAATCTTGCATATTTAAGAATGTTCGGTAATCTTTCATGAGGTGATTGGACTGTATTCTTCCTGCTGAATCAATGTAAAAGTGCATATTATAGGGCCCTTCCAGTATTTGCATTGCGGACATGGGTGGGTCCTGAGTTCTTGGCTGGTATCGATGTGCTGATTGACCTCCTCCGCCTTTGTCCCTGTTGTGGTCGTTATCCCTATTGTTGCCTTCACCTGAAAAACTAGCCGCAACATATCTTGGTCCCGTGTTTCCATCATTGTTTTGTCGCCTCCTATCATTATCGCTTTTATCCCTGTCTTCTTTGAGTGATCGCGCTCACTTGTTATACACCACATTTTCTCCATTAGCCCATCGATTTGATATGTCCATTAACTGTGAGATTGTCTTGGGTTTGACTTACCCCAATTATTCTATGAATTCTCGATGATGGAGGCCATCATTGAAGGCATCAATTGTCCTTTCATCGAATATGGATTCGGCTGTATTTTTTATGATGTTCCATTGCTGGATGAATGCTATTATTGACTCTCCGGGCTTCTATTTGCATGGCCGCAGTTTCTCTAAAGACGCGGGTCATTTGAATATGGAATGAAAGTGCCGAATGAACTTGTCTTCGAGGTTGTTCTAGCTGCGAATAGAATCTTCAGGTAGCTTCTCAGCCATGACCGTGCGGCACCGGTGATGTGCAATTGTAAGATTTGCATTATTATGGCTGTTGATCCGCCCTGTAGCTTGACAGTGGCCAAGTAATCTGCTAGCCAAGCTTCGGGTTCTTGGAGTCCATCGTATTTTTGACAGTCATGTGGAAGTTTAAAATCCTTGGGTCCTGAGGCTTTTCGAATCCGCTAAGTAAAACAGCTGGCTCCACATAACTCGTAGTCATCTTCATTTTCATCATCATGCCGGTAAAAATGGAAATCATTGGTTCGGAAAAGAGTATCAGTCCCGGATAAATCCACTTAAGAAGCTGCTTCTTTTGCTGGGAGCTCTCTTCTGCTACGGTTTTCGTCCCTTGTATTGCTTTGTAGCTCTAGTCCTGAAGGATGCTCCCGATGTGGCGGTTGTGACCGCTTGGTGTGGCCCGCGTGCCCAGGGCTACTGCGACGACATGGTGATTTATCGGTTTGATGCATAAGTCCTTGTTCTGCTTGTGCGAGAGTTGCTCCTACCATGCTGAGGTTCATTAGGGCAGAGCGGTTGAGAGCTACACGAGGATCGTCGGGTGCAGGTTGGGTTGTGATCAGGTATGTTTGTGCGGCCACAATTGCTGCTTGGGCCATTTTTGCTTTGATATTTCCTGCTTGATCTACTGACATGAATGATAGATTGAGATCTCGGATCAGTCCGTTTCTTTCTGCTTCGAGGATATTTTGCAATCGAGATGTTCCCCTTCTAGGTGGTCCTCCTCCTGTTACGCTCCCAGACCTTCGGATAGAGCTGAGTTGTGCCCGTCATAGACTGGATTTGTCGGCTAGCCTTTTTATTTCGTCGAGTTGCCTCTGTATCCTTAGTAGGTCTCTTTTCTTGTGGTATTGATATGCTAATAAATCTTCGTGTGAGGCATCAGCTGTCATTGGGACCACACCTGAAATTGCCTCTCTAGCCTTTTGCCATGCCGTTGCTGGTAGCCGAAGGGTCTGTCTTTCTTCCCCGTCTGGTTCTGTTCTTCCTCTTGGTACTATGTGGTTATCCGCTATTCCTCCTCCATTTTTGTGACCTCCTTCAATGCCGTGATTTCCTACATTATCTTCCGATAAAATATCACTGGGATCGAGGATAGGGTTACCGTTAGAGTCGCACGGTGGCGAGGTGGCTCCATTGATCATGCACACTTGGTGACGTGTAACATATGGACTTGTGCCGTCATCATCGGAGATATTGTCGGGTGGATCATAGAAATCTATTGATTTTTGTTCTGGGTAGGTTTCTGACATCCTTATCCCGAAGTTGATGCTTTTAATGCCTTCTTCAGGTTCAGAGTTTTTTGGACTTGTTCCGCACAGTGGAGTTGGTGGGGAATCTGATCTGAAGGAGAGATTGTCGTAAAGACCATCAAGGTCCCCCGGATCCGTCTCATCTTGCTTGTTTTCGTCGGGTGCTTCAATTTCCACCGTGGCGTCCATGGAAGATCCAACAAAAGATGTTGGAATCACTGTAAACATAGTTTGCCCTGCCGACGGTTCTAATGCAATCAGGGCCGAAGGGTGTGGCTCGTGAGGGTTTTCAACTTGGAAGTGGAAACTTCCGACGGTACTACCACATGGGTGGGTAGGCGTGGATCTGCTTTAGCAGGGTTGCTGCTTGGCGAAAAGAATTCCGCCGAATCCATGGTTCCAGCGTTCAAGTTTCCCACAGACGGCACCAATTAACAAGGGGAGATCTCGGCAATGTCCATAAACAAGGACCTAGGGTTTTGCGGAAAAGAGAACGCTGGGGATTTCGTCAAAAGTCGGGAAACAATGGGATCAAAGTCGCTTGAATATTAAGAGAGATTGCTGATGGGTTCGTAGCATGGAAAACAAAAAATTTCTACCGCAAGAACGAACAAAACCCATATCTAATCTAGATAAAAGCCAAGATCTAATCTATTAGACATGTGCAACGAGATTGATCTGTACTAACCCTTATAGATCCGAAAGCCTTGTGCGAGATCGGATCTCGTGGTTGATGTAGACGATCACTTGCCAATCTCAAGATCGAGTAGACGATCCTTCCGGCGCCGCGTTCCGGCAGCGCTTCTGCAGTCGGTCACACGTGCGGAGTCGAAGCAGACCTTCCTCTCCCTGTTCCAGTGAGCAGCAGAGGTAGTAGATCTCTCCACGGAATCCCAGCAGCACGACGGCGTGGTGGTGGTGGTGGAGTAGAGAATTCTGCAGGGCTTCGCCTAAGCCAGAGCAGATGGAAGGAGGAGGAGAGAGGCGGCTAGGGTTTGGAGTGGGGAGGGGCAAGGGGGGTGGCGCCTCCACCCCTCTATATATAGAGGGAGGGGTGCGGCCTAGGGTTCCCACCCCTAGGCCCACCCCTTAGGGCCGGCGCACAAGGAGGCTTGGGGGGAGAGTCCTTCCCTCCCCCCAAGTTTCCTTTACTTACCCTTTAAGTTTCCTTATCCTATCTTGGTTTTCAAGTAAACTCCAAAATATCTTCTAGAACCTTCCGGAACATTCCAAAACCTTCTAGAATCCCCATACAAACACTCCGGAACATTTCCTAACTTAGAAAATGATCCCCATTATATGAATCTTATTCCCCGGACAATTCCGGATCTCCTCGTGATGTCCCGGATCCAATCCGAGACTCCGAACAACATTCGGTCTCCAATGCACATTCCATATCTACTTAAAACAACTTCGAACCTTAAGTGTGTCACCCTACGGTTCGTGAATATGTAGACATGATGGAGACACCTCTCCGATCAATAACCATCAGCGGGATCTAGAGATTCATAACGGCTCCCACATACTCAACGATGACTTCGTGATCGATAGAACCATTAACATATGAAACCAATTCCCTTTGTCACGCGATACTCTACTTATTCGAGGTTTGATCGTCGGTATCTCCATACCTAGTTCTACCTCGTTACTGATAAGTACTCGTTACTCGTTCCATGTTATGTCATCCCTTGTGACCTGGTCACATGCTTGCAAGCTAACTAGATGACATTCCACCGAGAGGGCCCAGAGCATATCTATCCGTCATATGGATGGACAAATCCCAATCTTGGTCCATGCGCTTCAACACATACTTTCAGAATACCCAATGACACCTTTATAACCACCCGATTCTAAGCGGTGTTTGATGTCATCAAAGCACCCATCCGGTGATGGTGATTAACATAACCTCATGGTCGAAGGATTAGGTTACTGTGCATTTGAAAGCTTATAGCAATACGAACTTAATGACTTGATCTTATGCTACGCTTACCATGGGTGTGTGTCCATCACATCATTCTCCTAATGATATGATCTTGTTATTAATGACATCCAATGTCCATGATCAGGAAACCATGATCATCAATTAATCAACAAGCTAGTTCAACAAGAGGCTTACTAGGGACTCTTTTATGTTCACAAAACACACATGTATTAGTGTTTCCTTATAATACAATTATAGCATGGGATGCAAACATTCATCATAAACACAAAGATATAATAATAACCACTTTTATTATTGCCTCTTGGGCATATCTCCAACAGTCTCCCACTTGCACTAGAGTCAATAATCTAGATTACATGTTAATATACCTAACACCCATGGCGTTCTGGTGTTGGTCATGCTTTGCTCTAGGGAGAGGTTTAGTCAACGGATCCGCCACATTCAGATCAGTGTGTACTTTGCAAATCTTTATGTCACCATCTCGGACATACTCGCGAATAGCATGGAAACGTAGCTTGATGTGCTTCAGCTTGCTATGTGACCTTGGCTCCTGTGCATTAGCTATGGCACCTGTGTTGTCACAGTAGATGGCCATCTGGTCCAACGCACTAGGAACCACGCCAAGTTCAGTAATGAACTCCTTCATACATATGGCTTCTTGTGCAGCCTCCAAAGCAGCTATGTATTCCAATTCAGTTGAAGATTTCGCCACAACGCTTTGCTTGGCACTCCTCCAGCTCACTGCAGCACCGTTCAAAATAAATACGTATCCAGACTGTGACTTTGAGTCATCTGGATCGGTGTTCCAACTAGCATCAGTGTAATTGTTTACAACAAGTTGTTCATCACCTCCATAAGAAAGAACCATATCCTTAGTCCTATTCAGGTACTTTAGGATATTCTTGACCGATGTCCAGTGCTCCATTCTAGGATCACTTTGATATCTACTAGTCAAACTAATAGCATGTGCTATATCCGGTCTTGTACACAGCATGGCATACATGATAGAACCTATGGCCGAGGCATAGGGAATATTATTCATCGTCTCTCTATCTTTTGTCGTAGCTGGACTTTGAGTCTTACTCAAGGTCTTACCTGACAACATGGGCACGAAACCTTTCTTGCTCTCTTCCATTCTAAACTTCTTTAGAACTTTCTCCAAGTATGTACTTTGTGAAAGCGCTATTAGGCGTCTTGATCTATCTCTATAAATCTTGATGCCTAGAATATATGCCGCTTCGCCAAGATCCTTCATTGAAAAACTATTATTCAAATAGGCTTTGACACTATTAAGAAGTTCTATATCATTCCCAATCAACAATACGTCATCTACATATAGTACTAGGAATGCTACAGAGCTCCCACTCACTTTCTTGTAAATACAAGCTTCTCCATAAGTTTGTATAAATCCAAAGTTTTTGATTACTTTATCAAAACGTTGATTCCAACTCCGGGATGCTTGTTTTAGTCCATAAATGGAGCGCTGAAGTTTGCATACCTTGTCAGCATCTTTAGGATCGATAAAACCCTTGGGTTGTACCATATACAACTCTTCCTCAATGTCACCATTAAGGAACACCGTTTTGACATCCATCTGCTAAATCTCATAATCGAAATATGCAGCAATCGCTAACAAAATCCTCACAGACTTTAGCTTCGCTACTGGTGAGAAAGTCTCATCGTAGTCAACTCCTTGAATTTGTCGGAACCCTTTCGCGACAAGTCGAGCTTTATAGACGGTAACATTACCATCAGCATCTGTTTTTCTTTTGAAAATCCTTTTGTTCTCGACAGCCTTACGGCCATCCGGTAAGTCCACCAAAGTCCATACTTGGTTTTCGTACATGGATCCCATTTCGGATTTCATGGCTTCTAGCCATTTGTCGGAACCTGGGCTCACCATAGCTTCTTCATACGTTGCAGGATCATCAGTGTTGTCCACCAACATGACGTTCAAGGCAGGGTCATACCAATCAGGAGTAGTACGAACCCTCGTTGACCTGCGAGGTTCAGCAGCAACTTCGTTTGAAGTTTCATGATCACCATCATGAGCTTCCTCTCCAATTGGTGCAGGCGGCACAAAAACATCTTCCGGTGCTGCGCTACTCTCAACTTCGAGAGAAGGTTCAATAACCTCGTCGAGTTCTACTTTCCTTCCAGTCAATTCCTTCGAGAGAAACTCCTTCTCAAGAAAGGATCCATTCTTGGCAACAAAAACTTTGCCTTCGGATCTATGATAGAAGGTATACCCAATTGTTTCTTTAGGGTATCCTATGAAGACGCATTTCTCCGCTTTGGGTTCAAGCTTATCAGGTTGTAACTTCTTTACATATGCTTCGCAACCCCAAACTTTAAGGAACGACAACTTAGGTTTCTTTCCAAACCACAATTAAATGCAGTGTCGTTTCAATGGATTTAGATGGTGCCCTATTTAAAGTGAATGCGGCTGTCTCTAATGCATAGCCCCAAAACGATAGCGGTAAATCTGTAAGAGACATCATAGACCGAACCATATCTAAGAGAGTTCGATAACGACGTTCGGACACACCATTACGCTGTGGTGTTCTGACGGTGTCAATCTAAAAGTATTCCACATTTCTTTAAATGCATGCCAAACTCATAACTTAGATATTCACCTCCATGGTCGAGCAGAAACTTAATCTTCTTGTTATGATGATTTTCCACTTCACTTTGGAATTCCTTAAAATTCTCGAAAGTTTCGGACTTATGTTTCATAAAGTAGACATACCCATATCTACTTAAGTCATCCGTGTAAGTGAGAACATAACGATATCCACCACGCGATGCTACACTCATTGGACCGCACACATCGGTATGTATTATTTCCAATAAGTCTGTAGCTCGCTCCGTTATTCTAGAGAATGGAGTCTTAGTCATTTTTCCCATTAGACATGCTTCGCATCGTTCAAGTGATTCAAAATCAAGTGATTCAAGAAGTCCATCAGAATGGAGTTTCTTCATACGCTTCACTCCAATGTGACCAAGGCAGCAAGTGCCACATGTATGTAGAATTATCATTCAATTTTGTTCGTTTAGCATCTATGTTGTGAACATGTGTATCACTACTATCGAGATTCAGTAAGAATAAACCATTCATCTCAGGTGCATTACCATAAACGATATTACTCATATAAATCGAACAACCTTTATTCTCAGACTTAAAAGAGTAACCGTCTCGCAATAAACAAGATCCAGATATAATGTTCATGCTTAACGCAGGCACCAAATAACAATTATTTAAATTTAAAACTAATCCGATGGTAGATGTAGAGGAGCGTGCGGCGGCGATCACATCAACCTTGGAGCCATTTCCAACGCCAGATCGTCACCTCGTCCCTTGCCGGTCTTCATTTATTCCACAGCTCTGTTTGAGTTACAAATATGAGCAACTCAACCAAAGATCAAATACCGAGCACTACTACGATTACTAGTAAGATACACATCAATAACATGCATATCGAATATACCTTTCTTCTTGATGTTGCCGTTCTTGAGATCCGCTGGTACTTAGGGCGATTACGCTTCCAAAGTGACTAGCACCCTTGAGAGAAGCATTTAGTTTTGCTTAGGACCAGCCTTGGGCTTCTTAGTAGGTGCGGCAGCTTTCTTGCCGTCCTTCTTGAAGTTGCCCTTGTTCTTAGGCTTGCCCTGTTTCTTGAAATTGGTGGTCTTATTGACCATCAACACTTGGTGCTCCTTCTTGATCTCCACTTCAGCAGTTTTCAGCATGGACGATAGTTCAGGCAACATCTTGTTCATGCAGTGCATATTGTAGTTCATCACAAAGTTCTTATAACTCGGTGGCAGTGATTGGAGGACACGGTGAATCCCTAACTCATTAGGAATCGTTATCCCCAACTCTTGGAGCTTGTTTGCGTGCCCAGACATGGTGAGCACATGCTCGCTAATGGAGCTACCCTCTTCCATCTTACAGTTAAAGAACTTTTCGGAGGCCTCATAGCTCTCCACGGCCGCGTGAGTCTCAAAAATGAGCTTGAGCTCCTTAATGATCTCGAACAGGTCGTGGTGCTCAAAGCGCTTCTGAAGCTCCGTTTCTAAACCATACAGGATGACACACTGAACTGTGGAGTAATGATTTTTCCGAGTGGCGTAAACATTCTTTACGTCATCGGTGGCATCTTCTGCAGGTGGGTCACCTAGCGGTTCTTCGAGCACATAGGTCAACTGACCAGCCCTGAGGACAATCTTCAGTCCACAGAGCCAGTCCGTGAAGTTGCTTCCATTGTTCTTAAGCTTTTCTTTCTCTAGGAATGCATTGAAATTGATGGAGAGGTTCGCCATAATCTACAACAAATTTGCAAGTAGTTTAGACTAAGTTTATGATAAATTGAGTTCAATTTTAATTCTTAAATTAACTAGGTGAACTCCCACTCAAAACAACATCCCTCACATTGTCTTAGTGATTACACGAACCAAGTCCACTACACCAAGTCCGATCTTCACGAGAGAAGATGTAGTTTCATCGGCGAACAATCTTCATGTTCATCATATCATTTATATGACTCGTGCTCTACCTTTCGGTATTCCGTGTTCCGAGACCATATCTGTACATGCTAGGCTCGTCAAGATTAACCTTAGTTTCCGCATGTGAAAATCTGGCTTGCACCCGTTGTATGCACACGTAGAATGTATCACATCCGATCATCACGAGATGCTTCGAAACGACGAGTCTTAGCAACGGTGCCAACTAAGGACGAACACTTTATTACTTGATATTTAGTGAGAGGGATCATCTTATAATGCTACTGTCATGATCTAAGCAATACAAGATGCATAAAGGATTAACATCATAGGCAATTCATAATTAGTGTGATATGATATGGCCCTTTCTTCTTATGCCTTTGATCTCCATCTCCAAAGCACGGACATGATCTCCATCATCACCAGCATTGCGTCAAGGTCAGTGGCGCCGCTTCATGGTTGTCCATCATCACTAGCAACTATTACAACTACTTGGAATAAAGCTATTACAAGATGAATTGACACGCAGGTCTTAACAGAATTAAAGACAACCATTAGGCTCCTGCCGGTTGCCATATTACAACAAGGATCATTGCATACATCAAATATAATCACAATCACATGATGGCCATATCACATCACAAAACCCCTGCAAAAACAAGTTAGACGCCTCTAATTTTGTTTGCATGTTTTACGTGGTTTGGGGCTTTCGAATAAGAACAGATCTTACCTACGAAACTGAACCACAACGTTGATACAAGTGCTATCAAGTACAAAGTGTAAATTGGATCTATACTATGGTGGGAGAGACAGACACCCGCAAAGCCACTTGTGCAAAGCAAGTTACATGTCAAGCGTGGAGCAAGTCTCATGTGCGATGACATGTAAGGTTAGCCCGAGCCGCTTCATCCCACCATACCGCAAGATGCAAAGTACACAAAGCAAAAGACGGCACGAGAACCAATGCCCACAAAACCATTGTGTTCTACTCAGCAAACAGATCTACGCATAGACAAGGCTCTGATACCACTGATGGGTTCGTAGCATGGAAAACAAAAAAATTCTACCGCAAGAACGAACAAAACCCATATCTAATCTAGATAAAAGCCAAGATCTAATCTATTAGACATGTGCAACGAGATAGATCTGCACTAACCCTTGTAGATCCAAAAGCCTTGTGCGAGATCGGATCTCGCGGTTGATATAGACGATCACTTGCCAATCTCAAGATCGAGTAGACGATCCTTCCAAGGTGCGCGTTACAGCGCTTCATGATGGTCACACGTATGGTCGGCAGACCTTCCTCTCCCTGTTCAAGAAGCGTGGAGGTAGTAGATCTCCACGGAATCCCAGCAGACGACGGCGTGGTGGTGGTGGAGTAGAGAATTCTGAGGCTTCGCTAAACAGAGCAGATGGAAGGAGGAGGCGGCTAGGGTTTGGAGTGGGAGGGCAAGGGTGGCGCCTCCACCCTCTATATATAGAGGAGGGGTGCGGCCTAGGGTTCCCACCCCTAGGCCCACCCCTTAGGGTCAAGACAAGGAGGCTTGGGGGAGAGTCCTTCCCCCCCAAGTTTCCTTTACTTACCCTTTAAGTTTCCTTATCCTATCTTGGTTTTCAAGTAAACTCCAAAATATCTTCTAGAACCTTCCGGAACATTCCGAAACCTTCTAGAATCCCCATACAAACACTCCGGAACATTTCCTAACTTAGAAAATGATCCCCATTATATGAATCTTATTCCCCGGACAATTCTGGATCTCCTCGTGATGTCCCGGATCCAATCTGAGACTCCAAACAACATTCGGTCTCCAATGCACATTCCATATCTACTTAAAACAACTTCGAACCTTAAGTGTGTCACCCTACGGTTCGTGAATATGTAGACATGATGGAGACACCTCTCCGATCAATAACCATCAGCAGGATCTGGAGATCCATAACGGCTCCCACATACTCAACGATGACTTCGTGATCGATAGAACCATTAACATACGAAACCAATTCCCTTTGTCACGCGATACTCTACTTATCCGAGGTTTGATCATCAGTATCTCCATACCTAGTTCTACCTCGTTACTGATAAGTACTCGTTACTCGTTCCATGTTATGTCATCCCTTGTGACCTGGTCACATGCTTGCAAGCTAACTAGATGACATTCCACCGAGAGGGCCTAGAGCATATCTATCTGTCATATGGATGGACAAATCCCAATCTTGGTCCATGCGCTTCAACACATACTTTCAGAATACCCAATGACACCTTTATAACCACCCGATTCTGAGCGGTGTTTGATGTCATCAAAGCACCCATCCGGTGATGGTGATTAACATAACCTCATGGTCGAAGGATTAGGTTACTATGCATTTGAAAGCTTGTAGCAATACGAACTTAATGACTTGATCTTATGCTACGCTTACTATGGGTGTGTGTCCATCACATCATTCTCCTAATGATATGATCTTGTTATTAATGACATCCAATGTCCATGATCAGGAAACCATGATCATCAATTAATCAACAAGCTAGTTCAACAAGAGGCTTACTAGGGACTCTTTTATGTTCACAAAACACACATGTATTAGTGTTTCCTTATAATACAATTATAGCATGGGATGCAAACATTCATCATAAACACAAAGATATAATAATAACCACTTTTATTATTACCTCTTGGGCATATCTCCAACAATTGCTTGGTTACAAATCGCTTGGGGATTGTTCAGGGCTCTCGCCTATGCTTCTCCCATCCTATATATAATAGGTCGGGTATCAAAGATGTATGCGGATAGGTTTACATAATTACAATACCAACTCTAGGTCGGTCTTTGTTCCTCTTTCCTACTATAACTATAATCTTTGTCGGTTGCTCTTTTGGATCTTCATATTGACTCTTCATGGGTCATAATCTTCTCTGCGAGGTCCTAGGTAGCAAATCATGAGGACCCAAGTAATCATACCTATGTTAATGTGTGTTCTGTAACTTGAATTGCTCCCTCGCTGCCTTCACTTGTTCCCTTTTACCATGGTGATTCAAGGGGGTTTTCCAGCCTTTCGACTGGAGGCACGGCTCCTGCGTGGTGGACTAGAGAGAAAGGAATGTTTCCTGCTTGGTTGCTTCGGGTGGCAAAGTCGATGCATACGCGAAGTCCTGTGATTTTCTTCAGGGTGAATACTGGGTTGGCTACCCAAGTTTCTCTTGAGATCTCCATGATGTGCCATGAATTAGTGAGGCGATGGGTCGTTTGCCCAATGGCCTCAAGTGGTGATTCCATGACCTATTGGATCGTTTGTATTTCAATGGCTGGATGTAGTTAGAGTAAGTGCTCGTCGGGTTCCTTGGGGTTTTCTTGTAAGCTTGCTAATTCTGAAGAACTTTCCCAATTCTCACGGAAAAACGATGAGCGCGCTTTCCTTTACAGGACCAATGTTGGAGGCCGGATAGATTGCCTTCAGGTTTGTAGGGTGAACCTATTTTTCTAGGGTTTGGTTGTTAGGGACATGTCCTTCGGGTAGTAGCTCTGTATCTGCAATTTCCAGCTGGGCAGATTATGTCTCCATCCCAAAAGATTCTGATATTTTGTTGAATTCTTGATCGCCAGTTATTTGAGCAAGTAAAGCTTCCTCTTACAGTTATGATTCCATTGGGTGCTAGCATTTTTAATACCAGATATGCATAGTGAGATACTGCCATGAACCTGGCGAAAGATGGACATTCCAGGATCGTGTGATACTATGATGGCCAGCCCATGACCTCGAATTCGAGATTTTCACGCCTGAAATTGTTCCTTGATCTGAATACTACATCAAGATAGACCTTGCCTAGAGGAATTTCGGCTTTACCTGGGACTATCCTGTGGAAAGTTGTATCCATGGGTGCCAGGTTTGTTAAGGACCAATTCATTGCTCGTAGGGTTTTGCCGTATATTAGATTGATGTTGCTACCTGCGTCCAAGAAAACTTTGCTCATGTCGAATCCGCCAATTTGGGCTTCCACGATCAGAGCTGAATGACCCCGTCAAGGGACCCAAAGTGGGTGATCAGCCCTGCTAAATGTGATTTGTTCTGACCAATGCAGGTATTCTGGTGTGGGTGGTGGCAATCTCTCCACCATATTAACTTGTCGTGTGATCAGTTTTTGAACCCTGTTGGATGGGCGCCCCTTTTGGATTATGGACAATGCTCCTATGGTCGTGGATATTCATCTTCCTGGTTTCTGTTTGTTGTAGGTTGCAGTTGTCCTGCTGGCGGTTATACTAGAGGTGGTGGTGGTGCGCCAAGGGCTAAGGTCCCTAGTGCGGTGGCGTATCCTTGATTTTCTGCTTTGATTGCCTTTGAGTTGTACTTTCTGCATCTCTTGGAAAGTGCGACAATCCTTCATGAGGTGGTTCGATCGCCTCCTTCCTGTGGAGTCGACATAGAAGTGCATATTGCAGGATCTCTCCAGCATCTGTAGTGGGGACATTGGTAGCTCCCGCGCCCTTGGTTGGTACCGCTATGCGGAATTGCTTCCGTCGGTGTCCTCTATGCTACCGTGGTACCCGCTGCCGCGATCATCATTTCTTCGGCTGCTCTCCCCTAAAAAACCAACCGCAATATACCTCGACCCGCCGTATCCATCATTGTTGCGTCTCCTCCTATCGTTATTGTACATGTCCCGATCTTCCTCAGGTGAGCGCCCTCGCTTGTTGTTTACCGCATCTTCACCATCCTCCCAACGGTTAGCCATATCCATTAGCTATGATATTTTTTAGGATTTACCTTCCCTAGTTCCTCGATAAATTCTCTTCGGTGAAGGCCATCATTAAATGCGTCAATTGCTCTCTTGTCTGATATAGTTTCGGCTAAATTCTTGATGATGTTCCATCGTTGGATGAATGATCGTATCGATTCTCCTGGTTTTTTGCTTGCATGCTCATAATTTCTCCAATGATGCGGGTCGCTTGAATGTGGATGTGAAGTTTTTGATGAACTTGTACTCGAGTTTGTTCCAAATACTGATGGATTCTTCGGGTAACTGCCTGAGCCATGACCGTGTTGCGCCACTTAGGTGTAGTTGCAGGCTTTGCATTGCGGTAGCTTTGGAACCACCCTGTAATTTGTTAGTTGCCAGATAGTCTGCCAACCAAGCTTTGGGTTCCTGTAGGCCGTCATATTTTTGGCGATCATGAGGAAGTTTGAAATATTTGGGCACCGGTGTTTTGCGAACCCGTTAGGTAAAGCATCTGGCCCCACATAGTTCATGCTCGTCCTCACTTTCCTGTTGTAGTATCTTCTACTGCGCTCTTCCCTGGATCTATCAATCCTGTTCTATGTGATGTCTTCTCTTGCATCATTTCTTGCTCCGGTGTTTTAAAAGTGCACCCGATGTGGTGACTGCGATCATTGGGTGTGCCCCACAGGCCGAGGGCTGCTGCGATGGTGTGGGGATCTATTGGGTTGTTGCGTAACTCCTTGTTCTCCTTGTGCAAGGGATGCTCCCACTGTACCAAGGTTCATGAGAACAGATCGATGAGGGGCCGCACGGGGATCATCAGATGCCACTTGAGTTGTGATTAGGTAGGTCTGGGTGGCAATGATCGCGTCTTGCGCTGTCTTTGCTCTTATGTGTCACTCTTGGTCTACCGACATAAACGATAGATCGGGGTTTCGAGCCATCTCATTTCTTTCTGCCTCAGGGATATTCTCCAGCCGCAAAGTCCTTCTCCTTGGTGGTACACCCC
The DNA here is from genome assembly GCA_023614405.1 of Avena insularis. Lineage (NCBI taxonomy): Eukaryota > Viridiplantae > Streptophyta > Magnoliopsida > Poales > Poaceae > Avena > Avena insularis. Next base: position 55,022,910 of record CM042692.1, read on the forward strand.
TAGTTATGCTTCTAGATCCTCGAGTGGAGCTTAACTACGCTCGTCGGAGGGTGGATTCATCGTCTAGTCTTTTCGTTTCATCGAGTTGCCTCTACATTCTGAGTAGGTCCCTTTTCTTGTGATGGAGTAAGTATTGGTAAGCCATTAGGTCCTCGCGTGTTGCTTTTGTTGTCATCGGGACTACACCCGATATTGCATCCCTTGCTTTTTGACATGCTTCGGCAGATAGCCGAAGAGTTTGCCGCTCGCCTTTGCATGGTTATTCTCTTCTTGGTACGACTCGATTATTGGGTGGATCTCCCTCGTTTCCGTGGTTTTCTGCATTATCATCTGATAAAATATCATTAGGGTCAAGGAGTGGGTTACCATTGGAGCCATGCAGTGTCGATGTTGGTTCACCAATGATCACTCTTACTTGATGATGCGTGAGATACGGGCTACTGCTATTTTTACTCGACCCGCAAGGGACACTGTCCATGATGTCCTACGGGTTTTGCTCTGGGTAGATTTCAACCATCCTGATTCTAAAGTCGATGTCTTCGTCGCTTTTCTCGGGATCGTGATTAGCTAGACTCGAGCCACGTGGTGGTGTTACCTGGGCATCTGACCCAAAGGAGAGACCGTCATATAGATCGGCCATATCCCTTAGATCTGCTGGAGTGCGGCTTCTTCAGATGAACCGACAAAGGTTGCCGGTGCCGATGTGGGTGCTGCTGTTGGGGCCAACAGACTCAATAAAATCGGTGCTAATGGGGAGAATTTTTCGGGTTCTGTCACATGAAAGTGGAAACTTCTGACGATGAGATCGGATCCGCCGTTGAATTCAGCGGGAACCAAGACCAGGGTGGGCGGGTGTGGATCCTCTGCTGTTGGATTGTTGCTTGATGGAGAAGGGGCGCCAAATCCATGAATCTAGCATCCATCCCACAGATGGTGCCAATTGACTAGGGGTAACCTCGGCAATGCCCATCATTATAAACTTAAGGTTTCGTGGAAAAGAGAATGTTGGGGATTTCGTCGGCTGATCGGATAAACAAGGGAGTCGAAGTCGTCTAATTTCTTATGGTCAAATCGATTACAGATCGCTCAAGGCTTTTTTCGGTGCCTCTCCATTGGCTCCTCCCAGCCTATATATAATAGGATGGGTCCCGAGGTCGTATACGGATAGGTTACAATCTTACAATTACAACACTAACACAATGTCGGTTTCTATTTCCTTATCTAGCAAACTATGTCTTCCATTGGATGCTTCGTGGGCCTTCTTCTTGGGCTTCGTGGGCCATGATCAATTATTAAACCAGGGTAACTAATCATAAGGACTCGAATATTCATACCCATGTCAATTGGCCTCTAGGAAATATCTCCTTCAGTCTCCCACTTGCAATAGAGTCAATAATCCAGTTATTGATCCACACATTTTAACACCATTCTGGTGTTATCCACATGCTTTGCTTGTGGTAAAGCCAATCTCCAGAACTGACAATTTCAGCTCTGTGTGTTTGCATATCTAGGCGTCACTACCCATTACTCATTCTTCAATTAGATGTCATTGTATAAATTAAGTCTTCTGGTGAGACTTCAATTCCTTAAGCAAAAAACCATGTTGACATTATTGTCGTACAATATATATTCATAGTATATCCCACCTGGAACTGCACCTAGTTTTTATAACAAAAATATTTTACACAAAAAAACCTAATGCTGCTTCTAAAGCAGTCATATACTCAGCCGTCGTTGTAGTATTCGTCACAATGTTATAACTTTCGAAATAGTCCAAACCCATCATGGAATTTCCTTCCATTACATTGTGCCATCTTATTACTTAATACATAGCCTAATTGAGATAAACTTTATTTGTATATGTGACAAAAACTTGCATCAATGTAACATATTACATTGAACTATTTTGTCATTTCTGCATACATTGCATATTCTTGGTTCTTACAAAGTACACAAGAATATCCTCACTATTTCCCAATGATCATATTATGAATCACTCTGGTGAACGCTCCTAACACTCAGAGCACAGGACTCATCTAGATATTTACATATCATGGCATTCATGATTAATCAAATCACGAGGTTTCACTTACCAATTGTCAACACAATTGATCTTGCTACCATGTGGCAATAACTTTTCTTGTCATATATTGACTAGGAAACCCACACAACTCCCACTCAAATATGCCACCATAGTGAACTAATTCAATATTTCATATATGTACTTCAACATAACCATATTAGCATTTCAATCTATCTGTGTAGACTTTGATGTCTAATATTTTGGTTTGTCTAAGTATTTCAGCAAAATCCAATTTTAATTAAGTTCTTAATTCGCATAAAATTAAAGATACATTATTTCCAATCAATATAATGTCTTGGAAATATGTCTTAACGCTCCCACTTAGTTTCTTGTAAACACAAGCATCTTCATCATTCTAATGAACTTAAACTCTTTAAAGTTTCATCATGGTGCAGATTCCAACTCCACTATGATTATTTCAACCATTGAAACTTGCATATATTTTATAACCCTTCGAATTAACAAAACCCTTTGGATAGTATCATGTACACATCCTAGGTAACCATTCTATCAGAAGAATGTTGTGTTGTTTATTCAACTACCATATCTCAATATGTAGTGGTTGATATGATAATTCGTATAGACTAAATGTCACAGTGGAAGATCCAATATCGTCACTATCAACTTTTGAACTTTATCGTAAACTACTTTCCGACAAGCCAAATATTTCATAAATGTAAACATATGTGTTTGTTTATTTATAGATCCGTTTACACTTTGAAAAGCTTCATGCCTTTCCAAGGGTCTGTCAAGTTCATAACTTGATTTTTGTATATGGATACTATCACGAATTCTCATGGCCTCTAGCCATCAAACAATGACATTTTCCCTCAAATTTTGTTATTTGATTCTCACTCGATCTACATGGTTCAATAGGAACTTAGATATCCAAAACTGCAACGTTTTGCAGAAATGGTAAGCATGAGCATTGTAGCAGCTTCCAAAACACTTTTCGGTGTTGTGCTACTCTGATCATATGCCTTAGGTTCAGATAACCTCATCAAAATTTCTATTGTCCTCCCACTTAACTTTTCACAAAAATTTCTTCTTAAAGTACTCATCGTTTTAGCGACAAACACTTTTGTATTTAGTGTTTACGATGGAGGAATTCCCAACGAATACTTTTGGGATAACCTACAAATACATGCATTTATGACTTCGATTTTGTAAACATTTTAAATATGCTTACCATACCAAAATTTTAGAAAAGATAAACTGGGTTTTACCCCTTACCATTTCATCGGCTCATGAGGTTGCTCTTTTCAGTGTAAAAGCGGTATGTCACTGATGGATCCCAAGTGCAGGAGATCAATTGTAGTACTTTTTAATAAAGAAAGGTTGTTAAACCCACGAGGAGCTGATGGTTAGAAAATTTGACAAAGGAAATAATAGTAAATGCAGTTGATTTGGTGTTTTTGGGTTTGTAGTTTGCAAGAATATAGTGTTGAAAGTAAATAGCAATAAGTAAATGCTCTCAATGAGAGAAAGCCCAATGCTCTATGCAGCAAGAGGATAAGCTCAAGTGTGTGTACTTATATGTTACAAGCATTCATGAGGGCGGCATGGATTTACTTAGCATAAAGATTTCTACACAATATGGTGAATATGTTGTCAAGTTTCATTCCCTTAGGGCGGAGCCTAAATTAGGTATAGCCATAAATATGAGCAAAATACACCACTTATGATGGGTCCTAGAGCCATTCGCATGAACATCTAAGAATCATTAAGACATAAATGTCCCACCATAGCAATAAGTTCATTGTCCGTGACATATAATCCCTCCAATGCAACTCAAAGTATTGGAAAACAGTTTCTCACAATTCCGTCCCTTCCAACCCCTATCATTGCATCAAAGTATTCTCCTATGAGCCCTTATAGGTGAAGTAATATGCAGTCGATGTTCGCATAAAACCATCATATAACAATATAAAAGATAAAAACTTGACCACATAGTCATTGCATATTATATGGAAATCATAGCCACTTCATCATATGCCCTCAGGAACATGGGGATCTACTCACAAGTGACAAACATGATATGGATTAGTAGCATATGGAATACTACACAATCTGAAAATATAATATCTCCACCAAATAAAGATAAGATGCCAATCACAAACATGTAAATAACCCTTAAAACAATATCTAGGGTTCAATCAATCACAATCTATCAGGGGAATGAGATGGATCTTGGAGATGGTGATGGTGATGATTAAGGTGCTGGTGGATATATTGATGGAGAAGCCTCCCCCTACGCCTAGGAGGAGTGGTGATGATGATGGCGTCGATTTCCCCCTCACCGGAGGCTCCGGTGCAGCAGGATCTGCCCTCTCCTAGAGTAGGACAGGACTTCTGCATCCGTCTCCGCCTCTGTAAATTGTGGGAAAAATATGGTGTCGGTTTCTGGTGATATGGAGGCATCTATAAAAAGGAGGAGCCGAGGCAATGCTCGTGGGCCAAAAGAGCATGGGTGGCGCGCCTAGCGGGGGGCGCCACCTGCCCTCTTTTGGGCCTCGTGGCTCCCCTTACTTCATTCTTTGGCCCACAATCCTTCTCTAGATGAAAAACTCACCAAGTATTTTTTTCCTTCGATTTATTGACGTCCAAAAGGTCCCGAAATAGCAAAACACATGAAAAAGGAGGTTTTCTGCCTCCCAGAAATTAAATACCAATGAAAGGGACTTTGTAGGAAAGTCACGTAAATCAACTAAATATGCATAAATAATGATAGGTCATGATAAATATGATTCTAAACATAAAATATAAGTCCTAAAAATGATGATGTAAAATGCACATATCAACTCCCCCAAGCTTAAACCTCTGGTCGTCCTCGAGAAATTAAGCGAATAGATCATGATCATGTATCAATGAGCTTATGGTTGACAAGAAACAAGAAATTACGAGCATGGTATCATCAACTTATGAATATTCACTTGTCCAAAAGAAATATGAACTAAAAACCATGCAAATGTGGGCTACATAGATATACATTATTACATACCCCTTACTTTTGAACAAAAACTAACCATTGCATGTTGGACAATTAAAGAAGTCTCAGATTTACCATACACTTCGCTATTTGTAATAGCTTTGCAAGGCTTTTTACCAGCTTTAATTTACCCTTTGGATATGCCTTTGCAAATAAAGATAAGTTTCTCATAAAACAAACAGTGGAAAAGAGAATTGTTTAAACAACCAGATAAACATAAATATTTTGACTTTTGTTAAGAACTTTCACCACTTCTTTCATGGCATCAGTTAACAGTATTGCTCTCTTAGTAACCAGTATAAACCTTATTCATGGGTATTTCAATCATGTCATATGATCTAAACAACCTTTTCCTTTCACTTTCCATGGCTCGCCAAATCCTCGGGTGCCTACCTTTCAAACACTTTTCCATAGAGCATATGTATTGAAATACCCATTACAACCATTTAGTTTACTCGTTGATTACTAAGTGGAACAAGAGTATCTCATGTCCCATTGTCATCCTCCTCTTTCCAACTATTTATTTTATAAGACTCCCTATCTCACCATAAATTGACAATGTTCTTTTTTAAATAAGTGTTGCTTCCCTTGCATGGATCTTTCCTTATTTGCAAGTTCATCTTATTGAGTAATTCTATGCTTGTCCAACATGTTCAAGTTAATTTAGTTCAAGGCAAGATGTAGGTGAAACTTCTACCTATGCTGCGCACATCTGCATGAGTGTTACCCATAAGTCCTAAACAAGAGAATCATGGATGACACCATACTTTATATTTCATTCAAAACCACTCAACCAAGGATACATGATAATGCTCTAAGATCTCTTCAAACTCTAGGAAAATCGATACCTAATGGATGCAAGCAAAAACCTCCTAATGATTATGAACTATATGCAAATATTATAACTAAAAAGCATAAAGTATGGTGGAACTCTCCCAAGCTTGAGTGTTAATGTAGATCCCCTAGAGAATGGCCTTCAGGACCTCTTCGTTGGTGGTGATTCTGACCTTCAACAAGGCTGTGTGCAACTTTTTGTTGACTACCACTTGATCTTCCCACTTGGTCTTGTAATCCTTGACCTCCTCTTCTAGATTTTCTATAGTCTAAATGCAAATGGCCGAGGTTGCTTGCATGTTCCTGATGAACTTTGTGTTTACCGCCTCCTCATAATCCTGCAATAGTGCAATGTGACGGTGAGATCCAGAAGAACACCTCTCTTCATCAGCAATTTTTCGATGCAGCGAGTCGATCCGTGATTGAAGATTTGGGTTAGTCATGTCCCTAGAGCGAGGTTCTTCAATCTCCCTCATCCTTGAATCTCCATCTTCGAGCTGGCTTCTAAAGATGACATTGTTCCTCTAGTCTTCTCCTTCCCATGGAGCTTGGTCTCTTGGTGGAGAACTCCATCCCGAGGTTTTGATGGGTGCACACGGGAATCCTCCATCTCGGGTGCTCCACCTTGAAGACATGTCTTGGCACAAGGTAAGATCTGGAAGAAACAGGCAAAAAACAAGGTTCGCTTGAAAAATACTCGATGCGGGATTAGATCAGCAGAGGGGAGTATATATTGATGATTTTTAGGGTAAGGCGCAGCGTTGAGGAAGAAACAGAGGCGAAACGGTCTTGGGAAGAGGGAAAGACCTCAGGTGGCGTGCCCATCCAGGGGGGCATGCCACCTGGTCTCTTTCCCCCCTCAGGACTCCATTTCATCCAATTATTTCGCGACACGCATTTATTTTACAAAATAATGACATTCCTAAAATATGAAGATATTCCGAGATTGTTACACACCTTTTCTTGACTTCTGGTGATTTTTGGCATCTCGCAGGGGATAAGTTTTTGCGATTATGGCCTTCGGACTTTGGAGATTCATTACTTCAACCCTTCCGGCAAATTTTTGGCCTGCAATATAATGTTTAAGACATTGTCCATTAACAACATGAGGTTTACCATTAAAGTCTCCATGAAGACGAATTGCTCCAGAGCGATACACCTCCTGCACAACTAATGGACCCCGCCACTTTGAAGCTAACTTTCCTGCAGAAAACTTGAAACGAGAGTTGAACAATAATACTTGATCTCCTACTTTGAATTCCTTTATTTTTATTTCCTTATCATGCCAAATTTTTACTTTCTCTTTAAATAGTCTAGCACTTTCATATGCTTCATTCATCCATTCATCTAACAAGCTTAAGTCAAGAATTCTTTTCTCTCTAGCAGTTTTAGAATCAAAGTTGGGTTGTTTAACAGACCATCTAGCTTTATGTTCTAATTCTAATGGAAGATTACATGATTTTCCATAAACCATTTTATAAAGGGACATACCCATACGATTTTTTTAAGCAGTTCTATAGGCCCATAAAGCATCATTAATTTTAGTTGGCCAATCAGACCTAGCTTTATTAACTGTTTTCTCCAATATGAGTTTAATTTCCCTATTGCTTAGTTCAACTTGACCACTAGTTTTAGGATGATATGGAGATGCAATTCTATGATTAACACCATATTTGGCTAGAGTTTTTCTAAAGACTGCATGAATAAAATGAGAACCACCATCAGTAATTAAAAATCTAGGTACTCCAAACTTGGGAAAGATGATGTCCTTAAGCATCTTCATTGTTGTGGCATGGTCTGCACTTTTTGTTGGAATTGCTTTAACCCATTTTGTGACATAATCCACTGCAACCAAAATATGAGTGTGTTTTGTTTTTGATGGGGGAAATTGTCCCATAAAGTCAAATCCCGACACATCAAATGGTTCAAGAGGCAGTGAATAGTTCATAGGAATTTCATTTCTCTTACCGATATTTCCAACGCGTTGACATTTGTCACAAGCTTTAACATAATTAGCACAATCCTTAAATAAAGTAGGCTAGTAAAAAACAGATTGTAATACCTTTGCAGCAGTATGGTCTCCTGCATGATGTCGTCCATAAGGGCTATCATGACAATCCCTTATGATGGCCTGCTTCTCAAACTCGGGCACACAACATCTAATAATACTGTCTACACTTTTCTTACAAATAAATGGATCATCCCAAAAATAATGCCTAAGATCATAAAATAATTTCTTTTTTTGTTGGTAGGTGAATGTGGTGGCATAACTTTTCCAATAATTAAATTAGCATAATTAGCAAACCATGGTGAAGCTACTCTAATAGCAGATACATTAATGTTTGCTAGTTATTCATTTGCAAAGCTATCATTAATAGGAATAAGATCTACCAGAATGTTTTCCATTCTAGATAAATGACCAGCTACTGGGTTGTCCTCACCTTTCCTATCAACAATATGTAGGTCAAATTCTTGTAGTAAAAGAACCCATCTTATAAGTCTAGCCTTAGCATCTTTATTGTTCATAAGGTATTTAATAGCAGAATGATCGATGTGTACTATTACTTTAGAGTCTCCAATATAAGGTCTAAACTTATCACATGCAAAAATTATAGCCAATAATTCTTTTTTAGTTGTAGCATAATTTCTTTGGGCGCCATCCAGAGTTTTACTAGCATAATATATCGCATTAAGTTTCTTATCAACTCTTTGGCCTAAAGTAGCACCTACAGCATAATCACTAGCATCACACATGATTTCAAATGGCAAATTCCAATTAGGAGGTTGAATTATAGGATCACTTATCAAAGCATTCTTTAAAACATCAAAAGACTCTACATAGTCATCATTAAAAGAGAATGGAACATATTTTTGCAAAAGATTTGTTAGAGGCTTGGATATTTTTGAAAAGTCTTTGATAAACCTTCTATAGAAACCAGCATGACCAAGAAAGCTTCATATACCTCTTTATTCCTAGGATATGGTAGCTTCTCTATAGCTTCTATCTTGGCGCGGTCCACTTCAATGCCTATACCTGAAACTTGGTGTCCAAGAACAACACCTTTTGTCACCATGAAATGGCACTTCTCCCAATTTAGGACTAAGTGTTGGTCCTCACAACGCTGCAAAACTTTGTTAAGATTGAACAAGCAATTTTCAAAAGAGGTACCATACACAGAAAAGTCATCCATGAATACTTTCATAATTTTCTCAATAGAATCAGCAAATATAGCACTCATGCATCTTTTCAAAGTAGCGGGAGCATTGCACAAACCGAATGACATTCTCCTATAAGCATAAGTACCAAAGGGACATGTGAAAGTAGTCTTCTCTTGATCATCCTTGTGCACCGGAATCTGTGAGAAACCTGAATAACCATATAAATAACAAAAGTGAGAGTGTTTGGATAATATTTCAAGCATTTGATCAATGAATGGTAAAGGATAATGATCTTTACGAGTTGCCTAATTAAGTTTACTATAATCAATACACATTCTATAACCAGTAATGATACATTGAGTAGCAAGTTCATTTTCATCATTTGGAACCATAGTGATTCCGCCCTTTTTAGGCACACAATGAACATGACTTACCCATTTACTATCAGCTACGGGATAGATAATACCTGCCTCAATGAGTTTACCTCTTTTCTTACCACTTCTTTCATTCTTGGATGAAGCCGGCATTGATAGTCAATAATAGGTTTTGCATCTTCTTCCAAGTTAATGTTATGCATGCATAAAGCGGGGCTTATACCTTTCAAATCATCAAGTGAATAGCCAATGGCTGGCCTATGAGCTCTCAATACTTCAAGTAATTGTGATTCTTCTTCATCTGAAACATTAGCACTAATAATAACAGGATATATTTTCTTATCATCACGGAATGCATATTTCATATCTTCAGGCAATGGTTTAAGTTCAAAACTAGGATCTTCTTTAAGTGGTGGTAGTTCTCCTAGATTATCATGTGGAATATGTAATTGCAGTTGTGGTGGTTGTTGAGATAGTATTTGTTCTAAATATTCTTTCTCTTCATCATCAAATGGCTCCTCTTGATTCAACACATATCGTTCCATTGCGTCCGATGAAGCGACGGCCACTGAAGCAAGAGTCTCCACTATATCTTTAGAGATTTTTTCTTTTTCTAAATGTTTATCAATAAACTTTGAAAATTTAAACTCAAGTCTTTCACGAGCAAATTTAATGAATACTTTCTCCTTTAGCAAATTAATTTCAGCACCAACAGTATGTAAGAAAGGTCTACCAAATATAATAGGACAAAATGCATCTTGGGAGCAACCAAGCACAATGAAATCAGCAGGATGTGTAATCTTTCCAACTAACATTTCAACATCTCTAACCATACCAAGAGGACAAATATACTCTTTATTAGCAAGTTGGATAGTTATACCTGTCTCTTCCATGTTGATGGGATCAATATCAGGCTTGATTTCAAGATATAAAGAATATGGAATCACACTTATACTTGCTCTAATATCACAAAGTCCATGATAACATGAAGTCCCAATAGTACATGATATGATAGGTTCCCAACTCTGGTGGTGTTACCTTTTATTACCTTGGTAGAATCTTCACATAAATAAACATCACAAGGTATTTCTTCATTCAATTCTTTAATGGCCGAAATTTGATGTTGGACTTGAATTTGTTCATATTGTTCATGACATCTTCTAGCACTCTTATTAGTAACAATAGTGAGTAAATTTTCCTTCACTTTTCTTGGATAAGGGGGAGCTTCAAAGATTTCTTCTATCTTTTGAGATGAGACTTGATGAACCTGTTTCACAACTTTAGAAACATATGCAGAACTTTTAAGAGGTTCAACAAATACATTAAATCCTTTCTTTGGGATATCAAGATGGTTACCAAAACATTTAGCAATTTCTACTAAAACATGAGGGTCAATGCCAAACATGTTCTTAAGTTCCTCAAATAATATAGAAGTAGATAAATTCTCTACACATAAATATTCATATTCCAAACCTGGTTTATTATCTTTGTCGAGATCCCAAGCATCAGTATTTTGAGAAATAATTTCCAATAGGTCCATTGCCTCCTCTTGAGTTTTATTAGTGAAACTTCCTCTAGAATAATGATCCAGCAAGTGCCTATGATGCTTACACAATCTCAGATAAAAGTTTATTAAGATAATGCTTTCAGGAATACCATGACAAGGATTTTTATGAAGAAGACCCTTTAACCTCCCCCAATCTTGAGCAATACTTTCTCCATTATGCGGCCAAAAGTTATAAATATGGCAGCGGTCATCATAAGCTTCTTTAGGAGTATAATATTTAAGATAGAAAGCCTTCCTCAAATTGTCCCAATCAAGATGGTATTTATCATCCAGAGGTTTATACCATTCACGAGCTTTACTAGATAAATATAAATATAATAGCTTCCTTCTCACTTCATTCTCATGAATACCTGCAAGTCTAAATAGGGAACATAGTTCTTCAATTTCATATAAATTCCCCTTAGCAGTTTGGCTTCCATCACCTGCAAAAGTTACCTCCCTGGCTCTCTTGACAATACCAATAGGAATTTCAAATTCAATTTTTGGTTCAGTAGGCTTCTCAACCTTCTCTTTATCTTTATCATGAAGGTACTCAAATAAGGTGAGTTCCAATCCTTTATGGTTTGAGAAAGCCATGATAAAATAGCAGTAAAAAGATACAAACGATAAAAACGGATTTCAAGTTTCCTTACGAAACAACTTACCAATAGCACAACGCTCCCCGGTAACAGCGCCATAGAAGTGTCTTCATGGCTCCCAAGTGCAGGAGATCAATTGTAGTACTTTTCAATAAAGAAAGGTTGTCGAACCCACAAGGATCTGAGGGTATTGGTTAGCAAATTTGACAAAGGAAATAATAGTAAATGCAGTAGATTTGGTGTTTTTGGGTTTGTAGTTTGCAAGAATATAAAGTGTTGAAAGTAAATACTAATAAGTAAATGCTATCAATGAGAGAAATCCCAATCCTCTATGCAGCAAGAGGAAAAGCTCAAGTGTGTGTGTACTTATATGTGACAAGCGTTCCCGAGGGGGCATGGATTTACTTAGCATAAATATTTCTACACAATATGGTGAATATGTTGTCAAGTTTCATTCCCTTAGGGTGGAGCCTAAATTAGGTGCAACCATAAATATGAGCAAAATACACCAATTATGATGGGTCCTAGAGCCATTCACATAAACATCTAAGAATCATTAAGACAAAAATGTCCCACCATAGCAATAAGTTCATTGGTCCCCGACATATAATCCCTCCAATGCAACTCAAAGTATTGGAAACCGCTTTCTGCCAATTCCGTCCCTTCCAACCCCTATCATTGAATCAAAGTATTCTCCTATGAGCCCTTATAGGTGAATTGATATGTAGTCGACATTCACAAAAAACCATCATAGAACAATATAAAAGATAAAAACTTGACCACATACTCATTGCATATTATATGGAAATCATAGCCAATTCATCCTATGCCCTCAGGAACATGGAGATGTACTCACAAGTGACAAACATGATATGGATCATTAGCATATGGAATACAACACAATCTGAAAATATAATCTCTCCACCAAATAAAGACAAGATGCCAATCACAAACATGTAAATAACCCTTAAAACAATATCCGGGGTTCAATCAATCACAAACTATGAGGGGAATGAGATGGATCTTGGAGATGTTGATGGTGATGATGAAGGTGTTGGTGGAGATGTTGATGGAGAAGCCTCCCCTATGCCTAGGAGGAGTGGTGATGATGATGGTGTCGATTTCCCCCTCATTGGAGGCCCTAGTGCACCAGGATCTGCTCCCTCCTAGAGTAGGATAGGACTTTCGCATCCGCCGCCGCCTCTGTAAATCTTGGGAAAAATATGGCGTCGGTTTTCTGGCGATATGGATGCGTCTGTAAAAAGGAGGAGCCGAGGCGATGCTCGTGGGCCAAAAGAGCATGGGTGGTGCGCCCAGCAGGGGGAGCCACATGCCCTCTTTTGGGCCTCGTGTCTCCCCTTGCTTCATTCTTTGGCCCACGGTCCTTCTCTAGATGAAAAACTCACCATGTATTTTTCCTTCGATTTATTGACGTCCATAAGGTCCTAAAATAGCAAAAACATGAAAAAGAAGGTTTTCTGCCTCCCAAAAATTAAATACCAATGAAAGGGACTTTGTAGGAAAGTCCCGTACATCAACTAAATATGAATAAAAATGATATATCATGATAAATATGATTCTAAACAGAACATATAAGTCCTAAAAATGATGATGCAAAATTCACGTAACAGTCACTATAGCATAATGATGTCTACGCACTTCTATTCTGGTAGACAGTTGTTGGGCCTCCAAGTGCAGAGGTTTGTAGAACAGCAGCAAGTTTTCCCTTAAGTGGATCACCCAAGGTTTATCGAACTCAGGGAGGAAGTGGTCAAAGGTATCCCCTCTCAAGCAATCCTGCAATCAAGATACAAGAAGTCTCTTGTGTCCCCAACACACCCAATACACTTGTCAGGTGTATAGGTGCACTAGTTCGGCGAAGAGATAGTGAAATACAAGTGGTATAGATAATTATAAGTGGTAACGATGATAGAAAATAGCTTGATGGCGTGGAAAAGACTAAAGTAAAACTGAAATAAAGATAGAAGCAAGCAAACATGTAATAGATCTAATAGCAAACGGTGTTTCAGTGCTTAGAAACAAGGCCTAGGGATCATACTTTCACTAGTGAACACTCTCATATAAATATCTTCTCTTTATGATACTACTCTTAACTACTCTCCGGTTGGACACTCTAATCCATGGTAGGGCTATAACAGCACACCTCAAAGTAAGCCTTTCCCATCTAGATAACCCCACACTGTCACCTTGAGTACTAGATGAGTCCAACAAACACCATAATTTCATAGAGACATCCAACTCCAAATATAACTCATAACAAGTAATTGTAATCTCTAGCCTAAGTGCCACCATGGTGTGCACACTGTCACTTTCACACACATGGGGAGAGCAGAGATCTATTAAAGCACTTGAGTAGCAAGGTATATCTATAGATTACAAGCTCATGATCTCAATAAGATCATGCATAGAGAGAGAGAGATGAACACATAGCTACCGGTAGAACCCTTAGCCTCGAGAGAGAACTACTGCCTCCTCATCATGGGAATCAGCAACGGTGATGGAGATGGTGGTGGAGATCAATGGAGATGGCTCCGGGGGCACTTCCCCGTCCCGGCAGGGTGTCGGAACAGAGACTTTCTGTCCCCCGAATCTCTCCTTCGATGGCGGCGGCGCTGCGGAACTTTTCGTGGATTTCTGATTGACTATTTAGGGTTTTGGTATCGGGAGGCTCTTATAGGCGAAGGAGGCAAGGTCGGTGGCCAACCAGGGGGCCCACACCATGCCCTGGTGCGGCCTAGGCTGGCCCGTGCCAAGGGGGGGTGGCCACCCTGTGGCCCCTCTCCGACTCTCCTTCTGGCTCCGTGAGTCTTCCGCGAAAATATCAACTTTGGCTTGTGTCCGGTCCAATTCCAAGAATATTGATTTTCTGACTTTCCTGGAACCAAAAACAGCAGAAAATAGGCAACTGGCACTATGGCTCTTATTAATAGGTTAGTCCAAGAAATCATATGAAAAGCACTCCAAAGTGTGGACAAAACATAAGAAAGTAGATAAAAACCAAGCATGGAACATCAAAAATTATAGATACATTTGCAATGTATCAACATCCCCAAGCTTAACTCCTGCTCGTCCTCGAGTAGGTAAGTGATAAAAAGAAAGAATAATTTTTGAGGTGACATGCACCATCAAGGACTTGATCAAAGTATTTGTAAAACATTCAAAGCTGGGATCATAGTACTTCAATCATAACATGAAAGACAAAGTTCTAGCAATAAGACAAATAAACTATGATGCAACATGAAAAGGCACAAACAAAAGATTCATGAATAACAATGCTTTGCAAGACGTTTGTTTGCTTCACATAAAGAAAACATAGCATAATAGTATTTAGCTTGTCCCTCATAGAGTAGAAAATATAAATGCATAGGACACCTTCAAAGTTCATAAGAGTGACTAGATACAAATAGTTTAAAACAAGAAATATCAAAGCTATGCATCAATCAACAAGTCTTGGGACAATGCACATAGAACTAAGAATGGCCACTATGCTCTCAAAGTAGGTGAATAAAGATAGAAGGTGGAGACTCAACATAAAAGTAAAAGAAAGGCCTTCATAGAAGGAAGTAGGGATTCAAGTTTCATAAAGAGCTTCCAAAAATTATGGTACTTATTAGCTTTCAGCTTTCATTGCCCCTATCATAAGCATCTTGAAGTGATTAAGGTTAAAGTGAACAAACTATGGTGTACATGCTTGACGAAGTATAAGTCAGGAATCTCATGTCCCTTGTATACGAGGGTCGCTCCTCATGCTACTCAAGTTTAGTCACCGGTAAGTTCTTGTCATCATAAGTACATGTGTATCATAGAGAACCGCCAACGGGGTACCCCTTGCCCGATGATATGGAAGAATCCCCATATCAAAATGACAAGGCAAGCAGACAATGAGCATCTCAGCAATCTCTTTTTTTCTTTTTCTCTTTTTTCTCAATATAGGACTCTTTTTTATAAGAATAATGCTTCATAGACAGCTCATTATGGTTACGCTGCAGGTTTCCACCATGTCAGCATGGATTGAACCAATGACCAGGCGTTTCTCTAACACATATACATAACTCCATGGACTTACAAGCTCCCTTTCATTTCACACCGACATCCATATACAAAAGAGCATGATATCAACTAGGTACAAGTACCAAGTGCAATGTTGAAAGCGTTCCCCATGACAGCATGGTTCTGCTAATTCCCAACAAATAAGTGCAAGCATATACAACATAGATGACACAATGGTTCAAGTTTATTAAGGGCAAGAAAAGTAAAGTGTGCCATCAAGTTCGTGAGAGCTTTAATCACTAGTTTTCTCATAACAAGTTTAATTTGGAAGGTAAACAAAAGCATGAATATACTTGGAATAGCATAAGCTAGTAGGTAGGTATGGACTCTTTGGAATAACTTGGTTTTAGGAGTTGGATGCATGAGTGGAACTCATACTTGGTTCTGGAGGCTAGCAAAAGACTGGGAGCGACAAACTAAGAGAGCAATAATGGCCATAATCATGCAAAGCGATAAAACATCATTGATCAAAGCATAAAGTGATACTACAAGTTGAAAACTAAAGGATCATAAAGGCTATGGTGACTTGATATAGTCATAACATGGTGTGAGCATGCGCCAAGTCAACCCAAATAAAGCATCAAACGAGAATACCACTATACTATGCTTTAATATGCTAAAACAACGCATGATTCATCCAAGGCACATTAAGCAATCTCAATTGTTTATAACAAGTCATGCTACAGCAAAGAATACTAAGCATAAAGCCAAAACAATATCAAGCATGACATGACAAAGCATAGGCCACAGTCAAAAACAAGCTCTCTTTACCACTTAAGCATGAACTTTCCTACTCTTTTCCAATCCAAACCAAACTATTTGAAAACCAATGTATGAAAGAGGGGTCCAACCAATTTATTCAGCAAACTAAGAAAACCAAGCAAAAAAAACCAAAACAAAAACGAAAAAGAAGACGCTCCAAGAACAACACAATTGTGCATGAAACAATAAAAATGAAGCGTTCGGAAGAAACCTGGGATTTTTATTGATGAAGAAGGGGATGCCTTGGGCATCCCCAAGCTTTGACGCTTGTACTTCTTGGATATTTATTGGGGTGACACACGTGGCATCCCCAAGATTGAGCTTTAGTCCATCCTTCATCTCATTACTCATTCCTTCCATACACCTAGAATTTTTCCTTCATACAAAACTTCACACAATCTTTATTAGCAACATTAGTGCACTCAAGATAATAGGTCTTTAAGGTTCAATTATAACACCCAGAACACTTCCATTAAAACACTAGCTACTGTAGCACTTCCCTCAAAAAGCTTAATTCCCCAAAAGAACTCAAAAAGGAACCAACAAGAAGCAAATGCAGAAAATGGCAGAAATCTGTCAAAACAGACCAGCAGGTAAAGACGAATTTTTTCGAAGACCTTCTGTTGCTCAAATCAAAAATTGTTGAACTAACGAAAGTTAGATAACAACCTGGGGAAGAAGCACAAACATTCACGCCTCAAAAAGACATTCAGAGATTTTACCCGAATTTTTACGGTGAAGCATAGAAATCTGTTTCAGGACAACAACTTTCCCAATCATTACTTCTCTCTCATTAGAGGTTACTCTTGGCACAAAAAGCAAATAAAAAGGATAAGGAGCGGTTATTACGGAAGTAATAACTTCCAAGACTCATCTAAAACTTTTGGGTTATCTCCCAATAAGTACTTTTCTTTAACGCCTTTAAGTTAGGCATGATAGTTTGAGAAGATGCTCACATAAGAAATATGAATTGAAGTAAAAGAGAGCATCAAGAAGCAAATTCAAAGCACATTTAAGTTTAACCCACTTCCTATGCATAGGAATCTTGTAAAGAAACAAGTCATGAAAGCACAAAGCAGCAAGCATAGGAAAGCAAAACAAGTGCAACTTCAAAAATTTCAACATAAAGAGGGGAAACTTAATATTATTGAGATGCATAAAACCATGTTTCCCTCTCTCATAATAACTTTCAGTAGCATCATGAATAAAAGTAACAATATAAATATCACAAGAAACATTCTTATCATGAGCCACATGCATACAAGAATTAATACTCCCCACATAAACATAGTCATCCTTATTGATTGTAGTGGGAGCAAATTCAACAAAATAGCTATCGTTATTATTTTCATCACCATAATCATCAAATATAGGAGGCATATTCTAATCATAATTAATTTCCTCCTCAATAGTAGGTGGACTGAAAATATCATATTCATCATTGTAATCATCATATAATGGAGGTTTGGTATCATCATAAGCAACAAAATAGCTATCTTCCAAAGCTGGGGAACTAAAAAGATCATTTCCATAAAAACTAGCTTCCCCAAGCTTAGACTTTTCCATAGCATTAGCAATAATGGTGTCCAAAGAATTCATATTAACAACATTGCTATTAGCATGCAAATAAATTTACATAGGTTTTTTAATTTTCTCTTCAAACACTTCATGTCCTAACTCAAGATAAAGACTATAAAGCTCTCTAATTTTTTTGTTGTTTTCCATTAAGCCTAACTAGTGAAAACAAGAAACAAAAAGACAAAATTGCAGAATCTAAATGAAATAACTTCGAGCACTCACATCGGAGGATGTGAGTACCTTTTACCTTACCTCCCCGGCAACGGCGCCAGAAAATAGCTTGATGTCTACGCACTTCTATTCTTGTAGACAGTTGTTGGGCCTCCAAGTGCAGAGGTTTGTAGAACAGCAGCAAGTTTTCCCTTAAGTGGATCACCCAAGGTTTATCGAACTCAGGGAGGAAGTGGTCAAAGGTATCCCCTCTCAAGCAATCCTGCAATCAAGATACAAGAAGTCTCTTGTGTCCCCAACACACCCAATACACTTGTCAGGTGTATAGGTGCACTAGTTCGGCAAAGAGATAGTGAAATACAAGTGGTATAGATAATTATAAGTGGTAACGATGATAGAAAATAGCTTGATGGCGTGGAAAAGACTAAAGTAAAACTGAAATAAAGATAGAAGCAAGCAAACATGTAATAGATCTAATAGCAAACGGTGTTTTAGTGCTTAGAAACAAGGCATAGGGATCATACTTTCACTAGTGAACACTCTCATATAAATATCTTCTCTTTATGATACTACTCTTAACTACTCTCCGGTTGGACACTCTAATCCATGGTAGGGCTATAACAGCACACCTCAAAGTAAGCCTTTCCCATCTAGATAACCCCACACTGTCACCTTGAGTACTAGATGAGTCCAACAAACACCACAATTTCATAGAGACATCCAACTCCAAATATAACTCATAACAAGTAATTGTAATCTCTAGCCTAAGTGCCACCATGGTGTGCACACTATCACTTTCACACACATGGGGAGAGCAGAAATCTATTAAAGCACTTGAGTAGCAAGGTAGATCTATAGATTACAAGCTCATGATCTCAATAAGATCATGCATAGAGAGAGAGATGAACACATAGCTACCGGTAGAACCCTTAGCCTCGAGAGAGAACTACTCCCTCCTCATCATGGGAATCAGCAACGGTGATGGAGATGGTGGTGGAGATCAATGGAGATGGCTCCGGGGGCACTTCCCCGTCCGGCGAGTCTTGAACAGACTTTCTGTCCCCCGAATCTCCCCTTCGGTGGCGGCGGCGCTGCGGAACTTTTCGTGGATTTCTGATTGACTATCTAGGGTTTTGGTATCGGGAGGCTCTTATAGGCAAAGGAGGCAAGGTCGGTGGCCAGCCAGGGGGCCCACACCATGCCCTGGCGCGGCCTAGGCTGGCCCACGCCGAGGGGGTGTGGCCACCCTGTGGCCCCTCTCCGACTCTCCTTCTGGCTCCGTGAGTCTTTCGGGAAAATATCAACTTTGGCTTTGTCCGGTCCAATTCCGAGAATATTGATTTTCTGACTTTCCTGGAACCAAAAACAGCAGAAAACAGGCAACTGGCACTGTGGCTCTTGTTAATAGGTTAGTCCAAGAAATCATATGAAAAGTACTCCAAAGTGTGGACAAAACATAAGAAAGTAGATAAAAACCAAGCATGGAACATCAAAAATTATAGATACATTTTCAATGTATCACATAATCTCACCAAGTCAAACTAGGTTCGATTATATTCTCGAAACATTCCATGCTCTTATGGTGTTTTGGGAAACTTAAGTTTATGAAATAATTTCATATGTTTGCTAAATTTGTAACTCAAGTCTCTTCTTTTATGATCCAATCATAAACTCTTGATTTTCTTGTTACGATGATTTCTTTATTCTTATTGACTTTATCAAAGTTTCTAGAAACTCAAATGTGACATAACTCTTATGGTGTTGTTTTCGTGAATCTGGATGATTTCTTCTTCACGCTAAAACCTTTGAACATGTTTCAAAAGTCTTATACTTCTTCCTCATTAAACATATATACTCATATATATATTCAAGTCCTCGGTGAAAGTATATGAAGTAGAATAATCCACCCCACATTGTTTTACATAATGGATCGCATACATCAATATGTATTATTTCGACTAAGTTATCCGTCCGTTCAACTTTTCCCATGAACAGAGTTTTAGTTATTATAGGAAGGTCTTACAAGTGTCAATTCATTCGAAAACAACTTGACTCCAAAATTCCATCAAGATGGAGTTTCTTCATGTATTTCTTTCCAATACAACTTAAACGGTGGTGACATATTTAAGTGAAATTTCAATCATTTCGTCTTGTGATGCTTTAGCATTTAGTTTTATGAATGTTATTTTGCCAATAAGATTTATAATGGTTCATCCATAAACTATGGAATACAATAATTATTTGAACGATAGTTTGTTCTCACAATACTGGAACTAGATAATAATTATCATAATAAACCTTAATGGCTTAGTTCTTAATGTAGATGACAAACATAATAACACTTTTATTAGTTTATTGATGAACATCATTACCATATTCTTTTGCTAGTTATTCAAACCATTGTATTCCTTACATTTAGTTGTTGTATGAAATTTCATACCAACCAATTCAGTATCTAATACCGTAGAATTAAATAGGTTTAACAAGCAAATAATATACATTCATAACATGTATATCTTGTATATAGTTGAGCTAGACAATCCAGTCCTTTAAATTCTGCCAATTACATTTATGGATTCTCTTCAAAAGTTTTATCTCTTTCAGAAGAATCAAACAACATCAAGTGTGGCACCAATCACATGGTACTTAGTCCAAGTGTATTAGTCAAACACTAATACTCTCAAACTTACACTTTTGAAGTGGATCACAATCATCACATGATTTGTGTTCTTTCGGATTCATTAGTGATCTTTTAGAATAGTAAACATTTTACATATACTCTTGTTCATCCTATCATGACAACTTTCACGAATGAACTATATAGTTCATCAAGACGAACGTTTGTATAACTTTAGTTCCCAAGCTACTGGGTGATGGGTGCGCCTAGCGTCACCATTATTCACAGATGCTCATCCAATATGAGGATCTATTTCCAACTAAATTATACGTTGTCATGTTTCAGTCAAATAGTGTTTCAGATATCAAAGTATATTTTACACACGATGATTTCTGAATCTCCTAGATAATCTTGACACAAAGAACTTTCTTTATAATATCAAGTATCATGGAGGTAAGCATGATCTTTTAGACACTAATTTCAGAATCTATTACTCTAGGATTAATACACTTATTAACCCTTTATGGAGTAAGTGAGGCTTTTGTTGAAAGTTTTCTTTAGGACCTTTATCTTTAATTTGACACTCAAACAAAACGGTACTAGTTCGTAGAGTAAGTATCTAGAATACTATAATTATATTATCTCGATTACAACCAAGGTAGTCTATTGGGATCCGGTGACTTCACAAATTCTTCAACTAGGTCTGGCACTTCATCCTTCGAGTCCACGGCTCCTTCCTCCACCTTATTTGAGGCAGATTCTCTGAACGTCGACTCTCTTAAAGGATATAAGCTACTTAGATGTGCAAATAAAGCCAATAGGCTCATCAAAGTATTGGGTAGAAAGATTAACTTACGAGCTGATGATCTCGAAGTTAAATAGGGACACCTGTGGTTTCTTCACCACCGATGTTGGAGGAGCCGACCGTATCGACACTACGTCGATTGGAGCCTCGATTGATCCCCTAGGTGCTAGGATTTAGTCAAAGAAGTTGAGGCTTCACCCTTGTCGGCCCCTTCACGAGTTCGACCTTGCTTGCGAGTGGCATTTTCACTCACCTCCTCCTTTGACTTGTCGGGAGGCACCATGGAGTGCAATGCCTTTGCCTCATCATATACTAGCGCATCATACACCTCTAGCAGTGTCAGGCAGCACACAAAGTGTTTATGGCCCTATAACCAAAGGAGTTGAAGATTTCGACTACAAGGATACAACTGAGAGGAAAACAAAGACAATAAGCGCATTAGATCTTACCTTAGTAATCTTCTTGCTTGCTTCGTAAGGTTCTACCGGCGGCTCCCTGAAAGATCATCTTCCATATTGAGGGTGGGGTGGCTCTTGATGCTCTTCTTGAGTTCAGCCTTCGACCAATTTTATGCCTGGGTCCGCGTTGGGTCTGAAGTCCCGATGTATTTACACATAGGGTGGAGTCTAGCCTGGAGCTTCTGAATTCAACATCAGATGAAGTTTGAGATAATATAAATCCCATATACCTCCTTGCCTAGAATGTTCTGAAGCTCCAGGATCTGATCGTAGAGGACTTTGGCTTCGACTGCCTTGGCCTGCATCAACTCATGCTTCCAAGACCTCTTCCTCTTCACGGGCACGTCAATGACAAACTCCAGGATCTCGTACCTCTGTACAGTGCTCGGCTCTTCTCAGACGTAGAACCACTTCTTCCTCCAGCCATGGACAGATTCAAGGATCTTGAAGGATAATTACCCGACTTCCCCTCGGATGGAGATGCCAAAGCCGCCAACAACATAAGGTCCTTCAGTTATGGACTACCTCTTCACGGAGTACAAGATTTTACAAAGTCCCTAGTGGAGCTCGACGCCCAGGAAGCATTGGCAACATGATGAAACAAGGGATGTGTACAATGGAGTTAGGCAACAATTGATGCAGCTGCATGTCGTAAACAAAAAATCCCATGAAGGAATTCGTGGGCAGGAAGAGAATGGTTGTTATAGATATATGCAAGGAATATCACCCTCCATGCAGGTTCGGGATTGCGGATTACCTCATATCTAGGAAAGCGGACATTGTCGTCATCGGGCAGCAGCCCAGCTCCGGATGGCACCCGACGGCTTCGGGTCTGGGTTTGGCCCCCCATGCCCGCACCCGGCCCTCCTTCCCGCCCCCGCGACTTGGCCCCATACCCACCGTCAGGTCTGATTTTCCTCCAGACCTGAGACCCGGTCGGGTATGGGGACCCGACGGGTACCCGACTAGAGGTGATGCAGAGGCCCCCATGGTCGTCTAATGGCTCAGATTTTTGCCATCTTCCACTGTGTTTAAACGTTGCTTTTGGTTAAGCAATTGCCAAAGAAACTCTTAACTATTGCCACTAATGACTAATAATTGCAAAGATATGCAAATCCCTTCTTTGATTTATGTTGTGCACGAATCACGGCTTTTAAAGCGAAATAAGGAGTCATAATGAAGGATTTTGAGGAAGTAAACACAGCCAATTAATTGGAGAAGCATTCCAGGGCGTCTGCAAGCTTAACAACCACTGGTACGGGCGCAGTCTGCCCGTACCGTTCGCCTGTACCAGGTGGTGACGGCTCGGTCTCGTCAAACTCTACAACTTTCGTGAAAACGCCTATATATTTCGAGGCTCCAACCGCCGGCTAGAGAGCCGCCATTCTTAGATTGTATCACAACACCACCAAAGGAGATCCACACTATTGTTCATCCATTTTTCATCACTTCCCCATCCATCCATCCACTAGCCATAACCATTGCTTTGTACTTTAGATTTCCTTGTTATTTGGCGACCATTGTAAGAATATTTGATTTCAATCTAAGTATTTGCATGATGTTTTCTATCTCCAATCTATTTGTTATGAGTGAGTAGTCCTCACGGACTGCAGATTGGGGAGAAACCTCGCAGCAATTATGTGCATCTAGATCATGGGATAATTGTATTTTGTTTGAGATTGTGATTTGTATCTTTTGGTTCTTCGTCTCTTGTCTCGATCTGTGGACTTGTAGGTACCCCAGGTCTCATAGATTGATAAAGGCTTGAGGTGAGATGCTTGGCTTGCAGCGATATCGTAGGAACCTCAGTGACAGAAAGGGTAGTACGGTCTTCGCTTAGCGCCCCATTTGGGATCAACAACAACATCACCACTTAAAGCTTTGATCTGTGTTTTGCACTTAATAATCGTTTGTAACCCATGGCCTTGGTGTACTCTCGGTTGGATTAAAGTCTATTTTTATGCCTGCTGCATCACGGGGGCTCTAGAATATTAGGATGTGTTGCCCACAAGAGATTATCTTCTATCCCATTTGATGTGCAGTTACAGGTGGATCTTCAACCCTGGCCTATCTCCATCCATTGATTCAAACCCGTTATCAAGTAAACTAGATTATTTCGGTCAACTAAGGTAAAACGAACAAACAAAGTCTTGTAGACATGTCCTTTTTTATTACCTTTTAGCCGTACTTTCTAAGGTTCGATTAAACCTAGGTCTTCTAGGTAAAAAACTATTATACTACATCCACGAATCCGGATTAAAGGTATCAATCCTTTTTCTGGCGCCATTGCCGGGGAAGCAATTTCGCTATCCTGGTGAGGTCATTAGAGACCTTGTTTTTAGTTTTATTATTAGTTGTAGTTTAATTATTGTTATTAGTTTACTTTCTTGTTATCTATTTGAAAACCCCAAAAAATAGTTACTTGTTATTCGTTTTTATTACTTAAAAATTACCAAAAAGATAAGAGCCATGGCTCAAAAGAGATTAGAGGAGTATGCTACTCCCACTTATGATTTTATTTGTGCACCCATCACTCAGCCCGCATGTCGGGGGGATGACCTCCGGATACCCCAACCGGGCAAGAACTATAGCAGTCAGTTCACGTCCGGCTGGCTGAGCGCAGCCGGACACGAGCAAGTCATACTGGCTACTTTACGGTAGCCGAAACCAAGAGGAGTAACAAGACATAGGGCCGGATACATCAGCATAGCCGGATGCAATCAGGAGGACATAGCGACATGTTGCACAGTGTGTGGTATGCCCTGGTACGACGACAAGACCCGCAACTACACGGCCATACCGAAGACTTTCTTGGGTGGGTGAGCACGATGGCGAATCTTTACGAGCTCGTGACGACATTCACTATACCCACGACGACCCTACCGCATGTACCTCGATGGGATGTAACCGTACTGGATACTGTAGTTGACCAGCCGGCTGGGACCCACCTATGGGGCCCGCCAGCCGGACTGGCCAGTGAGATCGTTGCCCCTCTACCTATATAAGGAGGGGCAAGGCTCTAGTAGCAAGGGTTGGTCTCAGTGCATTTAAGGAGGTAGATAGAAGATACAACTCAAGGAGCGGTTGTAGCCCGTATCCCACTCATAGTCAGATCGGCAGGAGCAGGAGCTTTACCTCACCAAAAGGGCTCTGAACCTGGGTACTTCTTGTGTCTCGCTACATTTGCTCGTATCTAATCCCGCCTGTGGACGCCATCGAGAGCTTCCCTGCTAGTCCCCACACCTCTATCTAACCTGTTTAGGTACTGCCGTTCCCAATACAATGACACCACATTGATGCGGAAACATATGAGATAAAGCCTAACCTTTTAAGTTTGGTTCAACAAAGCCAATTTGGGGGTTCATCCGCTGAATATTCGGGGTTGCACTTAAATACGTTTACTGAAATTTGTGACATGATGCGTATTAAGGATGTAGATCCAAATGTTGTTAAGATAAGATTATTTCCTTTCTCTCTTAGAGGAAAGGCTAAGGATTGGTTGCTAGCTCTACCAAAGGGCACTATTAAATCTTGGGAGGAATGTACTAATTTGTTTATGACTAAATTTCCCCCAGCTAAGATTATGCAGCTAAGATCCAACATTACAAGTTTTAGACAAGAAGACTGTGAGACACTAGCGCTTACGTGGGAAAGGATGAAAGAAGCTGTAATGAACTGCCCTAATCATGGGATGGAAGAGTGTCTTATATTACATTTATTTTTTAATGGTCTTAACCCAATGTCTAAGTCAATGCTAGATACTGCAGTAGGAGGAATGATCATGGGAAAGCATGTGAGTGTTGCAAAGAAGTTACTTGATGATATGCAAAATAACCATGCCCAGTGGCATGTGGAAAGAACCTCGAAGAGAGTAAGTTCAATTACAGAGGTAAACAATGAGGAGCTTACATCTAAGGTAGATGAGTTTCTTAGCTTAGTAAAGGGTAAGGAAGATACCCAAGTTAATTCTATCACTACCAATGTTAATGATGTTAATTTTATAGCTCACACTCCTTTTAATCCTGCATGGAAAAATAATTATGCTTCTAATGTTCAAAAATATCAAGCTAATCCTACAGGAGCTCCTTATAATAATTATGATAATACTAATGGAGCAAATCATGGCAATCTCCCGTTTGAGCAAATCGTTAGAACATTTATACAAGCTCAAACTGAGCAAAATAATATGCTTATTAAGATTACGGAGAACCATGAAAGTAGTATAGGAATATTATCTAACTAGGTTGTTGCAATTAGAAATGATGTGAAGGCTCTACAGGAAAGAACAAAGATCGTGGAGGCTCAACTGGGTAAGGTAGCCGAGAGCCAAGCTCTCATACTAGCAAAGT